>OU892285.1:1452006-2052006 GCA_917834065.1 Ceutorhynchus assimilis | reverse complement strand
GAGTCTTATTTTATATCGAAGATAATTTAATTCTGATTCAGAATATATAATTTTACGTTGTATTTGTTACAATAATAACCGAGTAATCAGCAACTTTGTGAAAGAATGTCAAATTATTGAACTTTTTTGAGCCCAAGAATTGCAAAAATCGTTTTTATTTGCAAAAATGCTTTTTCCCTAATTTTGATCTCCTCTTTTGATTGGTAAAGTCAAACATTGCAAAATCTAAAAATTTAAAAATTCAAATTTTTCCAAAGGGGTGGGTATGCATGCGGGAATTTGATTTTCAAATATTTCAAAGGGCCATATTTTGGAAACCAGTAAAGTTATTGGCATGAAACCAGACATGAAACTTTGGCTCAATCTGGGACTAGTGTTTGGTGCTCGCACCAGTAAGGTAAAGTACCCAGTTGTTGACAGGGTCCCAAAAGTTGACACATTAGCATATTATTCCCGAAAATAAGAATTTATATAGGTTATAAGCTAACTGAAATAGCTTATAGTATTGTTGGAGCCATCTTTCAGGCTATAGCTGATGTATGGATTTGAAATGACAAGCTTTTTCAAAATTGTGGCAAGAAGTAGTGAACAGGTGCAAATGTTTGAATTTTTTCCCAGATTTCTAGTGAAAATAGTTAAGAAGATATAAAAACAAAAGTTCTCAAAGCTAAGGTAGGGTTGATAAATTATGAATAATATATATTTACTGTATGATAAGATACATTGTAATACATATTTATTATTGTTTTATCTCTTAAACAACTGGCATAAAGTTTTAAGGGGGGGTGTCAACTATTGAAGCCCAAATCGAGGGGTGATCCAAATGTTGACACTAGTGTCAACTTATGGATTTTTGGCGGTAAAAATATTTTAGCATTCTAGTCTGTCTCTTTTTATTGCTCTGGATTAAAAAGAAACCTAGATATGGGTTTGGGGAATGTAACGGTCGTAGATCCAAAAGATGACACCCCTGTTACCCCTGTCAAGGTTTGGAGCTTTGGAGTGTCAACAATTGGTCCTTTCAAGTTTAAATCAAGAGATGACGCATGAAAAATGGAAATTGCTGAAATATGCACCAGAACTACCAGAAGACGTGATTGCTGCATTGGATGATTGCGATAGGGGGCTCATTGCAGCTACAGCAGCAAAAAAACACATTTTACCAATGCTTTCCAAGCAATTTCTTTTATTAGCAATTTGGAATTGAAATTTGTATTTTTTTCGCAACAAAAAGTTTCCCAATGTTATTTTTTATTATTAAAAAGTTTGATTCTTACATTATTGATGTTTCTACCACGGTTTCTACTGATACAGGCAACATGTCAACTATTGGTTTCAAGAGTGTCAAGTAATGGAACCACAACATGTACTTAAAAAAAATTAAAATAACTGGTTATTATGTGTATATATTTTATTTAAAAAATTGTACACTTAGAAAAATATACCTCTTAGTTCCACAGATCGTGATAAAATTTCCTAAAAGTAAAAATTTGGTTTTGTAAAAAAATATATGTCAACCTTTGGATCAAAAATGTGTCAACTTTTGGCGCAGTGAACTTTTTTGGGTGTCAACTATTGGGGTTTTATCACCTTTCAGGTATTTTTGGCATATAATAACACAAATTATAGGAATATAGAGTAAATAATATATCTACACATTCAATTATGAGTTTGAAATCATGCTAAAAAATATATCATAGCCTTGGGATTGAAAATTTGGAAAATGTGTGGTGATCATAAGCAAGGATACCCTTAACATGTCAACAACTGGGTACTTTACCTTATGTCAAAACACTCAAAACAACAACCACCTTCAATTTTTTAATAAATTTGTAATTTTTAACTAGAAATTTGAAAAATCTATATTAAAATTGTTGTTTTGGGTGTAAAACGCTTTAGTGCAACAAAACTTAACAAATTTCCTATAAAAATTAGTTGATATATCCTTTATACAGTTGGTTTTGTATCAATTTAAGGTTTAAAGTCAACCCCCATTTTCTGAACCTTGTGTTCAAAAATTCCAAAAAAAATATAATATGTTTAATGGTTATTGATATACTTTAATCCATAATTTTTTTAAGCAAATTTGACTCGCCATTTTTGAGTTATATCGCAAAAACTGAAAAAAAAAGTGGTTTTTCACCATTTATTTCAAAACGAATAGATGAAGTTTCCCGTTATTTTTATTACGAACTACTATTGCAATTCTACGCGACATATATTTTTTTCAAATTTTTTGAACTTGTAGTTTTCTCGCTACTGCAAGAATAGTTGAAAATACGACTGTGACTGTAGCTACACTGTTTAAAAAAAAATTCGACTGATGAACGTTCAAAATTATTTGTGCTGGTCCAAACTACAATCCTGTTTATGTAAAACAGAATAATACTTCGAATTTCCGCAAAAAAAAGAAAAAAATTTCCATCACATAATTTAATCAAATGCAGATTTCTATTTTTTTATTGACTATCAAGTTAAGGCACACTATAGGGGCGACAGTACTGACATCTCGCGTTGCTGTACTAAACTATCGGCCTGACTTTAAACTTTAAGTGCGGATATTGACGTTTTTTGTCGTAGTAAGCGAATATTCACATTCACAATTACTTACACATAACCAGTAGATATTAAACGAGTAGATATTATAACTAGTAGATATTGAACGAACTGTAACTCAAACTAACTAAAAGTATGCAAACTAACCCAAACTAACCCGTACACGTAATGCGTGCGAGTCCTTGTATGTTGATATTGAATTTAAAGGTAATTTTTGGGCTCTCGGGAACGGGCTATAAGGCGTTTTCTGATCAAGTTCATTTCTGGTACACATACCTACCTATATAGGACGTCAAAAGAAAGTTTTCCAAAAAAAAATTTGACCTTGACCATCAAATTAACGTAAATGGCAGTTTAACGTGCTGAAAACTTGTATAGTGTTGAAAAGCATCTCAAGTAACCTATATACTGAGTTTTAGCCTTCAAGGTCATACACATTCAGAGATACGGCAACTCCGCATTCTCAGTTTGGGCTCTCGGGAACAGGGTAGAAGGCGTAGTCCGATTGAGTTCATTTTTAGTATACATATAAAGGCCGTAAAAGGTGACAGTTCAGTAAAGGTCCTTCAAAAAAAAAAATAATGCTTCTTCATTATAGATTGTTTAGTTTGATCCCAAAATATTGTTTTATGATCGAAAATGTTGGCGCAAATAACTATAAATTGGATTTTATAAATATTGAATGAATCCTCTTCTCGACCTTTGACACAGATCAATATATAATATCTATTCTTATCAGCCTAATATCACAATCGCTCTGTTTAGCAGATAAAAATTTATTAAACGTAAAAAGCATCATGTGGTAGATATTCGAATGAAGAGAAGAGCTAAGTGTTCAAACCATTTTTTGAAAAAAACATTATTGAGTAATGATAAAGCGTATAATATCTACTGAACTTTTGAAATTGGTACACTTTAACCGACAATAACTGTGCTATATCGAAACTGATCAAAAATATGCAAACTAACTCAAACTTACCCATCTTTGTACTGCGTGCTAGTCCCTGTAAACCTATCCAATCGAGAATTACAAAATAATGCAAAACAACCCAAATTAACCCATTCTTGAAATGCATGCTAGTATCCTTGAACATTTTTATTTTATCTAGCTTGTCGCGTTAATCAGTACACTATATCCAGTTTTAGATAAGTAATTAATATTTAATATCATGATGTTTCCTATTAAAAGTGTCCAAATTGGCCCACCCTGTACATAATTTCAGCACGATAAATAGATATTTACGTGAATTTCACTGGTCAAGGTCACAGTCAAGTTCACGGCCAACGGCCAAAGTCAATTTTTTTTTTTGGGAAATTTCTTTCAGCGGCCTTTATATGTATACCAAAAATGAACTCGATTGGACTACGCCTTCTAGCCCATTCCCGAGAGCCCAAACTGAGAATGCGGGGTTGCCGTATCTCTGAATATGTATGACCTTGAAGGCTAAAACTCGGTGTATGGGTTATTCATGATGCTCTTCGGCGCTATACATCATTTCAGCACGATAAATTGTTATTTATGTGAATTTCACTGGTCAAGGTCACGGTCAAGGTCGCGGCTAAGGTCAATTTTTTCTTGGGAAAATTTCTTTCAGCGGCCTTTATTTGTATACCAAAAATGAACTCAATCGGATTATGCGTTCTACCCTGTTCCCGAGAGCCCTAATCATACCAATTTAAAAAACAAAGCGCGCCTCGCGCGCTGTGTTCTTAATCAGTAAACTTATAACCAGTAGATATTAAGCGAACTGTAACCAGAACTAACCAAAAATATGCAAACTAACCCAAGCTAACCCGTCCACGTAATGCGTACTAGTCCTATGGAAACTAACCCAAACTAACACACCTTTAAATTGAACCACTTTAATTTATAGATTTTTCTTGAAAACTAATATAATCTGCATATTTTTATATTGAAATCGGTCCAAAAAGGCTAACTACAACATTAGGAATGCATCTTATAAGAAACTACGTGTTTCACTAAAGCATTTTACCACCGTAGTTTTAATAAATTATAGTAGATTAGCTCGTCATTATCGATTATTGAATCGTAGTCAAAATTATGGTAGAATTCGATAATTATCGAGTTATTGGCAACACTGACTACTGACTTGCATGTATTAAGTTTATAATACTTAGGTATCTTGTTTTTCTGAAAGAATCAATAATTGTTAACTTGATAAATGATCTAGATAATCAAAAAATATTGTGATTTTTTTAGAATCTTTAGATTTTCCTAAATTTGTACAAAGTTATAATAATAAATCATTGACCATTCCTTATTTCTAATGAAGTTGCAGTTCAAGCATATTCATTCCTTAACAAATCTATAATTTCGATTTGATTTTATTCATAACATTATTTGAGGCCGTTTTTTTGGGCTACTCTACTGTACTATTAGTAACTATCTGTAATATAACATTTTTAAATGTATTTATGATAAATAAAAGAAGGATAAGAAGCAACCAACATACAGTTCAAAAACCTGTTGTTAAATTCAAATTATTAATACCTAAACGTTTATAGTTAAAATATAGTTATTTTTAGCTGTAGGTCAACTAGATCTACATAGATTAATTTAAACAAGTTATATTAAACCTCCTAATTCGCTAAGAAAAAAGTAAAATTAATAGAGGGAAAGCACTTTCAGATCATAAAAAAAAAATAGAAAGCAAATTTCGATACAAACCTGATTGGTGCAAGCATCCTTTGCATTAATTCGAGATAAACTAATTAAAAACAAGCCGAAAATTAATCCAATTACGCCCATGTTTCACAAATTACGAAATAATTTTAATAATCTGCGTGTTGTAATAAAACGTATGTAGGAAGGTCCTTCTTCTTGATATGGATATCGAAGTCTTTTTACATTCTAACAATTAAACCATCACATTTTTAGATTATTTGTCGACACACTGGAGCAAAATTTAGTCTAAAATATTGGAATTTTACTGTTTGTTTGAGGGAAAACGCAATTTTTCATCATAGCAGTAGACATTCAAAACATCAACAATCAACAAAAAATGTAAACAAAACCAGTTGGGGATTAGAAATCGGAACTAGCACAAAATGAACTATTTTTCCCAAAAAATATTTTCTTGTCTGCGTTTCACTCATAGGAATAGAAGAGGATAAAACATGAGCGACATCGTGATACCGATGAATGTTCCCGTTATTCTTGATAGGTGGCGCTAGTCATTTTGACTTTTGTAAAAGTAGCGCGTTCGAAATTCTAATGTAGTTCACCTATTTTCTGTTTTGTTCAGTTGCTGTTCCGTTTATTAATTGGCAGTGGATAGAGGTCCGAAAATTCGGATCTCTAGTGTTCATACTAAAGTTCCGATAATTCTCGGATTTTCAATTTGTATATTAGGGGTCCGAAAATGCGGATCTTCAGTGGTATTATTGAAGATCCGAAAATAGATGTTTATTTCTAGTTCTGTCGTAATTAAGGAATATTATACCATTTCAATAAAATTGATAAAATCAAAAATGCTTGTATTTTTAAGGATTTTATACTAGAAAAAATGGATCCTCTAATTCTTTTTATGTAGAATAGCTAATCAAGTTTACTCGAAAATATTTGGTTACTTTTTGTTCTATTCACATTCACCTGTGTAGGAGTGTAGGTATATTATTTTTAATACCCATTTGGAATAACACCATCCTTGTTCAAAGATTACCAACCAATCACAAATCACTGAAATGACTGGTACTTCCAAATAGGTATTAAAAATACTATACCCTAGCCCAACCTATTCTATTTCAATTATCTATTACTTATAATTAGCTTCAAACATCAGTATAACTTTTCGAGGATTAACTTTTAACGGATAACTTTAACTTGCGTTATATTCTCAAAAATTTAACGATTAACGATTATCGAAGTTAACTTTTAAAGTAGCGAATTAACGATTAACGAAGTTAACTTTTCACTTAACTGTGCCCACCTTTGGTAAGAGGTGTGAGGTGTGATTTAGTTCCTTCAGCACTGCATGCAAAACCAGGCTTTCTTACTAGAAGGCATCTTTGTTACTAAATAATACACTTTATGTTTACACCGAAAGACATGAAATGAGCAATCTTCATGACGTATCACTTTGTTACATATATCCAGAGCTGGGCAGGGCTTGAGTGCTTTGTGCTTGCGAAAGTGCTTGAAGCACTTTGAGGACTTGAAAGCCCTGTGCTTCAAGCCCTTTTATAGATTTGTAATTGGGGCTTGCAAAGTAATTGTACTTTAGAAAAGTGCTTGGTAATTTGTAATTGAAAAAAGTAATTCAAGTCCTTTCAATGAGCTTCAATTACTTTTAGAGGGCTTGATGCACTTTTGGGAGCTCGAAGCCCTTTGAAAGGGCTTGAAGCACATTAAGAGGGCTTGAAGCACTTTTGGGAGCTTGAAGCACTTTGAAAGGTCTTGAAGCACTTTAAAAGGGCTTGAAGCACTTTG
Organism: Ceutorhynchus assimilis; assembly: GCA_917834065.1. NCBI lineage: Eukaryota > Metazoa > Arthropoda > Insecta > Coleoptera > Curculionidae > Ceutorhynchus > Ceutorhynchus assimilis. Next base: position 2,045,000 of record OU892285.1, on the reverse strand, counting down.
AAAGGAATTTGAATTGACCATCATTCAACCTATCCCCCACGTAAAAATTTTCGATTCTGTTTTGTCCCTTAATTTTTTTTTTCTATTATTTGAACTTGAACCGTCTTATGTCTTTTCTCTCCTAACAATGGAGGTTTTGGGTTTGAGCTTAGAATGGAATTGAAAAAAAAAAATGAATGAACTTATTATTCAAATAAATAATTAATTTATATTGGTACCTAGTACCTACCCTATTTAACTTTATCACTGGATTTTTTTTCACTTTTCCCTATTGACCATTTTGAAAACCTTAAAATTGAATTACCATGTAGTACCCCAACTACCTCAAGTATCTCAGAACTACATCTCAAAAAAAAAAACATACTGCTGGTACTCTGTGAAATGTAAAGTTCGTCTCTACTATACCAATGCTGTGTGATGAGCGTACGCGGTAGCTTATGCAACTTTGAGAATTTTATTACAAATTCAAAGTGCTTTAGGCACATTTAAAGAGCTTCAAGCACATTTAGAGAGCTTGAAGCACATTTAAAGAGATTGAAGCCCTTTTCAAGGCACCCCAAGCACTTTTGATGTGCCTCAAGCACTTTTCAAATCACTTTGAGGGCTTTGTGCTTGTCAAGCCCAAAGCACTTTGAGGGCTTTGTGCTTGTGAAGCACTTTTGAAAACGAAAAGGAATTTGTGCTTGAAATTGAAGCACTTTCATAGAGGGCTTAGGGCTTAGTGCTTCAAGCCCTTTTACTGAGGGCTTTGCCCAGCTCTGCATATATCATATCACAAATCCATTTTAGAATACTATTTTGTTTTTCTCCAATTCGTTTTTGTAATAAAACATAAGAATCCAGACAAAAATATGTTTCTATTTCTGCTAAAGATATTTTTTTTTCAAGAAGAAGTGGATCAATTTGTTGATGATGAGGAATGTTTTATTTCTCATTTTGAAAGTTTTTATGTAATGCTTTGCTTACCAAATCATCTGTATTTAAAACTGCATTAAGCATTATCTGGTGCCTCAGTTTAGGAACTTCATTTTTGAATAAAACACTTTTATTTTTCTTAGACCTTTTTAGACCAATTGCAGTTAATTGATGTCCTTTTGGTCTTCCTTTATGGGTTTCAAAGGAAATTTAATACTTTTTATTTTTTCTTCTAATTGGTTTTGTGCAGTAGTATTTGGTTCTTGGGCTAGTTTCATTAAAATGGTGTCGCAAATATCTACAAAGAATAGGTAATATTCAAGATAAGTCTGTTTCTGCAGAAATCACAAATTAGTCAGAGCAAATTTCATTGGTTGAAAACAGTCAGAAACAGAAACCTAGTATCAACCAATGAAATTCACTCTGACTGGTTTGTGATTTCTGCAGAAACATGCTTATCTCGAATATTATTCTTTGTAGCTACTTGCGACGATACTCCTTAATTAGACAGAATTAGAAATAAACATCTATTTCGGATCTTCAATATTAGCTAAAGATCCGCGTTTTCGGACCCCTAATATACAAATTGAAAATCCGAAAATTATCGGATCTTTAGTATGAACACTCGGGATCCGAATTTTCGGACCTCTATCCATTGCCTTTATAATTTAAATTAATTTAAAAATCGGTATAGCTTTAGCAATTAATTTGGGAAATGGCATAGTGCATTACAATCCGAGCACTGGTATAGCGTCGTGTTATATATTTCGAAAATGATCTTGTGAAAAGTAAAGAATAAAGACCATTACATAAATTGAGTATGTTAAATAACATTGCATCGAGCGTCCATCTGAGGAATAACATATAGATGCAAGAAAGAGACAAATCGGGTAAAGATGAAGTAGTAAATTGGATGTGTTACCATGGGCGAAAACGAGAAAGTCTAAGGTGAGAACAGTCTAAAAGTAAGCAGTGTTGCCAAAGAGCAAACATTTTTTGTATCAAAATTATCGACAAATTGTTCCAGATTCAGTAAAAATGTACCAGCCTATCATAGGGTGGTGGTGACCATACTTTTTTCTCAAATGTCACTTTAGAAATAACATTCCAAGACCTACTGGATTGGAACCAATGAAGTAGTAAGAAGGTTGGAATAGCCCTTTGCCTATTTACTCAATACATATATTTGCGGCCAACATTAGAGTGAGAGAACAGGAGAGATCCGTGAGATTTTCCTGCCCTTATTAGCACTATCTCACTCAGGGTTAGCGTGAGAGATATAGGAGATCCAATATATTTTTTACCCTTACTAGCGCTTTCTCATTCTGGAATCAAATGAATGACGAAAAACGCATTCGAAACCTCTTTCTACTTCATTGATTGGAACCCAAGTAAAGTTAGCTACAAAGCAGTGTTGCCACCTGAAAAAAAAATTATAAATTCCCTAAAAAGTTGTTTTTTACTGATGTTTTTTTGCGTTCTTAATTTTTTGGCTGAAAATGAAGAAAATTCAAAGCCTCGTATTTTAAATCGGTTTTCCTGGCCTGGAAAAGCGGGAAATCCAGAGAAAAACCTCTGAAAAGGACATTCCAAAGCATACTTGATGAAACTTGAGTTTTTGTCACTTATCCTATTAGAAAACTGGAAATTTTCAGCACAAAATGAAGTAAACTCAAAGCCTCGTACTTTAAACCATTTTTTCCGTTTTAAAACGGCCTGAAAAAGCGAAAGTTTCCAGGAAAAACGGATAAAAACACTCAAAATGGTCGACTTTCTAAATTGACAAATGACATTTATTACAAGGTTTACATGATTGAAGTTGGCTACAAATGATGTTGCCACATCAAAAATTCCAGAAAAGCCATTTAAATAGAATTTTCCTAATTATTGCATTTAAAAATATAAATTTGTGCTAGAAAATGAAGAAAACTCAGTTTCGTACTTAAAATCGGTTTTCCCGAACGAAAAAGCCCTTGAAAAGCGGAAAATGCAAAGAAAAACCTCTGAAAAGGACATTCCAAAGCCTACTTGATGAAATTTAAGTTTTATTCACTTACCCCATTGGAAAACTGAAAATTTTTGGTACAAAATGGAAAAAACTTAAAGCCTCATATTTAAAATCGGTTTTCCTAATTGAAGAAGCTTTGGAAAAGTGGAAAATCCAAAGAAAAACCTCTAAAAAGAACATTCCAGTACCTACTTGATGAGACTTAAGTTTTTGTCACTTGGAAAACTGGAAATTTTTTGCTCAAAATGAAAAAAACTCAAAGCCTCGTACTTTAAACCAGTTTTTCCGACTTAAAACGCCCTGGAAAAATAGAAAATCTAAGGAAAAGCTGGATAAAAACGTAAACACGTCACTGCAAAATGGCCGACTAAAAGCGACGTTGCCGCATGACATTAATGACATTTCAAATGGTTTAATTTAATTAAATCCTGTTGAATAATTGAATAATAGCGATTTTGAAACAATAAATTTCCCAAATAAGGTCTTGGAAACTTGTTTTTAGTTCAAAAATATTTAATTAATATTTATATGTGAGTAAGACAAAGACAACAATTAAGTAGTATACGTTTGCAACAACACCAAATGTGTGAGATAAAGTAGAATGCCATTTAAAACGCAAAATTATCAAGTTACGATGAAAATCAAACTAAGCAAATAATTGATAAAGTTGTACCCACTTAAATATTTAAAAAATTGATAACAAAAGTACTGTTAAACTGGTAAGGGCCGAAATCCCTTAGTCCGGAACTGAAGGCCCGCCCACACAACGCTGGTTTATGTCGATAAGGTTAGGAACTCTAATAAACAAGAAATTAGTTTGCTACGTTATCGTGATCACGTCACGCTTTTATAGAACTTTGGTAGCGGTCGTGACCTGTGATTTTTAGATATCAGTGATTAAATCACAGTTCGTGATATATCGCTCATAACTACTTGTTGGGTTGGTGAGTGGAGAAAGCACTAAATGCACAAAAAAAACAGTGCCATGACCAACATAAGTTTTTTTGGGCAAATGTTGTCAACTTTGTAGCTCGTTTTAATAGCATTTAGAATTTGGAAAAAATAAATAAATTGCAAATTGTACCAAATATGCCAACGTCGTACCAGCGTACCTACTTTTTCAAAGTGAATGGTACCAAATTTGGTACAATTATACCACCTCTGGCAACACTGAAAGTAAGTGCAGTGCAATGTACAATCCTCCCTCAAATCCTCTAACAAATTTTTATAAATAGGTAGGTACTTTGAAATTGTGCTGCAGTGGCGTATCCAGGGGGGGGGGGGGGGGCAAAGGGGGCAATTGCCTCCCGCAGAGCAACAACCTTTTATTTCCTAAAAATATCTCAAATTACAACAAATAATATTTTTACTCGCGTGCGCAAAGTTATTACTTTGCACACTCATTTGCATGCGCAAAGTTGTGTTTCTGGATAAACTAATATTCAATAAGAAGGGCTTGATGTTACTTTTATTCCAAGAAAGGCTTTCAGGTAATGTTTAGCATTTTTAATTCGACACTTTCCGTATGAGGAACGAGAAGAGGAAAAATCCAGCAAAAACAGGTGTGAGGTCAGGTGACCATTGGTGTGGGCAGCCACCAACTCACATTCCTGACTTAACTGTTTTTAAAATTGTTGTTTTTTAAATTGGGAAAAGTTAAAATTACATTTTATAGATCCATTTTTGGAATTTTCACATGTATAATGAATAGGTAGGTAGTGATTTTCAGTGATTTTTTTTTACACTATTTCACTATTTTTTATTGCATTTTTGACGTGTGTAAGTCCTAATGAGTATAATAAAATTCCTTTGGAGTATCACATCTTAAAAGTTGGATAGTAAGTTATACTCCTACATATACTTCCCAACTCATGGTGTCGCGGAAAGAATGAATCAGACAACAATGGACAAAGCAAGATCTATGATAATGCAAGCAAAAATAGACAGGATATTTTAGGAAGATGCTGTACTTGTTAAGCTAATTCAAAATGACACATGAAAAAATAGTCATCCTGGTAAGTTTAGTCTCAAAATTTGGCAGGAAAAACAAATTCTAAGTAGGTAAACCTCGCTAACACAACCACTGTTGCAAATAAAGTCAAGGTGATCACTGAAAAAAAAAAACGCATTGAACTGAGAACGAAAATTAGGTACCAGTTTTGAGCATCTGGAAACATTAGATTAGGTGCAGTTGCTTTGGATGCTATGCAAATCTTCAAACACTCGTAGAAAAAGTATTGTTTTTAACATTTGCGCAAAGTGTCTTTTCCGCACTCAAAGTTTATTTTTGCGCACTTGCGAATATGCCATCAAGATGTGTGTGTGTGTGTGTGTGTGATTTTAACAACTTTTGGTCATGGCACCCAAAAAAAATTCCGACTCCGGCGGACATCGGGTGTGCCCCCCTCCCCCAGAGCCCCAGGCTGGATTTTTTTTTTTTTTTTTTTTTTTACGGATATGCGCACTCGCAAGGAAATTTCCTATCACGCTCGAGAAGCGGCAAGTGCGCGGAAATGTCGGTGTATGTTGGTCTTGAAACGGTTCAGGTTGTAACCTGCAGGGAAAACCGTCGCAGGGAGTTTATTCCACAGCGATGCTGTTCTCCAGAGATATGAATTCTGATATAATGAGGTTCTTGGTGCCTCTAGTTTGACAGTAAATTCATGGTTACCGTCTGTTTGACGGGTTCGCCTGGTAGGTGCTACTCTCGGTGGAATCATACGTGCCAACTCTTCAGAGCATTTTCCGTGATAGTACCTGTAGAAGAGAGATAAATCGCCCACAGATCTGCGATGTTCGAGACCATCCAAGTTACGAGTAAGTGCGGGGTCATTGATCAGCTTGATAGCTCGTTTTTGCACGGTATTCAAAAGCATTAAGGTATGTTTGGGTGCTGCACTCCATATATGTGAGCAGTACTCCATAGTTGGTCGAATCTGGGCTTTGTAGAGTGTCAGCAATTGGCTTGGTGTGTACAGATGTCTTGTACGAAATAGCACCCCCAGCTTTTGGGAGGCCCTTTTAGCAATATCTGCCACGTGACTGTGCCAAGACATCTTGGTCTCTGCAGTAACCCCCAAGATGTTCAACTGAGTCTGTAATGTGACAGCACTTCCAGATAACATGATGTTTGGCTCACCGGTGCTGGTCTTTTTTGAAAACAGAGCTGCTTGGGTTTTCTGCGCGTTGAACTGTACAAGGTTTTTGTTACCCCAGTCCTCTATTATCTCCAGGTCGTTATTTATCTGCGATATTTGAGTTAGTCTAAGATGATGGAATTCACGTGCGGAAAGACCTGTGGGTGGTATGAGTGAGGAGACTACATTGCCATCGTCTGCAAAGCAATAAAGTGGATTTACTGTTTTATCTATGAGGTCATTTATGTAAATCAGGAAAAGAGTTGGCGAAAGGATTGCTCCCTGTGGCAAACCAGCATTTATTTGGTAAGAGTTGGAGTTCTGGCCATCCAGTGCAACATAAATGGATCTGTCCTTTAGGTAACTTTCAAACCAAGTGCAAAGTTTCGGCGATAATCCCATTGCTTTGAGCTTGTTGAGCAGATTTTCATGCCAAACTTTGTCGAATGCTTTAGATATATCTAAGGCAATTGTTCTTGTTTCACCCCGCAACTCAATCGCTTTTTGCCATAAGTGAGTGACGTATGTAAGTAAATCGCCAGTTGACCTATATTTTCGAAATCCGTATTGCTTATCGTTGATAATTTTGTACTTTTCCAAGTACTTGGTTAGGTGATTGTTCACAACTCTTTCCATTACTTTTGATATCACCGGAAGTAGAGCAATTGGTCTATAGTTTAACGGATCTGTCTTTTTTCCTTTCTTTGGAATGGGTTGTACTGCGGCAGACTTCCATGATGATGGATATACTCCTTGCCTGTAAGACAAATTGAATAATTTTGCGAAAGTTGGGGTGAGTTCGTTGGCGCAATTTTTGAGTACTATTGCGGGAATGCCATCCGGACCCATTGCTTTGTTTGTATCCAGCTTTTTTAGGGATTTTCGTTTTTTTTTTGTGACAAAGGGGTACCTCTGGCATACTATGGGAAACCCTTTCAATGAACGGTGGAGTTTTTCCGTTTGGCACTGTTAGGTTGGAGTTGGAGGAAAACATTTGGGCAAGCATATTGGCTTTTTCCTCTGATGTTGTGGCTAAGTAATTATTTTTATCTGTAAGTGGTGGTATGGATGACTTGGTGAAGTTAGATCCAACAGCTTTTGCAAGAGACCAAAAAGACCTAGAACTACTTGGACAATTCAGCAACCTGTTTTTTATTCTTTGATTGTATGTTTCTTTAGCGGAGTCAATAGTAATTTTGCAACTATTTCTGGCTTCTATAAATTCTGTGTGGTTTTGAGCGGTTTGTTGTCGTTTCCAAAGGTTATATGCTCTGTGTTTTTTCTGTACAGCCGTTTGACACTGGCTGTTGAACCAAGGTTTTGCATTAGCTCTACGTTTAGTTGTATGTGGGATATATGCGTCCATTCCAGATAAGATTACTTGTGTTATTTCATTACAGCAAATAGTGGGATCAGCTGTTTTAAAGCAAACCTCTTGCCATGGAAAATCCAGGTAAAACTGTTTTAGGTCATTCCATTTTGCCGATTTATAGTGCCACATTTTACGAGGAAGTGGTTGTAGGCTTGGTGGGATGAGCATTTCGCACCTTGTTATTATAAGTTTATGATCGGACGAACCAAGTGGAGCATCTACTTGAATTGTGTACGAGTCAGGATTGGTGGTTAGGAACAAGTCTAAAAGTGCTGCAAATTCGCCCCTTTCTGAGATACGGGTAGGTTCATCGACAAGCTGCGTTAGACCACAACTTATGGCAAAAGCTTCTGCTTCTCTGCCTTCGTTATCTGTTTTGTTGTGGTGTTTCAGCCAGGGTATATTGTGGACGTTGAAATCGCCTAAAAAGACAATTTCCGCCTGTGGATAGTTTGACTGTATACTATCACAGCTTTCGAATAATGTCGCGAAAAAGTTTTGGTAATCGGTGTTACTTCGCGGTCGGTAGAGGCAGCAGAAAAACTTGGTCGATGTCTTTGAGGTGAATTTTAGCCATATGATATCAAGGTTCGCTGGTTCTAGCTTCTCCTCTCGACGACATGAAAGGTCATTTTTAATGTACACGCAGATCCCAAAATTATGTCGAAATCGGTGGTGTAGGTCATAGCCGGGATAAAGATAGTTCACAATAGGTGTTGCAGAACTGATTTTAGTTTCAGTGAGAACAAGGATGTCAGGTCTTTGTTCTTCAAGATGTTGGTGAACTGAATTCATATTTGTACTTATTCCTCTTATATTGCTAAAATCAATTCTGAGTTGAGTTTTTGATCTTCTCTTTATATCTTTGCATGAAGGACCCCCAGGATCACCCGACGCCCGGAGATCCGAGTGGTCGGATATTTTACCTCCGGAATACTTTGATCCTGGAGGCGCCATCATGCTATCTGTTACTCATTGTTGGAACCGGACTGCCAGCGCAGTAGCGGAACGTGGTGATACCACTTAGCGCTACTCAATTCTGGCATGGTGGTATCTCACCGGTCGACGCCCAATGAGTAAAAAACGTCTACCATCTACCAAACGTCTACCACCTACCATACGCCACATCCAAAAAAACATATCATTTTAGGTGACTTAATGACTTTAATATAAATTTATTAGACACTAGTCCAAAAGCGTATCCCAATATAAAGATTAGTAGCAATAAATAATTATAAAATAAATAATTCGATCACAGATGAAGATGCAACTAGGGTTACAAATCACTCCAAAACTGTCATAGCTCATGTGCTAATAGGTCTGTTTCTGCAGAAATCACAAACCAGTTCGAGCGAATTACATTGGTTGAAAACAGTCAGAAAACTAGTTTCAACCAATGAAATTCACTTTGACTGGTTTGTGATTTCTGCAGAAACAGACCTAATATGTCGATAAAAAAGGTAATTTAATGTGTGATTCAGTCAGTGTAGAGCATAGGTACTGATCTCTCAGACCATAAATTCCTACAATGGCACAATCCTGCAAAATCTAATCGTTGATAGCACAACGTGGCCGATTCATATAAATGGGGCGCCCACTTTGAATTCTCCTTCCATTTTAACATTTTGTATCTTCCTTCTACTGCGAGCAGTCGGCTGAACTTCTATTAGTTTTCCTTTATTTTATTTATTTATTTATTATTATTAAAGCTGTTGTGATGGCACATGTATTGTTTACGAAACAATAATCTCTGCAGTTTTGGCGAAGTTTTTTTCACTATCCATTGTGTTTTTGTTATTATTGAAAATTCATTCACCCACTCATTGCAGCGCAAGTTAAAGTCGTCGATTTCCCTTTTAACGTTAAGCGGAGTACTATGTAATTGTTTGGATTTTCATAGTCGATTATATTAACATTTCCATTGTTACACAAGGAATTAATAAGTTGAATTGAATTATCCATAGTGAAAACACACAACACTAACAATAATAATTACCTTCTAACAACAAGTACAATTTGAGGTTAGATCCGCCACGTCATACTACAAACGATTAGATTTTGCAGAAATGTGCTAAGCACGATTATATTTTGCAATGACGTCAAGGGCTAGCGTGTCTTGTGCTCTAATAGTTTATATTTAGTAAAATCGCGCTGAGAGCGATTATATTTTGCGATGACGAAGTTGGGGGCGTGTCTTGTGCTGTAATAGTTTATATTTAGTAAAATCGCGGCCAGGTACGATATTAGGGAAACCATAGACCTCAGGGCTTCGGGATTTTTTTTTTCTTCACTAAATCGGCCAAGAGAAATTGATGGAAATTATTTTCAAGTTTCTAAGATGACCGCTAGGGGGCGCAATTACGATGATATAGCTAAAAATTCAAATTTTCTCAAGAAATCGCTATATTAAGGTACTATTTTAACAACAGGAATCAAAAGTTCATTAATTTTTACGCCAGTTTGGTTATTAGGCTTTTTTCGTATCTTCACTAATAAGGGTGGGAGAAGCTGGTGGAAAAATAGTTTTAGAAATTGCTGTATCTTCCATACCCCTCATCTAAATTCATTCAATTTGGGCTTATTTGGAAGAGAATTTCATTGTGATTAGAAACACCACTTCGTTCGGAGTCGATAGTTCCCACCGCGTCTCCTAGAGGGCGCTGTTTATCCAGGATCCAGTTTTTTCTAATTTTCATGAAAAATCCAAATGGCAGGATATTATTTTTTTATTGCTGTGTCTATGGTTTCCATAATATCGTACCTGGCCGACCTTAGTGGGACACCCTGTAGATAATAGATATCGCAATAACTAATAAAATATATTGCCATGATACTAAATATAAAAAACAAATATCTGGACCATGGAGCCATAGAGTATTAAGTCACGTTTTCAAAATTTTACAGGAGAGCAATTTTAAAGTTGGAAGTACGTGCGCTAATTACTCATTTAACTATAGTAAATTGGTTAGATTGTTTTATATTTGCTTTCTAATGATATATAATGTAAATTTGAAAATGGAATAAGTTTATTTTGTGGAAATATAAATAAATTGTCTTTTTTTCTTTATTTGGACTTAATATTGATTGGCCCTCGAAATGGACTTAATATATTACGACTTAATACCATATTTTGTGACTTAATTCTGTTTGGTCCTAGACAGATGAATTGTGAATTTTAATTTTTAGGAAAATCAAAGAGTTTTTTTTTACTTTCTCTTCTTCTTTTATTAGGAACTGGTTTTACAAAAATAACGTCAACACAGCAAAAAAAATCGAATACAGTTCATTTGTTATTGTTAACGATAGATATAATACTTTTATTTATTAAAAGAATAAGCAAAAAATAAGAGCCTTTATTCATCTTTAATGTTCTCATGAGGGATGTTTTTAAAAAAATCGTGAAATCTTGAAGGAACCCATCTCAATAATTTTTGCAAGTCCTTCCACTTTTTGGTAGAGATGGGCTTTAATAATTCATTTCTGATAGGTGGAAGTTGAAACTGGTCAAATTTTGTATTAGTTTTTGATGTACTGGCTTCAAACCGACGAGATACTCTTGTTTTTGCTGTCTTATTAAATTCAACCTTCTGAAAATTTTCTGCAACAAAACTTGATTTGAAATATAAAACTCCAGGTTTATCAGATACAAACTTCATGTGAACTACTTTTGAAATCAAGAAATTTTCACCTGTTGTGGTCTTTTTGTTGTTTTGAAAGGAAGATTTTATATTGTCGTATAAATAATTGAAATTTTTAAAATCCACAGTTTGCATTTCCTCCACCATTAAGTTTGAGTTGCACAGTCGCATAAGCTGTTGCCAGTCCCATGGGGTAATTATAGAAAAATCAGGGGAGGCTTTCATTTGTCTTTCTATTCTGGCATGTACGGAGTCCACCTCCATGTGGGTATGGCCTCTTAAAAGATATTTGTGTTCTACCGACTTCAATGATGGCTTTACCATCATTACATAAAAATAACTCATTAGCATTTGCAGATTTCTGTTTTGTGATGGGCAGTTATCACTCCAAATAATGATATTCTCGACAGACTCATCGAGAGTAAGAATGTATCTCAAAAGGCAAGACGCCATTTCATTGCCACCTCGGCCAGCTATTGACTCGTCCCAAACAAAACATGAAGAGGTTTTTTTTGTCGTGTTGTACACAGTATAGTTAAAGGTCCAAAGTTTTAAGCTGTAAAAGCTTTGAGCATTTTTGAGAAGCGGCGTAGGTAGGCATTTTTGTAAATCAACAGTTAGAACGTTGCAGTTTCTTACATTTTTTGATGCTTCCTTATCTTGCTTCTTCAGTTGGTATCGATTGTCTGCATCTGACAGGTGTGCATCATATTCATTCTGAGTGTCAATACGCGTTTCATTAGGCAAATTTTCTTTTAGTTTTATAATAAATTCATCACAGGCATCACATGTATCATTGTTTGGTTCCTTGAAAGACAAATTAAATTCAGTGTTAAAAATGTCAGCATAAAGCCATTTTTTAGGTAGTTCTTCCCGAGGAATTTGGTTTCTACATTCTTCAAAAAACAGCTCGTACATTTTGGAAATATTAAGGTGACTTCCTAAGTACTTTTTTTGAGTTTTGTTCCTTGAGTAATGCGATTCGATACAAGGAAATTTGCTGATATGTTCTTTTATCATATTTCTCTCGTTGACTCCAATTTTATTCGATGGTTCGTGCTTCCCTCTTTGGTCGACCGTTACGAGTCCGCCTGACTGTCGTTTTTTTAATGCAAATCTAACAGATGTTTGGGATAAATTAAGAGTATTTAAGAAGTAAGTACGACAAACATTAACCTTCTTATTATTTACCGTAAAAAAGTAGTTAAGAGTAGATTTTCTTTTTCCGATACGCGAGCCTGTTCTAACGCGAACACGTTCAACTGGAACCTCTTCTATGCAGCTTGCAATAAACTGCCTCTTTTGGTTGATGTCTAAGTCTTTATTGTAAAACTGAGTATGGATAGATAAACGCTCATCAGTTGTTATCTTTTGTGTGCACTTTTTTCGGCAACCATCCTGACAGGTTTCCTTCATTTCCTTTTTTGGAATAATTTTATTCTTGCTGGACAAATACTCATGGCCAGCAGCTCTTTCCTTTTTCCTTATGTTTTTTTTCCATGCTTTATGGTTTCTTTTTCGCTTTCTACCTTTATTGTTTTGATTATTATCCATCTCTTCTTCATTATTTGTTTCGTTGTCCATCTCTTCTTCATTATTTGTTTCGTTGTCCATCTCTTCTTCATTTGTTTCGTTGTTGCTAAGGGTGTCACTTTCTTCGTTTGGTTCGTAAAGGGGGTCGTCTAAGTCACTAGCGTTACTTAGCTCCTTTTCAGCTGATTGTATCTCTAAAGGATTTGTATGATCATTGCTTGATATGTCCTGATTTTTATTTCCATCGATTTCAGAATCTACAATGCTTTCCAGCAACAACTGCTCCTCTTCTGCAGTAGTTATTGCTAAAGCGTCTTCAAGAAGTTCTATGGAATCAGTTAGACAAGCTCCTTGTTCAGTCCCAGTAGCCAGAATTTTTATATTTTGATACATAACATCCGTTATGGATTCTACTGGATAGAGTTCCATGATTACCTCTGCTTCTGCATTTAGTTCAGGCGTGCTACCTGAAAACAAAAATAATAAATAAAAGTCTATCCTGAATGTGATAAAAATATTTTGATTCTTTTTTTGTTTTTGATTAACTTTTCTTACACTCACTATTTATTTGCCTGGTCTCTTCGTCAATTGATGACTTTTTCACCATTTTGATAATTTGCTGGCTAGTCTCCGCCGGCGGTGTTGTAACTTCATCAATTGTTGACTTTCTTATCATTTCCAAATTTTCCGTAGTTACAGCTGCCTCGTCTTTGTCTTCATCTGGATCTGGATAAGACTCCGTCTTAGTGACCATTTCGATGACATTGTTACCTAAATATAATAGTGTCATGTTTTCTACAACTATCTGTACAGAAAATATCGATTTTCATTTAATTTTTTTAACTTGAAATACGATCTATTACATAGTTACCTGAATCAAGACTTACCTGTACTTGTACGAGTAGCACGTTCAATCTGTGAAGGATTTCTGAGATGTTTCCGTGGCTTGGCTTTTAACAGATCCAAAATTTTTTGGCTTCGGCCAGACGCCATTTCAAAAATTATGCACAAACGACACACTTTTTTTCTTAAGTTGAATGATTGAGCTCGTTGTAACAACAAACGACCATAACAAAAACAGACCGGCACAAATAAAATCAGTATTAAGTCACACAACCTAACCTAGCATTTGGACATAATACCAGCGTACCGGACTTAATACTTTAAACAGTTTTATTTTTACAGAGCCAATCAGTATTAACATTACTTAGAACTGTTTGGTTCTGGTAAGAAAAGGACAAGATACTATTTTTATTCGGTTATAATAGAAAAGGATAGATATGTGACTTAATACTTATTTCAACTAGAAAAAGCGGAAAATTTTAAATAAGAATCACTCATAACCCTAAAATCTTAAAAACGTGGACTTAATACCATTTGGCTCTGAGGTCCAGATATAGGAATAAAGAACCCAATTGTATAGGCATCGAAATCTTTCAACAAAATACTGATGGAAAATATTACAAATCATATGAAATATTTACAATAAATTTATAAAAGAAGTCAAATTACATTTAGGAATTAAATAGAAATAAGTGTAAAATTAGCCGAAACAATCAGCTTTCAGTTTTTTCTTTGTCAGCGTCATAAGAAAACGAGCAGAAAAATAGGGACGGATGAAAAGCATTTTCCTGCCTAGGCCGGCATTGGCATTGCATTGTCGTCCAGATAAAATGTAAAATTACAGAAATATGACACTTTCAATATTTTAAAAAGTCTGTAATGTGTAATGTCAACATTACATATACGGTTGAAAATGTAACGAAGTTTATGTTAATTACACATATCTATTTACATAAATATTATAACGTTAATATGATATGAAAAACCAATGTAAATATTATATCTATAATACATATACTTCCGGACAAGTACCACATTCTAATCAGTAAAAAGTAAACTCCTGATTTGGATAGCTTGATCGATGTTTGGGTTAGTTTGAGAAGTGTTTGCAAATCTTTGGGTTTTTTGTTCTGTTGAGGTTGACGAATCCTATCGACTGCGCCATCGATCACTCTTGATATACCAAATTCAAATTACTTTTTCTCGATTTAACAATAAGTACGTAATTACTAGACTAAGCTAACTTACTCTTACACAATTAATTTTATTTTTACTACATGGAGTCAACACAGGTCCCAAATTCCCTAATGCAAGTGCTCATTTCTTTGAAATGTATGATAGATGGATGAAGAATGATGATAAAAGTTCTTAAGTTATCGATTCTAGTTGCAACAAACTTATAAATTTGAAAAAATTATGTAATATCAAATGTAGTTTTTCTCTATTAACATGTAGACAATTATATCCTAGTTTCAAATCCACTGATCTAATATCTTTTTTTTTATTCACATACGCCTTAGGGATATAGGTAATCAAACCAGGAAATATCTTTACTTTAGTATCAGATCAAAATCATAAATATGCCGACAACAATCCGTTTCAAGTTCAAAAAGTCATATTTTGCCAATACAACATGCTGTCACCAGGCATCCGCATTGGATTGTTAATAGTAATGAGAAAAGCCATTAAATTATTTTTAATAAATGTATCACACACGCGGTTTTTTTTTTATTTGATGGGAAAAAACGCGACCGAAAGGTGATGTTGAGATTTATTTTATTGTTGACTTATTAATATATTATTGTGCATAAAAAGTGTTGACTTATACTATATAGAGTGACTCATTTTGAATTTGGTTATATCCATTATAAGTTCTGTTTTCCATTATATTATTGCTTATCACTTATGCCCGTATTACATCTGTGTATTTTCCGTGTATTTATTCATGTAGTTCAGAGTGACAACCGAAAAACTTCAAACGCAACATAAATCAGCATTATGAAAAATAAAATATTGTTGGCACCCTGAACTACATGAATAAATACACGGAAAAATACACAGATGTAATACGGGCATAACTCCTTATGTTTCTTTTTTTTAATTTGTGACTTCAGTAAACTCTCAAGAGTTTATTTCTGGAATAAGTGGAAAAATCGAGTTAATAGCTAGTAGATATAAACATGGATTAATTATTATTGCACTCTGTATATTGAGTATTTAGATTACACACCCACACGATAAAAAAAAGTAACCCACCTATATGCGTTATATCTCATATACATATGACATCTAGTGAAACTGTATCATTGAGAAATCATTAATCATGCCATTCCGATTAAAGTTAAGTAAGTGCTTCCTAAATTGTAGCTGCGAGCCAAAAAATACTTGACGTTGATCAGATTGGTATAGAAATATTGTGTTCGTGTTACAATAATTATTCTTTTGTGGGCTAATTAAAACCTTATCTTATTGTTTATATCTTTGAACAATAACGATTTGTTCAGTATTTACTTTTCATATGTAAATGCGGCTATAATATGCTATATTTATGCTATATTTATATTTAGTCAGAAGTCATATTGAATTTAATTCAAATATTTTTTGTTTAAGAGCTATTTACGATTGCTAGTTTTCAAATTGTCACCCGTATAGATCGGTCTACAACCAAGGTTCTTAAAGTTAATAGGTGGTCTGGTAATGGGTAACTTGATGACGCATCTGGGGTGCCTTATGGAGATTTGTATTATGTTGAGGCACCCTAGATGATGACGTCATAAAGTTATCAGGCAACCTACCTTTGTCAAACAACCTTGGTCTACACTATTCTACGACGTCTTCCGATCCCCCGTCTCCATCTTTCTCTATCTTTCCGTAAATCCTGATCCAATTCTCTTTAATCTCTTTCATCCATGTCCGTGTCAATTCCTTCTCTCCAACTTTTTCTGGGCATTCCTTGTTTGCTTCTTCCTAATGATGCCCATGTCCATACTTGCTTTGGCAATCTGTTGTCCGGCATCCGTTGTACAGTTCCATATGTACTATCTTAGCTGCTTTGTGTTTATCTCGTCTGTTATTGTCACTCTATAATTCTTTCATTCCTTACTCGTTTTATTCGCGACCTTCCTGCAGCTCGCCTCCAAAAATCCATTTCTGTTGCATTGTAAATCTGTTTGTGCTTTCAGTTATCAAACTTCAATGCCGTACGTAATTATACTTTTGATGATAGTGTTACATCTAGGATACCTCAACTCCCAACCTGGAGGATCAAGATTTCTTTTCGAAGTGTTCTTTTCTAGATGGTTTGCTTTCTCTGCAGCTATCTGCCACATTAACTAACACGATGATACTTAATTTCCAAATTAATGTTAATGTTACTGTAATCACTTTAAATAAAGAAGCTTTTAATGCAAATTTAGCTGAAATTGAAACGGTCTAATCCCAATTTATTATGTGATCAAATAATACGTTCTTATAATAACAATTTAAATAATAGACACTATAGAAATAGATTCCGTTCTAAAACTACTCCTCGGTATAATGTGAGACACTTTGAATTGATGAGGAGGCGGAATTTTCACTATCAACGACATAAAATGTTTCCACACAGTGCTTATTTACTTGAACTAAACTAATGCTTTTCCGGAATTGCTGCAGAACTAGCAAAAAACATCCCTCCGACAATGTTTTCTTCATAAATCAATAGGTACCTGTGACTACAGAGGAGGTCACTGTAGTTATAAACAAATTAAAACCAGGAAAATCACCTGGAAGGCATTGATACAATCAAGGAATTGAAAAATGAAATATCGCCTACTTTATGTGAGTATTTGGGTTGATGAATCTGGTTTTCAATACTGCATCTGTACCAAGTCTGGTTAAAATGGCAAAGGTTGTCTTAAATTAAACAACTACAAGCCCATTTCCTTGCTCCCAGCTATGTCTAAGGTATTGGAGACGTGTGTGAATATGAAATTAACCAGTTATTTGGATGGAATAAATTTTTGGTATGCTGGTCAATACGGATTCAGAAAACACAGAAATACCTCCTCAGCAACAACAGACCTAATTACATGTATTTATGAAAAGGTTGATAAGAGATACAAGTGTGTACTTGTCTCGCTGAACTTAAGAAAAGCTTTTGATACAGTAAATCACAAAATTCTCTTGGAGGTGCTTGAAAAAACTGGTATTGGAGGTTCAGTACTACTGTGGTTTAGGGATTATCTATCGGGCGGACTACAGTATGTTGAATGTGAAGGTAACATAGTAAAATGGAAAACATTGTACACGGAGTGCCCCAAGGTTCAATTTTATTCTAGGACTGGAACAGTGTTTTTATAGTCTACATGAACTCACTCACGGACTCTACCGCGAAAACACGAACCGCGCGCGACATCACCGCGCACTGAAAACCGCTCAAAATTTTACCGCGCAAGACCAAAACCGCGCAACACAAAACGGCGAAAACATGTTTTTGAGTAATTACTGCGAAAGTGGAAGACCGCGCAAAACAAAACCGCGCAGGATACATAACAGCGAAATAGTTGAAACGCTTTGGGTCGAAAACCATATACTTAGGTTAGGTTGTTGAAGTTATTGGAAATTTTATTTAGAAACGCTTCCTAATTATATATTCAGATCCTGTTCTCAACCTTTGATACAGATCAATGAATAATATCTATTCCTAGCAGCTTAATATCACAATCGCTCGACTTATTGTTATGTGAGCCTGAGTATTTTATTTTAAAATTTAGGTTTTAGGTAAACGATTTAGACTAAATATTCAAAAAAATTCCAGCGACAAACATTATATTTGTTACTTAAAAAAATCTGGAAATCTGTCATTTAAAAATGGGGTTTTTGGAGATCCCTATAAAGTTGTTTGATTCTGAAATTGAAATATTTTTCTTGCAGTTACGCTTTTTTTTATCTAAATATCTTTAAAACATTTTCTATACAATTCTGTTATTTAAATTTGGTATCTGGAGGTCTTCATAGAGTGCTCTTTTAACTAAAAACGGAGCGATAGTGATATTAAGGCGATAATAGCAGATATTATTCATTGATCTGTGTCAAAGGTCGGGAAGAAGATGGAAAATTCTGCCTAAAAAATATCCTGCATATTCCATAGAGACCTGAGTCCTTCAAAGATGATTTTCTAGGTTCGGTTTCGATGACAATTGACATTTTGACGATTGATGCAGCAAATCAAAAAATATAATATGTATTTTTTTCTCTGATTGTGTATATTAAAGGGGGTGTGCGCCAAAAACTAAAGTTTTAGTGTAAAAAAATCTAAGAATAACTGTTCAAACCTCGTTATTCTACGATAAACCATCGCTGAGATATACCGCCTTAAAATGTGACGACGCTCTCGTGACGTCACGAAAACTTCTTCCAGCGGCGCTGCGCATTGTTAATTTGATTGTTCCCGGCACGCCTGAGTGGTTTTTGTTTAGATTATTGCAGGTAACACAGGAAAAACATATGTAAATTTAACCCGGGAGTACACGCGTGCCGGTCAAAAGGACCGACCATTGATAAAATCAGTAATTAGGCTACTGGTACAAGGGTGACAGTTTTGTCCATCCAAGAATGCCTGATGCAGATTTTCCACTACCCATTGGCCCAAAGATATTTTGGTTTTTGGTTGAAGAAGGGTTCATTGTTTTCATAGTCGGTGCTTTTGACTAGGCGCGTGAACCTGAGTATCTGAAATATTTGTGTTCAAAATTGGCATTTTTTGATATTGGGAGTACTTTTGGCTGTCGATAATACAGTAACTGTACTGCATAATATAATTCCCTTTGTAATAATTATAAATTCCAGGAATTATAGTGCTTGTACACTTTGTTCGCGGAGTCGGTCAAACGTATCCTGAACACTAAGGCATAACTTAACGCAGGTAATATTTGAAAGTTTCATGTCTCTATTGATTAGTAAACTTGCGTAGGTCATGCCTTAGCGTTCAGGATACGTTTGGGATCGTTTCCGCGAAAAAAGCTAATAATTCATATAAGCTTTTGGGCTGTCGGTCGATTTGACCGAACGCGTGTAACGACGTAAGTTTTTTGGCGCGTGTAATGCCGGGTTAATTAACTCCACTTTCTCGTGCGTCGCTTGAGCTTTCATGACGTCATAGGGTGAGATGCGGTACCTTCATAGAGCCATATCTGCGGTATTATTTGTCATAGAGGGGTGCGGATTTCACTGTTATTCTTAGATTTTTTCTCTATTTTTTCTGAGATGAAGTTGTTTTTTTGGCGCACACCCCCTTTAAAATTGCATTGCATTTCAACAAACAAAATGAGAGATGCGCGGTTCTGTCATATAGAAAGGAAAATTTATTTTAATACTTTGCGCGGTTTTGAATGTAAACGCTACATATTTAGAATTTTGCGCGATAAAAGGCATGAGCGGAGGTGACAAAAGCGATTTTGGACGACGCGGTTATTAATTATGAGCGGTTATGGTCTTGCGCGGTAAAATTTTGCGCGCGGTTTTCAGTGCGCGGTTCGTGTTTTCGCGGTGGAGTCCGTGAACCGTCATTTATACCTCTTCAGGGTTCTCTCGATTTATATGCAGAAGATCCTTGCATCACTTATTTTGACAAAGACCCTGCTAACTTAAATCATCATTGAAGAAGATTTACAGAAAATAAGCGATTGGCTCTGTTACCACAAACCTATTTAGTTTAAATGTAAAAAAATCAAGCTATATGGTGATATCAAAGTTTGAGTCTGGCCTAACTTCACGATAAACTTTCAAGGTGTCCCATTGACTCGTGCAAACTGCATCAAATACCTGGGACTCTTTGTTGATTCAAAACTTACTTGGGATATGCGCTGCCATTTCTGCTTGCAACAAAAGACCTGTATTATCCGAATGGCATCCTGGATATTCACTCCCTGTATATCTTGCAATGATGCATCTTTATCCATTCTTGCAAGACTTCCAATATTCACTCTACAACGACTACAACAAGTCTCATCCCAGCCACCACAGTCTATCACCACAATACCAGACTCAATGAAAACTTGAGACCGTCGGCAATGAACACTACAACTGGCCAACGCAGCATCTTATCAGAAGGACTAAGGTACTACAAACGAATTCCAGAATCTGTTAAAAGATTGAACATAACTTGCTTCAAGTGTAAGCTGAAGCAGCTGAACTTCGATGGTTACTTTGGGACTGTGAAAGACTTTTTCTGCAATTTAGAACTAAGGTATTCATAAATGCAACAACTCTGTGATGCAGTACGTACTTGTACTGGTTATTTGCTCTAGTGTGATATTAGGGAATTATTGAAGAGTATAAAATGCCAGGCACTAATAGCGCTAGGCAATATTTTGACGTTTTTGAGACGTGCGCGTTGTGGCAGTACTGTTAATTTTTAGTGCCGCCACTAATAAAGTTTGTGCCTTCCACTATTTGTGGAAAATAAAAACAGGCCATAAACAGGCACAGTCAGGTCCCTATGTCTCTTCTGTTTCGTAAGTTGACGTCCGTCAAGGCTTATTCAAATGTTGACCTCACTTTTTTATTAATTTACATTTATTGGTTTGTTCAGAATCAGTTCTGAATTGAACTGCGCTTGCGCATTGGTTTACATATGTTCGATATGAATAAATGCGCAAGCGCAGTTCAATTCTGAACTGATTTTAAACGAAGTCCGACCAAAACTATTTCTTCAATTTCCAGTGACAGGTTAGTGGCTTCTTAGCGGTGTTTGGTGTTGTGTTTTTATAGGTTTTTTGCCAATTTGCCTGTTCTGTTGATTGTATGTGTTGGATTTTTTTATTAGAATGGGCTCTTGTAAAGGGAAGGACAGTTTAAAATCACAAATACTTCGTTTCAATGACCACGGGGCCCCATTATTCTCGTCCCTTGAAATGTGGTCTAGAATGACGTATCCCACATCGTCATCATCATCATCCCCATCCCCTAATAATACGGCCTCCAATATCCGCCATTATAAAATATAGATGAAATAACAAAACAAACTCAACAAAAAACTACAAGAAGAACCACTAGAAGAACACCAAACACGTATTTACACTTTGCAGTTTTAGGTTAGGAATATGAAAATAAAACATGACATGCCACTGCCAAAGTTCACCACTGCCGACTTCAATGTGTCGTTCAATAATTCCTTTTGTGAGCCAAAATAGCGCCTGCCACAGTCAATTTTGGGTCGGCACTAAAGCGGCACAGTCAACTGCGGCCGTATTTCAATAATTCCCTATTGTACAATGTTTAATATTATCGTATATTGTAATAATGTTATATATGATACTGAATGACCCGCATAGCTTTCCAGCTCAGAGGTTCTAGTTTAAGTACATACATCTATTGTTTAGCTATCATGTTGAAATAAAAGAAAAAAAAATTAAAAATAATATCCTACGGCAAGATTAGCCTCTGAGATCCTAAAGCTCACAAGATACCCAGATCAGAATTGTGACGGGACTCTTAACCGGTCACTGTAAACATTCTTGTGAAAATATGGACATTTATATAAATGTTGGGGTGTTTTGCAATGAGTGGTTCGGGTGGTCCAAATTCGAGCCTCAGCATTGAAATCTCGGTAACCGTAAGAGATACCGGGTCGGTTAAATCATGGCAAAGTTGCGCAATTTTATGACCAATAGAAGGCTTGACAATGCGAATGTGAAATTAGTTTTTCAAAATCTTTTCAAATGGAATCAGGAAAAAATTTAAGAAAAACGAGAAATTCATGTTTTTTTCGTATAGTTTTAATTTTTTCCTGATTTTATTTAAAAAGATTGGGAAAAACTAATTTTACATTCCCATTGTCACTTTTTCTTCTCTACAAGATGGCGGTATTATATTTAAAATCCAACGTTTCGTTCCTCTGGAATCATCATCAATTTATTTTTTTTTAAATGCGGACCTGCTTTTTTCACTGTGTTATTGAAAAATTATAAACAGTATTTAAAAAAAAGAAGTTGAGGATGGCCGCCTGAAGATGAAACGTCGAATTTTGAATTTAGTAGCACCATCTTCTAAAGGGGAAAAAGTGACAATGATGAAGTGACATTTATTTTAAAATTGCTCTTCAAATAGGCCCAGGAAAAAATAAAAACGATTTTACAAAATTTCGGTTTTTTCCGAATATCTCCGGAAGTATTCGGAATCTTTCTAGTTTCAAAACGGCACTTTATTGGTCATAAAATTGCGCAACTTTGTCATAATTTAACTGACCCCGTATCTCTTACGGTTACCGAGATCCCAATGATGAGGCTCGAATTTGGGCCACCCGTACACTGAGGAAACACACAAGATAGGAATCTACCAAGATGAACCCATCTGTAGACTGTGCGACGAGGTCGGAGAATCGGCCTTCCACATCTATTATCTATTTCGAGTGCCCTGCACTCGCTTATTGGAGAACCCGGCACCTCCTGCAGGAGGAATCTGTCCAGCACCTGGCGAAGGTGTCAAACCTATTTTAGCAAAAATTCACACAGCAAGGGATACAATAAACTAACTGGCTGCAGTGTCAGGGAATTTACTAAACCTTGCCTTGCTGCCGTTGATCAAATCAATCAATCAATACTGTAAATCGTTTTAGGCAATTATTATTAGGAAAATTATAATAGCTTTTGGTGGAAATTTCACGAAACAAACCTATCAACAAATTAACTGTAAGATTACAAAATTTCAGAATGAAGTTTCTAATCTATGATTATTTTGTTAATATATATATAAAAGAAGATCAACAATGGGAGTTTCTTGGGGTATCGGTCGCTGTGAAGGGCTAAGGAAGAAAACTCTCTTTTTCCACTAAGCCGAGCTTTCGGCAATTATTTATTGCCTTCGTCAGGGCTACAACAAAACATAAGTCTTATTATGTTTAACAATCAAAACTATGATTTGGACAAAGATTATAATATAACTTACTTGCAAAGTGAGAATTTACATTTGAAAAGCTTTCAAATTGCCGGAAAATTGTTATTAGTTATTACTATCAAACTAAACAGTATATAAAATGTTTAAAAAATATGGAAAAATAATTGGTATACAATAATTGGTATAAGAAAAAGGAAGAGAGTAAAAGAATTTGTAAAATGAAATTTAAAGGATGTAATAACTACATAGTTTCTTATAGACATTGATTTTGCATGGTATGACAAGACTCGTTTAGAAATAAATTTAATTACCTAGATGTTAGTAAGTTCGAATATATACTACTAAGATCTTGAATGTCCTTTATTTTATTTAGGCATAAAGGTTCCTCAGAAATCGCTACCATTTCTAAAAACAAACGTTTATTTAAATTTTGTTCCTGATGAATTATCACTTAAGAATTTCCAAAATTAAAATCATATCCTTCTTTAGTTGAGTGTTCTGAAAGAGTACAAGAAAGAATAGTTCGTCTACAATCACTTTTGTGTCGAGTTATCCTATCTTTCAATACAGTTGATGTTTGACCGATATAGACTTCACAGCGACCGATACCCCAAGAAACTCCCATTGTTTATACATTCTACGGTCAAGATACTCTGCAAATAAAAGAAGATCTTGATATATTGAAAGAAAATTTCAAGACTAATGCAAGTCTGATAAATACAGCAGAATATCAGGATTTAAGACATGTGTGCAAAACCACATAATGGAAGATAAATAACTTGATAATTAGTGGACTGTATAATTAGGTGGACTGGATGATCGACTGGATAGGGAACTAAAACACACGCGCTTTTCACCGACACTATATTTACAACAATTTACACAATATTTACACTATTTACAATTACTACTACAAGATGACAAGAAGCCAGAGCTTGCTTAGATGCCCAACAGGGCAGAGCTAGATTATAAAATTTATTAAAATGTGAAAAGGTTTCTGGATGCTTGTTAACGTGGACAAGCTCCAAGCTACACTGCTGCAATGACAAAAATGGCGCGCAATATATTGACAGACATGACAAAATAGACATGACGACAACGCTGCAGTGTTGCAAACTTTATATGTATAAAAATATTTTGCCAGCAAAAAGAGATAGCATGATTGTTGGAACATGTTTCCAACATGCTGGGGGGCCTAGAGTTTCACATGAAACCAAGGTAAAATTTTCCAGCAAAAAAAAAATAAAAAAATTAAAGAGAAAGTAAGCAACCCTTTTTTTAAAAAAAGGTATGATTTCAATGATGATCCAGTAAACGAAAACTTAACTAACAATTAAAGCTAAAAACATTTCTGGAACACATAGTATGACATTATGTATGTATATACGAGTATAGCTAATTGAATATAAATATAAATCTAAATGTTTTACAAATATATGTACAGAATTTTGTGAATAATTTTCAAAAATATTATTAACAATTATTGTCATCAATCGGTAACACTGCAATCTTGGTAACCGATCTGAGATAAATACCTTTTTTGGTTTTCACTTCGACAACCCTTTCTTTGCCGTCCTTTCCAGGTATTGCTTTAACTATTCTTGCCATTGGCCACTTATAAGAAGGTACATTATCCTCTTTTAAAATGACTAACAAGCCCTCCCTAAGGTTAGGCATCTCATCACGCCATTTTGGCCTATTTTGGAGTTGCGTTAGATAGTCGTGATACCACTTTTTCCAAAAATGCTGCTGCATCTGGACACACAATTTCCAAAACTTAAGTCGACCTTGGGGAATTTCCGTCAAATCAGGGTCAGGAAAGCTTGTGATAGGCGCACCTATCAAAAAATGACCAGGGGTCAAATAGTCCAAATCTGAAGGATCTTGTGACAAGGCCACAAGTGGTCGGGAATTTAAAATTCCTTCTACTTGGACAATAAGAGTATTAAATTGTTCATAGGTAAGCTCATTGCTACCTATGACTCGCTTGATGTGAAATTTTGCCGATTTTACTCCAGCTTCCCATAAACCACCAAAAACTGGAGAATAGCTCGGTATAAAATTAAATGTAATTTTTTCCTGAAGGGAATAATTTTCAATTTTTTCTGTTTCGTTATAAAACTCTTTGATTTTATTCTCGGCTCCTTTAAACGTGGAACCATTGTCGCAGAAAATATTTGCGGGCTTCCCCCTCCGCGAAATAAAACGCTTCAGAGCAGCTAGAAAATTTTCGGTTGTCAGGTCTGAAAGCAGTTCCATATGAATTGCTTTGACTGAAAAGCACACAAAAAGTGCTATGTATGCCTTGGAACTTACGGATTTTCTAATTCGAGATTGCTTAACGAGGAAGGGACCGCAAAAATCTACCCCGACATTTTGAAACACTCTGGCTGAACAGACTCTTTTTTCCGGCAAGGAACCCATTAATTGAGTGGAACATTTTGCTTTGAATTTAAAGCAAATCACACATTTGTGTAGCTCTTTTTTAATTAATCTTATTCCATTTATGAGCCAATAATTGAGGTTTAGGGAACCTAAAACTTGTCTTGGTCCAGCGTGCAACAAAGTTGAATGTTCTTGTATTATAATTAATTTGGTGATGTGACTTTCCTTGGGCAAGATCACAGGATGTTTCTGATTATATGGAATGTTTGAATTATGTAACCTTCCACCCACTCGCAATAATCCATTGCCATCTAGGAACGGCGACAAAGAGTTTAATGAGGATTTTGAAGGGGTATTGGAAAGTAAAGATTTAATGTCATTAGAAAAGTAAAAGTCTTGCTCACATTTTATGATTACTCTAAGACTGTGTTCCAGTTCTGAAAGCTTCAAACTTCCCTCAAGTTTTTCACCAGAATTTTTTCCAGAATTGTGAACAAATCTAAGTATATAGGCAAAAACTCTTTGAAGTCTTCTAAGGGATGAAAAATCTTCAAAAAATGAATTTGGCTTTGTTTTTATAACTTGTGTTAAAATTTTTTCTTCTGGCAAGGAAGCAGGAATTTCTATAGGAATCTCATTATGGCAAAAATTAATATCAGAAAGAACGTTTGGACCGTGGAACCACAGATTATTTGACTCAATTTCCTGAGGCTCGAGACCCCTGGATAGACAATCGGCAGGATTTTCTTTCGTGTTAATATATAACCATTTAAAAGTTGAAGTTAAGTTTTGAATTTTTATAATTCTGTTTGCCACATAAGGGTTTAATTTCAGAGGATCTGATTTTAACCAAGCAAGTACAATGGTCGAATCAGAATAAATAAATACTTTATCAATTTTTGATTGCAATAAGATAGACACCTTTTTTGCCAGATTTGCTAAAAGCAAAGCTCCATTAAGTTCCAATCTAGGACTGGGGTACTACTAGTTGCCTCTAAGGCTGTAGCTCTATTTTCTAAATAGGCCAAGAATTCATCCAAAGTCGGCAATTTGGAACTATCACGATCTATTTGATAGGCTCTGTTGGTAAATTGGTCAACTTTTCTACTTAAAATACAAATCATCACCATGTCCCAGTTGTCAACAGGCTGGGCTAGGTTTTTGAGAGCTCCAATTTGCTGCTTGATGCGACTTACAAAATCTCTAAGTGCATGAGCTGTACCTTTTTGTATGGCAGGAATATCCAAAATAGAAAAAATATGTGAATTTATGATCATAGTTTCATTATTAAATCTGTTATTTAAAATATCTATGGCACCTTGATATGAAGAATTTATTAGTGGCAGATTATCAATTAAGCTTAAAGCCTCACCCTTCAAATAATTTCTCAAATAAAAGAGCTTTTCAACATCTTTTAACTGTTGATTTTTATCGATGACAGCATTAAATATATCGATAAAAGATTTGAAATTGGTTAAATTTTTTCCATCAAAGGTAGGTATCTCGATTGGGGGCAATTTAGCAGCAGAAATAAAATTATTACTTTGAGTAGGTGGAATTGAAACCGATTGAGCAATATTAGTTGCTAAATTACTAGTATTAGCTGGTCCTGGTAAATTAGATTTAGGTAAACAATTTTTAATACTTACAATGACATCATAAAAAAGAGTTTTTGCTTTTTGGTAGCCATATTTACAAAGTTTACAATCAAAAAAATAAGAAAATATCAAAAGAAATCTATAAACAAAATTTAAAATTACCTAATAAATTAGATTTTTTTTTTTTTAAAACTGCTTAACAAAACGAAAAACGGATAATTGTTCATCCTTTAAATAAATAATGAAAAAATAGCAATAATTAATGCGAAAAATTCAGTTTTTCAAAAATAATGCAAATTCACTCAAATTCACTGCAAAAATCCAAAATACACAAACAACAAACAACAAAACGTAAACAAATGTTTGACATTTAATTTGAGGTTAAGCTGTCGGGGTGGTGAACTCTCACTTTCATGTTCGTTGCTCCGGGGCTGTACTTCATTGCACCAAGCAAGGATACTGCACCCGGGGTGACTTGGGTTGAACCAGACGAGAAAAAGAAGCACCCTTTTGAATTTGACAAGTGAAGTTTGTTTGCTCCGCCCCACTCTACCTACGCACTTCCGGTTCCGGCGGAAACCTTCGCTGGTGGCACGTGGAACCCAACGTTGTTTGAGACACGTGCAGACTGCACAGTGGATGATTGATTTTTTGCATCACATGGCGCCAAAAATCACGATGGAACAATCAATAACCACTAAAAAGGCACTTTTTGAGGGTTTTTAAAGCACTTTTAGGTTCCGAACTATCCAGTATCCGGCTCGAACTGGCCAAAATTATGTGCAAAACCACATAATGGAAGATAAATAACTTGATAATTAGTGGACTGTATAATTAGGTGGACTGGATGATCGACTGGATAGGGAACTAAAACACACGCGCTTTTCACCGACACTATATTTACAACAATTTACACAATATTTACACTATTTACAATTACTACTACAAGATGACAAGAAGCCAGAGCTTGCTTAGATGCCCAACAGGGCAGAGCTAGATTATAAAATTTATTAAAATGTGAAAAGGTTTCTGGATGCTTGTTAACGTGGACAAGCTCCAAGCTACAACTGCTGCAATGACAAAAATGGCGCGCAATATATTGACAGACATGACAAAATAGACATGACGACAACGCTGCAGTGTTGCAAAACTTTATATGTATAAAAATATTTTGCCATCAAAAAGAGATAGCATGATTGTTGGAACATGTTTCCAACAACATGCCCAATAGGATGATGTGATAATAATAAAGTTAAAAGAGTATTTGTTTAAAGGTTGGCCTGATTATAATAAACGTGTGGATTTGTGCTAAAGGACTAGGTACTACCTTGTTATAGATATAGAAAAAAATTGCCTTGGTGGAAAATTTACTTATGTAGGTATAATGATACAATAATAGTTCCATCAAATTGAAAAAAAATATATGAAATTTATACATATATCCTGTTCACAATCCGATGTCCACAGGTACAGGTAAATTTATCACCTTTCCCTATCAAATAGCATTGAAAGGTGATAATTTTACCTGGTACCTGTGGACATCGGATTGTGACAATGACCTATTGATTGGGAACGGATAATACAGGGCATTTAGAAGTTACAACATATATTGCAAGATGGTGGCCAGAAAAAAACCTGACAAATAGATCTTATTCAAAATTGTGAGATATTTATTGAAGATAAACCTCTTGTTACTGGACCAATTTTAAATTTGAAAATTTCTAATCTACCTCGGTGGATTTGTTGGACACCGGCGTATACAAGGGGGGGTAATGGGGGTAATTACCCCCCCCCCCCCAAGATCGTTGCGATGGAGAAAAAATATGTACCCTACACCTTACAAATAAATCAATTTTTTATATTTTTATTTTTCAACAACTGGCCCTAACTTGTTTTTTAGTTTGCACAGTGTCCGCACTGCCCGCATGCCATTTACATCGAATTTATTTAAAAGGATAGTGCACACTGAGTGTATTTATATCTTTCTTTACTAGCTTGCATAAGAAAGAAATAAAAATACATTTTTTGCATTGGTTCTACTAATAGAATTCGCTATAATTAAAAAGTTTTTGGGGAATCCCAGAGTTCGGCTTCGTTATTTGTTGGTAGTGCAGAATATATTTACCTAACAAGTGCGGAAAACAAATTTTTCCGCACGAGTCTGTCGTTCTCGTTCACCAAAAGACACGTAGCGGAATTCGCCGAATGTGGAAAACAGATTTTCCGCAAGTGTTAGGGTTAGGTACAATAGTTTTTTCTACAGTATAATAAATAAGTATACCTACATAATTTGTAGTGATTTATTGATTTTGTTTTGACAGCCGTGCGGAAAAGGTTTTTTTTCTACATTTTAGGTCATGAAAGTATCACTTTTCCGCACTAGTGCTTTTTCGTTTTTTTCTGCACTGAGTGCGGAAAAGTAGAATACCTGAAATTTTTAGGTATACAGGTATACTACAGGTACAGGTACGAAAAAAGTGAAAAAAAAATATCTTGAATTGATAAATATGTAGGTTAAAATATTACATTTCATCTCGTAGAAAAAATAGTGCTCCTAACTCGTGCGGAAAGTCTCTTCTCCGCACTTGATTGCTTGCCGAACTCCGCTGCGCGTCGTTCGGAAAACTGCAATCGCGTGCGGAAAAGTGGTACTTTCCGCACTAGTTAGAAAATGTACTACTTCACACCGATATCCGTGCGGAAAAAAATTCGCCGCACCCGCGCGAGAAAATCGATTTTCTGCACTGTTTAACAGTTTGCGGATTTGCAAATGGCAATTTTCCTCACTCTCATAGAAAATAGTTATTTTCCTAACAAGTGCGGAAAGTGATTTTCCCGCACGCGACTGCCGTTGACCCGAACGACGCGAAGCGGAGTTCGAGCAAGCAGTCAAGTGCGGGAAAGACACTTTCCGCATGAGTTAGGAACATTATTTTTTCTACGAGCGCGTTCAAACATAAAAACAAAAACTAAGTAAATTCAAAGCGATATATTATTAAAGAAATTTAATTACAAAACTACTTATTTTTATATTTTTACGTTTACTTTCAAGAATGATTGAAAAAAATTATGTATTAAATCGATTTGATGTTACAATAAACAAAATTTCTAAGGTAAAAGAACTGCTCCGCCTCAAAGGAACCAAAAAGTCAAACAATGTCAAAAAAAATTATAACATTTTTGAAATATTCACAAATTAGATTAATATGGATTAAAATAGAAAATAGGAATATTAAAAATAGTATTTGAGCGCATAATAGTAAATCTAGCAAAAATGTAGGCAGACAGAATAGATAAAATGTTTGATTAATTGACAAAACTGACACTTCTTCTGAACGCCACTTTCCCGCACTAGTGCGGGAATAGAATTTTCCCGCACTAGTGCGGGAAAAACAAAATCGCGCACTAGTGCGGGAAAGTGACATTTTCGGAACTAAGATACGTGCGGGAAAATAATAAAAAATGCACGCTCGTATAGAAAAAAAATATTTTGAAGGTTCAAAAGAAACGTTTTTGAGCGTAGCTCCGGAATAGCTATTTACCTAACAAGTGCGGAACAAAATTTTTCGCAAGTTTTAGGTACAAATATTTTTCCTACAGGCGTAAAAATGTAGAATTTTTATTTTTTTATTTTTTGATAGCCGTGCGGTAAATTTTTTTCCGCACTGACAGCCGTGCGAAAAAACTTTTTACCCACGAGCGTGCGGTAAAGTGCACACTTTACCGCACGTATTTGCAAATGGAAAGTAGCACTTTACCGCACACTATGCGGTAAAGTTAACTTTACAGCATAGTGTGAGGTAAAGTTAACTTTACAGCATAGTATGCGGTAAAGTGGACTACAAAGTGTGCGGTAAAGTGCACTTTACCGCATAGTGTGCGGTAAAGTAGGAATTTGATATTTATAATCAAAAATCCTTTTTTTTTCAGAAACTGGATTTTTGATAATTTCCAAATCTAATCTAATTTCATTAATTAATTTTATCAATGCCCTTTTTTGGAGATGTAGATGCCTCATAGGTAAAATTTTGTACCTAACACATGCGGAAAGTGCCCTTACCGCCCTTAACGGCTTGACCGAACTCCGCTTCGCGTTGTTCGGTCAACTGCCGTTGCGTGCGGTAAAGTATCACTTTCCGCATTTGTTAGGTAAATAACTATTTCCGCACTGATATGTGTGCGGAAAAACTCATTTTCCGCACGGATATCAGTGCGAAAAATTGATTTTTCCGCACGGCTGTAGGAAAAAAACATTTCGCCTCCGGCGGGCTGGCTTGGGCTGAATTACCCCCCCCCCAGACGCATGGGCTGGATACGCCGGTGTTGTTGGATCTGATTTACTCCAATCCTAAAACAAAATGTATATGGTTGCACAGGACTATTATATTTATAGTTTGTTTTTAGAAGTAGGTAATTGTATTAAAAATACCGGGTGCCCACGAGATTACTTTCCGACTGCCATTTTTTTATTTGTTCATCGATATCAACGAAACTTGGTAGGCTTGATATTCTAACGAAACGCCATTTTGTGCATCCACGACAAGTTTTCCTAACTTTACACTATTTACAATTACTACTACAAGATGACAAGAAGCCAGAGCTTGCTTAGATGCCCAACAGGGCAGAGCTAGATTATAAAATTTATTAAAATGTGAAAAGGTTTCTGGATGCTTGTTAACGTGGACAAGCTCCAAGCTACACTGCTGCAATGACAAAAATGGCGCGCAATATATTGACAGACATGACAAAATAGACATGACGACAACGCTGCAGTGTTGCAAACTTTATATGTATAAAAATATTTTGCCATCAAAAAGAGATAGCATGATTGTTGGAACATGTTTCCAACAACATGCCCAATAGGATGATGTGATAATAATAAAGTTAAAAGAGTATTTGTTTAAAGGTTGGCCTGATTATGATTATAATAAACATATGGATTTGTGTTAAAGGACTAGGTACTACCTTGTTATAGATATAGAAAAAAATTCCCTTGGTGGAAAATTTACTTGTGCCCACGAGCTTACTTTCCGACTGCCATTTTTTTATTTGTTCATCGATATCAACGAAACTTGGTAGGCTTGATATTCTAACGAAACGCCATTTTGTGCATCCACGACAAGTTTTCCTAACTTCCGGTTTCACCGGAAGTTAATGAAACTTTCGATTTTCAAATGGCACACCCTGTATATTTTTTGTTTTTTGGGTTCTACAGATCGTTTTACGTCCTAATGTACCACTTTTAAATCGAATTTTGTCCAAAATTTCGTTTTGAAATTAAATTTCAAGTAGAAAAAAAAATTACCTACATAATGAAACGAAAATATTTGAACGAAAATTAAGAAAAATGTCGCAGTATATCGTTGGATTTGCCTCAAAATACTGCATTTAGTAGATAATGTTATGAAAGTGATATGTTTCTATTCTAGTTTTTGAGCTAGGGCAAAAATACTAAAATAATGAAGTTTACAGCCCTCTATCAAAAAAATTTACAAAGATAAAATTGAGTTTGTATTTTTCTGAAATAAAGTAGAGCATAAATAGTCATTTTAGGATGATTTGGCACTTTAGTTATGAAATTAAAATTTAATTTAAAAACAAAATTTGGAAAAAACTCGATTCAAAAGTGGTGCATTATGACGTAAAACGATCTGTGTGATCTCGTGGGCACCCGGTATACAAACAGTGCAACTAATACTATAGTAGACGAACTTAAAAAATATTTAGCAAACTTGGAATTCCAAAGATATTACGTACCTACCAATAAAGAGCCTCAATACAATAGGGTAGTGAACAAGGTATAATTTCAATGAAATCGATGATCATCTATGGAGTAAATGAAAAATATTCCTATTGAAAGAAATTTCAGTGCAAAAAAGAGAGATATATCAGCGTCTGTCTTTGAATATAAAACTACAGGAAGGAGCGTTTCCTATCTGCCACTACAGACAACGCAGGGACGGAAACCGCCATTTTGAGCCTCCAAATATGGACTCATCATTTGTTTTGGTGGTTCGCTGTGTCCTCATTCAAGTGGAGGTTTAATGGATTTTAGAGGTTTTAAGTGATAATAAGCACTAGTATTAGTGCGAAAAGAGTGAGTCATAATATTGATAATCATATTTAAATAAATATGCGCGACTGCCAAACCGGAAACACTAGTCGGCCATATGCAACCTCCACATTTTCTGGTCTCGCAGATTCGAGGTTATGCTCCTTCCTGTAGTTTTATATTCAAAGGCGTCTGTCGGGCGCACCCTCAACTTAACCCCACTTTTTGAGAAATTTCCATTTATCAATCAATGCGCACTGAGCTTATCTGCATCTTTTTCTAGAGGCATGTAAAATATAAGGACGCACTGACCGTGCTCTCGCCCACTCTTATTAATGTCGGAATGCCTTGACACTATGACGTAATTTCCGGGCGGTAAATTATAGCGTTTAAAATAAGTACAAATTTGTTTATTTTTTTTTAGGTATACTTGGCGTTAAAACAGTGATGTTTAAGAAGGGGGGAGGTAACTAGAGTCAGATTTCAGAACTTGACAAAAAATAAAAAGCTAGTATCTAATAGATAATATACTATTAGTCTGAGGCCACAGGATGGATGTTTCACAGGTCTTCGGCACAAACTTGGATTGTCTAACAGTCTAACTAGGCTCCATAGAATGCTTTGCTGTCCATAAAATACTGCAGCAGGTTAGAATAAACGAACAAACAGCATAGAAACGTTATGTCGTGCAATGTACTTGTGGATTGTTAATTGTTGGTATAAAGTGAAAGAGGCTTATTGGGATTGGGAAATTTTGATAAAGGGTGGTATAAACTTCAGGTTCGAGCAATGGGAGCAACGAAAACAATTTTGTTATCTGAAATGTCCATAATGCATTTTCTTAATCTCTTCAAAGTCTTTACTGGAATGTCGCTTCGTCAATTTATATTAATTTATAGTTTTTGAAGAGTAGAGTTGAAACTTTTGATTATTGAAGTGGTAACTGATGTTTGATTTTTCAGGAGATTTTGTACACCGTTTGAAAAATCTAAATTGTTGGTTATGAATTTGAAACTGTTACCTTTTTCGTTTATCAAACCGCATTTATCTCTATACACACTGCACAAGGGCGTAGATATGGGGGGGGGGGGGGGTAGAGGGGGTAATTACCCCCCCAGATCTCTATTTTTTTAGGTAAATTTTTAAAAAAATTAATATTTTATTTTTATTAGATGAAAAATATTGGGGCTTCCGGGTTAAGTAAAATATTGGGCCGTATTCATAAAAAAAAGGTTATGCTTATACTTGCAGAATATGAAGGAAATCCTTCGGCTCGCATTCATAATATTCCGAGTAAAACCTTATACTTAAAGAGTATGAGCATATCCTTCACAAAAGTATTTGGTTATTCATAAACGTTACCTTTTTCTAAATAAAAAGGATATCCTTCAATAATTTCGAGTGTGGTCAGTAACAGACTCAGTCGTGTAGTGATCAGTTATAGCGATGGCAGATGTTGTGGAACTGGGAGAAATTAAACATTACAAGCAACGTTTATCAACACCTGCTCGTGATTACAAAGAACTATACCGGTTTGAAGAGGAAAATGTGCAATGGCGTGTCAACAGATTTTTGGGAATTAATGCTGAAACTCGAGGAGGTGCGCTATCATCTGTCCTAAAAATGCAGTTATGTTACGTTATCTCAGTGACCCTGGGTATCAGAAAGGCATTGGTCAAGAACTGGGTGTAAGTCAAGCTACAGTATGTCATACAGTGACTGCCGTAATTAACAGCATAGAGTTTTCGTCTTGTTGTATGGCCATTCGTCCCCTAACTGTTTTTTGTATGTTGTTGCATTTTTACACCTTTTTTCACAACTTTTTTACACTTTTTTTATACCTGACTTTGTAACCTGAATTGTAAGTACCCTTTGGAAGATTTTTTTTAGAAAATTATTTTTATTGTTCTTTGTAGCCCTTCGACCTGAAGATGGGGTGTAAGTTTTAAACCCCGAAACCATGGTAGTCTAATGAGTGATTATTGAAAAATAAATTTCTCTTTTTGGAATTGTGAGATTTGACTTTTTGTTCTCCTTCATTGAAAAATGAACTCACATTTGTTATCACTTCAACCTTTGAACCTTTTACTTATTTTTGGAGAATATCCTTGCAAGTAGGTATAAGGTAATCATTATGAATACGAAAAAAAGGAAATGCTTATACTTCTACCTTTTTCTTCAACTCAAAACCATATACTTCTACCTTATACTTACAAGGATATCCTTCAGTTTTATGAATACGGCCCATCAAATAAAAATTCTTTGTTCTTGTTCTTTGTTCTTTGCAAGCTGCAAAGTTAGCTGCTAGAATGAGTATAAAGGATAAGGCACACCTAACATGGGATTTTTGGGCTCTATGGATTTTGCCCATTTTTTGATATGTTGTAGAGGATTTTATTCTGAACAGCCTTTAAATGAGACGAAATCTTGTAGGTATGACGGTGTTTGAGATATAAGCGTTGAAAGATGAACTTTTTTGCAACTTTTTGTGTGGAGAGTATACGAAAAACAGGTGTTTATCAGTCAAAATTTTGACAGGTTGACATATTTCACGTCACTATCAAATGTCAACATAGGCTAAGGCCGGGACCGCACTGGCGCCAAAATTGAATCCAGTGCGGTCCCGGCCTCAACCTAACTTGACATTAATTTTTAAGTGACGTGAAATATGTGAACCTGTCAATATTTTGACTGATAAACACCAGTAGCACCAGTATCTCGTATACTCTCCACACAAAAAGTCGTCAAAAAGTTGATCTTTCGACGTTCATATCTCAAACACCGTAATACCTACAAGATTTTGTCCCATTTGAAGGTGGTTCAAAATTAAATCCTCTACAACATATCAAAAAATGGGCAAAATCCATAGAGCCCAAAAATCCCATGTTGGGTGTGCGTTATCCTTTATTTTTCTGCGATTGACAAGAAATGTCAGCATTTTTGACCGGTTGACAGGTTGCAAAACTCAAGATTCTGGTATTTTAATTATGTTTCAATAGTTACTAGGGAATCAATGAATAACAATACGGGAATCACTTTTCCGGCCTAGGTCGGGAAAGTGATTCTCGTACTGCTGAATAATTGGAACAAAAAGACAATCATTTAACAGATCGCAGAAAAAATAGTATGTGTATTTCGGTGGAAAAGCACATTCTCAGCCTTCGGTGTTTGCCGGCCTCGGCCACGCCTCGCCCGTCAACTTACACCGTCGGCCCAGAATGTGTCACTTTTCCACCTAAATACACAATATACCTACTATTTTAGAAAACTGTATAGGGTAATCCAAACAAAATGGCGGTCAATGCATGGTCAATACCAAAAAATTGGCGCCATAAATTTAATTCAAACAACCGTGACATTTTTCATCAAAAAACTGTTTTTTGTGTATTTTGTGGTGTTTTTAGATGACTTTCTAGTGTTTGGAAGGATAATTTTCGTATTTTGAGATGGAAAGTTTTTAGTTTAAGAAATTATTAGTGGAAAACCCGGATGTTTGCAAAAGTTATGATTTCTTTGTGACAAACCTTTACCTACTAAACAATTAGGTAGGTACTATCCAGGATTTGTTTCCTGTTTAGTTTTTTTTTTAACCAAATCCTGAATCCTGATGTTGATTTTATTTGTCTGCTATTTAAGGTATCGACACAAGCTGATGTGGAGGATAGATGATGGCTTGGATTCATAGACTATTTATGTAGAGAGATTTTTTGGTTTTTTAATATGGATTTCGTAAGATTTTTTCTTTTTTGCCACAATCCATGAAGCCCTCACAAAGTACAGACAAACCATTTTTCTCCGTTAAAAACCTGTGTTTTGTCTCTGCAGGAACGGCATGAAACTAGACTTTCTCGCGATTAGAACGGCTCCCACAGCTAAGTACAATACATAACGTATGCATTTTCCACAAAATCAACACTTTACAGACTTTATAAAAATCAAAAATCGCAATAAAACGGCATTTTTTTAAAATAAAAAGGCATTGGCCTCCATTTTGAATTTCATTTTGACAGGTCGTTGGATTGCCCTATTATCTATTACTGTATTCTGTTAGTAAAAGCCGTGCTGCCCTAGTTCTACACTAACAGTGAATCAGTTTAAGTTCAGTAAATTCCCAGAAGAACATGAACTTGGCCATTTACATCATTCTGTTGTTTTTTTTTCTTCAATCTGCGTTCGGCTTACATACACTTATTCAGAGCTCACTCTGCCTATGACGTCACGATATCCATGCTCATACCGTTCCGCTCCGTAGAGTGCAAAGCCGAACGAACTCAGCCAATATAAAGCTGGTAGATTTTTATTGATGTGTCAACTGTCAATTGTCAAAAAAACTGATTAAGCCCGGAATTACAGAAGCTCTGCAACACCAAAATACAAATGCAGGACCTGCAAGTCTGACTTTTCGTATTACAGAAGCAGAATGCACTTGCAGATCGCCTGCAAATTTGCGCATGATGAAACGGTCCCGTAAATCCTTGCAATCACTTTGACAACTTTGACATTTAAAACGGGTAAATCATTAGCGCCCAAACACTTTTTTTCCATAAATATGACGGAATTGCAGATTTTTTTCTGTAATTTGCTCGTTTCTGCAATTAGAGCACATATGCAAGTCAGCCATATTTGCAGAACTGCAAATTTGCAGATGCAAATATACTGTAATTGGGCCCTAAAACTAGCATTATAAACTGAAAAAAAGTATGTAATTACTTGAATAATAATAGTACCAAGGTCAAGTTCTGGAAAAATAAATGAGCTTGGAATTTTTCTCCGAACCCCCCCCCCCCCCTCGCCAACCCTAACTTTACCCCCCCTTCCCCAGAAATTTAAAGTATCTACGCCCTTGACACTGCATGGGAAGATCTCTTTCTTATGAGGTTCTGGTATAGGAACAGCTACAGTATATCAGCTAGGAATTGCATTAGTTGTGAATAAAGACAAAGGTTTCTTTGGACAAAAGGAACAAGAGTTGATTCTCGAATAGATATTTTTTCGTGATTCTTGATTGCCAATATTTTCGGGGAATCTGATTAGAAATTTTTCAACTGTTTTAAGAATTAGTAACTTGCATCATTTATTTGAAACGTCGTTGATATAGTACATAGTTTTTTGAATTTACTATGAGTAAGGAATACCTAGAAAAAATTTCTTTCGGGGAAGTTCAAGTTTAGGTCTTCTTCTCTGGGGGTTTGGCTGGTTGGTTGGTAGGCGAAAACCCTGGTAATTGTCGGAATCAGAAATATGACTCGAATATTGATCAAGATATTGATCTTCGTGTGAATTAATCCGGTTGTCAAAGTTGTAATCATCAGTTCGATATTTGTTATATAGATATTAAAAGATTGTGGTCCACTAGTTTCGACATGCCCTTGTTCTATAATATTAGTTCTCAAGAACTAAATCAATTATTTATCGTTCCTTTCATGGTCATCGATACAACAAAAAAAGAAAGTATAAAAACCAGGAACACACACAAGCACACGTATCCACCCTCTCAATGGAATTCATAAATACCACATTCTAATCCACTATTACAGTTTATTTTTTCACTCTGCAAGAGCACCGCTTGCTTGAACTTTTATTTACATTCACATTAATAAAAAGTAAGAGTAGGTGTATGCACGGTACCAACACCTGAGTGGGGTACCACCGCACAAATCCAACTCTCACAAGACACTTATTCAGTCACATTTTCGCATGCATCCGATTGACAATGTTTAATTTGTTTATTTATTATTGAACATCGGTTTTTCATTTCTGTCGCGGTTCTTGTATTAGGTACCTACTCTTTTTAATAGTGCGTTGATTAGTTCGGTTTAACAGTACGTGCGGTTCTAGTTCTGTTAAGTACAATAATTGGTTATTTTTTTGGGAAATTTGCATTATTTTTCTGGTGAGTAGATACAATAATTATTTCAGTCAAATGTGATCGTATAAAATATCTGAATTTAAAACTTCTATAATTATTATCTTTAATGCCTTATTCTTAACATTTTTTTTTAGGGCGAGGAATTGCATTTTTTAATTGATTTACATAGGTAACAATTGAACTTTTTATTTATGATTTCCAAATTAAATAATTCTGGAAAAATTACCTGGAGAGTTACTATTTGAGCCATCATAGCTTCGTCTTAAAATGTTACTAATAATTATGTACTTAAATTAATCTGAATCTATTGTTTTGAAAATTTAATATTTCTTCTTCCTATCCTCGACGCTAACTAAAGTGTTTTTACTACGTCACTTTACTTACTAGAACTTCTGATGAACTGTTAGATAAGATAATACAATCTGACGGATGAAAACGCAAACTATATTATCCTATTGGTCGGCCAGTTATCCACCGACCAATAGAATTGTAAATTGGTAAATTCAAATTGTGGACACCCTAATAGCACAAAAGCTATACGATGGACGTTTTTTTTTTTTAATTTCTTTTACCATCGAAATTTCTGAGGAATAAAATGGAACGTGTTTTAAACATTTGTTCAAGAACGTTTTCTAAAAGTTCAAAACGACATAAAATATCATCCGAAATACGTTCAAAAAAGATTCATAAACATAAAGTCTAAAAAAT
The DNA here is from genome assembly GCA_917834065.1 of Ceutorhynchus assimilis. Lineage (NCBI taxonomy): Eukaryota > Metazoa > Arthropoda > Insecta > Coleoptera > Curculionidae > Ceutorhynchus > Ceutorhynchus assimilis. The sequence continues at coordinate 2,005,066 of OU892285.1, read as the reverse complement.
AAAGTCACGTTAATGGAAACCACTGTTTTAGAACGTTGTTGAAACCCACAACAGCAAACGTCCAATAATCGTTTTTTTAATGTCCATGTTAAAGTGGTATGAAAGGGTATAGAAAGGACATTGTTTAGACGTTTAACTTAAGTTGGTATTAAAAACCTCCACCAGAAACAAGAAATAATATTAAAGAACGTTTTCTATAAATTTAAAAGTATATTTTCATAAAAAGTCTTGTAACTGTAATTGTGATATCTCCACTTGAAAAAAACGACCATTGGGCGTTCTTGGATACCTTACAGGACGCCCCATAAAAGAAGTCTTTTTTCAAAATGTTCGTATTGAGGCATTTTTAGAACATCCGTTTTCGACGATATTATTATGATCTTTTCGTTGCGAAATATGTTTTGCATGCATTCAATTTCTGATTCCAGACGTAACTGGTCTGTTTCAGTCCATTATAAGAGTTCCTAACGACAACCTTTGGTTTGGTAAAGAGAGGTCACCTTGTAGGAACGCTGTTACTGCATCTAGCTGATCTATGTCTAGATTATGTTCTGCAGCAAGTGCAAATAAATACCTAATGGAACTCTAACGAACAACGGGTGAATAGGTCTCCTCAAAGTCTACTCCTTTTCGTTGTGCACAGGCTTTGATTACTAGTCGAGCTTTATGCTGTGTTACCTGACCATTTTCGTTTTGCTTGATTTTAAACACCTATCTACAATCCAAAGGTTTTTTGTTAGGTGGTAAATCTACAAAGTCCCAAATTCCATTTTCGATTAAGGCTTCATAATCAGAAGTGGCTGAAGAAAAATCAGCATACTCATTTGAAGAGGTGCTTACATCGCTCCCTTGCTGCTGATTTTCTTCTTCGACTTGAGGTTCCAAAATCTCAACAGTTGTTTTAGGAAAATACAAAAAATCGTGCTGATTTTGTCGGTCATTTTCGTACAACAATAAAGATCCTATAAGATAAGTATTCCTTTTTCAACGCCATAAAGTCTATAGGCAGGTATTTGTCGGACAAGTCCAACAAATACCATTTTAAAGTCACGTGATAAATGGTGGCAAAAAACGTATGTTCATTGATTATGTCGTTGATATCACCTACAAAAAGCTACTGGTGGTTAATTACTATTGAATTTTAAGATATGTTCCCACTAGCATTTTACAAACGCGATTCTGAAGTAGTATTGACCAATCAGATGGGAATTTTAATACTTGCAATTGTTGCGAGACTCACTTTTGTCGCTTCTGCTGCCCCTTGTAATACATTCTGAACTTGAATTGGGAACCCGTTTTCTATTTGCTTCTTTTCGAGTTGGAAAAAGGTTAATATGTATAGTCAAAATTATTAGCTGTGTTTGTTCGTTGTATCATTTTCGAAAATAACTTTGACAAACTAATTGATGACAGTGACGGATTCTATTTCAGGTAAGAATTTTATGAACAATAATTAGACACCATTTTTTTTGTCAATTTTACTATCACCGCTGTTTGAGATGTATTCAACAAGGATAGAGAAAAATCACGTGACTTTAAAATGGTATTTGTTGGACTTTATCTATGACTACAGCGCTGGCCGAGTTCGTTTTTGTCATCTTTTTCGTCGATTTGCTCCAAAATTTTGACAGGCACGTGATTTATCAACTGAAACTATCTTATCCAGTCACGTGCCTGTCAAAATTTCAGAGCAAATCGACGAAAAAGATGACAAAAACGAACTCGGCCAGTATTGCCTTTGTTAACAATCTGACTGACTGACAAAGTTGCAAAATAACCGGTAATAGTATATTGTAGATCTAATAGGCGGTAATTGTGACATTTTTCTAGGCTGAAAGAAAAAATGTAGGGGCGAGCTTCAGCGAGCCCGGGCACTTCTTGAAGCCTGGAAAAATCACTTTACCGGCATGGTTTACACTTTATTTTCTTTCCAACACCACATAATTGTAGGCAACAGCATTGCCTATACCTACTTACTTTAAAAAAATTCATCGAAACTTTGCTTTGTTGTGAATTTCAGGTGGGGTACAAGATTCCATTTCCTCTTCATTAGGGTCCATCACAAATTCCATGATTGATTAATTCAAGTATTAGGGATTTAATTGATTTAAATATTCAAAATTCAAATGCAATTCAAATTTTATTTACTTTTATAGTAATCTAGGAGGCAGTGATGATTTTCGGTAGGTACTTATTTTCCCAGTCAGAAAACATGGATAGAATTATAGGGGTAGTAATTCTAAGCAAAATACATATATTTTTAAGGCTTCACTACAGGCAAAAAGCTATTCAGTCACAAACCGCGAGACGAAAGTTCAAGAAAAGTTAGACAATTGCGACAGGCATTAAAAAGCTTAATGAAACACAAAATTACACTACAATAAATCGTTTTACGCTGCATTAAATAATTTTAGTCAAAAATGCATCAAATCAGTGCTCACGAAAAACCAAACTACGGCGTCAATAAAGCAATAACAGACTTCATTTTTGGAACAAATACTCACAACAGTTTAACCTACAGAGCGATTTTTCAAAAGAAAAAAAAAATCCATCGCTCATGTTTGCGTTTTTACATTCATACCTATCTGAAAAAATATATGGCGATTTATATAGAATTTGGCTCGAAAAATTCAAAAATAGTTATTTATGCAACAAGTGTGTAAAGTAAACCTTTTTTCACGAATGTGAATTTTGACGCACGAGCCGAAGGCGGTGCGACAATCACATGAGTGAAAAAAGGTGCTTTACGCACGTATTGTATATGTCGCAGGCATAATGCAAGTTCAGGCTTTTTATAAACTTCCTAGGCATTTTACAAAAAGCCGGCAAAACGCGAGCATAAAATAAATTTTTCGTTATGCTGACACCAATTCAGGCAAATTAATAAAATGCCGGCAGAACAAGAACAGAAAAATATATATCTTGTTGTGACTGATTATTTTTTGGCATTTCACAATTTGCCAAAAACGGTGCCGTTAAAACGTGAATAGATATAAAACAAGTCGACTTTTTTCGATTGAAAAGTACATTTCAGGTATTAGGTATTATGTATTATCCGTTACCCTCTCCAAATTTGATATTTTTTGAAGGAAGGTATAATTTTAGTCGCTAATCACGAATCTATAATCCGTTTCTGTCGCTCGCGTTTCGTTTCCGAGATATCCATCATCAGATCTATTATGTTTCATCTTCTCTGAAACTAACCAAAAGTATGCAAACTAACCCAAACTAACCCGTTCACGTAAAGCGTAGGGGGAAGTCGGGTAAATGTGCGCAGCGGCTAATGGTGCGCACCATAATACCATACGAAAACGCCTATTATTTGATCAAATTCGTACACGTGGCGCCGTCTCATAGATGTCTTTGAAAGTAACGCTGATTTTCGTGCGATTTGCTGCTTAAACATATCGGTGATCGTGTTTGGCGGTTTATCCGACTGTTTATATTAAAATTTAAGCGGGTGAAAACAAGCGATAACTTTGAAAATAGGAACATTCCTGTTTCGGAAATTTCACCAAAATAATCAGTGGGGCTCCTACTATTACTGGAGAAATTTTTCCATGGTAAATAACGTACAATTTCATTTTTGTGAATTTTTATTACAATTAGGTCCATGTTGGCTAATTGTGCGCATCGCGCACAATTATCCGTCCTCTTACAGAAATCCGAAATTTTAACGGAGACACCCAATAAAGAACTTTTGATAGCCTGCGAGTCAGAAAAAAAAGATAGGCAAGCAAATTTGGAAAAAAAATCCGTCAAAAAAAGGTAAAGCGAGTGCAAAACATCCCGCTAAAAATAATAAGACCGTTAAAAGGAAGGTTTTTGAGGAAAGTGAATCTGAAGAAGAAGTCTCAGACAGCCAGTTATGTGATGATGATGAACTTGATGACACGGAGGTCTATCTCGGAGACAGATGAATGAAAGACGAATACTGGTTTCAGTGTGCGATCTGCGGCAAATGGGCCCATGAGCTTTGCAGTGGGGTAGACTCCCCCGAATGTTACATCTGCGACTTTTGCGACCACTAGTTCTGGTTTTTATGCAATAATTTAGTTTAATATTGTTTGCAATAAACGTATTATGTACTTTGTTTCACTTGTTTTTAATCCACCCTTTATATACGATAGTTTTCAATAGTTTTCTGTTGCGCACAATTGCCCTGACTAGTGCGCACCATTAACCGCATAGGGTGGATAATCGTGCGCAGTGTCAGTTTTTATCTAATTTTGTCCCTAGGCTCAGAATATTTTTTTTGTGATCTTTGGTTGATTTGGGCTGTCAGCTAAAACACAGAAGAATATCTATGCCAAATTTCAGAGCTCCATGAGCCATATTTTAGAAAATATCTTTCTTTTTCCTTAGGTGCGCACAATTCACCGACTCTCCCCTACTAGTCCTAGTATGTTAATATGGGTCCTTTGATTTCGAGGTTATGCTTTTACGACGGTTAATGACTTGAGTGTTTGTTTACTGTTCGGACTCGTTTCAAGTTTCGAATGAAAAATCAGTTCGTAGAAGTGTTTTTTTTTTTTTGTAAATAATTGAGCATTAAATTTAATGCCCGGGCAATTTAGAAAGTGCCCAAAGAGATATGACAAAATGATGAATTATGGCCGTGTTCGTTTTTGTCATCTTTTTCGTCGATTTGCTCCGAAATTTTGACAGGCACGTGACTGAATCAGACAGTTTCAATTTACAAATCACGTGCCTGTCAAAATTTCGGAGCGTATGGACGAAAAAGATGACAAAAACGAATACGGCTTACATAGAAAATATCAGATAGCGGACACGCCACACGGCATTATAAATGATGACCGGGTTATTATCGGTAAGTTTAGTAATGTCTGATTAAAATTGCAAACTAACCCAAACTAACCTGGTTATTATCGGTAAGTTTGGCAATGTACTCCGAACACTTGGAGTAGTCCGAATAGTTAGAGTATTTGGAGTACTCCAACAGTAAGAGTACTCAAATTGTTGAAAAAACCGGAGTATTCCGAATAGTTGGTGTACTCGGAGTACTCCCAACAGTTGGGGGTACTTTCAATAGTTGGCGTACTTCGATCAAGTAGTAGGAATAGTTCGAACAGTTAGAGTACTTCGATCAATAGAAGTACTCCGAACAGTTACATACTCCGAACAGTAGGAGTACTCCGGTCAGTTGGTTCACTCCAAACAGTTGGAGTACTCCGAACAGTTGGGTTGGAGCACTTCGAACAGCTGTTATTGAACTGCTGCGTTGTAGAATGTGTGATAGATTTTCCTACCAGCGTGCGAGAAATACCCACGCATTTTTATTCCAGTCGGTTATCATTATCAAACTTACCGATATAACCCAGGGGTCGTATTTTCGAATATTCTTAATTCACATTACTGTCAATCAAATTTCGTGTACGAAATGTACTCGAATTAATTCGAAAATACGACCCCAGTTAGTTTGGGTTAATTGGCAATTTTAATCAGACATTATCAAACTTACCTATAATACCCGGTTAGTCTGTTTTTTTTTTTTTTTCAATTTTGATCATACAAATTATCCATTCCACTCCAGTAATAACCATAATGCCCGGACAATGTGATGATATTTTCGACTTTATTTTCACGTTTTGACGGCACCGTTTTTGGCAAATTGTAAAATGCCTAAAAATAATCAGTCATAACATGATATATATTCTTCTGTTCTTGTCTTGCCGGCATTTTATCAGTTTGCCTGAATTGGTGTCGGCATAACGAAAAATTAATTTTTGCCGGCTTTTTGTAAAATGTCTAGGCGAATTATGAAAAGCCCAAATTTGCATTATGCCTACGACATATACAAAATTTTTTCTACTACCAATCAAATATGTGTCAAAAAATAGATTTAGACAAATACTTTACACACTAGTGCGTGAAGTATTTTCACTTTACGCACTAGTGCGTGAAGTAATTTACCAGAAAAATACTAAGTTGACAGTGTCGACATATATCATTGACATTACTGTACGCACTAGTGTGTGAAGTAAATTACTTTACGCACTAGCACGTGAAGTAAAATTTTACGTCTTCTGAGTAGTGCGTAAAGTAAGAACTTTACGCACGGTAGTAGGAAAAAATATGTTTCAAATCTGTACAGGTCATTGATACAGCTCTACAGCAACGTTACTCAGAAAAAAACAACATCTAAAAAGCTGTTAAAAATCTCGTCCAAAATCAGTGCTTATTGGTTGTGCCGACACTTACATTTTGGTTTTGGCCATATATCTTTCTATTCTCAATTGAAACGCCTAGGCATGGAAAATATCTGGCTGCTCTATGGATGCTCAAAATCTCTATGATACATTCCCGTTCACTGCATTGTGGAGGTTCTTAGTGATAGTAAAGCAGAAGCTCTACGCGATTTCCATGCTTTTACTGGCTGTAGTGACACCGTATCATTTCTATCATCAAAAAAATCTTTCCCCTGCGATGAGTTAGAAGACCATGTCCATAGAGCACTCGAAAAACATGTGATACGACTTTATAATGTTAAGGAGACTAATGAGCTAAGTAAGGCCAGCAAATATTTATTTGCGACCGAAAACCGCTCACTAACGCTGATTCTAGCAACTGTAGGGACTCTACACGAGCACACATTAAAGGCAGCTTACCAGGCGGGTCACATTTGGGGTCGTGGATTCCGAGCTCACGATTCGATAGTATCGTCCATATAAAATAGATAGACGATCCTATCAAATCGTGGGTTCGGAATCCGGCCCCCAGGATTCCGGTACACCAGCACGATCACATTCAGGTACACCAGCACGATCTCCCTGCACCAAGTAGCTGGGAATATAAAAATGATGAAGGCAAATAGGTACCATTGTGGTCGAAAAAACCACATGTTTGGGAGGCATGCAAATCACTGGATACATATGGGTGCAACACGCCATGTGATACAATGCGTTGCTCCTGCAGAAGAAGCGAATTAACCTGTATGCTTCCCTGCAACAAGTGTAAAGGGGAATGCAGTAATGATGTATATTCGCTCAAATCGACTAATCCTATACTTTTTTTTTTCTCTCTTATAGCTTAAGATATTAATGAATTATCCGCCCAGGAAGGCGGCTTATTTAAGATGTTGTTATTTTCTGTGCAACGTTACTGTAGAGCTGAATCAATAACCTGTACAGATTCGAAACATATTTTTTTGTATTTTTCTAGCTAAATTCTATGTAAATTGCCATATATTTTTTCCATCAGATAGGTATGAATGTAAAACAAGATATTGTTGACATTTATGTCAAATATGACAGCAATAGAGCCCTACACTTGGGTCCTATGAAGATGTCATATTTTTTTTCAAAGTCCTTATATCCGAATTAGTCTAAAATGACACCAATATTGGAATAATATGATAGACATTTTCAATAATTTTAACCCCTTTGAAATCGAATAAGGGTTGAACAACCCTCCTGGGTCCTCATTCTTGAAACAGGAGAGCAGCGTTCCCAGGTGAACGAGTGTTACGTATTTGTTACTTACATTATCATTTGCATATCATTGAGAAAGACGGAACACTCGTTCTCCTGGGAATGCTGCTCCCCTGTTTCAAGAATAAGGACCCTGCGGAGTGAAATTTGAGGTGCTGTGGATTTCTCATGCCAAATTCTATATTAAATCGCCATAGATTTTTTCCAGATAGGTCTGAATGTAAAAAACGATATTTTTGACACTTATGTCAAATATGACAGCAATAGAGCCCTACTCTATGGCCCTACCGTTGGGAAAAACGCAGTTCATTTTCTGTTGTGGACATTTAACTGCAAGTAATTGCGCATCATGATCTGACTTGCTATAGGTTTGACAACACTCGCAATAAACTCAGTCTCCAAGAAATTAATAAAAATGTCCAAACAATTATCACCCCGTGTAGGTTCGAAAATCGTCTGGACAAGACCAACGTGCCCAAAAGGTCTACCAGATGCCTACAGGATCAGTGTTGTCACAGGTGGCCCCATATGGCCAGATCTGGCCCTTTCTAAGACGGAGTGGCCCGTTGGCCACTCTTTTCCGAATCTGGCCCGTTTCTACATAACAAGCCAAATCATTATTTTTTTATGTAAAATAAGCGTGGCACCCGAAAAAATTTCTGCCTGCGGCGGGCTTTCTCTGTTTTTTTTTCATTTGTGAAGGGTTTGCCCGAAGATCTGAAATCTGGCCCCTTTTAAATTCATAGTCTGGCACGAAATTTTCAGAGCCTGTGGCAACACTGCTACAGGTTTTTTCGTTTGAGCAGAATCTAACATTGAAGTCCCCTGCAAGTATTAATTTATTTTTTATACCAATATTTCTAAGAATTTTGTCAAGAATATCAAGAAAGGTGTCGAAATTCCCCGGCGGAGACCTATACACGCAAACTATTGTAATATTATACTTAAACCATTTTACCTCACTTACCTATAAGTATACATTTTTCCACACTCATTTGCTTTACCTCAACTATTTCCTTACAACTAGACTCATGTTCAAGTAATATACCTGATTCACCTCTTGTGTTTTCTCTTCGACAGAATGAAGCTGCCACATCAAGATTTCCTATCTTTAAAAATTCAACTTCATCTTCCCTCAGAAAATGTTCCGTTACACACAGAATACTGATTTTCTTGTCATGGACGAAAGCATCCATCTCTTCTTTAATGTCTCTAATAGATTTTGTGTTGTAATGGAGCACATTAAGGCTCGTTTTCTTTCTATTTGTGTTTTTGCTACTATTTATTGTGTTGGTGGTTGATTCGCCCGTGTTGCTGGGCTTCGTCCCGTGTGCATAAAATGGTCAACCAGAACTTGTTTCCAAATATCGGAGGTCATAATTTTACTTGTGTTTCCTTCAGAAACCTTTATTTTGAAAGAACTTTTATAGCCACTATTTTTGGTTTTCATTTTAAAGCATTTGCAATCAATTTCATTACTATCTTTTATGCACCTCTGTATATCTTCTTCGGTGACTGCAGGCGACAGCCCTGTGAAAAAAATATATTCTTTTCTGGGAGCAACTTGGAGAGAGAAGTTTTAAGTTTTTGCACCCTCCATGTATAGGGTTGTTGCTTCGGCTAGTATTTGTTTTTCTCCTATAGCTCATCGTTTCCCATTCCTTTTGCAATGTTTGCGGCATCGGGTCATCTGCTTTTGCATAATTTTCATTGTTTTTTGGGTTTTTTGAAGATGAAGACGTAATATTTTTGTTGTTATCTGGTTGTTTGGCCTTGCTGATTTTTGTGGTTCGATCAGCTGTTTCTGGCGCTGCTAACTTCGCTTTGTTTTTGTCAATGACAGGTAACGGTACATCAGCTGTTTCTGTCGTCGCTAACTTCACTGTGTTTTTCCCAATGACAGGTAGAGGCACATCAGCTGTTTCTGGCGGGATTTTCTCGGATTTCCTAACCTCATTTTCTCTATTTTTCAATTTTTCTTCAGTTTCCTTTACTTTTCCACGCAAAAGGCGATTGTTTTCCTGCAACAATTCGATCTTCTCCTCCATTAGCTTGAGAACTAACCTGTAGAGGTCCCTTTCATGGCTCCAGGACTCTTCTTCAGCATAGGCTGGTATGATGTGTCTGCATGTGGCTGTTTTCGGGATTGCCGCCTGTATTAGACACGCAGAGTGGTAATCCTTTTTGCATTTTCCACACTGTATGAAGTTTTTTGTGTTCTTCTTACAGTGTCTGCACTTATTAACAACTTTTTCTTCACTATTCTCTTTATTTTTTAGCGGAGTGTCAATTATTACGACATTATCGTAGGCCATTTTCTTTCTTGCTTTGTGACTAAAGTCATTCAGGAAGGTAAGTATATATCGAGAACCTGACAATGAATTTTCCTGCATCGATCCGCATAGATCCGGATGGACCAATTCTAGAAGCCTGGTGGAAGTCACTTTCTCTAAATGGCAAACGATGAATTTTTCCTAACATGCAGACTTCACATACAAAATCTTGGTTAAAATTTTCATTAAAGTCAATGCCATAGTCCAACACGCCGCGTTAAATCTGTATCTTGAAATGCACTAGCTAAGTTGTCCCATGCTTCTTTAGCTGTCTGAACATGAACATAATTCAGGGGATCAACCAACAATGGTTTTTAGTGTCTGTAGCGGTATCTGTAACTGATTCCCACAGTTCATGTTCTAGGTACCTACGTCTGAACGGCAAACTTCCAGGCATCATAGTTTTCACGGCCACGAGGCTTGTCAATCGGTGGTAACTGATAACCGGACCTTTTAGAATAAAAAAAAGTTAGTAGCACAAAGAAAAAACAATTATTTTCAGAAATAAACTATTTCAAACGGTATCACAGAAGACCTGGACGCATAACCTGTCGCGAATTATGTTTTTGGGAATGGGAATAGGTAAAGACACTTAAACTGATTTTTAGGACTATTTATTTATAAACGAAGCGCCTGCTTATTGTTTATATTACACACTAGAAAAACTTAGGTTATTGGTTAGTAGCTAAAAATAATGTCATTCTACAAGATAGCTATTGCCAAATTGTGTTGCTACGTTAGGACTGGACACATTTCGAATTATTGATTTGTTCCAACACTTTTGACATTCTCGTTAGCACATCTTCATTGCGCACTCTGTCCGGCGTCCGAGATATTTTCAACATCCGTCTATATGTCCACATTTCAAAAGCTGCCATCTTTTTACACATGCCGTCTATCAGATTCTCAATCCCATAATAGAAAATACTTGAAGACGTAGCAACGTAGTACTCGAGTACGAATGGAGAGCGAGAGACCTCGACTACACAACACGGACTTCATTTCTACAAATGATGCTCTGGCTTGTTCAATCCTGGCTCGAACCTCCTGCATGCTGCATGTTATCCCAGTCTTCATTAACCTGACATCCTAGGTATCTGTAGGATTGGACCCGATAGATCTGTTGGTTCTGTACCTGAGGAATACTTTCTCCAACCTGGTTCTTACTAATCAACATCTATTTAGTTTTTTTGACGTTCTCCACTTTCAGTAGCCATGATCAAGTGGGTAATATTCGAAAATCTTCCAGAGAATCAGCGATTTAAACCTTATCGTCCGCCTAAAATTGTTCACACTGTTAATAAAAATTCCCTTAGTGCAGTCTTCTAATGCTTTTTCAAATATTTTGTTCGAATAAATATTGAATAGTAATGGTGGAAGGATACAACCCTGTCGGACACTTCTTTTTATCTGCACTTCGTCAGACATTTGTTAGTCTACCTTGATTTATGCAGTCTGATTCCAGTAGAGAATTCCGATTATCTTGAGGTCTCTATCATCTAGGCCATCCTTAAGAGTTTTCATAAGCTTCTCATGCTATACCCTGTCAAACGCTCTCTCATAGTCTATGAAGCATGCGTATACAGAAATAGAAACATCTCTACGTTTTTGTTTGAAGTAGCACAGGGCCTCTTTTGTGCCAAAACCGTTACGAAAACCAAATTGGGATTCGCCCGTGAAGGTCTTCACACTTTTCGTATATTCTTTTATGGATGATCTTGAGCAAGTTGCTCATCAAGCTAATAAGGCGATAATCGCCACATCTTTTTGTAGAGCTTTTCTTCGGGTCACAAATGTTGATGTAAGCAAGTCAGAGGGACTGATGCCCAATCGGTAAACCATATTGAAAAGCTTCACTATTGCATGTTTTGTTATCTGGATCGTAAAAAGATATAAAGTTTTCTCAATCGTATGATAGTAAACAATCTAATAAATTGGAAGTGAAAATGCCGAAAAAATAATAATTATTCGTTATACCTCAGAGTCCAGTTGAAAGCAGGAAAATTATTCGCTTTTCATGCTGGGCTGGATAATGGATAGGAATCGTTATCCTTATCGCTATAGAACTTGGTGTCTTCTTCTGTCTTGTCGAAATCAATAGAGGGGAGACGGGAAATATCTCTATTCGTTACAGAGTCCCAGCCCTGGCTCATTTGATCATCATCGTAGCTAACTTCATAATAGTTAAGACTATTTTATATTGCCAATCTTCTATTAAATTTCTGCCTCTTGCCTCTGATCCAGGTTATTCTTGGTTTTCTCCTTCTTTTCCATCAAATCTTGGATAACTAACTTGTGAAGCTTTGCATTTTCATCTGCATAAGAATACTGGTGGGGATCTGATTCCAAATTGTGTCAAAGTTTTAGATTTTTAGTTTTCCAAATTGTTGATTTCGGCAATCGAACGAAATGGTCTAATTAAGCGGGAAAATTTCTGCAATTTTTGTAACATTTCGACCATCCGACATGGTTTCATAAAATCACTTACAAATGTTTAATTCACTATTCTAAATCAAAAAGCAAAGCTCTACAAGTAAAAAAAGGATTAAACCCTATATCTCGAGCAGTTTTTGAGCCTTAAACTTAAAACTTTGTGTCAAAATTTGAAAAATCTCACTTTATTTTATGTGGACGACGATGTTGATACAAGTGAATTGGATTAGAAATGTGTTCAATTGGCGCATGTCTAATAATCAAAATCATTTCTTTGTTTGCATACAGACAAAACTGTTGAAACGTTTCTACAAATAGGGAACAATTTTTTTTTAATTTTTTTAAATAATTTATTTATGCCTTGAAAGAGTATTGCCCAAATATTATTCCCTAAAACTCAATAATAACTTGGTGAAAAATGTTTAAAGTTTCGCGCGTATTAAAAGCATTTCAAACGACCTTAAATGCGCGCGAATCTAGATGACGTCACGTAGTATGATTTTGCGTCACCTTGTCGTCAAACGTTATATTTTACTTCATTGTATTTAATTTTGTTGATTTCCACATTTTCTACCGTTATTTGTTTTGTTGTTGTTTTGGGTTGCGGCGAGTTGTAAATTTTTAAGTTATAATGGAAAAAAAGATTCGCACATACTTACTTTTGCTACTATAAACATAAAATCTGTTTTTTTTTTTTTAAAGATAAAAGTCAAAATGACATTATGTTGGCAATACAATGTAAAATTGTCAATGCTTTCAAATTTTTGATGTAGAAGTAGAAAAGGCTTGTATTGCCAACATAGTTACTAAATTTTTGACTTGGGGAATTATCTTTAAAAAAAAAACAGACTTTATCACAAATTACAGATTGGTGGATTGGCCTTTGGAATTTCCTTCTTCGGTCATAATTAATAGGTATATCGTTTTATTTATATAATGCTGAGCTAATCATTGAATTTAAGCTAAGTGAACCAATTCTAATAATGATAAAATTTTGAAAAATCAGAGAAAAACGTAAATAAACACAGCTAACGGGTATTCATTATGTAGAGTTCGAGTAAACGCTCGGAATTGCTGTTTTGTTCTTTTATCCCTGTTCTTCTCATCATAAGGAAAAAAGACGGAAAATGCTCTGAGCGCTCAGTGTTTCAAGACGAACTCACGGTATGATGGACGGTTGCTGACATACACTGACAGATCATACTAGATGACGTCACGACCAGTACCAGAGCGTTTTTTCCCGCTGGAAATAATTTGAATTTTTCCGCATTTTTAATTCCTTATTGTGGCCGTTTGCGACAAAAAAATAGTATATTGTGTATTTAGGTGGAAAAGTGACACATTCTCGGCCGACGGTGTAAGTTGACGGCAAACACCGAAGGTCGAGAATGTGCTTTTGCACCGAAATACACATACTATTTTTTCTGCGATCGGTTAAATATCTGTTAAATGTTTGTCTTTTTGTTCCAATTATTCAGCAGTACGAGAATTACGTTCCCGGCCTAGGCCGGAAAAGTGATTCTTGTATTGTTATTCATTGATTCCTTAGCAACTATTGAAACATAATTAAAATACCAGAATATTGAGTTTTGCGACCTGTCAACCGGTCAAAAATGCTGACATTTCTTGTCAATCGCAGAAAAAATTGTTTTTTTCGCTGATATAGGTTTTAATTAATGTATTTTTATGATTTATAGTAATATTTTCATGTTTAAATTTTTATTTTTTTGTCAAGTTCCCTATTGAAAATGAAATCAAAAGTAAGAAACTGAACAACTTGTAATAATTTAATCTAATGTCTATGACGATTTTTGAAGACATAGACTCTGTCATAGAATATTTATTTTTACTTTTTCTTTCATTTAATCCTCTTTGGGTATACCTATTGCTTTCTAATATTTCGATTCTTTTCCTCCTGGGAGATCTGATTACTTTTACCCTTTTTTAACTTTTTAAAAATATTTTATTATCCAAAGAATCCTTAATCCTCAATGACAGACATTTCAACTTAACTAAAAGATAAATTAAACTTAAGTTAAGGAGCACCCTTTTTCTGTATATTGTCAGTATGAGCTCAATATTTAATACTATTATTATATTTGGCTATTTGGCAACACTGTTTATGTACTGACATTTAGTGACAGTTGTTACGTCAGTACTTCTTAAGTTTATTAGTTCATAAAAAAGTAATAATTAACAACGAACAACACGAGTTTTATTTACGAGTATTTCCAGATTTACGATTATTGATTAACATTATAGGTAGGTACAGGTTGTCGTTATGTATAGGGTTTCCATAAAGGTTTTTCGGAATTCAGGACAAAGGAGTCCAGAAATCCGGACTTCGCCAAAAAATACCTTAAATTTTTTTATAAAGAATGAATTTTGTTAATTTTTTTGCAAAAATACATTTTCACAGAAAATAATAGATACGCTTTGAGCATTTTTTCTGTTAGATACAGTCCGTCGATTTCAATCTGATACTCCAAAGGAATGTGAGTGAGCTGGTGGCTCCCTACGTAAAAACGCCAATGGTCACCTGATGTCACACCTGTTTTTGCCATATGCTTCACCCCCTCGCTCCTCATACTGAAAGTGTCAGATTTAAAATGTCGGACAATAAATACTATACACTTACTCAATTTTATTATTAAAATTTAATATTATAAAGTTACGTTGCGTGCAACAGCGCAGGGACCACACCTCAAATCACAATTTAAACGGACTTGGGAATTCCTGGGATTCACCGATAGCGATTTAGTACCTGCTTTACCACCATTAGCCATCACTCATCAGTCAATATATTTCCATCTCACTCTATGTCGTAGAGCAAAGAAAGACGATTCCAAAGTGCTCCGAGCGCCCGTCGAACACGCTCGAACAAAAATTTGACGTTGGAGTGACACTACCGGAGTATAGAAATGGGATACATTCGAAAAGCTTCCGTCAATATTGGTAGAGACCATCGTAACGATTAAAATATTCAACAAAGAGATTATTTTTACGATCTCCGAGTTTTCCGGACATTGTTCCAAATTCCGGCCGGACTTCCCCGGACACCCTAGAAACCCAAACATGTCCGGGTAAATCCGGACGTATGGAAACCCTAGATGTATGGAAACGGTCTAATATTTTCAGAACGGGCTTGAAACAAATTCACAATATTTCCTCTGGTGGTTTTTAGGGATGCCCGAATCAATGATGGTAATTGCAATGTTGCCAAGTTTACCGTTTCTAAGATGCCGCATGTAACTTGATTTTTTTAAATGGATACCCCTCTTTATTTTTATTGCAATTAATTCAGCGTCCCAACAATAATGAAACCCCCAAATGTCAAATGTCCATTTGACTTAGTTTTTGAAATATGGCAACACAGATTTTTTGTTGGGATGTATGGAAACAGTCTCGTATTTCAGAACAGGCTTTAGCAAAATGTACAATATTCCCCATTTTTTTTGGGAATCCCCGTTTCAATGGGGGTATTTGCAATGTTGCCAAGTTTACTGTTTCTAAGATGCCGTATATGTTACTTGATTTTTTTAAATGGATAATCCTCTTTATTTTTATTGTAATTAATTCAGCGTCCCAACATTACGAAACCCCCTAAATGTCAAATCTCCATTTGACTTGGTTTTTGAAATAGGCAACACCAATGACCTATTAACACAGATAGACAGAACAGTAAACAATAAAATAGGTTGACTACATCACAGGAACCGCATCTCTCCCCACTACTTATTAATCCTTGTGTTATTTTGTATCTTTCTCTAACACGAATCAGTGCGCACTGAGTGTATCCGCATCTTTTTCTAAACTCATGTAAAATATAAGGATAAGGATACACTTTTATGGGAATGCACGATTCAATAGTGGTATTTGCAATGTTGTCAAGTTTACCGTTTCTAAGATGTCGTATGTAATTTGATTTTTTTAAATGGATGCCCCTCTTTATTTTTATTGTAATTAATTCAGCGTCCTAACATTACCAAAACCCCTGAATGCCAAATCACGACATATAAGCGGATGGACAATTTAAAAAAAATAACGAAAAAGCTCATTTTCGACAGTTCAAATTCAATTACTGCAAAAATTGAATAAAGATGATTTTGACCGAAGACTTCAGTTTTGTGAGTTAATGGATAGGATGAACCAGAATGGCAACATCAAAAATCAAATACTGTTTTCAGACGAAGCAACTTTTAGTCTGCATACATGGTGAGGTAAATCGACATAATTGCCGATTTTGGTCAGACTGTTATCCGCAATGGATGGTGGAGACACATACATAACGACCACGAAAAGTTAATGATCGGTGCGGGATCCTTGGAGATTGCATAATAGGCCCATACTTGATCAAGGCAAATTTAACAGCTGAAAACTATTTACTTCTGTTGCAAAGTCAAATTATTCCTAGAGTCCAGCACCTATTTCCCACTAACGAAAATCTAAATCTACCAGCTGAAAGTACTTCATAGTTTCAGCAAGATGTACTCTTGTTAAATTTTGATCATAGTCGTTAATCGTTTCCATACATCTCAACAAAAAAGCTGTGTTGCCATATTTCAAAAACCAAGTCAAATGGAGGTTTGACTTTTAAGGGTTTCAGTAATGTTAGGATGCTGAATCAATTACAATAAAAATAAAGTGGGGCATCTATTTAAAAAAATCAAGTTACATACGGCATCTTGGAAACGGTAAACTTGGCAACATTGCAAATACTCCCATTGAATCAGGTATTCCCAAAAACCCCCAGGGAATATTTTAGATTTTGCTAAAGCCTGTTCTGGAATACAAGACTTTTTCCATACATTTCAACAAAAAATCTGTGTTGCCATATTTCAAAAATCAAGTCAAATGGAGGTTTGGCATTTAGGGGTTTTGGTAATGTTGAGACGCTGAATTGATTTCAATTTTTTAAAAAAATAAGTTACATACAGCATCTTAGAAACGGTACTCTTGACAACATTGCAAATACCTACCACCATTAAATCGGGCATTCCAAAAAACCCCCAGGTAGGGAATATTGCACATTTTGCTAAAGTATTTTCTGAAATACGAGACTGTTTCCATACATTTCAACAAAAAAATCTGCGTTGCCATATTTCAAAAATCAAGTCAAATAGAGTTTTGGCATTCAGTGGTTTTAATAATGTTGGGACGCTGAATTGATTACGATAAAAATAAAGAGGGGAATCCTTATAAAAAAAATCAAGTTATACCTACCATGCAGCAAGGTTTGGTCGATATAACGTTGAATGTACGATACTTCCCAACGTTGCATTACGTTGTAACAACAGTTGAATGTACGTTGACAGGACGGCACAATGTCATAATTGAGACAACGTTGAATGTGACCGTTGAATTAACGTCGTTTTTTTTGTTGGCCTCAATCTTATAACAACGTTGATCAGATGTATTCGAGACGTCAGATTTCATGTTGAACTCAACCGTTATCACAACCTTGACCAGATGTAATTAAGACGTCAGATTTTACGTTGAGCCTGAGGTTGAGCTCAACCTTTATTTACAACTTGAAATAGAAAAAATAGTACAAAAAACATGCTTCATAAGACATTTTATATCAAATTGCGTCTTATGAAACTTGTTCTATAGCTGGCTTTGTCAGAACAGTTTTCAATTAAAATAAAATCACCAAAATGTTTGAGGTTATAGGTACTTTATTCCACAAATTTTTTAAATAAACACAAACCACAAACTCTTTGACATAAAATTTAATATATCGAAACAGTAAGAGCAAACAAATTTGATCAAAATAAAACATTATTTGGAGGATTGTTAAAATTCAACTGGCATGCTCTTAAATAGGAATTGAAAAGTATGAAAAGGTTTCTATAATTTTGAGAAATTATTTCCGCCTACCACCATTTTCCACCAATCGAAGTTAAATCCAGGCTAGACACATTAATAAACACACAATGACAAAAATAATAACACGTTTTACACATTCAATAATTTTAAATTTACACAAAATAATAAAATCAACAAAAACCTGAGTGAATACGAAAAATGACGCGATGAACGTGATGACGCCAGCGGCCAGACGCCAATGCAATGATGGGCTGGGCCACGCCACAGGGCTCAGAGGGCGCTGTCGGCAAATGGCGGGACACGATGCACCTTAGCGGGAAGTTTGAATGAATTTGCATGGAGATACCACTTTATCTACTTTTAGGGAACTTATATAATATTATTTCACGTCGAATGTTGGAGCTTTAAACATTAAACCTGCATTCATAAAGATTTATAATAGGTCTGTTTCTGCAGAAATCACAAACCAGTCAGAGCGAATTTCATTGGTTGAAAACAGTCAGAAACAGTCAGAAAACTAGTTTCAACCAATGAAATACACTCTGACTGGTTTGTGATTTCTGCAGAAACAGACCTAATAATAAATATCTGGTTTTTTATTGATATTTTAAATTTTACTAATAACGTACATATATTTATTTCAAAAAACATTTTGAATCTCCATTCAACGTTTATTTACCATCTAGTGATGGGCTAAATCAAACAGAGAAAAACCAGTGATATAACTATTCAAAGTTGCTATACCTAGTCTAGATTTGATAGATACTTTGGTACCGATGGGTTCGAATTATTTTTTTCAAACTATATTCAACGTTGAATAGACTATGCTTAGAAAACGTTGACGAATACGTTGTTTTCATAATGCCCATTCAACGTTGATTTTTGGTATATCAACGCCTACGACATCAATCAATCTTTAATTAACGTTGATTCAACTACCCTTTGCTGCTTGGGATATGGCATTTGAGAAACGGTACACTTCGCAATATTGCAAATACCACCATTGAATCGGGTATTCCCGAAAACCCCCCAAGTAGGAAATATTGTAAATTTTTTTCAAACCTGTTACTGAAATATCAGACCGTTTTCATACATAACGACAATCCTGTATACACCATATGATCATGTAGGCAAGACAATTTTTTTCTATGGGCTTTATTCAAACAAGGAAAATATTAATAATTAATTCCCGCTCTCATTTATATGGACAATATGAGAGAGGTTCTCACGGTACAATAACGTACCTACAAATCAAGGCTTTTTTTTATATAATTTCAATTTATCAATGTCATTTGAGCGGATAGAAATTGAAAAAAGTGAACGCTGAGCAATAATTATTCAAGCATCTATTTCCTTTCGATAAAAAAATCTTCCTCATATTTTGAGAACTTGTTCCAGTTGGTTTCAATGATTTCTATTTTTTTTTTTTTCCATTTCAGATACCATTGATTAAATCATGCCATTAATTCCCTGAAAACGCTACCAATAAAAAATGGCTCTAAATTTCTCCTCTCCATTCTTGGCCACTCCTAATCCACTCCCCAACTTCTACCAACCACCTCCTCCTCCGCCTCCTCAACTGCCCACTCACCAACTACCCCCGTACCGAACCCCCTACCAATATCCACAACCTCAAAACCCATTTCTGGAGGAAGACTATCATCATGCCAACAAAGAACATCCAGGACCTTACCGGCCTCCAGTTACTCAACAGCAACATCCTCAACAACAAGGACCTCAATATACGCGAGTGACAGAGGACGGCGCTAAGACTAAAGTGCACGCGGTGATCGATTACGATTATGATGATGAGGACGAAGACGGTCCTGTGCCCCCCGTGACTCCTATTCAGGGGCCGATTTTTATTAAGAACGGTTCTGTGCCGGTAGTGCCGCTTTATTCTCATCCTGTGTTGAATAATGGGAGTTTTGTTCAAATTCCGGTAAGTAGGTACTTACTTGCTTTTTTCTTTTGGTGGTAATTTTTTATTGTTTTTAATGTCGGTGAGAGATTTATAGCAACAGATTCCTACAAGTTCTAAGTAATTATCGGACAATTGGGGCTAATATAACATTGACAATTAATTAGGACTAGTTTAATTACTTATAATGAGAGCTACAACAATAAAACCGTTAGTCTATTCACTCTCTGAGTGCAATTTTAGCGGTTACAGATTTCCTAACCCGTAGAGCAGTGAGACCAATTTTCTAAACTTAAATTTTATTGGAATGAATATCTAACACAAAAACCACCACTACAACAAGATGAATTGTCTACTTAAAGTTTAAATTAATGTTCGCAAAACTATAACATTATAATAATTACTGTTCGCTTTACTGTCCAATCAAAAACTCCTTTTCATCCATGTGGCGCGCTGCTTATATACCATCTCAAATCTTTTCGAATTTTTTCGAAAACTCGCTAATAGAAATTTCTGGTAGGTAATTTATTATTAGGTACTTCAAGGCCGAAATCGTCGAATATTCCTAAGGTTTTTTTTTCGTAAAATTATCAATATTAATAAACACATACAATGTGTCCATGCTAAAGACATAAAATCTCAATTTTTGAACCAATTTCTGAAAATACGCATCTAACGAGTAATTAAAGTTTTATTATAAGCTGCAATCATTGTTTCAGAATAGCTACAGGGTTTTTCAAATGATGGAATACCTTTCTCCAGAAGTATTATCAGATTTTTATTTCAGAAACAAATTTTACCACGTCGCTTGATTTGTTGAGAAAATCGAGTTTGAAGTTTTTGACGAAATTTTCACTAAAGCTCAACTTTGAAGCTTGATAAGTAGGAAACTCACTAAAGTAACAGAACTAATTTAAAATTTAGAACAGAAGTGGCTAGTGGTTGTGAGCACATTTGTAGATATAAAGGAGGAAATAGTTATTTACGTATAGTATTTTTATTTTGACTTGAAACACTGCATTATACGAGGATATTTCTACATCACGTCGCTCTTCTTCTATTAATTTTCTGCTTCTCTGTACAAAATATAAGCAGCGACGAAATAGGGGGTCAGTTAAGTTAGCCCCCCCCAAAGAAAATTTCTGGATGAAAATTATCCCATAATTTTGCTCTCATTTTGCTCCATTTTGCTCCACTAATTTCGATTTTTGCTCCATTACAGTGGAGAGACTATGTGGCCTATTAGGTGGGGGGGGCTGATTTAACGCTAGCCCCCCCCAGTGAAAATTCAGAAATTTGATCATGCTCATTTTGTTCTCCGAGTTTTGCTCCATTTTGCTCCACTATCGGCGAGTTTTGCTCCATTACCAGGAGAGACCTACAGAGCTTCCAAGAATCTCTCCCAGCCCCCCCCCGGTGAAAATTTTGAAATTTGATCATGCTCATTTTGTTCTCCGAGTTTTGCTCCATTTTGCTCCATAATCGGCGAGTTTTGCTCCATTACCAGGAGAGACCTACAGAGCTCCCAAAAATCTCTCCTAGCCCCCCCCGGTGAATTTTTTTAAATTTGAATATGTTCATTGTGTTCTCCGACTTTTGCTCCGTTTTGCTCCATTGTCGGCGAGTTTTGCTCCATTACCAGAAATGACCTAGAGAGCTCCAAAGAATCTCTTCTTGCCCCCCAGTGAAAATTTTGAAACTTGAAATTTCGAGTTAGTCCGAAATACTCCGCCTCCAATTTTACACATTCGAGCGAACATAGTTTGGCGCTCTCAAGCTGCTTTCACTTTCCTCGCCTGTTTCCCCTGAAGCACCTGTAACTGATTTTCAAGCGTTCGAGTGCAAAGCGCATTGAGTATAATGGGCGTGAAATGCTCGTGCTTCGCACACTGCACCCGAAAGCGGAATGAACTAGACAGCTCCCAGGAATCTCTCCTTGCAACACGTGTGAAAATTTGGAAGTTTTGCTCCATTACCTGGAATGACCTACGAGCTCCTAAGAATCTCTTCTAGCCCCCTTACACCAGTTAAAATTTTGTTTGATCATATTCATTCTGTTCTCCGAGTTTCGCTCCGTTTTGCTCCATGATCGGCGAGTTCTGCTCCATTACCTGAGCCTGAGCTGCTTTCGGGTGCCACGCTTTGAGCAATCAGGCGCTCTGAAGCTGCTCTCATTTTCCTCGCCTCTTTTTCCTGATGCACCTGTACCTAACTGATTTTCAAGCATTTGAGTGCAAAGCGCATCGAGTATAATGGCTATGAAGAGAACGGTGGTCCCTGGTTTCACTAGCTTTGTTTGTTTATTCGCACCAACAAGGCACCAACCGACACTTTCTACACCAAACGTGTTTGTTTATCCAAGGTTTATTCCTATATTTTTTTTTTGTATGGGTCTGACAGAGACAAACTGACTTTTTGGTGCACCTGGTGCAGACTGGTGTAACTTTGGTACAAATAGACAAACAGAGCCTGCAAGAAGCCCTGTTAGTTAAAACTAATTTCGATCCTTTTTTTTTCACGTGCTTCTAGAAAAAGACAGAAATAGTCTAAGTACGCACTGAATTTACAAATGGGAATCGCTTGCAAAAATAGTTATTTATGTCATAAATAAATACCGATAATCAAGCTCGTTTGCTCGAGCGCCCATGTTCGGAGCAGTGAAATGTGTTCCGAATGATTTTATATTGACATGACAGTGCAAATCGATGAGACAAAGATGGCGCCTATTTTCAAGTGAACAAATTTGACAGACGTCGTAAATTATAGGGACAGCCTTTTATTTTTCCGAAATAGCTATTTATGGCGGTGATCTTTTTTTAACTGTCAGTAATGTACCCAGTTACTTTCGGTTACGATGGTATTTGCTGCAAATCGTTCCAAAATCAAAATTCAGCTTACTGATTTACTGGCTTGGCAAGCTCTTGAAATCCACAATGACATATGCGCATTTTCACCGATGTAATGCTGTCCTTGTCATTTGACAGCAGCAAAACAAGGATAGGTTACTCATCAAGAGAAATGCGCATAAGCAATTGGTGAATTCAAAAACTTGGCCTTCCTTCAAGAACCCTAAATCTTAATAGAATGGCTTATCTAGCTGAAAGTGTCTGCCATGTTCACGCGAAAACTCCCCACCATTTGTGTCATTTTGACGTCAATGTAGACCTCAAGACTTCAGTGACGTCACGACTAGTCGAAAAGCGAACGTACGCCTTATGCCTCATTCTCACTTGCGCGAAATTCGCTCTTCTTTTGACATTGTTTCGACAATTTGACGTTTTATGCGTGTATCAAACGTCAAATTGTCGAAGCAATGTCAAAAAAGAGAGAATTTTGCGCAAGTGAGGCTTTATTGGGAAAAGCCATCCTGTTAGTTGAGGGTTGTTGGCCTTCCTTTATCCAATTTTCTTGCTCTTTCTTTCTGTTCCAAACCGTTCCTTGTTCACTTTGGAGCAGAACGAGTTTATCTGACGGCCGTTCCCATATTACATTAGTTGTATTCCTTTCACACCTAGGAGGAGCTCCGGAACAGCTCCGGGGCGTTACGCGCTTATTCCTTTCGACAAGTGTTTGTTGCACCCCGCATCTTTCCCTTTGAAATCATGTTGACTAACACCGGAGCGAGTAGCTCGAGTGTTCCAAACTCTTGAAAGGAATACAACTATTATGAGTATAGTCCGCCGCAAAAATATTGAAGGACCGAAGGAGTGCGACCGCGAACACACACAACTCCTACGCATTATTTGTTGTCCTTTTCTAGTCAACAGGCTATTAAGTATATCTCGATCGTTTTGGTAGGCTTGCTAGGTTCATAAAATCTGTCGCTATGAGTTCTGTCGCATTGGCTTCCTCTTCCCCTTCAGAGGTCGTCCGTCAGGATCTGTGCTGTGGACTTCAACAAAGGCGGAACACTCTTTCTCATGGAAACGCTGCTCCCCTGTTTCAAGAATAAGGACCCTAGAGGTCATTCCAAGTAATGGAAAACTCGCCGATCATGGAGCAAAATGGAGCAAAGCTCGGAAAACAAAAGGCGCATATAAAAACTCCAAAATTTTCACCCATGTTGCTAGGAGATATTCCTCGTAGCTGTGTAGTTCATTCTAGAGTCGCTTTCATGTGCAGTGTGCGAAGCACCTGGAGCATTTCACGCCCATTAGGCAATTTAAACCACGTGACATTCAAGATGGCGTGGCGGCCACACATGGGCCAAAAAACACAAAAAAGTATCTAGTTTCTGCCCGATTTAATAATTTAGGTACCTAGTCAACAAATATTTTATTAAATAATCAAAATCAAAGTTGCAAACAAAGCTCTAAGCAAAATAATTTGAAATACGCATAAAAACATATTCAAAACAAACTTGCTTGGCCGCCACGCCATATTGAATTTTTCATTTTGACAAATGGATTAAATTGCCTAATTATACTCAATGCGTTTTGCACGCGAAAGTTTGAAAATCAGTTACAGGTGCATCAAGGGAAACAGGCGAGGAAAGTGAGAGCAGCTTGAGAGCGCCAAACTCTGTTCGCCCGAATGTGTAAAATTGTAGCCGAAGTACTTCGGCCTAATTCGAGAGCGTTGAGCGCTCAAAGTGTGGCACCCGGAAGCGGCTCGTCATGGAGCGAGTCATGGAGCAAAACGAGCTGATCATGGTGCAAAATAGAGCAAGACTCGGAGAACAAAATGAATATGATCAAATTTCAGAATTTTCACTGAGGGGGCTGGGAGAGATTCTTGGGAGCTCTGTAGGTCTCTCCTGGTAATGGAGCAAAACTCGCCATTAATGGAACAAAACTCGCCGATAATGGAGCAAAACGGAGCAAAACTCGGAGAACAAAATGAACATGTTCAAATTTAAAAAAATTCACCGGGGGGGACTAGGAGAGATTTTTGGGAGTTCTGTAGGTCTCTCCTGGTAATGGAGCAAAACTCGCCGATAGTGGAGCAAAATGGAGCAAAACTCGGAGAAGAAAATGAGCATGATCAAATTTCGAAATTTTCACCGGGGGGGGGCTAGGAGATATTTTTGGGAGCTCTGTAAGTCTCTCCTGGTAATAGAGCAAAACTCGCCGATAATGGAGCAAAACGGAGCAAAACTCGAAGAACAAAATGAACATGAGCAAATTTAAAAAAATTCACCGGGGGGGGCTAGGAGAGATTTTTGGGAGCTCTGTAGGTCTCTCCTGGTAATGGAGCAAAACTCGCCGATAGTGGAGCAAAATGGAGCAAAACTCGGAGAAGAAAATGAGTATGATCAAATTTCGAAATTTTCACCGGGGGGGGCTGGGAGAGATTCTTGGAAGCTCTGTAGGTCTCTCCTGGTAATGGAGCAAAACTCGCCGATAGTGGAGCAAAATGGAGCAAAACTCGGAGAAGAAAATGAGCATGATCAAATTTCGAAATTTTCACCGGGGGGGGGGGCTGGGAGAGATTCTTGGAAGCTCTGTAGGTCTCTCCTGGTAATGGAGCAAAACTCGCCGATTATGGAGCAAAATGGAGCAAAACTCGGAGAACAAAATGAGCATGATCAAATTTCAAAATTTTCACCGGGGGGGGCTGGGAGAGATTCTTGGAAGCTCTGTAGGTCTCTCCTGATAATGGAGCAAAACTCGCCGATTATGGAGCAAAATGGAGCAAAACTCGGAGAACAAAATGAGCATGATCAAATTTCTGAATTTTCACTGGGGGGGGCTAGCGTTAATTCAGCCCCCCCCACCTAATAGGCCACATAGTCTCTCCACTGTAATGGAGCAAAAATCGAAATTAGTGGAGCAAAATGGAGCAAAATGAGAGCAAAATTATGGGATAATTTTCATCCAGAAATTTTCTATGGGGGGGGCTAACTTAACTGACCCCGAAATAGGTGCCTGGCTAACTAAATTTTTATAACCAGTGTCATCCCAATTCATATATCATTTGCTGTTTTATCCACGTATTATTTAGTTGTGTTGTTTGATATTTTATCATCACCATTTGAAGAAATTAAAATTATGTGACGCTCGTTTCCTTTATTTGTTTGATGTATGCCGACTAGATGTTTTTTTAGTGTTTCAAGTCGGAATAAAAATACCATACCAAGGGCGCAATAAGGGTGTTTGCGCCTGTGGTACACACAAAATTTGATGCACGACTGCGAATGATAATTATGTTTGAATTCAAATATTATTTTAGGAAAATTATTAATAAATTAATAATTAAAGAACGCACCCGCAAAGTCAAATAATGAACAAATCTGGTGGTTATTCGTAGAAACTGCAGTTACCTACCAATTAAACATTCAATTTCATCATTTTTGGTTCATTTTGAAGGGTAAAAATAACCAATTCGCGTCAGTATTTGTTCAATTTTTTAGGCCTACATCATGGTGGCACTTTGCGGCCCGCCGGGAAATTAGAGCTCAAATGGGTGCTTTGCGATCCGGTCGTACATAAATGAGTTTAATATTCTGCGAATTTTTTTAAAAATTATTAATAAGCGTTTTCGACCGCATTCTATCAGACACACTATTCTTAAATTTAACACATAGAACTGTATTACAAAGATTAGACCTAAACCAACTGAGAATAGTACTCTCAACTCCCATATTTTCCAACTTTTTTTTTATTATTATCATTATTATTATATAGCATTTATTGTTTTAAAGAAAAAATATACATTCAATTTTTTTTTTTTACTTAACAATAAATACAGAATTCAACCCCACAAGAGAAGTTTCTCGTCTGTTTTAGCAATATATCTCTATTAACAGTTTCAAATGCTCTCTTAAAATCTAGAAAAACAGCTAACACAATTTTATCACAGTCAATTGCCTTGAGGAAATCATCGCAGATGCTCACAATAACAGTCTCACAAGAGTGTTTTTCACGAAAACCTGACTGATTTGAGACCAATATCCGGTTTCTATCACAGTGTTGTTGGAGCTGCTCCTATTCACTACCATTTCCAGAACTTTTTTATACACAGGTACAGTGTTTATAGGTCTAAACTCTTTATGCTGTTTTGTATTGTTTACCTCAAAATTTCTTTCAATTTGCTCATAGATATTTTCTGAAACTGAATAAAGGCACCATGCGTGATATGATGTTGATGCCTGATAGCAGAATTAGCACCCCTGATTTTTGGCAGATTGTCAATTTAGTCCAGAAATACTATACCGATGAAAAATTTATTGGCAATTTTCATTTCATCCACCAAAATTAGGCCGACAAATACAACCTCTTTAGGAGAATGGTGGAATGGTGGTTCTTTCCAGGAAGCATTGTTTTAAGGTTCTTCCATAATTTTCTTGGATTATGCTTATTTCCGTCCATGACTTCTTGATAGTGTTTTTCCTTTTCAATCTTAATCTGGCTTACAATTTCATTCCTTTTCATCTTATACTCATTTCAAACAATATCATCCCTTACAATAACAGCTCTCCCATATAATGCATCCCTTTCCTTCATCATTTCCTTTACTCCATGTGTAATCCAGTGCTTATCAATGTACTTCTGCTTGATACATATTTTTGTTCTTGGGCACATTATTTCTAATATGTTTGTTATATCGGGTCTTCAAAAAAAAAAAAAACAATCAAAGATTGCTATGATTTTTTGAACGTATGTCTTAGCAATATTTTTTTCTTTAATTTTATCAATGAACTTCAATGTCAAAATGTCATGTCAAAAATCCTGACCAATAAAGAAACAATAATGCAACGTACGTTTTCATAATCAAAGCAATCTTTGATTGTTTTTTTTTTTTGAAGACCCGATACTATGTACAAATGAATCTGCCAATACTTTAATATCGGTTACTTACATTGTTATTCCATGTTGTGTTACAGAGAGCATCCTGGAAATTTTCCAAATTATAATTCCTCAGTTCTTTCCTCCAAATGACAACATCACTGCCTACTTCGGACTCACAGTCAAGATGGAATGATCGCTAATTTTGTATGGTGCATTTAATGTGTGATGCGTTTGTCATTGGTCACAATGTAATCGATTAAAGTTGCACTGGTTCCTGTAATTCGAGTTGGGAAGCTAACAATTTGATTGAATCCATTTGAATATATACAGTTTTCAACAATTTATTTCTATAAAAATAATCCTTCAAGAGATCAAAATTGAAATCACCCATTATAACATTAGTACCCTTTAAAACACTCACCCGATCAAGGTCATCTACAAAGAAGTCAACAAAATTTTCATTTTCTTTCTGGTGCGGATGGTACAACACGGTGCATAGAAACTTGGAATTTGTTGAGCCTAGTCAAGAGATAACAACCATACATAGTTCTGGACATACTGCACTATTTTGATTTTATATTTAACGTCAGTTCTTATTAGGGCCATGACTCCCCCAGTTCTTCGGTTAGTTGTTACACATTGCTCCAAATTATATTCATCAATCTTCAGTTCTATTGGATCAAAATTTTCAGTCACATGGGTTTCTGAACAGTAATGTTGGTTGCCAATCCCCAACCAAAACAGTTATGTTGTCTTTATTCTTGAGATAACCTTGGCAATTGACACACACAACACTGGAGTTTAGAACTGTAATGTATTATATAAGAAAAATAGAGAGCAGTAATTAAATTAACATAATAAATAATATAAACCTAATACCTATATAGATCTAAGTACTTAACATCATAGAATAAAAATCACATTCCTTCCTTCTAAATTTAAAACTATTAATTTAACCGTTGGGGAATTTTAATTTCTCTTTTAGACTTTCTCAAAAATTCAGGAAAATCGCCAGAATTATTATCAATATCAGTATCTACAAACTGACTAGGTTTTTCCACACCCTTGGAACTATCAGAAACAAAAACTAGTGATTCACATTCGTTATGAATCAATTGTGGCACTTTACCCTTAGGCAAGATGTCCAATTCCCTAATCTTAGAGTCCTCTAGATTATTTTCATTAGCAGACTGCAAATCTTTTTCTGACAATGTTTCATCTACAATCAAATGTTTACCAATTTTCGATTCCAATTCATCATAGAAACTACCTAACTCAATAATTTGATCGCTACGCCTACGCCATTTTAGATTTTTGTTTTCAACAGGTTGACAAATATAAGTAGCACATCCCACCTTGCCTATTATGGTAGCTTTTCACCCAGACTGGTTTGTTCAAATTTCTATAATCTTTTGTATATACTAAGTAATTCTCCCTCTTCCAAAACATGTCGGTTACCATGATGAAATTTAATTCGATTTTCCCTAGCCTTTTCTCTCCTAGAATCAGTTGGAAAATCGAGCCGTGTTTTCACATTTCTGTCTGTTGAACATTAATTTTGGAGGCATTTCTCCCGTAACGCAATGAGGTGTATTACGATATGAAAAAAGGTATTTACTAATCAGGTTAGAAAGATCTCAAAATTTTGTCAAATTATCTGTTAAATATTTATTCAGCGAACTCTTGAAAGTTTTTACCGAATTTTCAGCTGCACCATTAGTTGCCGGGTGATATGGAGTAGACGTTCTATGAGTAATCTGCAAAATTTCTCAAATTCTTCACTCACAAGTTGTGTCCTGTTATCACTTATAATAGTATTTGGTAATCCAAACCTTGAAAAACAATCTCTCAAGTTTTCTAAAGTGTTATTTGAGTCAATTCTAGTCATCCCATAAACTTCAAACCACTTTGAATAAAAATCAAATATAATTAAAAACATTTTTCCCAAGGAGCAAACCACCTAGGAATTATTTGCCAAAAATGTGAGGAATTTAGAGGAATTTGTGGGGAATTTGAAGAAGCTCATCGGAATTTATGAGAATTTGGGGAATTTATAGGGAATTCGAAGAAATTTATGGGGAATTTGGAGGAATTTGTGAGGAATTTGAAGGAAATTGTCGAGTCATGACTTCACTGAGGTTCACATTCTTATTATAAGAAACATTAATAAATGGAAATTTAAAAAAAATCCAGTTTTGTGTTGAACGTTTTCATCAAATAAATTCTCCGAAAATTTCACTTCATGATTTACAAGTCCAAATTTAAAAAATTCAAAACAATAATGAGTAGAGATTTTGTAGGCTGATTTCCAAGATTCTTCATGGGAAAATGAGCTTCTAACCTTCCTCTTCACATGTTAAAAGTTTCAAATTTTTCCGTTCACTAGTTTTCCAGGAAAATTTTGAAATGTGTGAGACGATATTTTCAACTAATTCAGTTTTTATAAGTAGATTTCCAAGATTTTTCATGTTATTTTCCGCTGAAAAAATTTGAAATTTTGAGAAAATGAGCTTCTCACCTTCCTCTCCACATGCAAAAAGTTTCAAATTTTTCCGTTCACTAGTTTTCCAGGAAAACTTTGTAATGTGTGAGACGGTATTTTCAATTAATTCAGTTATTGGAGGTTGATTTCCAAATTTCTTCATGTTTGAATTTTCCACTGGAAAAATTTGAAATTTTAGGAAAATTAGTCTCTAACATTCTTCTTCACATGCAAAAAGTTTCAAAATTTTCCTTTCATTAGTTTTCCAGGAAAATTTTGAATTGTGTGAGACTGTATTAACAATTATTTCCGTTTTTGTAAGTTGATTTCCAAGATTGTCCATGTTGTTATTTTCCACTGGAAAAATTCGAAATTTTGGGAAAATGAGCTTTTCCCCTTCCTCTTTACATGCAAAAAGTTTCAAATTTTCGCTTCCACTAGTTTTCCAGGAAAATTTTGAAATGTGTGAGACTGTATTTTCAATTAATTCAGTTATTGGAGGTTGATTTCCAAGATTCTTCATGTTTTTATTTTCCACTGGAAAAATTTGAAATTTTAGGAAAATTAGTCTCTAACATTCCTCTTGTTAAAATGTCAAATTACAGAAATGTGACACTTTCAAGATTTTAAAAAGTCTGTAATGTCGATATTACATATACGGTTGAAAATAATAGTATATTTCAATCCGAAGTGGGAAATGCTTCAATGCTGGTCAAGAGGTTATATAGTTTATCGAGTCGCGTAGCGTTGGGATCCTTCCTCTTTACATGCAAAAAGTTTCAAAATTTTCCATTCACTAGTTTTCCGGGAAAACTTTGAAATGTGTGAGACGGTATTATCAACTAATTCAGTTTTTGTAAATCGATTTCTAAGATTCTTCATGTTATCATTTTCCACTAGAAAAATTTGAAATTTTGGAAAAATGAGCTTTTCCCCTTCCTTTTTACATGCAAAAAGTTTCAAATTTTTGCTTTCACTAGTCTTCTAGGAAAACTTTAAAATGTGTGAAACTGTATTTTCAATTAATTCAGTTATTGGAGGTTGATTTCCAAGATTCTTCATGTTGTTATTTTCCAATGGAAAAATTTGAAATTTTGGGAAAATTATTCTCTAACATTCCTCTTCACATGCAAAAAGTTTCAAAATTTTCCCTTGATTAGTTTTCCAGAAAAATTTTGAATTGTGTGAGACTGTAAACAATTATTTCAGTTTTTGTGAGTTGAGTTCCAAGATTCTTCATGTTGTTATTTTCCACTAGAAAATTTTGAAATTTTGAGAAAATGAGCTTTTCACCTTCCTTTTTATATGCAAAAAGTTTCAAAATTTTTCCTTTACTAGTTTTTCAGGAAAATTTTAAATTGTGTAAGACAGTATTTTTAATTAATTCAATTATTGTTGGTTGATTCTCAAGATTCTTCATGTTGTTATTCTCCACTGGAAAAATTTGAAATTTTGGGAAAATGATCCTCTAACCTTCCTCTTCACATGCAAAAAGTTTCAAATTTTTGCTTTTACTAGTTTTCCAGGAAAACTTTGAAATGTGTGAGACTGTATTAATTTAGTTATTGGAGGTCGATTTCCAAGATTCTTCATGTTGTTATTTTCCACATATTGGAGGTTTATTTTCAAGATTTTTCATGTTGTTATTTTCCACTAGAAAAATTTGAAATTTTGGGAAAATGAGCTTCTCCCCTTCTTCTTTACATGCAGAAAGTTTCCTTCACCAGTTTTCTAAGAAAATTTTGAATTATGTGAAACAATATTTTTAATTAATTCAATTATTGTAGGTTGATTTCTAAGATTTTTCATTAAAATCTTGGGAAAATGAGCAAAAAGTTCCAAAATTTTCCCTCCATTAGTTTTCCAGGAAAACTTTGAAATGTGTGAGATTGTATTTTCAATTATTTCTGTTATTGTAGGTTGATTTCCAAGATTCCTCATGTTGTTATTTTCTACTGGAAAAATTTGAATTAAATTGAATAATTGGATAATTGAAAAACAATAAAAGTGAACATTTATTAGTTAGTTCTGACATTGTTTCAGTAGATGGAATAAACTTTAGAAGCGCATTGATTATGATTTCAGAAGAGGTACAAAATCTCCTCAAAAATGACCCTGAGTGCAAAAGAACTTCAAGCTACTTGAAGTTGATACAAGTTTATCTGTATCCAAATCCGAGTAGGTATGTATCCTAGTATCATATTATGGAAAAAAGGCTGAACGTTGAAAAAAGGGTTTATTTATTTCCAAATTATTGAAAAAGGAATAAGACTCATTTGCTGAGGTTCAGATTAAATTTATTATTTATGGTTTTGAAAACTTGTTCAACTTTTAGGAACGGTTTCATTCAAAATAAAAAGAAACAATATACCTATCCTCAATATTGTATAACAATATACGTACCTACCTAAGTTGTTTAAAAAGTAGCTACAGCTATTATTCTTGGTATTATACTGTATTATAGGTATTTGTTTTAATTTCCTAAAAAGATTTTTTTTATCAGTTAGGTAAGAATATCAAATGCGGGTTCAGGTTAGTTTAAACCCCTGCATTCTGGATTACCGAAAACCAATCATTAGTTCTAGCTCTAAAGTCAATTAACATAAACTTGCATTGGATCCTACTCTTGATCCTACTTGATAAACTGCTCTTGTATTTTAACTAATCGAGCAATTATGGGGATTTTTAGGGAATTTGTAAGAGACATTTGTGCGACATTTGAGAGGAGTTTGGAGGAATTTGCAGGAATCTGGAGGAATTTGCAGGGAATTTGTGGGGTATTTGGAGAAATTTGTG
Source organism: Ceutorhynchus assimilis (assembly GCA_917834065.1). NCBI lineage: Eukaryota > Metazoa > Arthropoda > Insecta > Coleoptera > Curculionidae > Ceutorhynchus > Ceutorhynchus assimilis. The sequence goes on along the minus strand of OU892285.1, from coordinate 1,972,091 downwards.
GTAGGGTATTTGGAGGAATTTCTGTTGGGGTATTTGGAGGAATTTGTAGGGAATTTGAAGGAATTTGCAGGGATTTTGAGGAATTATGCGTAAAAAATTTTGGGATGGTGGTTTACCCCTTGATTTTTCCCTTTATTGGTTCCAAAAAATCTATATTAATTCTATCAAAAACATATTAAGCCTCATCAAATTTGAGCAATGGAATTTAATTCGGGTTTTTCGAATTTACCATGCAAGCATTGCAATTTTTACCAAATATCAAATCCGCGCATAGTTTGAACAACTGGTCTTTAGATGAGGCTTCAAACTGATTTAATAGTGTTAACAAAGCTTCATAATATGCTGACTATTTGATCATTATTCTCAGCACTAATATTGGTAATCATGTTCTTGGCATAATTATTATAGCTTTTCTATAAAAATCTGCTTTTACCAAGACTTAGTATTCTTTTTGATCTTTATCTATTAAATTATGCCTTTTTAAAAAGCGAAAAAAATTAGAGCGATTTCACATTTCCAAGATTAGAAAAGAGTGGATCGAAAGCCTAAAAATAGTGCTATGATTTTTTTCCTTGTTGAACCTTTGGCAAAATGAAGAGTTTCACTAAAATTGCATTTTGAGTCTTTGAGAGCAGTCAAAATGACTTTAATTTTCAGGATAACTATAGAGTTTGGTTTATCCAGGGCATATAAACCAGAAATGGATCTATAACTCTGAAATGAAGTTAACATTTTTTCCAATTTAATTCTTGAAGCAAATTGATTTTTTTAATTGTTATAATTGCATTAGGAAACTTCTGAAAAAAAAATTCTAGACATCACAGCTACTCAACATCTCCCGAATTTAGGGATTCGAGGCTTCTTGTAAAAGTCCAAAACAAAGGAACATCAAGTTTAAATAAATTGATTTAAACTATCACTAGTACCTGTCATTGTTTATAGAAGAACCTTTAAAATTTTACAAATACAATGCATTATTAATTTCTTCCGTAATGTTAACATTTAAATGCTCCAAATGTTCGATTTTATCCTTGCCGATTAAATGTTTTATTCATCTGCACTTGATTAATTCATTAATGCAATGTTATTGGATGTACTGGTGGGATTTTTCTCGGGATTTGCCCATGAGCAATTATTATTGTGTTACTTATTGTCGTTTTTAGATCTGATAGCGGATTTAGACTCTCAATTAGCTGTAATAATACGATGTAAGATTCTATTGAAATCACAAAAAAGAAAGAAAATCGATGACGTTTTTTGTGGTAAGTAAATTTATTTGATAATCGGAACTTATGATAAAAATTCATTACTCAGCAGAATAAATACTCTGACTAGAAATTAACCTTTCAAAACTAGTTATCAGAAAAAAGAATTTCCGCATTTATCACGGATGTTTAAGAACGTTTTAAGGAAAAGACCAAAATTGTGCGAAATTTTCTCAAGTAAAAAGGGAAACCCACACATACACATAAATTGCAATATGCATAACTAGTGACGAATCAATTAACGCCTTCGAATATTTGCATTTCGTGTTTAGTTCATTATGGATTTGTAAAAGCTAATTAGGAGAGTTCTTTAATTGTTATGGCTCAATTTTGAAATAAGCGTACCTACGACACAGGATTGTATTTTACCATAAATAATTTTATTATGTCTACCAAATTCCTTTAAAATTTATAATTGAATACTTCAATACCGTGTACCTACCTACTCTTCTTAGCAGGTTTGGAATTTTCCCATTCATTTTAAAATTATTATCATAATATTTTCTTTAATACACAGGAAATTGAACTTAAAATGCATACTAATAACCAAAACCACTTCCCCCGTTTATTTTTCTCAATTGTAAGTGTTTTAAATTCAATGCCATTTTTAATTATTAAGTATAAACAATTTGGTTCAATAATTTTTTGAAAAGTAATGTATTCTGCTTTATTTGGATTTAATGAGACATAATTTACAATCGGAGGTATTTGTTCTAAATAAATATAGATTTTTTTCTTACATATTATTTATTGGACTGCATTCTGCAATATTCATTTGCATAATTTTATATTTTATAAAATCTTTTTAGACTTAATCCACTCAGGCTTAATTAATTTTATCATATTATTTTGGCATTTTAGTTTGACTTAAATTTAAACAATATGTAAATGCTACGGGATTTTTGAACTAATGATGATTCTCAGCCCAATTAGCTTCTTTTGATTTTTTCAGAAGTCTCCTTCAGGCCTGTAGCCAGGTTTTGATTCCAGAGGGGGCAATCGATTTAGAGGGGGCAAACTTATTTTTGTTTTTTTCAGCATTACTTAAAATCACGGACAAGGTGCAAAAACTTCACTTAGCAAAGTACAGGGTTATTGGTTATAAATGTCACCCCCCTCTATCTTTTTTATTTGACATTTTAAAAAAAAGTGTCCCAAATAAAAAATGTATGGTTGAAATTAAATTTTTTGAAAAACTCACTTTTGCATATACAGGGTGTTTCAAAAAAGCTTGGTCTAACTCCAACTTTCTTATTTTAAATTGAATACCCTGTATATTATTCAATATTCGGATTCTACGTCAAATTCTGAGCAGATTTCATGTGATATACCCTATACCTAAGTTCAACTGTTTTGGAAATATTGACAGTTGAAAATTGATTTTTTTGCAAATTTGACAGTCTGTAAAACCTAAATGGTTAACTTTTGAGCAAAACCGATCTTACATTTTTTTCTAAGATTTTTACAAGTTATCATTTGACACCAACTTTGAATTTAACCGAAGATCAAATTTAATTGGAATTTTCAATCATGGATTGAATTCAAAGTTGATGTCAAATATCGGTTTTCCTCTAAAATTAACTGTTTAGGATTTACAACCTGTCAAAGTTGCAAAAAATTCAATTTTCAACTGTTAATATTTCCAAAACAATTCAACTTAAAATCTGTTTTTTTTTTAAAGATAAAAGTCAAAATGACATTATGTTGGCAATACAATGTAAAATTGTCAATACTTTCAAATTTTTTATGTAGAAAAGGCTTGTGTTGCCAACATAGTTACTAGATTTTTGACTTGGGGAATTATCTTTAAAAAAAAAACACACTTTAGGTTGTTCAATATAGTATTTGAAATAAGAAATTTGAAGCACGAATAGCTTTTCTGAAACATCCTGTATATGCGAAAGTGAATGTTTCAAAAAATTTATTTTCAACCATAAAATTTTCATTTGGGGCCCTTTTTTCTAAAATGTCAAATAAAAAAGATAGAGGGGGGTGACATTTATAACCAATAACCCTGTACAGGGTGTCCCATTGAAGATGGGAATTGGGGTTATCTGCTAAACTCGTAGAGGTAGATTTTTTTTGATTTCACATTCCCGGGCCAATTTTTCATGACGAATCGAATGCCGCAAACCGCAGGTCTCTATCTTGTTTCGTTTGGGAGATACAGGGTGAAGCTTGAAATGTTCACTTTTCGAGGGTAGTCATTATCTAGCGTATAAAAAAAGATTTCAAAAAGGTGAAAATTGTGTCTGACGCAGTTTTTTACGTGGATTTCATTGGCGTACTGGAATTTTTTTTCCGAGGTACCTCTTGAGAGATATGATACAAAATTCATCTTTTTTAAATGGGACACCCTGTAAATTTTTACATTTTTGGAATACGCATAAAATTACCTTCCTGATGATATATAATTTGTCCATATTATGTTGTAACTTGCCAATATTATTATGGTATTTGAAACTTTCCATAAGAAATAACCCTTGCAAATCACATTGAATACTTGGTTTTATTTTCTGGTGTAATTTTTGGATGTGGACACCCTGTAAAATATTAGTTTATTAAATCCCGTATTTTTTTCCATTTCAACGATATAGATATTACACTTTGTAGTTATACCTCTTCATTACGGTCAAGAAATAGTTTCTGATTGCAAAGAAAATTGATGTCATTTCGGATTAACCGGTACCTACTTACAGCATATCTATCTATATCATATAAAAAATAATCAAATATCTCACTAATGCTCAGTAACTGAATTTAATAGTCTAATACTCGGTATTCACCTTCTAATAACCTGTCAGGCAATGCAATATGACGGATAAACTGGCAATTTATAAATAATCCGATTGGTTGGCCAGTTATCCGCAAACCAATAAGATAAGAGATTGGTCAATTTATCTTGTAGACAGTTATAGTCCTTGGGCCCAGATCTAAATTTATTATTTATGACCACACCGTCGAAACTTTTTGTATTTGCTATTTGGGTGGAGTCGGACAAATTTTGAGCTCAGCGCATTATGGTAGTGGGGCGTTTGTCTGTCAAGTTGTCACGAAGTTGTCGATTTTATGCAAGAAAAAAATTTATGACCACATTGCTAATTTTATTTTAATCAATAGTTTTTATCACATAAACAACGAAAAAAATGTGTCGGACAAAAATATTGGGACATTCGACGCGTCGGACACGTTGAATATGTCAAATTTATGGGATTTTTTTTTTATTACCACATGGCTGATTTGAACAGAATCTGCCATAAGAATATTTTACAATAACGTGGTAACCTTGTCGTTCAATTTTCACGGGGCATAGGCGCAGTCGGATGCGCCAAAGATGTCAATTTCCTGCAACAATTTTATTAACAACCATTTTTCCGACAAAAAAAGTAATTATATTCTAAATCAAAAAATCTAAGTGCCGGACAAAAATATTGGGGCATATCGACAGTCGGACAAAAAATGTAATTTTTATTGGTAATCGATATTTCGTAACTATACTGGGTTCAGGTATCCCTTTTTTTACAAATATTTTTCCGACAAAAGTAGAAGGTTACCAGTAGTTATATTCTTAAATAAAAAATGTAATTGTCTGACAAAAATGTTGGGGCAAACATCCAAGAAATTTAATTCTTATAGGAGGCTATCGACGTTCTTAAATTATAAGGATGAGTTAATGCTTATATTACTTTATACACAGTGTGTAAAAAGTCCCGGAACAGTCAATTATTTTGAAAATGGTGCACAATATAAAAAAACTTCCTGTATAAAAGTTGAAGGTCTTAATAAAGTCTATTGAAATAAGACTTTTGTAATTATACAGGGTGGCCCAAAAAGTTGTGCTATACAAAACTTCATTTTCTTTAAATGGAATGATCCTTTTCTAATTACATTTTCTAATTCCTCTAGAGATTCTAAACAACAATTATGAAACATGTCGATTGGCTAAACTTATTAGTTCTAGAAATAATTTGAGTTGAAGGACATAAATACGATATTACCTACATTTTGCATTGCTTCGAGTTAGTTCAAAATGGTCACCAGACCTTTTTGCCCCTTGATTATTTTCTTTGAGGACATCTGAAAAATAAAGTGTTTGTAACAAAACCTGCAGATCTGAACGAATTGAGAAGAACAATTATTGAAGAATGTGCATCTATTAACCAAGAAATGTTACAAAACGTCATCAATAAATTTTATTATAACCTAGCCCATTGTCTAACTGTGGGAGCAGGATATTTTCAGCATTTAATTAAATAACACCTTACACTTAATTTTATTTTTGTTCCTTCAAAGTTATTGTTAATTTTACTTTACTGCTTGTATTTAATAATTTAGTTATTATTAAAATTTTGACTAAACTTGAGTGAGGTACATTTCATTTAACACAAGTTAAATGTTTTTTTTTTTCAGGATTTAACGTGAAATATTTTGAACCAACTCGAAACAATGCAAAATGTAGGTAATATCGTATTTATGTCCTTCAACTCAAATTATTTCTGAAACTAATGGGTTTAGCCATATGATATGTTTCATAATTGTTGTTTAGATTCTCCAGAGGAATTAGAAAATTTAATTAAAAAAGGATCATTCCATTAAAAAAAAATGAAGTTTTGTGTAGCACAACTTTTTGGGCCACCCTGTATAATTACAAAAGTCCTATTTCAATAGATTTTATTAAGACCTTCAACTTTTATACAGGAAGTTTTTTTATATTGTGCACCATTTTCGAAATAATTGACTGTTCCGGGACTTTTTACACACAGGTATAAACATATAAGTACCTACATATAAAGAAAAAATACATAAAATATTATCATTTAATATTATTTATTATTAAATAAATATGGTGAAAATAGTAGGTATTATTCAATAAATAAGTATTAATACTAATACATGTCAGCGTTGGACTTATATTATTAATTTTCACCGTTTGTTATTAGTTTTCATAAAAAAAATGTATTGAAAATTTAAAGGGCCAAGCAATACGTTCGCTGAAGCACACTCGAAAATACGGCAACGCTGGTTGCTTTTGTCTTAACATTGATACATAAAAAAAACATAGCCTTGTGTCACCACTACTTATTGGGCCACCCTGTATACTGGAAAATAATTTAGGAATGTAGCACTCATGTTTATCTACAAGTTTTGTATTTACTTTTTTCTTCGATCTCTGTTAGTATAGGAGATAGGGAACACCGCGCTCTTAGTAACTCACCCTGTATAAAACATATAGGTGTGTGGATATGTGTGTATGCATATACAGGGTGTATATTTTAAGTGATACCACTATTGCTATATCCGAAACGGTAAGAGCTACAAGGTCGGTTAAATTAGAGAAAAGTTGCCTTTTTTGAAGCCCATTCAAAACTTGTTTACAGTGTTGTCAAATTCCTTTTAGTTTATGAAATACAGGGTGATTTCTTAAAAACGCCAAAAACTATTTCATCAACTATTTCGAAAACTATTGATATTCGAGACACAATTTAAATTTGAAAGTTTTATAATTTTTTTCGCTCTACATTATGGCATCTTCAAATTTTAAATCCGACGTTTCGTGATTAAGCTTCTTTCATCAAATTCATTTTTTTAATACGGACCTGGTCTTTTTATGTCATGTTTACAGAGGGAATAAAAGGCACTTTCTAAAAATGACATAAAAAATCCAGGTCCGTATTTAAAAAAAATGAAGTTGATGATGGTAGCTCGATTACGAAACATCGAATTTGAAATTGGATGACACCATGTTGTAGAGCGAAAAAAATTATAAAACTTTTAAATTTAAATTGTGTCTCGAAAATTAATAGTTTTCAAAATAATTGATGGAATAGTTTTGGGCGTTTCTTAGAAATCATTCTGTATTTCATAAACTAAAAAGAATTTGGCAACACTGTAAACGAGTCTCAAATGGGCATCAAAAAAGGCAACTTTTTTCTAATTTAACCGACCTTGTAGCTCTTACCGTTTCGGATATAGCAATAGTGGTATCACTTAAAATATACACCCTGTATACTATAAATTATAGATGTAGAAATTCTTGACTGGCTTGTTTAATAAGTGAGATGATTCTTGGGATTCAGTCTTAGCAAAAATAGAACTAGTTTTTCACAAACGCCGAGCTTTCGGAAATTTTATTGTTTCCTTTTTCAAGGGTGCAAAGTTAGTTAAATTATTTTAGAATTACCCATTGTTGGAAAACTTATTGATTTGTTCTTTTCTTTTAACTGTTGCTTGAATCTTGGAATTTTGCGTCTGATAATTTTGAAAAGTGGCGAAGTGAAAAATTACAAAAATTACCTACTTTTTTTTAAATTGTATCAAAACGCCCCATTATTTTTGTCCGACAATTGATCCGATATGCGTTACACATGTAAAGAAACAGTAAAAAATAAAAATTGCATCTCTGGTTGTAAATAAAATTGTTGCAGGAAATTGACATCTTTGGCGCATCCGACTGCGCATATGCCCCGTGAAAATTGTCCGACAAGGTTACCACGTTATTGTAAAATATTTTTATGGCAGATTCTGTTCAAATCAGCCATGTGGTAATAAATTTTTTTGTCCCATAAATTTGACATATTCAACGTGTCCGACGCGTCCAATGCCCCAATATTTTTGTCCGGCACATTTTTTTTTGTTGTTTATGTGATAAAAACTATTGATTAAAAAAAAATTACCAATGTGGTCATAAATTTTTTTCTTGCATAAAATCGACAACTTCGTGACAGCTTGACAGACAAACGCCCCACTACCATAATGCGCTAAGCTGAAAATTTGTCCGACTCCATCCAAATAACAAATACAAAAAGTTTCGACGGTGTGGTCATAAATAAAAAATTTAGATCTGGGCCCAAGGACTATTAGGCTTTAGGTCTTCCGCACATTAGGCAACTGGAAACAAACTTACTAGAAACTTGAATCGTCAATCAGTTGCTTATTAGTTGCCGCTTGTGTATTTCAATGAGCATCCGCACGCAACACAACTCGCTGGTAACGAAACTCGTCGGTGTTCAGTAGCCGCAACCCGACATGCAGTGTCGCTTGGCGATTAGTTTCTATTTTATCTTGTGAACAAGTACGCAAAACGGCGAAAACTGGAGAATAATCCCTCAATTATAGGCTAGTTCAAATCCTAAATGCATTTTATTTTTTGAATGTAGTGATAAACCCAATACCTTATTTTCTTGTGCCGAATTCTTTTTTATGATAAGTGATAATATCTTCATGACTTGGATTATTGAACATTTTTGCTAGCATAATAACAATATCCTAATCATAATAATAAAATAATAATTTAAACACAACAAAGCTACTATAATCAAGAAGTGACTTGATTTTTCAGTAGCGTCGTGTGTGATCCATATTCCATAGTTGGTAAGTAGTTGGTGATTTAAGTTGCCAATTGGTTTGGTTTCTTTCTAGTTGCTTAAAATGTGCGGAGGGAGGACCTTGCCAGTAAGTTTATCTAACGATAAATGAACTGGCCTTAAGCCGACGCCACACGATGTGTCCAGCCATTGGTCCCAACGTTAGATCCAACGTTGGGTACAATGTTTGGCACTCTAGCATTCGGCAAATGTGCCGCTACACGACGAGACAAACATTCTTCCCGACATTGGAACAAACCTTGGAACAAAGGTTGGAGTATCGCTGTCAGTGCCGTTTCGTTTCAGAGTAGCACGAGTCAGGACAAGCATCGGAAAATAAACTTTTTTACAGCGTCACTGAATCTAACCTAAAAAATGGACGAACTGTCCATCCTTGTGTGGCAGTGTTTCCAACTTCTGTCCAACATTGGAAGCCTTTTTTGAAGCGGGTCAAATTTACCGACTTTGGCCCGAACGTTGAGTGTGACCAACGTTGGACACATGTTTGTCAAGAGCACACGGTAAAGCCGACGCCACACGATGTGTCGAATGCCTTCCAAAGTTGGACACAAAGCGATTTGTAGCATCGTGTAGCCATGCGCTCGTGACGAATATGTGTCCAACGTTGAGCACACGCAACGTTCAGGTCAAAGTCGGCAGAAATATAACTATAAAGTGTAATACCTACCTATATCGTTGAAATGGGAAAAAAATATGATTAAAGGCCGGTTTATCTCTGGTAAACTGTCAGGAATGGTATGCAGTCTGACGGATAAAAACACAATCTGTAATCCCATTGGTCGGTCAATTATCCGCTAACCGATAGGATTATAGATCAGTGAAATTATCTTGCAGATAGTTACTAGTAAGTTTATCTGAAGATGAATAAACCGGGCCTTATTCAGATAAACTTTGCTGGTAACTATTTGCAAGGAAAATTTACCGTTCCATAATTCTAGTGGTCGGCGGATAACTGGCGGACCAATGGGAATACATAGGTATTGCGTTTTTATCCGTCATTGAATCTGAGAGACGACGGCAAATGATAGGCCTTGATGGCGTCGAGTAGTCCACGACGGACCACAAACTTTTGAAGAAAAGCGACGCAGACACGAGACTGTGGAAGAGTGTGGGGCTAATTAATTGGTATAGCCATTAGAAAACGCACAATTGACGACATTAAAAACAATAGGAGATCATCATACTCGGTATCGAATCATCGCCTATTGTATGATGATGACCTTAGGCCCGGTTTATTCATTGCACTGGGATTACAGATTGCATTTTTATCCGCCATATTGCATACCTGAGAGTTCATCAGAAGATGAATAATCCGGCCCTCGATAAACTATTATTTTACAGGGTGTCCCATATCAAAAAATTATAAGTTTCTCACACATTGAACCAGAAAATAAAACCATATTTAATGCGATTTCCAGAGGTTCTTATGGAAAGTTTCAAATACCATAATAATATTGGCAAGTTACAAAATAATATAGACAAATTATATATCATCGGAAAGGTAATTTTATGCGTATTCCAAAAATGGGAAAATTTACAGGGTGTCCCATTTAAAAAAGAAGAAGTTTGTGTCATATCTCTCAAACGATACTTCGGAAAAAAAAATGCCAGTACGCCAATGAAATCTACGTAAAAAACTGCGTCAGACACAATTTTCACCTTTTTGATATCTTTTTTTATACGCTAGATAATGACTACCCTCGAAAAGTGAACATTTCAAGTTTCACCCTGTATCTCCAAAACGAAACAAGATACGTCGTTTTACACCTTGCAATTTGACTTGTTTCTTTCTCTAACCTTATCCATACTTTTTTGTTTTTAACGTTGTGTTGTTGATGTTTGCATTTTCCAAAAATAAAAAAAGTGATTATAAGTCGATATAAAAAGAAGAAAGCAATAGCAGCAACTTTAAGCATCATAATTGCTAAAAATTCCCCAGCTTGCACGAAAACCTTCAAGAAAAATGGCACCAAACCGATTGCATGCAATGCCATTCAAGTTTCAAGAATCTTGCAGAAACCAATCAGCTGACACACTTCTGCGCATGCCCTCGTTCAAGTTTCTTGCATATTACAGAAAGAATTGTAAGCTGTAAAACGGCCTTTAGAAACCTGCCGCAATGTTGCCAAAATTAATTCAAAAATATGCAGAGAAGACTTCATTTTTTTGCAAGATTTCTTGCAAGATTGCAAGAGTCTTGCAGAATAGTTTCTTGTCTTGCTTGGCAACTTCTTCAACAAGAAATTTAAGAGAGTCTTGTCTTGTTCTTGCAGCAAGAACAAGACAAGAACAAGAAATTTGCAAGAATCTTGTGAAACACTAATATATGTATATAGCAGTGCGTGGGAGGATCAACAAGAGCATGCTATTGATTTGTCAAGGTCAAAATTTATGACTGCTGCGGATAGGTGTAATCTAACTATTAATTCACAGAAGAGTAATTTTAACAGAAAACGCATCAAAATCTTGAGTTTTCGGATTGAAAATAAAGCTATGCAACCAGATGCAAATCAATGCTTTGGCAAAACTTCAATGCAAAAGGTGCTCGGTCTCTTTGCATATTACTCAAGATTGATTCCTATAGTTTTCCTGAAAAGATACATGAATTAATGAAATGTAAAAGAAGATCAAGTAGTAGAGGTCAAGTGACAAATAGCGTCAATAGCGAGAAGAATCTTTTCAGCTGACATAAAAATAATTCCTTGAAATTTGAAGTGAAGGTGATACTTAAACTAGAAATATACTGTCACATGTGATTTTGAGAAAATTTTGGATTGCCTTGGAAGATTTAAATGGAACAGTTATAACTATAACTCATATTTCTGAGCTCTGGATCAACTGTGGTCTGATGATGAAAAACATACTTTAATCTATATAAACTTGGGAAGTTCGAAGTCACTGTGACGCGTAGAAATAAGTTTAAGAGGCTCTCAAATAGAATTTTAGGAAAATATTTGAACTTTCTTTAGTTCAATGATCAACATTGAATAATAATCAACTCTGTTTCGGAGCTAAATCAATTTATTTTACACGATAAAAGAGAATCTAATTAAATCCTAAGAAATTTGAAGTCACTAAGCTGTGATGTCCAGAAGTATTTTTCAGAGGCTCATCATACCAATGTAATAAGGACTTTATTGCGGAAAATACAGTAGAAGCCAATTACTGTTATTATCTGAATGAAACGTAATTTAATCAAGAATAAGGTAGTTAGATAAATTACTTGATCTATTCTGAAGGTTCTATCTACACGATCAGAAGTATCACCAGAGAAAGTATAATTTTGCATTTTATTAGTTAAAACGATTTGTTGATGTAAGCTTAATGGGTTTTGTATTTAAATTAAGTGCAACAAAACTCATTCATCAAACTAAAGAAAAGTAGTTTCAAATATTTTTTAGTTCTTGTCCCAAAAGAGAGGATTTTAAAGAAAAATATTTTTCATCAGTGACTCAATAAATTTCTCGGTACTACTATCACTTCCTGACTTCTCGTTCTCGGAGCCGTGACCTTTCAAAAATGTAGATCGACTTCGAAATCGAATTGCAATATTACGCAGGATGTTACACATACATTTTGTGCACGACAATATAGATAGGTACCTACTTACTGTGGCATTGAATTATGATTATCTGTGACTGTACAGACAATACGCGAATAATTGAGTTCAATTAAAACAAAACCAGGTTATTGCCAGAAATTTCAAGGTTCGATGATAAACTAGATTCGATAGATTTAGCTTCCGGATTACTTAAGTAATTTCGAGTACCTAAGTTTAATTGACATTGTTAAGTATCTAGATCTTAATATGTACTTTTAAATATAGGTACCTATTTACTACTATACTTATTTTTTTTGTGCAGGCTCGTGAAATCAATAATTATTAATCTATAATTAATCTTTCAAGGTACTGTGATTTTATACACTATTTTTAACATAAGTGGAACTAATATTTAGGTTTATTAATATTGGTGATAAATTGGTATTGTGGTCATTAAGCAGCTCTGTATATGAAAATGCAATGTGGACTAATAAAATTGAAAGTGGAGAAACAAAATTTGAGATTTTTAAGGGCAAAATCTCTCAAAATTTCATACTAACACTTTCAAGCCCTATTGTAACATTACTATAGTTGAATTTACTTTGCAATTGATCGAGATTTAAGTAGGTAGGTAAAAATCATCCTTACTGATCAGTTACAAATTTCCCCACGTCTTTTAAAATCCATGTATGGGTAATAAACTTAAAATAATTCTGAAAATGGGTAAAGGTCAGGCATTTTTTTATTTCACGAAAAAATATGTCACGAAGTCGTAATTGAATCGTTCTTTTTACGACTTTTATTGCGAAATTGAAATAAATTTTTAGCAAATCAAACATTAAAAAATGGTGTAAGGTCTAGTTGATGGAGTGATGATGATTGACGAGCTCTTCGAATCGTTATTTTACTTTCGCTTCGCTTTTATCCATCAGCGGAAGATATGTCATTTTTATTGTACCTACAATTGATTATTAATAATAGTTCTTGGGAAAGTGTTGCAATTTGTTTGAAACCTACTAAATTTCGTTAGAAGATTTTTTATCTATTCTTCCACCATCTTGTTCAACTTTTTCTTTATGTCAGGGTGAGATTAAAGTTACATTTTTGAGTAACAAAATTGGATAAAGTCTGTTTTTTTTTTTTAAAGATAATTCCCCATGTCAAAAATTTAGTAACTATGTTGGCAACACAAGCCTTTTTTGACAATTTTACAATGTATTGCCGACATAATGTCATTTTGACTTTTATCTATAAAAAAAAAACTTTAGTAAGTTTTTTATATTTCTATGTATAAATTATCTCAAAATATTGTAGATATTTTTAGACATTAGTATATATTAACACATTTTTAAAAATATTAAACTTATTCACACATAGGGGTTTAATTATATTTTAAGTCTATTGGTCCTTCTTGTACCTTTTCTTTACAAAATGAACAGGAATGGCTTGCAGTACTTTTACAACAACAATAAGACCAAAGACAGAAAAAAAAAACAAACAAGAAGAAGAATACAAAAAAAAGACCGAAAACGGAAAGAAAAATAAGAAGAACCAGGACCGACTTACAGCACTTTTGCAAAAACAAGAAGATCGAAGACAGAAAGAGATCTTAGAAGAATAGGACTGGCTTCAGGAAAATTTAAAATTTCAGCAAAAATGGATTGAAATCGTAATCTCTGAGGAACAAACTAAACTCAAGAAAATTCTGGAAGTGCAAGACATAAATTCACAAATGCAATGGAAGTATAGTACGTGAAGAAGTTGGGAGTGTTCATCAGAAAGTTGGAATTGTGCGTCAGGAAGTTGGAACTTTCCGCCAAGAAACAGGAAACATTTCTAACATTTTTTTCTAATAGTTATTTATGCAACAAGTGGTGTAAAGTGAACGACAATCACATGAGTGAAAAAAGGTGCTTTACGCACGTATTGCATGCAAAATTTTTTCTACTACCAATCAAATATGTGTGAAAAAATTGATTCAGACAAATACTTTACGCACTAGAGCGTGAAGTGTTTTCACTTTACGTACTAGTGCGTGAAGTAATTTACCAGAAAAATATTAAATTGACAGTGTCAATATCTGTCATTGACATTACTTTATGCACTAGTGTGTGAGTGAATTACTTTACGCACTTAGTGCGTGAAGTGAAATTTTACGTCTTCTGAATAGTGCGTAAAGTGAGTACTTTACGCACGGTAGTAGAAAAAATAAATTATTAAAACAAAATGTACACCATTTCGAAAAGTAAGTGAATATTTTGTATGGCAACAAACGTATTTTAGGAAGTTCTTAATTATTATTCAGGAATGGGTCTTTCCCACGTTTTTTTTTATTTGCTTATCTGAAAGGTTAATCAAAATAAAGCCCAGAAATATTTTATTCGGATTTTTTTGGGTACCGGGAAAGGCCTTAAATTTTTAATTGAAATTCATAATTCTTAGGATGGTGACGTCACGCGCCTAGATTTTCTATGGGCTGCTTTCTTCAAGTGTTGCCATGCGGTTGCTGATTTCACGAAATTTCGCTACGAATTGTGTTCTTAACTCTCAAGAATTCGATATCGATAACCCATCGATCTCGCTCGATTCTCTATGAATTTAACCTTATTTTTGAAATGTAAATAGGGATGGCAATTTTTGGAAAAACATCGATGTATCGACATCGATAGACATCGGAAAGCAATGCATCGATTTATAAGATACATCGAGTTAAAAACATCGATGTGTTCGATGTTTTTAAAAATGCGATATTTTATTTATTATTTCTTCTTAGGTATTGAAAATAAAATTATAATTGAGTCAATTAGATAAGTTGAATTAAAAAATAAGACAGGCATATCCACATAATATAAGCAAAAGCCCGTGGAATCATAACCTGTGGTGGTGCAAACAGCATACGTCAGGCGACACACGACATGCTGCCTACGTCACAACTGGTGATTTGGCGTGGTGAGGTGGGGGCTTCAGATTTGTTCCACACAGGCCTTAGGAGGATAGGTTATCCTGTAGTAGTAGTATGTGTTATCCTTGGATTGGATCAGCGTTTCCGTTAAAGGCAAGTTCTCATGAGCGTAAATTTCTGGCGTAATCACGTGATAAAATGGTTGGATTGTATTGGTAGAATATTCGCCATGCTGGAGATTTTACCAATCAGATTACATCATATTATCACGTGATTACGCCAGAAATGTCAACTTACGCTCATGAGAACTCGCCCTAAGGCATTCTGTCAACAGCGTTAAGTCAACTGTCAATTTTTCACCAAAACTATCAAGAATAGCGATTTTTATTTGGTAGAAACTAGTGCCGACTACCGAGTAACAAAAAATGTATTAAAAAAAATCATACATTTTAAAATTTAAAAATCGATAGTATCGATGTCGATGTATCGATATATCGACTTGTGTTGTATCGATGTAAAAGTATCGATGTTTATTGTTCGATATATCGATGTTTTGAAAAAATCGATGTATCGTTGCCATCCCTAAATGTAAACAAAGTGTAATTTTATTTTGCCTTTAAAAATATATAGCTGGAATCAGAGCTGGGCAGGGCTTGAGTGCTTTGTGCTTGCGAAAGTGCTTGAAGCCCTTTGAGGGCTTGAAAGCCCTGTGCTTCAAGCCCTTTTATAAATTTGTAATTAGGGCTTGCAAAGTCAATTACTTTAGAAAAGTGCTTGGTAATTTGTAATTGAAAAAAGTAATTCAAGCCCTTTCAATGAGCTTCAATTACTTTTAGAGGGCTTGAAGCACTTTTGGGAGCTTGAAGCCCTTTGAAAGGGCTTGAAGCACTTTAAGAGGGCTTGAAGCACTTTTGGGAGCTTGAAGCACTTTGAGAGGGCTTGAAGCACTTTAAAAGGGCTTGAAGCACTTTGAAAGGAATTTGAATTGACCATCACTCAACCTATCCCCCACTTGAAAATTTTTGATCGTGTTTTGTGAATGAACTTATTATTCAAATAAATAATTAATTTATATTGGTATAGTTTTTCCAAATTCAATTGGAACAAGGTGCCAACTGGTGGCTGACTGGTCACTGAAAATTTCCATAAGAAATGCACTGCCACTAGTCAGTCACCGGTTATAATATATGTTCACCTTGTTCCAATTGACTTTGGAAAAACTATAACCTATTTAACTTTATCACTGGATTTTTTCCACTTTTCCCCATTGAACATTTTGAAAACTTTAAAATTGAATTACCATGTAGTACCCCAAGTACCCCAGAACTACATCTCAAAAAAAACATACTACTGCTACTCTGTGAAATGTAAAGTTCGTCTCTACTATACCAATTCTGTGTGATGACTGTACGCGGTACTCGCGGTAGCTTATGCCACTTTGAGAATTTTATTACAAATTCAAAGTGCTTTAGGCACATTTAAAGAGCTTCAAGCACATTTAAAGAGCTTCAAGCACATTTAAAGAGCTTGAAGCACATTTAAAGAGCTTGAAGCCCTTTTCAAGGCACCCCAAGCACTTTTGATGTGCTTCAAGCACTTTTCAAATCACTTTGAGGGCTTTGTGCTTGTCAAGCCCAAAGCACTTTGAGGGCTTTGTGCTTGTGAAGCACTTTTGAAAATAAAAAGGAATTTGTGCTTGAAATTGAAGCACTTTGATATAGGGCTTAGGGCTTAGTGCTTCAAGCCCTTTTACTGAGGGCTTTGCCCAGCTCTGGCTGGAATGTACCTAAATAACTAAAACTGTGCCATTTCCTAGAACCCATTTACCTGAATTTTTGGTTTTTATTGGGGCGTCTCCTATAATTTTGTGCTAAACACAAAATGTAGCAATTTCGAATTTGCTTGGCCCTGAGAACATATATACCATTTAATTTTGTTTAAGAGTTTATTAAAATTGATAATGCTTCCAGATTTATAGGTACAATATACATTACAAATGAAATATACGTATATAGCTAGGTATCAATTTATATAATAATATGTACAGAAATCACCTAATCCTACTTACTTCAATGATAATATGATACAATTAACTTTCAATTTATTTATTTACAGAAACTTCATTTTAAAAGTTTCAACAACAATAATAAAATATGTATAACAATGTAGTAGTAACAAAATTATAACATAAAATATCCCTATTCTAGTTACATAATTCTAGAAATGTGTTTTTTAAACTGACAAAATTCAAATGAATCTACACCTTTTCCAATTGTATTTCAGAAGGTATCAAATGTATTTCAGAATAGTCAAATGTAGTTCAGAAAGCGTCAAATGTATTTTAGAATAGTTAAATGTATTTCAGAAAGCGTCAAATGTATTTCAGAATAGTTAAATGTATTTCAGAAAGCGTCAAATGTATTTCAGAATAGTTAAATGTATTTCAGAAAGCGTCAAATGTATTTTAGAATAGTTAAATGTATTTCAGAATAGTTAAATGTATTTCAGAAAGTGTTAAATGAATTTCAGAATAGTTAAATGCTACTATTAAGCTCCTGTTGAGTCCGTCGAGCTCACGTAGGAAGAACTGCATGGACATAGGTAGGTAATTTTTTGTGTCGCCTCCCTCCTGAATTATTTCCGCCGAATTTTCACTTTTTCAAATGCTTTTGGCTATTCTGAAATACATTTTACGCTTTCTGAAATACATTTAACTATTCTGAAATACATTCAACGCTTTCTCAAATACATTTGACTATTCTGAAATACATTTAATGCTTTCTCAAATACATTTGACTATTCTGAAATACATTTAACGCTTTCTGAAATACATTTGGCTATTCTGAAATACATTTAACACTTTCTGAAATACAATTGACAGCTTCTGAAATACAATTGGAAAAGGTGTAGATCATATTCATTGTATGTAAGTACCTACACATACAGTGAGATTTTCGTTTTTCGGGCCCAATGGAGTTCTCTGTCAACACAATCTTTACCCATATTCTCAGCTCACAATGCTATTATTTGGCTTCATCAGCCGTGACTCCTATTTGCTCTTATGTACTTTTGTGTTCTGGGGTTCTTCTACAGTTTTACACTGAACAGTACACTGAAAAAAGGTACACAAATATAACGAAAAAGTGCATTGAGCCAGTGAATCTAGTCATTAATATTGAGCCGGTGAACGAATTTATTAATATTATGAAAAGCTGTTCATTAAATAGATGAAGAAAAGGTTCATTGATTTAACGATTGAATTCATTGTCGCAGAGTAAGGATTCTATCATTTTGACGTATAGAATTCGTTGCCTGAGTAAAACAGCTTCTTCAATATAATGTACAAATTACATTGGTTAAATAAATCGAATTTTCAATTTAATGTATGAGGTTTCATTGGCTTAACGTATAAATGCATTATCCTAGGCTCAGTTGCATGAACAAGAATATTCATATTATGTGTTCTCTGATCTCTCGCTCTTTCCTGCGTTTCCTCTTTTCGGTCTCGTGTCTGCGTCGCTGTTCTTTGAAAGTTTGTGGTCCATCGTGGACTACTCGACTCCGCGAGGGCCTATTATTTGTCCTGGACTGTTGCTGATATCGATGTGGCACTTTGCCAAAATTTCCTTTAGAACATCTTTGTAGCGTTTTTGTTGACCTCCTTGATTCCGTTTTCTATCTTTTAGCTGATTGAGAATATGCTGGGGAAGACGTGTTTAGGGCATACGAACGAGGTGACCTATCAAGCGAAGTTAGTGCTTGATGATAAGGGCTTCCAAGTTAGTTGGGTTGGCCTCCTCTAAAACACTAATGTTCGTTCGTCGATCTGGCCATTTAATCCGTAGGATCTTTCTAAGGCATCGCTGGTGGTATTTTTCTAGGCTTTTCATGTGTTTTCTGTAGGTGATCGATGTTTCGCAGTTATTTATGTAAGTGTTTTTTATGTCTTTAATAAAGGTTCTGGTACAAATAAGGCAATACGAAAATGCTTTGAAGTTTCTATTCTCTAGTTTAAATCAAAACTGACAATAGTTATTTGTCATCTGCTTGACAAAACATCTAAAGTCCAATCTATCATGGATATGTTCATACAAATACACTACACTGCTCCCAACTAATCTTTTAACTACACTATAACAATCAAAACCTAAACCTAAAACAAAATACATACCTACTACAGATACCTATTTGTTAATATAAAAACATTGAAACAACTTATAAATCTAATTTAACTGGAGGTCTCACATGGCGACTGGAACGACGTAAAACAGGCGTTTCTGTGTTAGTTTGTACTGAAATACTTGGTTGTATTTCTTTAGACGTCTCTGAAATGTCTTCGTTACAATCGCCAATGCTAGACCTTTGAATTTTATTAAATTCAGTTACAACTTTGGGTTCATCATGCCCTAGCTTATTTTCATTAAGTGGAAACGGTTTTTCGTTTGAAGAATCGTTATTTTTGATAGGGGTTTCTCTAGTTTTTTTATGACTGTAATTATCCTTTAGATCATCAACATGCACCAAAGTATTTTTACCATTTGACTCTACTAAATAGGTGTAATTGCTAACATTCTCTAAAATAGTACCTTCAATTCTTTGCTTCAATCCACTTCTCATCTTCCCCCCTTTTTGTCTTCACATACACAATGTCATCCTTATTAAAACTTATCACATTTTTAAATTCATTATCTGTCAATTTAAGATCTTGCTTCAGCATTGTTAAACGTGTACGGGGCTTACGAATAAGAAAAAGTTCAGATGGAGTTTTGTTAGTAACAGTTTGTGGAGTATTACGATAAGCAAATAAAATGTTATCAAGCTCATGTTGAATAGGTACATTTTTATTTTCTAATGATATTTTTAATAATGCTTGTTTTAAAATTTGAACTAATCTTTCCGCAGCCCCATTGGATTTAGCATGGTATGGTGGAGTTTTAACATGGTTAATTCCATTTTTTATACAAAATGTTTCAAATTCGTCAGAAATAAATAATTGTGGTCCATTGTCCGAAAGAATTTTTTCTGGAATACCGAAATGTCCTATCACGCTCGAGAATCGGCAAGTGCGCGGAAATGTCGGTGTATGTTGGTCTTGAAACGGTTCAGGTTGTAACCTGCAGGGAAAACCGTCGCAGGGAGTTTATTCCACAGCGATGCTGTTCTCCAGAGATATGAATTCTGATATAATGAGGTTCTTGGTATCTCTAGTTTGACAGTAAATTCATGGTTACCGTCTGTTTGACGGGTTCGCCTGGTAGGTGCTACTCTCGGTGGAATCATACGTGCCAACTCTTCAGAGCATTTTCCGTGATAGTACCTGTAGAAGAGAGATAAATCGCCCACAGATCTGCGATGTTCGAGACCATCCAAGTTACGAGTAAGTACGGGGTCATTGATCAGCTTGATAGCTCGTTTTTGCACGGTATTCAAAAGCATTAAGGTATGTTTGGGTGCTGCACTCCATATATGTGAGCAGTACTCCATAGTTGGTCGAATCTGGGCTTTGTAGAGTGTCAGCAATTGGCTTGGTGTGTACAGATGTCTTGTACGAAATAGCACCCCCAGCTTTTGGGAGGCCCTTTTAGCAATATCTGCCACGTGACTGTGCCAAGACATGTTGGTCTCTGCAGTAACCCCCAAGATGTTCAACTGAGTCTGTAATGTGACAGCACTTCCAGATAGCATGATGTTTGGCTCACCGGTGCTGGTCTTTTTTGAAAACAGAGCTGCTTGGGTTTTCTGCGCGTTGAACTGTACAAGGTTTTTGTTACCCCAGTCCTCTATTATCTCCAGGTCGTTATTTATCTGCGATATTTGAGTTAGTCTAAGATGATGGAATTCACGTGCGGAAAGACCTGTGGGTGGTATGAGTGAGGAGACTACATTGCCATCGTCTGCAAAGCAATAAAGTGGATTTACTGTTTTATCTATGAGGTCATTTATGTAAATCAGGAAAAGAGTTGGCGAAAGGATTGCTCCCTGTGGCACACCAGCATTTATTTGGTAAGAGTTGGAGTTCTGGCCATCCAGTGCAACATAAATGGATCTGTCCTTTAGGTAACTTTCAAACCAAGTGCAAAGTTTCGGCGATAATCCCATTGCTTTGAGCTTGTTGAGCAGATTTTCATGCCAAACTTTGTCGAATGCTTTAGATATATCTAAGGCAATTGTTCTTGTTTCACCCCGCAACTCAATCGCTTTTTGCCATAAGTGAGTGACGTATGTAAGTAAATCGCCAGTTGACCTATATTTTCGAAATCCGTATTGCTTATCGTTGATAATTTTGTACTTTTCCAAGTACTTGGTTAGGTGATTGTTCACAACTCACAAATTAGCAAAAATAGTTCTTAATTCTTAATTCTTTAATTGTAGCACTTGAAGTCGTTGAAGGCATATATTTAATATCTGCCCATTTAGAGAAAGCATCTATAATGAGTAAAAAATTATTTCCATTTTTAATAGCGAAATCAATGTGTATGCGCTCAAATATCCGAGAACATGTAGGCCACTTTACATGTGGTTCAGTCTTAGAATACCTTTTGACAAATTATACAATTTTTCACAATTTTTTCCAAATCATTATCCAAGCAAGGCCACCATACTATGCTTCTTGCTAACATTTTGGAACGTACCATACCTGGATGCTGCTCATGTAATAAGTTCATAATTTTTGTTTGAAGAGATTTAGGTATTACTCGTCTACCCCATAAAAGACAATCTTTATCAATGGACAATTCAAACCTTCTCACCCAGAAGGGACTGAAAAGCTTATTGTTATTATAATTTGGCCAACCATTCAAGACAAATTCTTTAATTTGAGACAAAATTACATCCTCATGTGTATGTTTAGCAATATCAATAGCACACAAGGGCTTTTCCTCTACACATGAAAAATAATTAATGTCTGCCGCACTTTCTTCTTCTGAAATTTCTAAAGGTAGCCTCGATAAAGCATCTGCATGAGCAATATCTAATCCTTTAACATATTTAATGTCATATGTATAAGATGATAAAAGTAGTGCCCATCTTTGAATTCAAGCAGCAGCTAGAGTTGGTATTCCTTTTTTAGGATTGAGAATAGTTTCTAGAGGCCTATGGTCAGAGTTGATTAAAAATTTTCTGCCATAAAGATATAAGTGAAAATGCTTAATCCCAAAAATTATACTTAAAGCTTCTTTTTCCAACTGAGAATACCCCTTTTCTGCTTTATTTAAAGTGCGTGAAGCAAAACAAATTGGTTTTTGAACTCCGTCAATGTCATGAGCTAATACAGCACCCAGCCCATATTGAGATGCGTCACATATGAGAATTAACGGTTTACTTGGGTCATAATATGTTAAAATATTAGAACCCTCAATTAATAAGGATTTACATTTCATAAAACACTCATTACATTCCTTTGTCCAAATCCAATTTTGATTCTTTTGTAGTAATTCGTGCAATGGTCTGAGAAGAGATGACATATTTGGTATAAATCTACCATAAAAATTTATCAACCCAAGAAATGCCCTTAATGTAGTTAGATTATGCGGTTTTGGAGCCATCCTTATAGCTAAAATGCCCTTCTCAGTAGGTCTTATACCTTCACTGTCAATAGTGTATCCCAAATAATTCACACTTGATTTGAAAAATGAACATTTTTCAAAGCATATTTTCAACCCTGCATCACTTAATTTTTTTAAAACAATTTCTACCTTCTTTTTACATAAATCTAATTCTTCATCCCAGACCAGTATGTCATCAATATAACAACATACATTATTTAATCCAAATAACACCCTGTCCATTGTCGCTTGAAAAATAGCTGGAGCACTAGTAATACCAAAAGGCATCATTTTAAATCTATACAATCCTTGTATGGTATTAATAGTAACCAGCTCTTGCGCTTTTTCTGATAGTTCTAGTTGTTGATAAGCATTTTGCAAATCAATTAAGGTAAAAACCTTACCTTTCCTTACTGAAGCTAAAATATCACTTGGATTTGGCAAAGGATAATGTTCTGTTCGAGATACAGGCTTTATAGAAACTTTGTAATCCCCACAGATTCTTACCTTTTTGTGCTCCCCTGTACCCTTTTCAATCACTACTATTGGAGATGCCCATTTGGAATGACTTACTTTTTCCAAAATGTTCAATTTCTCCAATCTATTCAATTCCTCACATACAGTAGACCTAAGTGAATAGGGTACTGGTCTTGCTTTGCAAAATATTGTTATAGGATTATCTTCTAAAGCAATATCAACTTTAGCTCCCTTATATTTACCATTTCCTTGAGAAAAAACAGGATACTTACAAAATCATCTGTTTCAATTTTCTTATTGATTATCAATTTATTCACACATTGAAAAGAAATTCTTCAATCCAATTTCGCCCTAATAACATTGGACAAAATCTAACTGAATCAACTTTGACAACCAATAAAGATAATTCTTTCTTTTGATCTCTAAAACATACTGGAACATATATTTTTCCTAACACCAATATTATGCTTCCAGCAAATGTATACAATTTTGTTTTAGATTCATACAATTGAAAATGGTAAAAATGTCTTTTATAATGAGCATGACTAACTAAAGATATGGAAGTACCGGTATCAATTTCCATTTCAAAGTCCATTAGATCAATTTGAACTTTAACCGTAAATGAATTACATACCTTGAAAATTTTCTCAGATGCATAAAACAATTGATCGTCACTTACTCCATAGTTCAAATCATCTTCCTCATTTTCTCCATCGCTTTCTTCATCCGTGTCTTGTGCATAACGTACCAATTTTCCTTTCATTTTACAAGCCTTCATCAAATGTCCCTTTTTACCACATTTTTTGCATGAATAATCAGTATATTTACACTTTCCAAGATGTTCATTTCCACAACACTGACAACATTCCCTAAATTCCTTTGTTTTATCCCGGTTACCACTTGGTTCACTCCTTAACACCTTTTTCTCTGAGATGAATGATCTTTTATCATAATGTTTTTTTTCTTGATTCTGTTTTGTATAATTGCATTCCCTGGACTGCACCTGCATCTCTTTTGCTTCCTTTTCCACCAATTCCAAACTTATGGCAACTTTAAGCCCTTCGGAAAAACTTCTATTTTTCAATAAAATTTCTTTTTGAATTTTTTCATTTCTAAGCCCTGCCACAAGTCTGTCCCTTAATGCTTCCTGTAGAAAAGCTCCAAAATTACATGTAATGGCCATCTTTTTCAACTCCATGGCATATTCATTTATTGATTCAAGCTCCCTTTGCTCTCGTTTAGAAAATTGAAACCTCTCTACAATTTCTAATTTGGCTGGTTGAAAATAACCAGTCAGAGCATTTTCAATTTCATCAAATGTCAATTTTTCTGGATCCTTTGGCATTGCTAAATTAATCAATATTTCATACACTTTAGGTCCCATCATCAATAAAAATATGTGCTTCTTTTTGTCGTGGGCTGTACTGTTCACAGTAAAATATAACTTTAATGTTTTCAAATACGTAGTAAACTGTTCCTTTGAAGGATCAAATTCCTTTAATCTGCCAATTTCTGTCATTTTTTTTAGAAATCTTTCGCAGAGTTTTGATTTCGATGCAAATTTATACTTTCAATTTATAATTAAACTGATTACGTACCATTAAGCACCATCCTCGTCGCCAGTTTTATGTCTTTAATAAAGGTTCTGGTACAAATAAGGCAATACGAAAATGCTTTGAAGTTTCTATTCTCTAGTTTAAATCAAAACTGACAATAGTTATTTGTCATCTGCTTGACAAAACATCTAAAGTCCAATCTATCATGGATATGTTCATACAAATACACTACAGTGTTGGTATTACAATTGTATTGTAGACACGAAGTTTGATCTCAGCGCTGATGTCGTGATTGTTGCAAACTCTGTCTAGAAGTCGCCCAAACGCCGCGCTAGCACACTTCAAGCAATGTTGGATTTCAGCGTCAATGGTTGCCTGCGCTGACAGATGGCTTCCGGGTAGTGTCCCACGTTCTGCAATGTTTTCCGTACACTATAAATGAAGAAGTTATTCCACTCAATAAATACCTGAATTCTGAATTTCTTCCAAAAAGAGTTGAATTTAACACCAATACAAAATTTGGGCGTGTTCAATAAATTCTATACGTTAGCATGACGAATAGGTCTATATTAAAACTATTAAATTCATTAAATTGATAAGTAAAGTTCGTTAGTTATAAACGTTCATTAAATCACTAACATATTCGTCAAGCTGATGAAACATATTCATTAATTAATGAACTCTTGGTCATTGATTCAATGCATAACTTCATTGACACCATGAAGAAAGTTTCATAAGCATGATGAACAAACTTTTTGGGATAAGAAATGATCATTAACACAATGAATATGGTTTATGAATGATTATTCATAAAATCAAGGAATAGAATCACTGATTTTCAAAGAAAGTTCCTTATACTGATGAAATTGTTCGTTCGAACAATGAAAAATAAAAATTCACGGGTTTTATGATAATAATGAACATAAATTCGTTACATTAAGGAACGAAGTCATTAGGCTATGAGCACTGATTAATTGGATTGATGAAATATTTCATTTAATTAATGAAAAAAAAAATAACAACCGCCATTCGTCAATATTATGAACGATTTTTTTTTCAGTGTAGGTACAATGTTGGCTTTCTCTTTTTAGTCTTCAGTTGTACATAACTAAACAGTATTGACTATATTCTGTTTTTGCTTTTGCTAATCTAAAAACCAAAATAAACCTTAGTAGAAGCACAGTTTATACCGTACCGATACAGATGTTCGACAAACCATTGATTTTTTTGAAGCCAAATTCTATGTCCCTATATTTCGCGCTTGCGCGTTATTGATCGGAAACAACGAATCCAGGGCCGTGGACAGAGTCGGACTAGGATTTTTTATGGATTAACATTGAGAATAGATATAAGGGGATAATATAATAATAAACAAAGATTATGTGAATGTATAGAGTAAACCTAATATGGAATATGTAAATATAAATACTTATAGTCTCTTTGCAACCTCATAACGTATTTTTGTAAAATAATTGAGTGTACTTATCAGTAAGGTTGTTCTATAAATCATAACTAAGAGCATTACCTACCTACTGTTTCAGTTCTTTTTTGTTAAAGGTACATCGTACTTAAAAATGATAAATATCAGCTTTATGGCAATTGAAGAGAAAAAAGAGGTTTGGCTTCTGGGTGCGTCGAGGCTACAAGAACTCAGCGGTTAAGGACCGAAATATGTTACTATTCATAAATCTGTTCCTCATATTTTAATATTTTTTTGAATTGAGGAAAATGTTGAATTTTCAGTATAACATAAGTAACAATTTGTTATTCTCGAGAAGGCGATTGCGTACGTTTACGAAAGCAAAAACCAAAGAAAGTTTTAGCTAATTATGCAAATGTTCTTGCATTAATTAATTGATATTTGCATGTAAAGCAAGCTTAATTAATAAGTAGTCAGCAAATATGGTAGAATGGGTAACAAATCAATTTTATTATTGTATAGGTAGTTTTAATAAGCAACGTTAACTAATTTTTTTAATTTTATTTCAAGCATTTAGGATTGATTTCCGTATAAATCTTGGGAAAAATAAAAGTGTTTAGAAATTAGAAGAACATAATTTAAAAAAAACAACAAATAAGTGCACCTGAGGGTTGGTTTCTAAAATAAAATAGGACCCTTGCATGCCGAATAGCTTTTTTTTACTACTAACCTGAGAAATTGTCATTATACAATCTATTTTTCTAGGAAAAAATTGAATTTCTCTCCCTAGGTGAATAATGAAAATAATGAAAAAATACCTAGGTTAATAATGAAAATGACGTCATGACGCAAGGATATTTTCATGTTTCTATTGGTTCAATTTCATTTTCATACGTCAATTTGAAAAAAAATACAGGTTTCTGTAGGTACATAGGAAGTTATCATAAACTGTTGATAGAGGGCAGCACTTTCAAGAGGGCGTTCAAAAAAAAATAATTGGAGCACAGATTTTAAGCAAATTTCTCATTTTCTACTAGCAGTAGTAAAAAAAATTCTATATATTCCTCGGTAGAGAAAGTCATTATATACCTCACTCCTTATAAACCTCGGCGCGAGCGCCTCGGTTTATAAAAGCGCTCGGTATATAAGGACCAACTTCTCTACCTAGGTATATAATATACTATTTTCTTACTTTTTTCCTGCTTTTAGCCTAAAATAATTCGACAACCACATGGAAATAGTTATTTATGTATCAAGGGAATTATGCAGGTGTTAATACCCCAGGGCAACGTTTGTGTCCCGAGGGCCTCCGGCCCGAGGGACACCAATTGCCCGTGGGTATTAACTCCTGATAATTCCCGTGGTACATAGATAATTTTATATCCTACTGAATTTACTGTATTCTGTCTATTTTTATAAAGGAATAAGCCATAAATCAAAATTTCTATTTTTGGTCAAAGTGTTACCTATTCAAGGTAAAAGCGGGAGTTATGGAAATCCTCAACTCCCTTGGGAGTTATGATATCCTTAACTCCCTTCCTTAACTCCCTTGGGAGTTATGAAAATCCTTAACTCCCTTGGGAGTTAAGACCCTGTTTATGATTATCGTAACCAAGGTATTATATGGTTTTAATAGTTCAGTAGGATATAATAGTTATTTATGATATAAGTGCTAAAAGTGACATTTTATTTTGTGAAAAGGGAAGTTCTGGACACGACCCCGAAGGCGGAGAGTTCCATCCCTTTCCACACAATAAAATCACTTTTAGCACGAATATCATATTATCTACTATTTTTTCTACAAACGCACTAAAAGTGATTACTTTTAGCACTCAGTGCTAAAAGTGATCACTTTTAACACCAGTGTCATAAAATGGCATTCAAGACACTGACAGCATCCGTTAAAAATGACACTTTTAGTGACGTTTGTAGAAAAAAGATTTAATGAACCCAGGAGTCCCCACCTTATAGCAAAATGAAAATAAAAAACTAGACCAGCAATGATTTTTCCTATATATTTAAAGATTTTAAACCATACATGGTTATTGTTGAAAGCAAAAGCGAGGATAGTATTGGTAACATGCAGCTCAAATATGGTCGAAAACTTGTAAAAACAGAAAAAGTGAGAGGAGTCAAGGAAACTTCCAGTAAAGGTAAAAATAGAGTGTAAATTGTGCTATATTCTTGTATAGTGATCAAGGATACCTAATTAGACTTGTCAAAATAGTATGATCAATTATAAACTAGCTTTTTCTCATCACTGATTTTACATTGTGTCAGGTGGTAGCCGAGCCTAGAAAGGTCCTGCAGCAGAGATTCGATAAGAAATTAATGTCCAGCTTATAAACCACGCAGCCGAAAATACCACACTTTTATCTGTTTACCAAATTCCAGCTCCCTTTTTCATTTAAATCTGTTGACAAATTGAAGAACTTGAAAGTAAGTAAGTTAATTTCGAAGTGCTTCGGAATTAACTAACCAACCTCAAGATCAAGCAAATTCTAAATTCTTCACCCTGTTTGGCCTGTTTAATGGTTCCCCAAACGAAGATATTTCACAGAGTTTTAGACTAAGTCATGAAAAGTCTATGAATTTTGAACGATTTCAAGTGAATTCGATAGCTTATTGTATCCCACTAAAAATATTATGAATATTTTAAATCTCAAACTAAAATACAACAAGAAGGACAACCTGTTGAAGATTCCATAAAAGCTTTACATACCTACTCAAACTGGTAATTGTGATTTTACTTAAGAAGCTATTCATTATTGAATTGTGGGAGTGGGAATTTCAGATAGGAAGTAATCAGAAAAACTACAGCATGTTTTTTTTTTCTAACACTAGAAAAATCGTCAAAGTTAAGATATGGAAAAGCAACAACAGTGTAAGTGCAAAAAATTATCCTAAGACCTTTAGAACAAAAACAAAAACCTGTATCCTTTACCCAATGACCTATTATCACAGATAGACGGATTTATAAACAAAAATATGTGTTGACAACATCTCCGATTCTTTCTATCGTGACCAAAGTCCCCCACTACTAAAATGCCACATTTAGTCGTAGGAATATTTATTTTCTCTTTCTAACGCAGGTATAAAGTCCTGGCTTTCAATTACACTTGGCAACACAGCACTAGACTAAACTCGGCCTCCTGCTTCCCGTAGTAATACGTTCCGTTCTCGCCCAGAGTGTCTTGTCTCTATTTTATGCGATGATAATTAGTATAATATTAAAAAAAGACCGATAAATAAGATATGTTCGATGTTCGTGTTAGTCTGGAATACTTTTCGAATATCATCGTTTTGGTTTTGGGGCGGGACCATATGGCAGGGTACAGCACTTGCGTCTATATCTCAACGTGACTCCTTCAGTATGCGCGTGCGCCTACTTTCCACAGAAGATTTTTAGGTTAGGTTTTCTTGTTTTGTTTTGATTTTGATCTTATGCTTTTAAGTTTCGTAATTTTGTTTCTACCGACGCTGAAGTTTCTATCCACCCCGTTTAGGGTAATTTTTTGAGTTACATATCTGTCGATTCGTGTCGTGATGGAGGATGGAGGAAAACAGTAAAAACATTGAAAAGGGCTCGGAAATAAGTAAAAGTAATACAAATGAGTAAGTCTAATGAGAAGTAAGTCCAGAAGAGAAGATGAATCCAGATTTTGTAAATATGTATATGTCTGCACTTGGTGTTCCAAAACATTTTCAAAGCAGTGCAATTTGAGCAGGCATACCAAAAATATACATGATTCGTTGGTGGCTGGAAGGAAAAAAACAATATTGTGCCCTTTGTGTAACACATTGTTTGGGTTCTACACTGAATTGGACACGCATTTAGAGTCTGCGCATTCCACTCCTGTGAAATTAAAGAAGCAGACATTTTTAAATGCCGAAGAATTTCAAAATTGGAAACATCAAGTTGAGATTGAAACAAAGTCTTGTTTTCGGAACTTGAATTCAACTACTCAAGGATCAAAAAAGATAACGAAATATGTCTGCCATCGAAGTGGACATTACAACATGGGAAAAACAAACCGCCAGCGGGCAATTAAAGTGAGTAGACAAAAAGGTATAATTACTCAATAATAGACACATTTGTGGCAAAAATTAGGAAATATTGCTAAATTTAGTTATATCAATAGGTTATTTTTTGGAATTCTAACGGTTTGGTGGAAATCAAGGTGAAAATAAATATATTATCATGAAGATTTTATTCGCATATAATTTCTTAATATTTAATACACAATTTTAAAAAAAAAATAACTTAGCAAGTGTGTTTATTTTTGGAAAAATAGTATTGTATAAAAGGAAAAATGTATTTTAGGTAAAAGGATCGAACAAAGTGAATGCCCACTGTCCAGCAAGGATTAGGTATTTCAACGGAAGAAAACAATGTTACAATTCAATATTATGAAACACATGTTGGACATACACAGGATGTTGGTAGGCTACGACTAATGAAAAGTGAGAGAGAAGCAATTGCTGCAAAATTATTTCAAGGTATATCACATCAGCGTATATTGAAAGATATTGGTCAGGAGTTTGATCCATCTAAAAGACTCTCTTACACAACAAATCATGATATACATAACGTAAAATCAGCATTTAATATCCATTCAGATGTAATTTTTCACCAAGATGATGCTGCTAGCGTAGATATTTTGGTGAATAAGCTAAAACCTATATTTAAAACTTCAGAAGATAATCCTATCCTAGCATACAAGCCCTATGGTGTTGAGGACTCTACCGTAGGCACTGATAACTTCTTTTTAGTATTTATGAATCCTGCTCAACAGGAATTGCTAAGTATGTATGCAAATGATGTACTAATGATTGATTCAACACATGGGACTAATCCTTACAAAATCCAGTTAACAACTCTCATGGTTGCTGATAAAAATTCAGAAGGATTTCCAGTCGCATTTCTTTGGTCAATTAATCAAAATGAAAATATTTTTATACAATTTTTTGAATGCATTAAGAAAAGAGTACCAAATATTTCCCCCAATTATTTTATGTCTGATGACACAAATACGTTTTATAATGCGTTCACAAAAGTATTTTCACTTTTTCCCAAAAAACTACTGTGTGACTGGCATATTAAAAAAAACTTATTTGAAAATTTATCTAAGATTCCTATAGCAGAAAAAAAGAAAGAAGTTAAAATAACTTTAAAACTTCTGATTAATGAAATAGATATATGTACATTTGAAAAATCTCTTCCAACTTTTATTCAAAAGCTTATACAGGACCCTGACACTGAAAAATATGGCTTGTATTTTTTTAAATATTATGGAAATAGATCAGAACAATGGGCACATTGTTATAAAAAAGGATCCCATCGAAATACAAACATGGCACTGGAAAGATGGCATCAAGAAATAAAGCACAATGCTACTGTTGGTGGCAGATGTCAGCAAAGGCTAGACGCTAGTATTGCAAATGTGTTGGAGTGTCTTCGTCTGAAGTTTATGAAAAGATTAGTATATATATCACGCAACAAGGTTCCTCCTAAATTACATGTTTTAAGAAAAAGGCACAAGGTGGCTTGTGAAGTTTTAAACGAAACTGTTGTTGAAAAAGACACTTCCAATACTTTTCTTGTTGCTTCCTCGAAAAATAAAGACTCAAAGTCGTTACTTGAGTATTACACAATTACACTGCAGTGTATGGAAGAAAAATGTAGTTGTCTCCTCTTCTGCACAGAACGTAATTTCTGTTTGCATATGTTTTCCTGCACCTGTTACGATTATGCTGTCCAATACAACATGTGTAAACACATACATTTAGTTTGCATTTCATTTTTTAAAAATAAAGATAGCCACTCTGACACTTCTGAGAGTATTTTAATGGTAAATGAAAATAATAATATTGAACTAAATGAGCATAAAACTATTTCAAATCATTTAATAAACCAAGAAGCTTCAATTGAGTCAAAGGAACTTGAAACAAGAAGAAAAGCTGTAAATGAGCAAATGTCCACTTTACTTGCTGATATATCGAAGTGTCAGAGTTATGAGGCTCTATTATATGTTTCAAAAAATCTACAAACAATTAAATCAGGGATGAATGCAATTGAACGCCATTCCGTCCACAGCATTGTGCCTGAGACCAAATGTAGCCATAATAAAAAAGCTGAACACCAGAGAAGATATTTCGCGCCA
Source organism: Ceutorhynchus assimilis (assembly GCA_917834065.1). NCBI lineage: Eukaryota > Metazoa > Arthropoda > Insecta > Coleoptera > Curculionidae > Ceutorhynchus > Ceutorhynchus assimilis. Next base: position 1,939,837 of record OU892285.1, on the reverse strand, counting down.
TTAAAAAAGGCAAAAAGTACAAAGAGTAAAACTAGAATTCCTGACTGTGATGACCCTCGTTTGGTGTCACTAAATTTAACGTTGCCATAAGATACCTATATACCTGAATAGACAGGGTGTCCTGTTGTTTATTTACTTTTTATGCCCGATGTATTATTATAATCTCTTGTAGTATTGTATTAGGTATAATCCCTGCCCCAGATAATCAAGATTTCTACAAAAAATGATTTCTTTGTCGGCGATGCCCGGATAAACAAAAACAAAAAATTGATGGTCTTGGACTAAATTTTGTCTCAACCCTTATGTGTAGAGTTTTCGCAGCAGGTTTTGTTTATCCGGTCATCGCCGACAGAGAAATCATTTTTCGTAGGAATCTCGATTATCTCTGACGGGGACTACCAGATACTTCATTTTCTATTTTATGTGCAATTTGATTTATTCTGTGTCAAAATAAATTTTTCACCCAAATACATAAAGTTCGTTTCACCAGGGTTCATACTTGTCCTTGAAACTTGAAAAAAAAAGGGTTGTCCTTGATTATTTCATATGACACATTCAATTTTTTTGACAAATTAAAATGAATGACTTCTGGTTTAAGAACCGACGAACGTTTTTGACGTTATTGATTTGATTCAGCCAATTTCTATTTGTTAAACAAGGAAGGCAAATGCTGTTGGCAAGTACAAACCCTGGTGAAACAAACTTTATGTTTGTGTTTTATTTATTACAGATATGAATAGTGGGCTAGATTGGGTTTCTTGTGCAAATTTTTTGCTAACTAGAAAATTATCCTAAACCGGGTGGATAGAAATTTCAGGGTCAGTAGAACCAAAATTAGAGAATTTGGTAACAAGGTACAAGATCAAAATCAAAACAAAACAAGAAAACCTAACCTAAAAATCTTCTGTGGAAAGTAGGCGCACGCGCATACTGAAGGAGTCACGTTGAGATATAGACGCAAGTGGGAAACAGCTATTGAGGCCGGACTTAGATCGGGCGACTTATCCCCACCATGGACCGCCCGCACCCCAAATCCCCCCTGGCCCATAAACATGTTGTCAACACAACAAATAGTATTTTATGAATGGAATGCTCTGTCTATCTGCATCTGTGATAATAGGTCATTGCCTTTACCCACCATAAAGATATCAGATGAAGATAAGCCCTCTACAAGTAAATGTTTTTGGTGTGGGAAATTTTCTTTTCATCCCCGTAATCAGTGTCCTTTTAGTAACCCTGTTCGTAGTGTTTCAACCATTTTTCCCATTCATCCTTCCCAAACAAAACTTTCTCCGGCTTTGGAACGTCTCTAATACTGATCTCTAAGGTTTGTCTGTAGATTCAGGGACTTCTCCGTCTTCCAAAAACACGTTACTGCACTAGTTTTTCGTTAATTTTCAGTCATTTCAGTGGCGCACCCAAGGGGGGAGTTTTGGGGGTTAAACCCCACCCCCAAAATTTAGCACTGGTACAAAGAATTTTCCGGTAAAAATATTTGTTTTTTTGCGATTTTGGTTAATAGATACCTACAAACTTTCCATTTTACATTAAAAAAATATCCTATTTACGTTACGCGAAATTACTGAAATCTGGAATCGAAATCAAGAACATGGAAATCTGGCAACCCGGCATTGTATATCGCAATTCGCGGCCATGTCAGGGCCGCAACTACGGGGTGGCGAGCTAGGCGCCCGCCTAGGACGCCGGAGTATCGGGGCGCCGAAGGCGCCTAATTTGATCCATCGATATTTTACAATCCAAAAACATGCAACGGTTTTACGCATCATTTGTCAAAGTCAAAGTCAAAAATAGCTTTATTGTCTAAACCTTAGTTGTTACAAAGCTTTGGTAAAAAAGAACAAAAAAAGTAAATAAAAATAGTAGTTAAATACAAGACATAAATAATAATAAATTAACAATGCAGATTAAAAATTAAAACACTAGTCAATAAAACTTAATCAATACAACATAAAGTTTAATAATAATACATAAAGAACACCTACAATATACATATACATGCATATAAATGGACAAAATCAATAAACTGCAAATATCCAGACAGAAAACACACTATACTATAATATATCAGTCAAGAACAGTCTCATAAAATTCAGCCAAAGTATAATATGCACCAGGTGCTAATACCCTTTTTACTGCTCTCCTGAATTTTTTTAAGCAATTAATCCTCCTCACCTCTGTGGGCAGATGGTTAAAAAGTTTTCTGCCCTCATATAAAAAAGACCTTTTAACAAGTTGAGAGTGAGGTATTGGAAGATTCAGTGAGTAGCAAGGAAATTTATTTTGCTTGTATTAGATCTCTCTTTGTCAACCATCAACAATACGAATATCGATAGTAATCATATAAATTATGTCAAACACAATGCGCGTGCAGAAGGCCGCAGCAAATTCCGATATCTTTGATAAATTCAAGTATTGATGACGTAGCGCCCAACATTCGTTAGCCAGAGATAAGCTTCGAGTCGGGCTTTGATCCGACCAAACTGAGCAAGAGCACTCTGCATGTTGTATGCATTATCTCTTTTGACTCTTTCCTATTTAGCCGTTTACGGAAACTATAATCGGGTTAACCCGATCAGCAGCCGAATGTTTTCTATCTTTCCTTAATGAATACGATTAAAAAACGACAAAATACGTCTGCTGGCGATCGGGTTAACCCGATCATAGTTTCCTTAAACAGATTTTACTTCTACAATTGCTTCGTTCACAGTAAGGATTCTGAACGTTCGAAACTATTTCGCATGCGCATTTCAAGTAATGCCGTTCGCGAATCACAAAATTCCGAACTTTTAGTTACGGTTCTGGATTCGCGGATCAACCAGAATCGGTTCGGAACCGTTTCTGAACCAGTTCTAGCAGTCCTAGGATTTTAGCAAGAACTTCTGGATTGACATATGACGTTCGTTTACGTGTAGACAGTCACTCCAAAACTGTTCGCGATAAAATGATGGCGTTTTCCATTTTTTGCACGGAGATGCACTCAGTGCAATTTTTACATTCCATTTGACTTCACATTATCAATTTTTAATGGTTTTTATTTTCCATTTGAAAAGTGCAATTATGTGTGCACTCAGTGCGCATTTTTTGGCACGATCTAGGAAGGCTCGTGGAGAGCCAGTGCTGTTTGCTGCGTGTGCGAATGGCGTTTCTGATTGGTAGACTCAATGCGCACTGAGTGTATTTATATCCTTTTAATCGTTTTAATGTAGAAGAAAGAAGAAACAAAGAGAAATAGAAAAAATTGCACTAGTCCCGCATTATATCCAATCGGAAACGCCATTAGTACCTACTACCTGGTACGCAAGAATCGTAAAGTCTACAGGATTGCTCAATCGGCTAAATTTGTTCACAATTGCTGTGACGTCACGTGCATCCCGGATTTTCAAGATGGCCGCTGATACGAATGATGTTCAGTTTGTGCTGACAATTATTTTATCGTAAATTCGGATTTATCAAGTGTTATAAGTGTGATTTAATGTTTCATTTAATGTGTGTAAACATAAAAGACTCGTGGCTGAAAATACTCGCGAAACCCCAAGCATTTTCTCGTTTTAGTGGTTTTATAATACTGGATTTGTTGTATCAGGACATCGCTTTCTTTTATTCGTGTGTATTGCTAGTTTTCTACTGTTAAGTATTTCCTAGTCAAGCATTTGTATTGCTTTTTTTTGTAAATCAAATATCTACTTAGTTGTAAGTTTCCTTGCACGTAATTACTAAAAATTAGTGTTTGTGAAGAGTGAATAGATAAATATGTAAATAAATTCCTTTACTGGCGCGTTTACTATGAAAACGCATGGAAAATATGGGAAACTTGCAGTGTTTTTCTGGAATATGAATATGAAAATCTAAATTAGGTGTCACTATTTGGCTTTGTGAAATAAGCTTACTTTGAATGTCCATATTAAATCGTTCTAGTATCTACCTATTAAAATATTGAGTAGGGTGACCATACGTACAGCATTTCGCTGTATTGTACAGCATTTTGAAAGTCTGTCCAGCATTTCATTTTGTACAGCAAACGTACAGCGATTCGGATCCTAATTGAGTTTTTCTTAAAAATGGTAAAATTGTACGAAAAATTGCCCATCGATAACTAACGCCACATCTCTACATTTGCGATTTACGTCATTTACACGATCATCTTCAGGGCGGCTTCTCATGAGCGTAATTTGACATTTATGGCGTGACAGCGCACCTGAATGCAGAATTCTGATTGGCCAAAATCCCGCCATATTGGATACGCTGACACTCTGCCGCAGATATGCCAAAAGTTGAGCAAAGTTCAACTGTTCGCGTAAAAATTCAGTGTTTTTAGAGGTTAAGGTTGCAACCGTTTCGTTTTCTTTATTTTTGTGATTTGCTGTCCATATTTGTAACTATTTGGAACTAAACCAAAAACAAATACAAATTTGTACAATCAAAATTCAAAGAAATATTTTAAAATTTAGGAAAAAAATATAATTTTGACATACGCGGCGGCGTAAATTCTCCATTCCATGGGAATGTTGCGCCAAAATTCACGCATTCAGCATTGGCGCCATTTATGTCAAGTTTACGCTCATGAGAAGCCGGCCTAACCTCTAAAAACGCTGAATTTCTACGCGAAAAGTTAAACTTTGCTCAACTTTTGGTGTATCTGCGGCAGAATGTCAGCGTATCCAATATGGCGGAATTTTGGCCAATCAGAATTCTGCATTCACGCCATAAATGTCAAATTACGCTCATGAGAAGCCGCCCTATGGTTGCAACCGTTTCGTTTTCTTGAATTTTTTAATTTACTGTCCATATTTGTAACTATTTGGAAATAAAGCAAAAACAAATACAAATTTGTGCAATCAAAATTCAAAGAAATATTTCAAAAAAAGAAAAAAAAATATAATTTTGACATACGCGGCGGCGTAAATTCTCCATTCCATGTGAATGTTGCGCCAAAATTCACGTATTCAGCATTTGCGCCAGTTATGTCAAGTTTACGCTCATGAGAAGCCGGCCTCAGAGTATGGTACTAAAGCCAGAGTCTTTTGCGTCCGTTTTCCGACATCCGATGTCCAGAAAACCTTCTACTGACAGTCGTATTAAAATATATTAGAATAGAAGGTTTTTCAGAAATCGAACGTCAGAAAATGGATGCAGGAGACTTCGGCTTAAAACAAGCTATAGACAAAATTTGGCCAAAAAAACTTTTTTTGGGCGTGGCACCGTTTTTTTTTTCTTTAGCATTTAGTGCTTTCTCCACTCACCTGTCCCAAAATTTTAGATGTGTACAGCATTCCTACAAAAAAAATATGGTCACCCTAATATTGAGTAATAATTGAGAAGTAGGTAGGGGCAGTAAAAAATAGAACACACTATTGCAACCACGTTTCGCTTATATTTAGATATTGAAATGCAAAAATTAAACCGGCTCGCTCAAGTTGGCAGCCCACATTTAGTTTTCTACTGTTTCTCAACTGTAGTCAATTGTGCCCGTTTTGTGCTCAATTGTGTCAGTATTTATGCGAATTGTGCTCATTCACATACACAAAAAAAAACATTGAAACAAATCCGGGGGCCAGCTTGACTCCAGCCCTTTGTTTTTTTGACTTTTTGGCAATATGTTTGGCTAACTGATAAACAAAAGCAAACAAACTCGTCTTTCTAATTAGCCAACCACTCAAAAAACACAAACCGATCAAGGACTGCATGACGTCATTCGCATACCGCCATCTTCGATAAAAATGAACGTTTGTCTTATGGGATTGAGCAATCCTGTAGAGTTTATGATTCTTGCCTAGTACGTTAATATTTTTGATTTAATGTGTCTAATGGCCATTTCCACCAACTAATTTAGAGGAGCCATTTTCCTAAACTGACATTTAGGGATACTTATCGTTAAGGCTTCCCTAAAATAGTTGGTGGAAACGGCCATAAATTGAATATTTCAAAAATGTATTGAAAAAAGTTCAAGCAAAAACCAAAGCATCAAAAAATTTATTTATTGTTACTTTTAAGAAGGCGGTGGAGGGGCGCCAAAATTTGGACTTGCCTTGGGCGCCGAGGGTTCTAGTTGCGACCCTGGGCCATGTAAAGGTGCATCTCCACCAAGCGCGCAAAACGATTTCAAATTTGCGAATTATCAGCAATGTTTGTGAACAAATTTATTTGATTGGTGGAGAAGGAATTTAAAATGTTTGCAACCATGTGGAAAACACTCTTTCTTTTGAATACACATGATTATGGAAACAGGTGGCGGTGACAATAGCTTTTTTTCGCGCAACTATTTTGTTGCGAGCGTTTGTGCCTTCATCATTATTATGAAACCCCCCCTCCCCCCAAATAAAAAACCTGGGTGCGCCACTGAGTCATTCTAACACCCTGATCTATGTAAGAAGACTAATGCCCAGTTTCACATTTGGTGGTAACCTACACTGATGGTTATCAAATTTATAGTTGCGGTCTGGCCATAAGTTCGCAAAATAGGACTTAAAAGTTAAATAATCTGAAGTTTGACTATTGGTTTTTGCTAAACCACACGTTATGAAACAGATTAGTATATCGTTGGTTACCATATTACCAGTGTCATGTGGTTGGGCTACCGCTGTTTGTGAAACTGGCCCTAAGAAGACTAATAGTGTGCTTATAGTAGCTGTGACTTTATTTGAATGAGCAAAAGAACCACTTTTTATCACAGAAAATTCAATTATTATGTTCAACGATCAGGATATCTAAAATTTATGCACATACAGAGTTGAAACTAATTGGATTATAAAAACCCTGCCATAGATGAATTACAAATGATTGATTAATATTACCATAAATTATGTCTAAGTCATGTTAAATAATGATAAATGGACTTAAACTACCGTATTACCGACTAATTAAAAGTTACAAACAAAAGAACTCCCGCACGCACTATCAATATTCATTTATTATTGCTCCCAATAACGAAATCGTTTAATGTTTATGCCAAATCGATCGTAAATATAGTACGAGGCCGTTATTGTTTGAAATATTCAAAGAGAGGCTTATTGCGCCTGAGAAAAGGCACTCGTGCGTGACAATATCCCATTAGTTTATAGCCTATTGAGATTTTGTATAATTTGTAAGTTGTTTGTTCAACGAGATCTTGAAAGTAACTACTTATAGTGAAACACGGATTGTTGGCAAAAGATATTCAATTAGCTACTCAAATGAGGAGTGAAGTTTCAATTCAACTTGGAAGAAAAGTTTACAAATTTTTGGACGCCAACTTCTTTCAAAGCAACGCAAATTTAGCTGAAACACGCTTTATTGGAATTTGCTGTTTAATAAAGTATCAATTTATATTACAATGTGATAAAGTGAGACAAAGTAACAAAAACCAGAAGTTAGCTCTATTTTATTGAAAGAAATCAACCTCTTCAGCGTTCGATGTTCGATATTGACGATATTCATCAATAAGCCAGACCGATAGATATCTAATTTTGAATAAGTACTGTATGATAAGTTCGAATAGTTTTAGGGCTATTCTAGATAACAGAAAATTAAAATTTAAGAAATAACAGGAACATTCTAGAAACGTTAACTGAGATTGACTGTAAAATGCAGATTACATTCTTTTTAGGGTGTTAGTCAGGACCTCGTCATCATCAGCATATTATAGCTGACAAACAATAAGATACCTTGTTCTTGGCTCGAAGTCTGCTTGAATTGAATGGCTTATTATCAGACTTATTTCAAGTCCTAACGGCCGTTTTTTTTAAGGTCCAGAAATGTCATATACAGAGATTTATTTTCACTCAAATCACTCAATACTTCATACATTCAGGCAATATTTCCCAACCAACTTACTTAAATTTATTAGAGGGAAATGATAATATGTATATAACAATAATATAAGTATATACATAAATAAATAATAACTTGAATAGCGTACATTCTTAACCTAATAAATTTAATACAATGAATATTGAAACAATCAAAAAAATCAATACCTACACATAATTAAATTATAAATTACATGTTTGTATTAAATTTTTAATATTTTGTGGTGAATGATTATAAATATTAATTCAATTATGATTAATTGATCTTTTTGCAAATTCACTATTTATTCCAATTTTTTTAGATATTTTTTTAAAGAAATTATGTATTGAAGTTTTTGAGAACTTCCTGATTGGCTTGGTGACCTGTGGTTATAGTGATTTGTGGTACAGCTAAAACCAAGATGTAGTTTCATACTGATTTATTATTAAAAGAATCCAACTATTCACACTAACAATACGAGTCATTAACTTGAGGTGGATGTGCCAACTTCAATTAACAAATAAATTTGCTACCGTTTGCAGATCTAGTAACCCAGTAATTATTATTATTATGCCGTGAGTATGCTGACACTTATATTTTAAACATTATTTCATTAATAATTAGGAACTTATATTATAGTGAGTGATTCTAAATTGTTAGGATGATTATTTGACCCTGACATAATTTTGTAATGGAATGATAATTATGTCTAATTTTGGGATTGGACATAGTTTTCAATCATAGCTCTTTCACTAAAATTTGAATACCTATGTAATTTAAGCATAAAATCTTAAATGAGGGACTATTTTAGGTATTATTACGAAATTGCCTCGTGAGACAATAGACAAGAAAAAAAAGCCCGAAGACAGGCAGAAAAACAAGAAGAAAAAGAAGAAGCCTGAAAGCAAAAAAAACAGAATAAATTCACGAATGCAATGGAAGTAGGTAGTACGTGAAGAAGTTGGGAGTGTTCATCAGAAAGTTGAAAGTGTTCACCAGGAAGTTGATATTACTGTGCGTCAGGATAATTGAATTGTTCGCCAAGAAGGTGGAACTTTTCGCCAAGAAACGAGAAACATTTTCAACATTTTTATCTAAAATAAATTATTAAAACAAAGTCTACACCATTTCGGAATGTTTGTGAATTTTTTGTGGAGCGACAAATGTATTTTAGAAAGTTCTTAATCAATATTTGGGTATTCGTCTTGTATTTTGATCATAGGTTGTATTTTTCATATTTTTGTTTGTTTTATATATTAACTTTTTGCGTGGATGCTGATTTTCTTTAGACCAATAATGAACATTTCTTCTATTAAAAATTCCATTATGGGTAATCATGCTTCCATTACTTCATAATATTATTTGGTGGAGAAAATTTTCGTTGTCTTGGCATTGTTCTATGATTTAAGTCCTTGGCAAATTTGATATTTATATGGATGAAATGAACTAGAAGAGAAGGCACTAGAAGAATTAAAGATTTTGCGTATATGTAAATATTTCTTCTTCTACAAGTACCATGTTCTCTTCGAACGTTGGCTATCATCAGCGCTATTTGCACCTTGTCCACTGCTTTTCTGAAAAAAGTAATTGTACTAACACCACACCATTGTCTAAGGTTTCATAGCCGTGATATTCGTCTACGACTTGCACCTCTTTTTCCTTCAATTTTTTCAGTTTAAGGAGTTCATATTTGTCATTTCTTGAAATGTGTCCAAAATATTCAAATTTACGTTTTTTGATGGTGTTTAATAAGTTAAATAGTTTGACCAGCGTATTTAACGAATCTTCGTTCTTTGGAAGTTTTAAAACTTCTGTGTATACTTCGTCTTGCCCTACCGCTTTTCTGGTTTTATCCAAAGATATTGCGTGCTGAACTTCTTCTTTTGTAATATCTATGCCTTGGTTTGAGAATTTCTCCGGATGTTCGGACCGATTATCGCTAAAAAGATTTTTAATGTAGTTACACCATTTTGGTAATTTTTCTTTAGTATCAGGTTTAATTTTGCCTTGGTTGTCCACAAGGATTCCTGCTTGTTTTTTATTAAATAATTCGGCCGCTTCCCTTATGATGTGCTTGTGCAAATTTAACGTGTCATGTTTAGCATCAAGATGTTCTATTTCTTGACATTGTTGTGTTATCCATTCTTGTTCTGCCATCTTTTTTTGTTTTTCATTAGTCTATTCATGTCCTTGTACTGAGGGTTGCCATCCAGACTTTTTTTTTTTTGAAGAAAGTGTTTGACACGACAAAATCATTTTCTTGTACCTAGACCGTATCTTCCAACAATGTCTTCTCGTAAAGTGTTTCCTAGTTTTACGTTGAAATCCCCCATAACAATTGTAATTTCAGACTTTTTTGTGAAGCTTAGGGCAGCTTGAATTTTATCGTAAAATATCTCTACGACATCGTCTGAGTGTTTACTTGTAGGAGCGTATATAATATTAACATTGAAGGGTTTACAGTTTAACTGGGAGAAATATGACTCGATCCGACACAGGAACAAAGGATATAAGGGATTTCTGAGTTTCTTGGTTTAGAATTATTGCGACGCCGGTATAGTGACTTGAGTCTTCATTACCTGTGTGATAGATATGGTGATCGTCTATCTGGCATTCACCTGAGTTAGGCCATCTTACTTCACTAACTCCCAAAATCTCTATGTCTGACCTTTTCATCTGTTTGACAACATTATTCACTTTTCCTGCCTGAAACATACTTCGAACGTTCCAGCATGCAATCTTCTTCATGACAGGGCCGGAGATTCTTAGCACCCTTTTGGTTTTCCTGTCATGCTGATGATTTTTCCTGGGGATGATAATGAAGTGGTTTCCCGTTGCCTTCCTCATCGCAGTATTGAAACCGTTAAGACAGTCCTTGTCACACTTTTAACTGCATAACTTTCTGCCGTTTTCTTTCTATATCTAGAAATACGCCAGCAATTACTTTTAGTGCTACTGCTTCATAACACTAATTTTCTCGCCATATCTGACCACCCTCACATAGTTCAGCCTGCAGGTCGGTGCAGTATCCAGGGTGTGGCACGTGGAGCCATATGTGAGAGAAAGCTGACCGCCTTGTAAGGACCAATTATTTAAGACCATCTCCAATATAAAATGACTCTCGATGCCATCGTCTTAACAAGAGGGGCTACCTCTACAGCGCAGCTCAAACCCAAAGTACTACTACTAAAAAATTAGCTGAAAATGTAGAGTCTTCCGTATGTGTACTTGGTACACATACACTATAGAAGGATTCCAATGCCTTTAATTTAAGGTTCGACAAGTAAATTAGTGAATTATGGAATTATTGAGAAAGTAGACCAACCTACCAATTAGGCTCTCCAAACCAAGTGATTTTTCAAAATGGCGACCGTGAAAAATTTAACATTTGTTTGTTTATCTTGAGTTTATTTGGAATATTTTCAAGCTAAATACAGTTTACTTTGTTGGTTAGTTTAAAAAAATGTCCAGATGACATTTTGATCCACAGTTCACATTAATGAGCAAATGAAGGCCTACAAAAGCTTAGATTAGAAAAAAAATGGTGACAAAATCCGAATATATGTAGATAAGATTATACAAATCCAAAGTCCAAAAGTTTCTACCAGTCTAAACTTCCAGAATCTATATATTTATTGTCTATTTGGAATAGGTATGCTCTTTGCCAAAAATTTTTCAAAAAAAAGTTATTTCAGATTCTAGACAGCTGTGGCGCTAACTCCGTTGTTGAGTTTTCCAACTTGGGTTGAGAAATAACACCAACTGTTGTATCAAAGACTCGAGGACTTCAATTTGCAATTATTTGGAACACAAAATGAATATAATAATTTTAATAAAGTAAAGATGATTATGATTATAATTTTAGTTATGAAAAAATGACGTTTTTCTTGTGGACTGTATATTAGGTTATGGTTATGATAGCCCTTTTCTGTTCTGATTCTGCTGTCACCTGTCACGCACTCAAGCACTTCTCTCTTTTTTCTTCCTTTTTTCTTTGCTATAATATCAAGTTCACTCATAGCAACCCGATGTCTTTAACAATGATGTGACAATGATCAAAATTTAATAAAAGTATATACTTCAAATGAATATGGAATAATTACTTTCTCTTCTCTCTCTTTTCAGTCATTATTCATTCCACTCCTGAATATAGGTACCTATTAAAGCAATACAAGTTTTCAAATAGGGTGCTGTGTGCACGTCAAATACTTAAATAGAAAAAAAATTTGTATTTCGTGTACCTAAGTCTTTTTTTTTTTTTTTTAAGACAACTGAAAAATTTCTCTCCTGTGGCATTTTTGTAAAAATCAAATACAGTCAAATTTTTTAATTTTTCCGTAATTATTAGTCATTGGCCGCGTTCACCAGATACAAACGTTGGTAAACGCTTTGCGATTATTCTGCTGATCGCTATGTTGAATTTGTGTTGAAACCAAACATGTTTTGCAAACGGGCGCCATTTTTGAAAGCCTATTTTAAGAGTGTTTATAATTTTCAACACATTAGCCCTTTTCACGTGGCTCCGGTTTAACAAACCGCAACATAGGTACCGCTCAAATTCAAGTGGTATCGATGACGTCACTTGTAACCGGGTTAGGAAATGGTATGTCATTTCTCTAACCAGCTCAGCGATAAGGTTACGTGTAACGGTCAGAACAAAAAAAATAGAAAATTTGTTAACAACGGGAAAATTCTGACAAGTGAAAACTTAAATATAAAGTTGTGTTCTGTTAATGTTAATATTATTTTAAAGTTTCTACCTATCTAATCAATTGACGAACATGCAAACAATTTAAGTTAAAATAAATAATAGGGAATTTTTTTTTTCAAGTTACATCAACCTATTATAAATGCTGACAGGTCGTTGGACTGCCTTATTTAAAATAACATTTTTTCTAACCGTTCATTTAAGTGGCATTTTCAGTGACGTCATCACTTGACATACCGCTACTAACCGTTTTTCAACCCGGTTAGTTTAAACCGGAGCCATGTGAAAGGGACTTTTCTATTTTCTGTGGTGACATGATATTCAGAGGGTGAAGTTCTGGCATTGAAAAGTTGAATCGTTCAGCAGAACCAAGAGTTTACCCAACATATTCTGTTGGTATTTGTAAAATATTTACAACCCATTTTGGTTCTGGTGAACGCAGCCATCAATAACATTCAACGAAAATGAGTTTGAACCCACCTATTTATTCATGTTAGGCCTGGTTTATTCACCGTCTGATAAACTATTGGTTTATTGAATGATTTGGTGAATTTGTCTTGCATTGTATAGATATTTACCAGCAAGTTTTTCGCAAAATGAATAAACGAGGTATAAATATAAATGGTGGTGGCTCCTAGCTTTCTTACTCATAACTGAGCATTGGTTAGCAGAAAATGCATCATTTTGTATTGTAAATTATACTCTGGTGTCTCTCTATTGTAGACATAATAAAACTCATGGTGAAACTGCTATTCTTATAGATAAGACATTTTTACAATCTTTTGATGTGACCCTCATAATAAATTTAATACTCTTTTAATTGAAAATGTTTTTGAATTTTCCTGAGTGTATAACAAAAAGAATAATTTATATATTTTTTGTATATACAGGTCCCCTATTATTCAAACTTATTTAAAGCAATACTTTGAAATTCTTCTATCAAAACTACTACCCAAGGCAGGTTTGATACTAGGGTGAGGCCCTAATATACATTTGGATTATTACAGATCAGAGGCAAAGCAAATTCTGTCTAACTTGTTTTTATCATTTGACCTAGAGATGTATTATGTTAATATGAACCATCTATAATAAACTGCTCATTTTCAAACCAAAATTGGTTGTCTATGTTCAAATTTCGCCCTAAAGCAAATGTTTGTTAGCTGCAGTGTAATTCCTGTTTTAGCAAAATTTCAACTTGCGATCAATGAACCACCAAAGTATAAAATTGGTGACTACTTAGCAGTAACAATAATAAAAAACTTGCATATATTAAGGAATTAAATTGGTCAACAGTTTTGAATTGTGAATCACCACTAAACGAATAGTTACCAAAAGTTAGTAACTGATGCATTTATAAAGTCTTTTCTTCCATTACAAAAAATTAAACACAAGAAAAGTAAACTGGATTACGTCCGTTATTAGAGCTTCATCAAAAAACATGCGTTCGTTACAAATAATACGTAAATTTACTGATGTCACTCTGACTGGTTTGTGATTTTTGCAGTAACAGACCTAATAACTGACACTCAATTTAGAGTCCAATCATTCAAGAGAGCATCACCGAACTCCGCTACGCGTCGTTCGGTGAACGGCAGCCGCGTGCGGAAAAATTCATTTTCCGCACTTGTTAGGTAAATGCTATTTTTTTTTTATTGTGAAAATAATTTCACATAAAATGTCTGTGCACTCGCGTTACGGATATTCACATACAATGTCAGCACTCGCGATACAGTTTAGTATTGATTTGGTAGAATACAGACTTTAAGAACCGGTCTTTTAAAAATGCCTGATGAAGTTTTGAAAGTTACTGATCGTATTATACCATCATTTCCCGGGTGTAGTTCAGTTATTCTTCCTAGCTTCCATTTAAGCGGTGGAAGTCCATCTTCTTTAACGACAATCAATGTACCAATCTTCAAATTTTGCTGGAAGTTTTGTTTCCACTTGACTCGTTCTTGTAAGGTCGATATATATTCAATGGACCATCGTGATCAAAAATGTTGCAGTAACTTTTGCAATCTTTCAAATCTAGAGAGTCGGTTCTCGTTTATTTCATTATAGTCATAATCAGGAATTGAGGTCAGTGTCTCGCCAATAATGAAATGTGCGGGAGTTAAAGGAGTTGGATCATTGGGATCCTGTGAAAGTGGGCAAAGTGGCCTGGAATTGAGGTAAGCTTCAATTTGGTATAAAAGTGTTGTAAAGTCCTCGTAAGTCAGAGAAACCTCTCCTATGATTCGTTTCATTCGTTGCTTTACAGACTTGACGTCTGCTTCCCATAACCTCCCTTGATGTGGTGCGCGTGGTGTGATAAACCTCCATTGAATGCCGTCATTCAATAAAGCAGTATGGATTTTACATTCATTTTCCATGAAAAATCGTTGAATTTCATTATTTGCACCAACATAAGTACTACCATTATCTGAATGTATTTCAAGAGGTTGGCCACGTCTTGACATAAAACGGCGTAATGAAGCTAAAAAACACTCAGTGGTAAGATCTGTCCACCACTTCAAGATGGATTGCCTTTGTAGAGAAACAAACAAATAATGAAATGTAACATTTTGTTAATTTGAAATTTCTACCCTTTCTATCTCGAAGCAAAAAAAGACCCGCATAATCAGCTCCACAAATAAAAAATGGTCTGGCAGGCATAACCCGTTTTTCGGGAAGATTTCCCATAAGATGAACTTCAGGTTTCGCATTGACTCTGAAACAACTCATGCACTCGTGAATAACTTTTCGAATGAGATTACGACCAGATAAAGGCCAAAAACGTTCTCGAATTGAGGCTAAAAGTTGTTGTTGACCGCAATAGAGTAATCGTAAATGTTCATAACGTGCAATTAAAACGGTAAAATGGTGACTGCCAGATAGAATAGCAGGGTGCTTTTTCAGATAGTTAAATTTTGAATTGTTCAAGCGTCCACCTACGCGTATGATTTGATGAGTTTGGTCAAAGAATGGGTTTAAGCTTAAAAGTTTACTTTTTTTGTCTAGTGGCTTTGAATTAATCAATCTGTTATATTCGTCAGGAAAACATTCAATTTGAACCATTTTAATTAAAAAATTTATTGATTTGTTTAAATCCTGTTCTGTTAGTTGTCTTCCAGAAATACGCAAATGCTTTAAGTTTCTGCAATTTCCTATGAAACGTAGTACGTAAGCAAGATTGCGCTGCAAACAACCAAAATCTGAAAACCTAGAAATATATTCAGAGAAATCTTTAGTTAAACTGGTAAGACAGGTCACAGAAATGGAGCGCAACTCTGGCAAAGTCGATTTTTTAATTTGGACTGGATATTCGGGCCATTCAGCCTCTGGCAAAACTAACCAATGGGGTCCATGGAACCACTTATTTGAATTTATCAAAGTGTTGGGATATACCTCTTGATAAAAGGTCTGATGGGTTATCTAACGTATTGATATATTTCCAGTCCTTAGAATTAGTAAGCGTTTGAATTTGTGATACACGATTTGCCACGAAAATTTTGAGTTCATGAGGTGATGTAAACGGTTTTAGAAATGTTGATATTAATTGCTCCTTTCACTCTCTCAACCAGTTCGCTAAGCAAAATGCACCCAGATAATTCTAGTCTTGGTATTGTGATAGTCTTAATGGGAGAAATTCTTGTTTTTGCACAAAAAAGATTGGAAACGCAATTTCCAAAGCTATCTGTACATCTTATAAATACTGAAGCGCCGTATGCTGCTTCAGAGGCATCAGAAAAACCGTGTATTTGAATTGTTAAGCAATTAGCAGTTAAAACATGTCTCGGGATTTTAAAGTTATTAAGAATTGGCAACTGTGGGGAGAGAACCGGAGAAAGAAGGCCTAAAGGGTCAAAAATTTGCGAAATGGAACTCAAAATTAATCTTTTTGATATTTTTCTCGAAGTGTCTAATAACTTGATTTTGTATTCCAGAGTATCGCTGGATGCATTCCAGACTAAACCCAAAGTTTTTTGTTCCTGGTCAGTACCAAGTTGTACAATATTTGATTCGTCATTACTTTGCATCAAAGTTTCGTCATTAGATTTCCACTTTCTAAAATAGAAACCATATTTTTGTAATAAATTTGAAAGTGTCAGTTTTATTTCCTTTACTTCCTCAGAGGATTTTCTTCCAGTTAAAAGGTTGTCAACATAAAAATCTTTAAGAATTATTGAAGCTATTTCAGGATAAGTTGTCAATTTTTGATAAGCAACTTCATGTAAAGCGCGAATAGCTAAAAAAGCTAATGAAACCAAGCCATAAGTTACAGTATTGAGAGTATATGATTTAATTTCATCGTCGGGATTGAAACGCCATAAAATTTTTTTGGAAATTACGTTGACTTTCATTTAAATATACACAGCGGTACATTTTCGCAATATCTGCTCCCAAAACCACATTGTGAATACGAAAACGTAGCAAAATGTTAAATAAAAAATCTTGTATGTGGGGCCAGTAAGCATTAAGTCATTAACTGAAATTCCTGACGTGGTAGGAGCACTACCGTTGAATACAACTCTTAATTTAGTCGTTGTTGAAGTTTCTTTAAAAACAGAATGATGTGGCAAGAAAAAACCAGAATTATCCTGCGAATCAGCAAGGGACATATCGTCGCTTATCTGACAAATGGGCGTAAGCACCATAAACATCATTTGTCAAGAGAGCAATTTTAAAAAAATGTACCATATACATGGTTCCGTGTTTCTGTTATTTGAAAGGCAGTTCCAGTGATAATATTTCATATAGAGAGATTAATAAACATACTTTTCCCAAGTACTATTCGAATTCAAGAAATTTCAGGTGAACATGATAAAATATGACTTAGATGGACATACGTCCCTTCGTGGGATCTGAATATTATTATTATCGTACTTATGCCTAGTACTGCACTTAACAAAACATCGGTAATAATCTGCGGTAAAGAACAAAAAAAAAATCCCACTTTATAACAAGACATAAACAAAAGTTAACATTGAAAAAAAAAGTCCCTGTAAATCATAGGAAATAAAATAAACAACTTTATTGTAAAAAAGAAGAATCTTTGTATTTATTTGCTGGGAGTTTCATCTGGCCACTGTTTGATTTGGGTAGGTTTTTGAAGCACATCAGATGGTAGTCTTGCATGGTAGTGGCAGTTTCTGATATTCAGCATCATGGTGAGTTTTTTAAATATTTACTATAGTGACGTCATCTTTGTTTACCATTACTTCCTTAATTTTGGTCCAACCGACATTTTCACCAGAGTCCAATTTTCTGGTTACACAAAGCTGGATTTTTTCAAAAACCGTGTATGGCCATTTTTTTTCTGGCGAGTTTGAAGATGGGGGTACTGTGCTGATATATAAATATTTCCCGCGGATTGAATTGCTGTTGCAATAGAACTGTGGGCGGAATCACCTTCATTTTGCTCATGATTTGTTTTGAAAAAAGACAATACAATTTCACGTATGTTTTTTGAATTTACGACAGCATGTAGTAACATGGTGAAAACGATTGTGTTTTTATTGTGGCCACCACAACCATCTGCGCTTTACTTCTTACTTCTTTGATTCCTTGGTTGTACAGTTGCATAAATATCTGCCAACGCATGTAGAAATTTCATTGGCAACCCTTTTACTTACAACTTCAGACCAAGAGAAGCACTACGACGACGATAAAACAATGCATTTTCGTTACTTATATGTAACTGAATAACTTGTTGTATGTCAAAAACAGCAGCAGCCATTAAATCTGGGTTGTTTTTGGACATTTCCTTAGCATCCTCCTTCTTTTTGCGCAGTGTTTTTCTCGGCGACATGTGCAGTGCAAGCATCTTTGAAGCTCTAATTTTTTATTTGCATCACCTTCCCTGTACGACGAACAAAGACTGCATTGGTCCTTCCTGGAATGGTAGAAGGACAGAGGACAGATTCAGTGATTCAAATACTCTACGGTAAGTATGGTAGTTGCATTTTGGCAGCTCCAGGCTCTCTTCTACAAGTTAAACATTTTCTTCACGTTAAGTCGGGATGTAAATATTTTTTTGAAGTCGATTTTCTACAAAAGTGCGACTCCATTTTTGGGAACTTTTGTATGTGCTGAGGATCTCATAACTTCGTCTTTTCGTCGACTTTCTATAACGCAATGCCTTAAACGTTTATCGAACAAAACTCTGCCTTGAACCGATCTCTTACTTATTATTGCCGTCCGAACTGCTTTTTCGGAAACTGCCAGTGTGTTCTGAAACGTAATTTCACAAACTGGTAATGATCCTCTGCTTTTTGGTAAGTAATAAGCCAAAGTCCTTGTTCTTCTGCACTCTGTTGCAGCAGTTCTTCTCCTGTAAACATCATTCTCATTGATATGGCGTACAATGAGCTCCCTCTGTAATTGGAGACTTGGTATTGTAGAAAGCATGAAATATTTTCTGGCGCTCTTGTTCTTCCTTAGTCAGCAACTTGCAGCCCTCATTTTTACATTTTTGAGAATCACATCGTGGCTTCATGATTCTTTGCGGAACTTGCTTTTTCAAAAAGGAACTCACGTATGCTCTTCCTTCTGTTCTTAGGGTGCGTGCCATCTTTTTCATGTTGTTTTTATTTATAGCTACTGATAACTTACCTATACAGATACCACTGCAATAAAAGGCACACTCAAACTCTTAATATCTTCACTTTCAACAGAAAAATCTAGAAAACATTGCAGGGTAAATACCACAGGAAGCAACTAGAATGATTATGTATGAATTTATGCTACATGGTTGCCGGTGCGAAGTTATAGCTCATCCGGGGCACATCAGCCGAACATTTTTCGTTGGAAATCTGACAGAAAGGCGTAAATCCGTTTCCGGGATATACGCCTCTTAGTAAGATCCTGCAGTTACTTTTGATGTCGCTTCCGCCCATATCAACCACGTTCTAATTGGGAAAATACTACTTATACAGATGCGCCAGTTGGTCAGATCATAAATGTACTCCATGGCAATATTTTCATGAAATAATCTGTATTTTAGAAATATTGTCGCTTACGCCCATTTGTCAGAGAAGCGACGATATGATTCAAATCAATATATTCCTGTATAAAACTATGATACTGTTGTTTTATGTTCGGATTTTTCTCAAGCTTTCGTTCCAAAGATAAAAACTGATTTGTGGCATTAGTTTTTGAATCTCCCAGACAGGAAAGTGATTGTTTAAGCGACATTGAAACGGTAAAACTGCCATCTGGGTTTTGAAAAGTAGTATCTTTAAAATGTTTTTCACAAAAAAAATCGTCTTCTGAGATGTATTTAGTTTTAGAATATTCTTCTAGACTCCAAAATTTTGTCAAATGTCTGTCAATGTCAATAGACGATAAGTAACAGTTGGTTTGATTTTCAAAGTCATTACTCAAGATTGTACCTAAGCAAGTTTGTTGTTTCTGAGGTATTGAAATTGGTCCAGAAATTATCCAACCAAGTTTGGTTTTTTGTAAAATAGGGCAATTTTTGCCAATTTTTATTTGGCCGATGCATATCAAGTCCCAAAATAGATCTGCACCAATAAGCAAATCGATTGTGGTAGACTGGAAAAAGTCATGATCAGCAAGTGAAATATTCTGAGGTATGTTCAAAAATTGTGGGTCAAAACTAAATGATGGTAAGTTTCCTGTTATGCCTGGAAACACTAGGCAGTGAAGTTGGGCTTGAAAATTGTTGAATCGTGACTTTATGTTAACAGAAACACTACACTTAATTTTGTGATTTGACTGACCTATACCAGAAACTGACATGTTTGTTTTTGTTTTTGGAAGTTGTAAAATATCACAAAGTCGTTGACTTATAAAGTTACTTTGACTTCCATTGTCTAGTAAAACTCTACAGTCATGTAGGTTGCCTTGAACATCATATATTTTGACAATGGCAGTCGACAATAAACTTGATTTTTCGTTAGTAGAATTAGTAAATAAACTTGTATGTGTATGGTGTGCTTGTTTGTTTATCTTTTTCAGTGACTTGTGAATTATCAGAACTTGTTTCATCTTGTTTTGTTATTGTAGATGCCGCATGGTTTGTAAGATTGGGTGAATGAGGTATGTTTGATGTTGAATTTTGAAAATGCAAAAACGTGTGATGCATGCCAGAACACTTACGACACCCAGGGGATCTACATTCTTTTGTCGCGTGATTATCTCCTGAGCAGTTTATACATAGACGCATTCGTCTTGCATTGTTTAATTTCTCAAAGGCGTTTAATTTTAAAAAAGACCCACACGTATAAATTGTGTGACCTGAAGTATGACACATTGGACATTTTTTGACCTCAGCAACATGGCCTTTGGTGGAAAATTCTTTTTTGTGGAATGGGGTTTTTTGGTAGGACGGTTTTTGAGTTGAAAATAGTACATTAAAATACAAGTTTCATAAGACGTCATTTTATCGCACGAGCCCTATATTAGAAAACGAGCCGGAGGCGAGTTTTCTAAAGGGCGAGTGCGATAAAATGTCTTATGAAACGAATATTTTATACTATTTTTTCTATTTTGGTATTGTTTAATTTAAAAAAAAACTTTTCTTGGAAATTTTATTCTCATATTTCCTGATTTCATATGTTTAGGTTGGTAACACTACATGCCAAATATAGAAATCTTCTATTATTTTTTATCGCGAATGACAGTTCGATGGCCATCAGTCAGCCAGTGTTACCAACCTGCGATAAGTAAAAAAGGAGTGTCACAAAGAGCTTCTTTTCGAAACTACTTTTAGTGTCGAAAAGACTTCGATATGACACCAAAATAGAAAAAATATCTTTTGTATTTGCGTTTAAAGATTGTAAAATTCGACATTTTTCTTTTAAAAAATCAATTAAACCCTTTTGTGTAGGAATGTTAGTTAAATTTCCCCTTGCCTCCCATGCGCGGCGTGTGCTGCTGTCAAAGGACCTCGCACATTTCTTATGGAAAATGGCTAAATTTTTTGAAAAATTGAGATAATGTAGTTCTCGATGTCCTGATTAAAAGTTCTCATGGGCACAACTCAATCCTATGATCAGTTTTTGAGTTATGGGTTGTCAAAATTGGCTTTTTTAGACTTCGAGATATTGATTTTTTTTCAACATATTTGTTTATATTTCCTCCATTAGCACATTTAAATTAAAAGTTTCTACTCTAAGTTTTAGGCGTTTTGGTGTCTTCTTAAAATGTGGTATAAAAGTTCCTACAGCATCTTACACAAAATGGTGGCGACAAAGAAATGTCAATTTAGAAAAAGTCGCAAATAACTAAATTCGATCAATTGTGTATGATACAAAAACGAACGGCTAGATTTTTCCCTATTTTCAATATGTTGTTATCAAAAGTATACTTAAGAATACCTACTATAGTTTTGGATCCAGAATGTTATACCAGGTGTTCATTTTGTACCAGGGCCCCGGTGTAGATGGTAAATGCCGACTGCAAGCGGGTTTCAAGTTCAAATGCTGTTTCAATGGGCATTATTCATTGTTTTTAGTTTACCGTAGGAATGGAGTTCACTAAAATTGATAATATTGACTAAGCGTAAGAAACATAGAATAGTCTCATCATTTTTAAAACTGTACAAATAGACCCTGAGATAGGGCCTGTTTAGTGGAGTCATTTTAATTGCCCAAAGTGAGGCAATGAAAAAAATTATTACGTTTATTAGTTTAAGTAGATAGGTATAAGTCTGATGGGATGGCACTCTTTATTCCTACGCTATATCTGTGAGAATGGTTATTTATACAGTTTTAAAAAAGGTCACATACTCGTCAGTCCTCAGACTATTTTATATTTTGTACACTATGGCCGACAATATCAATTTTAGTGAACTCTATTCCTATGGTAAACTTAAAACAATAAATAATGCCCATTGAAACAGCATTTGAACTTGAACCCCGCTTGCAGTCGGCATTTACCATCTACACCAGGGCCCTGGCACAAAATGAACACCTGGTATAACATTTTGGATCCAAAACTATAGTAGGTATTCTTAAGTATACTTTTGATAACAACATATTGAAAATAGGGCAAAATCTAGCCGTTCGTTTTTGTATTCTACACAATTGATCGAATTTAGTTATTTGCGACTTTTTCTAAATTGACATTTTTTTGCCGCCAACATTTTGTGTAAGACGCTGTAGGAACTTTTATACCACATTTTAAGAAGACACCAAAACGCCTAAAACTTAGAGTAAAAACTTTCAATTTAAATGTACTTATCGAGGAAATATAAACAAATATGTTGAAAAAAAATCAATATCTCAAAGTCTAAAAAAGCCAATTTTGACAACCCGTAACTCAAAAACTGATCATAGGATTGAGTTGTGCCCATGAGAACTTTTAATCAGGACATCGAGAACTACATTATCTCAAATTTTCAGAAAATTTAGCCGAAAGCCATTTTCATAAGAAATGTGCGAGGTCCTTTGTTTGTAATTAAATAAATCAAAAGATCGTCCCATTGATCAGTGGGTCGTCCAAGAACCTGTAAAGCTCTTTAATGCTTCTGCAATCCATCCAGTAGTTGTCGCAAACCGTCATATGACCAGGGCCGGCCCTACCATAAGGCGAACTGAGCGAGCGCTCCAGGCGCCAGACCTCGGGGGCGCCTCCGAATCGTTTATGATAAAAAAAGAGAATAATATATTTCTGCTCTGAATCTTGTCTTCGCTTTCCGATATCCTGCTATTCTGCTTGCGAGCAAGCGTGTGCGGTTAGTATGTGAATCCTATAGAACGTTTAGGCCCGGTTCTTCACTTCCAGATAAATTTTCTGGTGACTGTCTGGCCGATCAAAGGGATTGCGGATTGCCTTTTTATCCGGCAGTCCAGCATTAAATAATTGGCAAGATAAGTTCCTGAATATCTGGACAGCACTTATTTTTGTTGTAACCATTCCTGTGGGTGGCGAAGATGAACGGATCTTTAGCAAGCTTAGGTTAATTAACCGTGCGTTTGGTATTATGATCTGAGTTCTCCTAGCTTGAATTTACTGTTCATTTATTTAAAAAGTTTACTCGGTGCAGGCTCATTTGCGTTCGTTTATTAAAATTTCGAGGGCTCTGATCATTGGCTCTGATACAGCGTTTAACTCGAGGTTCAATTGCTCTGTGTGCTCACTGGTCACGTGACTACTGCCGCGCTTCAGCACGCTCTGCTCTTTGAGCAACATACCGAACGCAACCTAAAAGGTACCTAAGGGGTCAACTCTAGCAGAAGACAACCTTTCTGATCTGGCCCTGCTGTCCTTGGATATGA
The DNA here is from genome assembly GCA_917834065.1 of Ceutorhynchus assimilis. NCBI lineage: Eukaryota > Metazoa > Arthropoda > Insecta > Coleoptera > Curculionidae > Ceutorhynchus > Ceutorhynchus assimilis. The sequence continues at coordinate 1,916,119 of OU892285.1, read as the reverse complement.
TATAGCTCAGACATTGTCATATGAGGAGATCATACAAATTTGTAAATACAAAAGTGCGCAAACAGCGATTTTGCGTTTTGTTTGTTCGATTTTTATGTTTATACCTAAGTGTTAATCAATAATTACCGCCAAAGTTGATTATTGATTGATCTCATCAACGAATGTAGAACAAATGTTGGTAAAGAAGAGAGCTTCCTACCTTATTGTTAAAATGGTGATTACTGATCTCTTTGAAAAATAATTATTAAATATAATAAATAAATACATTTTTCACACAACTTTCATTATTTGCTTGTGATTCTACTTTGAATCCAGTCTCAAAAGGAAAAAAGTAGATACCAACCGTACCAATGAACATGGAACATGGATGCTTTCAAATTTCAATTGATAAGATAGATAGGGATATACAGGGTGTTTGGCGGAGGGTTAGCCAAACTTGGTAGGCGTACAGATAAGTGCCCTTGAGTAACTTTTTTTTAAAATGTTTATGAAAATGTTTGTTTCGTGTGTTTTTGGTCTGTAGGGTATCACGAGGGGTATCCTTGATCTAATAAAGTAATAATTAGGCACAAATACTACCGAAATAATTAGCATTTTTATAAACAGTTTAAAAAAAGTTACAGAAGTCAAAAGGTCCATTTTTGAAAATTCTTCAGAATAATACAAAAGCAATGATATAAAAAAAACGGGAACCTTAAGGGCACAAGTGTATTAATAAAATATCTTCAAAATGGGCCGATCTATACGACCACCAAGTTTGGCTAACCCTCCGCCAAACACCCTGTATAGGTTTTGGGCAAAATTCATGCGAGAACGATTCTCATTTGAATTAGGGGCGCCAAAGTCGGATCTCGCTCCATCCTAAAAATAGGCTCGGGCCGGCACTGCATATGACTCTTTCTGTAAAACTGGCAAGTTAAAAATCGATTCAATGTGAAAATTAATCAAAAGCTGTTTATTTTCGTATCTCTCCTCTAGTAAGGACCAGGCAACGTTATAATTATTGTCAGAACATTGTAGTGACTGTATGACGTCAGCAGCGTCGCCCTTTAATGCTAGGCGCAAATAATGAAATTTTTGTACATTAGATATATTTTTACTGTGTACGATTGAAGTAAAAGTATCACGAAAATTCAGCCATTGGTCTAGTGATCCGTCAAATGTCGGTACATTCAATGAAGGTAAGTTATCCTCCGGGAATTGCACAGTGTTGCCAAGTTGAGTAGCATTGGGATTCATATTATTTACTGGTAAATGCGATTTTGATTGTAGAAACTGTTTAACCGCTGAGATTGTTCGATAATATTGTGTTTCAAAAGCTTGCCGTTCAAACTCGTAAATTCTGACATAATTTACATCAAAATCGTCGTCTAACAGGCCCCGTATTCTTGACTGTCCGGGAAGGGAGTGTTCCCGGGAACGTTCCCAGGAAAGCTAGTTCACTTTCGCTCACGGGAGCTAAAAAGTCGTATTCTTGAAGACCCACAAGCCCTCGCAATGTTGCCGCATGCATATGCGAGTGTCAATGGAACAAACCAAAACGTGTTTTCAAGCGAAAAAAACGAAGAGGAAGTAATCTAACCCCACGTTTGATGTTTATTATTGTCTATTTTTCCAAACTTTGAAAGCTGAAAGGCATTTAGGTTTGATAATTTATTTATTTTTAACTACCCTATGAACATGAACATCATCGCTGTAAGTTTTCGATAATTGCATTCCTCTTATGGCATTTTTTATACATGAGGGAAATATTCCGCATAATTTTCCGCAGCATAAATTCCGTTTTCCTGTCTCTGAACTTCGTATGGCTCATCAACTTCTGGAATACTGTGTTCAATGCATGCATACCTTTGTAGTTTTGGTTAAAGCCGAGACTCGCGTTGAAGCGGTAACATACGGAATAACCATATCTACTATTCCGTGGCATACATTTTTGCTTAGGCACTCTAAAAAATTTCACGAATTTCTGGTCAAGGGAAAACGAATTCTTTGAGGCAGAAAATTTCATCCTATTTCTCTTGCTTCTGGAGCATTTTCCATGTCTTCTTGGATTATGTTATGTTATTCAAGATAATCTCATTAAAATAATCCACATTTATTGTAATGAAAGGACACAACACATACAAAAACGAAAAAACCTTGAACTTGAAAGGAGAAAACCAAAAAACCGTCAAGTTTGAAAACAACGTCAAGTTTTGAGGTTAGAAGCCCGTATTCTTGATTTCTGTTCAATAGTTTGCTGTATAACCTCGTATTCATCCAATGCAGGCTCAGCCTTGATTAACCTACTGCGCAACTCCTCTAAGTTTAACGTATTGCTCGTAAGATCCAATGCATTGAAGTACGTTTCAAATCGTGTAAAAGCCTGTTTTAAAATTTTTCTTTTCCTTTTTTCGTGTTTCAATTCATCAGCCATTTTTCAAAATAGATGAGTAGGTATTAAATTTTAGAAAAAATAGTCGTCAAATCCGTAAAACTTCAAATAAACTTGTCAAAAAGTTGGAAATTGCTTGTTCTGGTTGTCTAGTAACGTCAAAATTCTAAAAATGGTAAAATACTAACTTTTTTGCTTGTAAAAATAAATAAAATCGTTAAATAAACAGCTTAGTAGCTTGTACAATCGTTTAAAATTGTGAAAGGTGGAATAGTGGCGTGAAGCTTGTAAAAAAAAATTAGTTAAAATTGTCAAAATACCAAATTTCGGCTTTGGGAAGTACCAAAAGAAACACACTACCTTATTTGTTTTTGAATTCCTGTTAAAACCAAAATTCAGGCACTATGGTGTTTGTTTTGTATAAAAATCCAATCCAATGTTCTTGTCAATCAACAATATTTTAGTTTTGTTCACAAATTGTTCATAATTTCTTGTAAAATGTTCATAAAAATAGTCTAAAATCGTTAAAATGAACAAAGTTAATTAAAAAACACCTTACGCGGGCTTCTGTTCTGCACGTCCAAGCTCCAAACTCGCATGTTTCGGTGCAGATTATCAGAAAAACTCACAAAAAGTATCCAAAGGTTCAAAGGTTGTCCAAAAACTGGTATTATCCGTGCTGTCGAAGGACCAAATGTTGTGTAAGCGGGTTGGAAAACCTACTAGTGAAGATTTTTAAGCATTTCACTTTATTTTCTTGTGTTATCAATTGAATCAGACGAGACGGACGAGACGTACATAAGTGTATCAATTTTTTTTTATAATCATAATAATAATTTTTTCTACTTGCGTGCACAAAGTAATCACTTTGCGCACTCATTTGCGTGCGCAAAGTTGAACTTTGCGCACGGAAACTCTTTGCGCACTCATTTTTGTTACGCATAATTACCATAGTTATACTTGATTTTTCAATGTTTTGATGGTTTCTGAATAAACTAATATTCATAATGAAGGGTTTTAGTTGAAATTAGCGCTTAGTTAACATGATGTTCCTATCAAAGGTGTCCAAATTGGACCAGCCTGTACTGCTAGGAATTTGTACAATTTTTGATATTTGAGAGACTCTCATGAAAATATTCTAGCTGGTATTCTAGAAATTCCAGAAGATGTTAAAAGATTTTTTGGGATTTTAATTTAAGACATTCTAAGGAATTCCAATAGATTTTAAACGATTTTTGAAGATTTTGATTTGATTGATTTTTCTAATAGTGTAATAATTATTCAAAGTCTACTTTTTTAAGATATTCGTAGAAAAAATATTGTTCCTAACACTTGCGCAAAGTGTCTTTCCCGCACTCAAAGCTTATCCGAACTCCGCTTCGCGTCGTTCGTCTAACTGCGTTTTCGTGCGGGAAAGTATCACTTTGCGCACTTGTTAGGAAAATAACTATTTTAGTTGCGTAGCAATCGTCTAACAAAGAAAAAACTTACAAACTAGATTCAAAATCAAAAAAAAATGCTGTTCATTATTCAATGTCAATGTCTCTTCTTTGCCGACTGGTGCTAACTGTCTCTATTGAAAAAGGCGAATTGACATTGATGGTTGGGATTTAAAGTTCAATTCATAAGTGGCGCAAACAAACACATTGACATTTAAATTTCTTTTTGATAACTTATTATTGAATATATAGTCTGGCAAGTGGTAAGTTGTTAGAGGCGAAAGGGGGAAGAAAAGTGGGACGTAACCTAAGAATATTTACTGACACCTCAACTGACACTGCTCGATGGCAGCCATTTCTTTGGGTTCAGTGGCACCGAAAACACCAAGGAAATGAACCAATAAAATTATTAGATTTTTTTTAAAGTTTCGCCAATAGCCACGCCACTGTGCTGTCGTTCAGGCTCTAACCTTGAGCTCTAACCAATAAAATCATGCCTCTGAATAATCACGCCTCTCCACATCCATCATTTCGCAATGCTGTCGGATTTTTTTTTATTTCAAAATACTACACATGCCCATGTAGCAAAAAAAAAAAATTAAAAAAAAAAAGTCAAAAGGCAAGTTTCTGAGTAGGTAATTAAATACTATTCCACAACTATTATAATGTGAACACGCCCCGCCGGTTATTGTGAACACGCTTTAGTCAAGAGTTTTATGAACACGCCCTAGTTCAAAGTTCCATCAAAAAAGGGGCAACGGAAACTCGGTGAATCACCGGTTAATTCGGCAATGGGAATTGCGTCTGCAAGCAAAATGAGCAAAATTTGACAGAAGTCACGTGATTTGACACGTGAAAAAAGATAAGTGGTGGATAAGTGATCACGTGACGTCCGTCAAAATTCGCTCCTTTTGCTCGCAGATGCAATTACCGAACCCAGCCACCGGCTCAGCTTTCAGTGATGTAAGTGACATTGTAACGTATTGTCTGGCTAGCCAAACGGCGAACTGCAATAGAATTTGCTGTTTTGCCAAACTTGGAGGAAACAGTAATAAACAAGTTGATGACATTTCTTTTTTTGCTATATGGGCATGTGTAGTATTTTGAAATAAAAAAAAATCCGGCAACATTGCGAAATGATGGATGTGGAGAGGCGTGATTATTCAGAGGCATGATTCTATTGGTTAGAGCGTGAACGACAGCACAGTGACGTGGTTATTGGCGAAACTTAGAAAAAAAAAATTATTGGTTCATTTCCTTGATGTTTTCGGTGCCACTGAACCCAGAGACATGGCTGTCATCGAGCGGTGTCGGTTGAGGTGTCAGTAAATATTCTTAGGTTACGCCCCACTTTTCTTCCCCCTTTCGTCTCTAGCAACTTACCACTTGCCAGACTATACAGGGTTATTTATAATAATTGTTGAAACAATTTTTTTTTTTTTAAACTTACTTTCGCATATAAAGGGTGTTTCAGAAAAGCTGGTTGTGGTCCAACTTATTTTAAATGGAATACCCTGTATATAATTGAATATACAGGGTTGACAACGAAATCGTTATACAAGGCGTCATTCAGGTTGTCTTTAAATTAAAAAATTTGAAAATCGGGTAAGTCATTGCGTCGCAGAAAAGATGCGCGTCAAATGTTGTGCTTTTGCCGTAGCCATGTTAGGCTGTATCCTCAAATGGCGGCGTACGCAGAAGAGATGCGCCTGAGAGTTAACCTGCTGTTTGCTTTTGTATATGCTGTGGTAAAATTCTGAGCAAATTTCCTGTGATAAACCCTATAAAAATTCTTATATCTAAGTTCAACTGTTTTGGAAATATTAATAATTGAAAACTGACTTTTTTGCAACTTTGCCTGGCTGTAAGGATTTTTCAATCATAGATTAAATTCAAAGTTGGTATCAATATGGTATCAAATGATAATTTATGAAAATCTAAGATAAGAATTTCAGCTCGGTTTTGCTCCTGTCTAAAATTAACCGTTTAGGTTTTAAAGTCTGTCAAAGTTGCAAAAAAAATTGGCTTTGCGGCGCTTAGGGGGCGCCGGATCTCAGTCTCCCCCCCCTAGAGGTAGTCATATCGCTACGGCCCTGATGTCACCAACTTATTTATTACTGTTTCCGTCAAGTTTGGCAAAGCAGCAAATTCTATTGCAGTTCGCCGTTTGGCTAGCCAGATAATACACACAATTGAAAACAAGATAACTGTTAATTTTTTGGTATTCATGTGGATACTCAACTTAAATTTAATGAACACGTAACTTTGAACAAACGATTGGCAAGTGGTTGCTATGCTGGAAGAATGGCGTCCAATGAACTTGGTTTAAGTACTGCTAAGTTGGGTTTATTTCTCGTTTGTTGAATCACATATCAGGTATGGCATTGCATTTTGGGGTAACTGTTCTAATAAATTGTTTGATTCTGTTTTTGTCATTCAAAAAAGAGCAGTTCGTTATTTTATGTAAGGTTGGATATTGGGAGCATTACAAGTCACTATTTATAAAACATAGAATACTCATAGTATGCTGTATATTTATCATGGAAACTGTATGCCTTATGCACAAAAAACATTATAGTTAAAATATCCAACAACTTAAAATTCAGCTCCATATCCAAGACTGCATTGACGCAAATTTCACTTATTCATAAAAGTAGGCAGATTTTTAATCACGTCTGATAACTTGAGGCAGGTATGTGGTTTTAAAAAGTTTAGACTAAAGCTCAAAACATTTTTATATTATGGAAAAGCCTACTATCATAATAATGAATTTTTCAATGAAAAAATTTAATTTTGTTTGTTTCATTATTTTGTTTTGTTTTGACGGCAACCTTTATGTTTCTTTTGTATTGGCTGTAGCTTTTATATGACCCTATATAGTTTAATGTTATAATTGTACCTATGCTGCTTAAGTTGAAGATGTAAAAGTGTGACATTTTACAAAATCCATTTTCAAGGTACATAATGTGCGTGGCTCACGCAGTAGGGTACCCAACCATAAAAACCTTGCAATCTAATAAATCATGCTTATAAGCCTTAAAAAAATTAAAGGTTAATGGGACCACGTACATATAGTCATTTGAATTTTTTTCACGCTGTATATAGATTCTGGTATGTTATGGGTACAGCTGACATTTTGCAAGGTGTCTATTGTGTGAGCAACACACAATGGCAGCAAAGTGCAATCTAATAAATCATGACTTGAATGGAAAAAAAAAACAGGTTACTGGAGCTAGTTCAGTTCACTTCACACTGAGATAGAATCTTGGTAACTGGTACATTATTTAAGTGGAACAAAATGGATTTTTACTGGGCTTTGTGTTTCAAGGAACAATAAATCATATTATAGACAAAATTGTTGCTTTATTGTTGTTCATTAGGTGATTAAGTTATTGATTTGATTTGGTCATATAAATACTTGCCAAGTGGGTTGGTTAGATAATCAGTAAATTATTGAACGATTTTGTTCTGAATCTGCGTTCTCACCGTTTGATTGAACGGAGATTAAAAAAGTTAAATGATAATTAATTTGGAGATCAACCTGTACATTTTGATATTAACTTTTTAATCACTGTTTGCTTAAACGGAGCAAGAAGCTATCAATATTATTATTGTCTCAGGTTAGGTCAATTATTCAATTTTTCCTATGCTCTTTTTTCAAACATCTCGGCTTCAAACTTCACGTCTGTAAACTATGACAATGATTTACAGTATGTAGTGGAATAAAATCACTGCTCTAACTCGCTGTTTTCTGAGGGTGGGTGATTCCGAGGTATAACCAGATGAAACCTATATCATTTTGTAGAGGACACTTTGGGGCATAGGAAATGGGAATGTAGGTACAACTTTTTTCAATAGGACTGAACTTTGAAATCGGCCTTTAAACGTGACTCAGCTCGAATTTGAAAAACTATGTTTTTCTAAACATTACCCGCTATATTAATTTAAGCATACAATCTAAGAGTCTGATTTTTTGCACACTTATACTTGAAACATGAGCGCTTCTAATGACAGTTCAGAAATTTCGAAAAGGCTCAAGGTTTTTTTGTTAAAAAGTTAGGAATATAGAATTATCAAAATCGTGCATCTTAAACTTCACCCTGCGGCGAGCACTGTGTATTATTGAGAATTTCTATACATATATATCGAATCAAATGTAGTAAAAACATTGACGAAGTTTTTTAAAAAAAATTAAGGTGCTAACTTTAACGGTTATAGAAATATAAATTTTTATCCAAGAGCCCTGGAGTGCGCTCAGCCTATCGTGAACCGCGTCGCGACGGAATTATTCGTGCATTCACCGAGAGGTGCATTTTCTGACTTTTCTATATTCAATAGTCGCTTCTCTTCGAACTGATGTTAAACAAGGGTGTGACTAAAAAAAGCAACTTTAGCTACTTAAATCAAGAAAAAAAAAATCTAAGATCTCCCGTGGAAACCGCAGTCTTTCATTCAACATACTATCCGAGAAAATTCTTAATGAAAATAAATATTGCGGGAACTTGTGACGTCACACCGGCTAACCGCCGAAATCATAGCCTTCTGTTTGTTCAGTGGTTGAACCGTGCCCTATACTTTAAGTGGTTGCAATTTGCTTCAAGTGAGATCGTTGACTTTTGCCTTGGAAAATTTCACACATATTTTAACTGTGCCTCCGAAGCCAGTGTGACGTAACAGCCTAGGCGTTTTGAACCACCCTTATACTCGAAAACGGTTCATCGTAGCAAGATGCGGTTCAAATATTTGTTTTTAGATTTTTTCGCACTAAAACTTCATTTTTGGGTCACACCCCCTTCAATTCACTTTTGATAGGTGGCATGGTACTTATTCAAGGACTAAATGATAAAGTGCATTTTCAGCTTAACTTTTAATGAACTCGCATGTATTTTTTTGAAGCAAATTCTTTTACTTGATCGAAGGTATGGAGCACTGAGGAAAACGGTGGTTTTTAATAGATGAATCGGTCAAGTCTTTGGAAAGATGCAGAAGAAGTAACTTCGCAGATACGTATGCGTATGAAGTTTCTGGAAAGAGAAAAGTGATGAAGTTTCGGAATTTTTTAAAATTGTCAGAAAATGAAGAATCCCTATTGAAATTTGTAACTGGTTATATTTTGGAACATTTAGCTGACAAATAGAAGAAACTCTGATCATTGCTGGTGGTTTTGAAAACCCAGAGTTATGCTTTTCTGTCATTAAGGATGGTGTAACCGTGTGACCGAATTGAAAGATTTGAAATCGAATCATGATGAGACTGATGCACGACTTATAATTCACGTCTTATATGAATATCAGATACTTCACCAAAAAAAAATGTTGGTGAAGTCTGCAGATGCAAATGTTCTGGTATTACTTATTTACCACTATTCTGAATTTATTGAAGTAAGTTCTTTGAAAGAAACCTACCTTTTTATGGAATTTAGACAAGGGAATAAAAAACGGATCATTCCAATAAATAGTGCAGAAACTGGAAAATGAAGTTTATAAATGTTTACCAGCGTTGCATGTGTCAACAGGATGCGATACCCAGGGTTGGACGAACTTTGGGAAGTGGGCCGGGAAATTTTAGTCTAGCGGCCCATACATTGATGGATTTATGGGGCACAACCCCACACTTAGATGTGATCTAATAATATAATAACGACAGTGGAAAAACAATAAAATGCTGAATGAAAACGCAGAATAGAAAATTTAAAAATAACTCTTATCTTGTTTTTTATTTCCAAGATGATTTCAAACAATCTGAATGATATTTTTTTCTTTAATGGGGGGCTTAAGTTGAACATTTCCATAAGAATCTTCTCAAAAGTCAACAATCCTAAGATTTCGTTATATAAGTTCACTATCATCAACGCATCCAAATTTTCTATTGTAACTGGATTGATTCCTTAACCGATTTTTTATGGCTTAAAGTGTTGAAAAGCATTTTTCGCACCCTACCTGTGAACACACTGAAATAAGGACATACTAATAAAGGCCTTGATTGGGCCTTGATGAAATGATAGTATGGGAATGTCTACGGAAACTCATTGAGCTGGGGAAGGAAAACAAAGTAGCCCCACTCTGGGTTCCTGAACACATAGGAGTCGAGGGCAATGAATGCATAGACGAACTTGCAAAAACGGGAGCGGTCACTCCCTTCACTGGGCCAGAACCAATCTACGGCGTCGGAAATGCGCACCTCCAAGAAATCATCAAAAGTAAGAGAACTGGCTAAGGAACAAACAATGGCTAGACCAGGACTACGACAGGCCAAAGATCTACTGGGTACAACCAAAAAAGATCTGAACTGCTGGTCAACCTTAGCAAGAGAAGTCTCAAAACTCTAACCGGGTGTCTCTCGGGACATTGCAGACTGAATAAGCACCTACATAATCTGGGGTTGGAAGAGGGTAACACTTGCAGATTCTGTGAAGACGGCGAAGAAACACCTCACCATCTTCTACTGAACTGCGATGCCGTAAGCCGCTCAAGAATGAAGAACCTGGGAAGTCCCCTTATACAACTGGAAGACATTCCAGCCCTGAAACCGCTAGACATCCTAAAATTCCTAAAGGACCAGGACCAGTGTTGCCAGATGAATTTTAAAAAAATCGTGAGAATCGAGAAAGAAAAATCGTGAGAAATCGTGAGACTATTAAAATTGCTTAATATTGTAAGAAAATAAAGCACAACAATGTTTTTTCATATATTTTTGACAAAGTAAACATGATTTTACATCCATAAGAAATAAACATTTTATTATTAAATCTTGTATCCTTGTTTTTTTCCGTTTTTTAGCAGGTGTTTCTGAGAGCTGAACCTCGTTTTCACTATCCGCTATCCGCGGGATTGCTCATCTTAATAAGTCGTCGATTCTCGAGGCGGCAGCTGGTCTGCGAGTGACGTCACTACTATCAGCAACTGATAGTGGTAACGTCATCCGCAGACCTCGATGGATTTTTTGCGATTCAGGCTGTGCTTGTGAGTTGATTTTTTTTGGGAATTTTAAATTTAGAAAAGGTGATTTCACGTTTATGAATCCGTTTTTTGGACTCGGATAATGGATTTTCTTCCAAGAGTTGAGGTCTACAGCTGACATCACAGATAGTGGGGTCTCGTGGACTTGGCAAACACTTTCAGCTCAATAAGCATTCCTATATTACGTTCAGTGTTCAGGCGCACATGTACCAGGAGCAGCGTAACATAACTAAATATTGTATAGTAGATACATTATATTTGATTAGTGATTTGATTTACTGCAGAGAGAATTCGTGAGAATTGCTACCTCATTCGTGAGATCGTGAAATTCTGACCAAAATCGTGTAATCTTACGAATAATCGTGAGATCTGGCAACACTGACCAGGACTAGAGGGGCTGCTTTAAGCAGGAAACCCGAAATTAGCAGCAGAAGGAGGGGTACAATAGATTAACCTTGATCGCAGTGCAACTGACACCTCTAACACATACATCATACATACATACATACATACATACATACATACATACATACATACATACATACATACATACATACATACATACATACATACATACATACATACATACATACATACATACATACATACATACATACATACATACATACATACATACATACATACATACATACATACATACATACATAACATACATACATACGTACAATGGCCTTGAAGATGACTGCTAGCACGGATGTATAATCTGTAGTTATACGAAAACAGCAAACCAAACATTGTTTGCAAAGTGAATGTGATTAACACTTGTTCAGAAAGTTCTAATTCATTTCCTGTATGCAACCCTATGTCATTTACATTATCTTCGTCTCCATCATTGGATCCAGAGAGGTCATACAACTCCGTCCTTTTCAAGTCAGGCCATTTTCTTCCAAAATCTTTAAATTCCTCCCGTAAAACAGCCGCGGCATCTCTTTTTTCTATGAGAATGAATTGTGGGTAATGAGTCTTGAATTATTACATCACTTTCATTTGCTTCCAGTCCTGTATTTGCCCAATTGTCAAACATTCTTAGCACTTCATACTTCTTTCATGTTGCGGTAGCGTTGTTCTTTTTTCAATGCGCCACAAGTAGAATTGACCATTCTTATGTGCTTTCATACTATTGAGGCCGTCCGTTTGATCTCAGACTTTGGTTTGAAGGTATCTTGATAATCCTGTTGTTCTAAAGATCGGCCCACACTCCGATCGGCCCACCGGGAATTTCCCGGTATCCCGGTGGGTTCATCCAACCCTGGCGATACCACAAATGCAAAGGCAAAAAATGTATTTTCTAAAAATCTTGGAACCTTATATTGCCACCAAATTTGCATTGGCCCTATTCAGAAATAAGAACGAGGCCCTAAAAACCCTCGATAAATTGAAATAGCAATTGACCACAACTTCCAATAAATCCGCTTTTGAATTTCTACCCACAGATGATGCATTTCACCAGCATGTACTGAGCTAGGTGTATATATAACAAAAGAAGCTGTATTTATGCGATAAGCAAAATTTCAGGTGCATATATCAATGTATATGGATATTCAGTCATATACCTATTATGCCTATACTTGACCCTGTTAACTTTGGTTGGACTAGGAATAATGGAATTTTTGAGCCTGTTTTGATGACTGCTGATCCCATACCAATGGATATAAGGCAACTGCTGAATGTCTTCTGTGAAGATAGATTATGTTAAAATAATAAATGTGTCTGCTTGAAAGAGGTTTTAATATGCTGCAGCGATTGTTCCTGCAAAAGTTGTCAAAATAATGTTCCTGATTTATATGAGGATGACGAAGGAGAAAATATTTAAACTAACTTCATAAAAAAGGATTCAATCAATTACTTTATATTTATAGATTTTTTTATTTTATTTCTAGATGTAACGCTAACGCACTAACGCAGATGATTTCCAGAATGGTAGCCGCTAGCCGCTTTCAACATCAGAGCGCATTTCAAAGCTCCCGGATAAAAATTCATATTTCTATAACCGTTAAAGTTAGCGAGTTAATTTTTTTTCCAAAAACTTCGTCAATATTTTTACTCCATTTGATTCGATATATATGTATGTATAGAAATTTTCAATAATTCACGTTGCTCGCCGCAGGGTGAAGTTTTAGATGCACGATTTTGATAATTCTATATTCCCAACTTTTTAACAAAAAAACCTTGAACCTTTTCGAAATTTCTGAACTGTCATTAGAAGCGCTCATGTTTCAAGTATAAGTGTGCAAAAAATCAGAATTTTAGATTGTATACTTAAATTAATACAGCGGGTAATGTTTAGAAAAACGTAGTTTTTCAAATTCGAGCTCAGTCACGTTTAAGGGCCGATTTCAAAGTTCAGTCCTACTAAAAAAAAGTTGTACATTCTCATTTCCTATGCTTCAGAGTGTCCTCTACAAGATGATATAGGTTTCATCTAGTTATACCTCGGAATAGTGTTGCAGGTATTTCTTGTTCTTGTCTTGCTTTTTCTTGTTCTTGTCTTGTTCTTGCATGCAAGAACAAGACAAGAAGTGGATGAGCAAGAAAAGAAATATACAAGACAAGAAACTCATAAGCAAGAACAAAATTTCTTGTGCAAGAAATTTGCAAGAAGCCAGACTTCTTGCATAATTTATTTTGAATAATAATATTTAGGTAGTTAATGAATATTAGCAAAAAATAACACATAATTACTTATACTCGAATAACATTTTCATTGAAGAAGCAGTTACAAAAACTTTGAAAAATTCGTATTCTAATAAAACACAACAAACAAAAAATATGCTGTCTCAACAAAATTCTTAAAAATGGTGTGTGCTCAAGACCACAGGACAGAAAGTGAAAACTTCAATTAGGCGAGATTAACAATATGAAATACAGGTATTTTTCATGCTCTATATTCAATGCCCAGATTGATCTACCTTTGTATCAAAGGGGTCTATGTCAATTCGTCGTAAGTCAATTCGTCATACGTCAATTCGTCGTAAAGTCAATACGTCGTAAAGACAATTCGTCGTATACGTCAATTCGTCGTAAATTCAATTTTTTGTACACGTGAATTCGTCGTAAAGTTAATTCGTCGTATACGTCAATCCGTCGTAGCGTTAATTCGTCGTATTTTAGGTATAATGTTAAAGTGTATAAATTTGCACTTTTTCTATTTGATCAGACATTATCAAGCTTACCTATAATAACGACGCATTACCATATTGTCGTATATGTCAATTTCTCGTAGCGTTGATTCGACGTATACGTCAATTCGTCGTAAAGTCAATTTGTCGTACACGTCAAATTGTGGTAAAGTAACGTATACGACGATGGAGAGTTCTCGTGCTGTCCATATTTCGAATACCGTAACGCTATTTGACAAGTATGACAATGCTTACGGTATTAGCATTAGCGGAGCCCGTTTACTAACGGGACTTAGCGGATGCCTTACCGTAACGCTACGCTATGACAAAATTAGTTTACGCCCCATTAACATCTGCAAGAACAACAGTTTCTGATAATTCTTCCAAAAAAAAACACCATGAGAAAATTAATGATACTCAGGAATCTTCAGGATAAATAAAAGTGAAAAAACAAGCAAAAAAAAGTTGGGTTAGATCACTCAATTCCAGCTGTCAAAACCGAATAAGGGATTAGAGGATTTCTGTGTCTTCGTATCCGAGAACTATAAAATAGGTACCGTATTGTTAGCGTTAACCTATTAGCGTAGCATCTGAGGCACGAGAACTTTTTAATACAGGTAATTCGTCGTTATTATCGGTAAGGACGGTAAGTTTGATAACGTCTGATTAAACAGTAAATTTATACATTTTAACATCGTATCTGAAAACGACGAATTAAAAATACGACGAATTGACGTATACGATGAATTAACGTGTTAATAGTTTGCAATTCTAATCAGACACCATCAAACTTACCGATAATAGCCTGGTTAGTTTGCAATGTAATGAATGCCTGATTAAAATTGCAAACCAACGGGGTTATTATCGGTAAGTTTGGTAATGTCTGAAATAACTAACTAGACAGTGTAAATTTATACATTTCAATATTTTCACATAATACCTGAAATACGACGAAATAATGTTACGACGAATTGACGCATACGACGAATTGACATATACGACGAATTAACTTTACGCCGAATTGGCGTACGACGAATTGACGTATACGACGTATTGATTTACAGCGAATTGACGGTGACTCGTATCAAAGATATGAATAGTTTTGATTTAAATCCATTTGCCAAATATTCTTTAGATTCTGCCTGTGTGAAACAGTAATTTCTGTCACACATGAGCATAAAATCTGTTTTTTTTTTTAAAGATAATTCCCCAAGTCAAAAATTTAGTAACTATGTTGGCAACACAAGTCTTTTCTACATGAAAAATTTGAAAGCATTGACTTTTATCTTTAAAAAAAAAAAACGCACTTTACGGCATACGTTTATATTACATATATTAAATTACGATCAAAGAAAACCGAAAATAATGATTATTGTCAAAAAATGTGTTGACTCGAGACGACTGTACCCGAATGAGCGTTACATAGTAGAACGTGACGGCTCAGTTTCATTCAGTAGGTACTCATAAAAAAGTGTGCTGAACACGTCTAAATAAGATTCAACTTGAAAAATATTTGTAAAGGTTCCAATATAATGAAAACTTTCAAAAATCAAACATTTTCATTAAACATTTAATTCGTCGACTTGTCTAATGTAATCTTCTTTAATACAATTAAAAACGTTTGAGTTTTTTCAAGGAAGTTCAATAATTATTTTAAAACTTAACTTGCTCAACTCTTTGAAAAAGGACTATAACCAATGTCAAATCTACGTAGGAACTTTTTATGAAGCAAGAACAAGAAATAGCAAGAGTCTTGCAGCAAGAACAAGAAATAGGCTTGCAAGAAATTTGCAAGACCAAGAAATTGGAAATTTCTTGTCTTGCTTAGCAAGACCCCACATAACAAAATTGCATCCTTAGAATGTACTGAGAATGTTCTTTTTTTAGCAGGAATGTGCCTATAATGTTCGCCAAAACCATTGCGAATGTCCTGAGAATGTTCTGAGAAAAGATTGTAGAAATACTGTTTGCAATACCCAAGAACTTCCTGGGAAATCCATTAGGATATTCCAAGAATATACTTATGAGATTCTCAGTACATCCTGAAAAGAATATTCCTGTTTAATTCTAAAAATATGCTTGAAATGTATATTCTCACATTCAAAGAATGTTTCTATGACATTATAGTTATGCTCTCAAAATAATATTATACCAATATGCTTGAAATATTCTTAGAATATATCTACATATATCATTCTCAATATGCATCCTAGACATAACATTCTTGTTTGATTCTAGGGATCTCCTTCGAATGTTAATTTTCGCTTCCAAATAATGCTCCTTTCAGTCCTTTTATATTAAAGGCAGAGAAAGAGTTATTGGAAAACTTCTCTGGAAAACACAAGTGTTCAACCAAAGCTCCGGTATCGAGCTTGTTATGCTCTCGTCGCGATAATCATGCCAACTGAGAGAAACAGGTTACAAGGTGATTCAAACGCTAGACAAGATGTAGATCTTTAATAGCGCGTGGCTCCCTCTCTCGGAAGTCCTACAAAGCAAAAGAAAAAGAATATTCGTATAATATTCTTAGTATGTTCTAGATAGAGCATTATTGTTTAATTGTTCAATTGAGATTTTTGAGTAGGTACTTTAGATAATTAGGTGAACAATATGAAAATATTGTTATCATGGTTACCTACCTACATAAACTTCTCAGCACAACTTGGTGGGTATATTCTTAATACTTGATAGAGATATTAGCCGAATGAACATTTTTTAGAGTACATTATAATAATGTTCGTATGACAATATTCAAATAATGTTATATAAAGTAGGTTCTTAGTACAATCTTTCAGGTAGGTGCATAGAAGCAACATTCCTAGTACATAAATAGAACGTTCAAAAATGAATATTTCAATCGAAATAATCTTAGAATATTCATTAAACATTCCTAAAAGAACATTCCAAAAAGCACTTTGAGGGAATATTCTGAGAATATGAATGTTCTTTCACTGTTATGTGGGACAAGACAAGAAATAACCGAGCAAGACAAGATTTCTTGCGACCTGCAACACTACCTCGGAATCACTCAAAGTCATAATTTCATTGTGATTTTACTCCACTAATGGGCGTTATTGGATATTCTTAATACGTTTAAATCAAAATAATAACTCAGATTGAGGTATAAAGATAGGTAGGCCGTTGAAGTAACAATGCCTTTCAAGAGCTGCTGAAAAATGAAGACGTTGATTTTAGAAGTTGTTTACGCAAATTGTATTTTATTTGGGTTTTTAATTTCCAAGTGTCTTCGTGGGAATTAAAATGTTTTACCCACTTATATTTTGTAAATTATCACAAATAAGAATTATCTTCCATATTAAAACTATAAAGCAGTCTCCAATCTCGACCCGCTTTTATTTGCCTAATATGACCTTATACCTTGCTAATAAATAAGCAAATATATTCTATTTGTTTCAGCGGTACGTGTATTATTAGAACCAATAAATAAATCGTGCGTTCGTTCTTTGCGGCACGATAAATCTCGTTCACCTGTCAAACTGTCAACGTTTTTACCGTCACCGATAATTACATGACAATTACAGCTTGATAGCCGAGCTACTTAGCTAATAATGCCGATAAAAGGTATCAACTTAGCACCTAATTTCATCTTTTTTGTCAACGATATATTTTTTTTCAACATATTACTAATTCATTTATCGGAATTATTAAATTTATCAAATAATAAATGATCTGAAATCAATTTATTATTACTTCCTCGTCGGATACTGGAAATTCCCGAAATTAAATAACCATTGATAAATTCTTGTGAGAGAAAGGACTTTTCATTTTTACCTGTTCATTATTGGATAATTAGGATTCACATAATGACCTTGACATTTGATTTTAATGTTATAGTATTTCGAAATAATTTTGATTTGAATTCAAACAGATAACTTTCTTTTCAGTTCATCAGTTAAAGTTTATTAAAACTGTTCTATAAAATATATGTATTTCTTTATGTTTCATTTCTATTTCGAGTATTGGATTCATTATTGTTTTTTGATATTCTCTACATTCTGTCCATTATTATTTCTTCCTAATATTTTTGCATTACCTTTTTTATAATGTTTAGGAAGTTTTCAATATTTCAATACTCTAAATTTCTATATTGAGAACACATTTTGCTTTAAAATATCTTTAAATTCCGTTAGCTCCTCGTTATTATTTATAGAATTTATTGTATAACTAATTATCCCATCCCATTCAATCATTTAGTAATATTCTAAATTAATTTCTTATTCAGCTTAATTGAATGATGACCCAGCCGCTGAAAGCAAACATTGCTTCATTCATATTCTTAACTGGCATTTTTTGCAGGTTGTGTCGTTTTTTTTTTTATTGCATATTTATCGTAATCTTTCACCGTGTTTCGATTTAATTGAGAATTTATTTTGATATACGAGGGATATTCAAGGATTTACCTTGAGAATTGTCTATAAACAGTGTTTGAAAAGATCCATATTATACCTATTCAAAATCCTCTATCATAATGTTAAAAGTTTTTTTGGTGCAACCTCAATGTATTTTGTATTCAAAAGTGTAGTTATCACCGGAAATCCCACTATTTTGGCGCACATGAATCACTTTACTTTCAAAAACGAGTTATTGAACCAAATCGATTTTGTAAAGAGTGTAGAATCATCAAATAATTATATATTTCGGGTTATCGAACCTATTTTTGCTGATTCTTTTTAAATGCGATTTTTGTTAAACGTGATGTCAGTATTTTCCAATATTGGAATCTAATTGCTAATTACGCAACCAGAAAACCACCGCTGGGATAATATAAAAAAAGGCAATGAACTTTCAACAATAATTAATTTCGATAAATGTTATTTTTGACAATATAACATGTCGCAAAAGAAGATACCTACCTAAAGTCCGACAAATAATTGGACAAATACCATTTGAAAGTCACATGATATTGGTGGCAAAAAACGTATGTCCATTGATTAGGTCGTTGATATCACCTACAAAAAGCTACTGGTGGTTAATTACTAGATATTGAATTTTAGGATATGTTCCCACTAGCATTTTACAAACGCGTTTCTGAAGTAATATTGACCAATCAGATGGGAATTTTAATACTTGCAATTGTTGCGAGACTCACTTTTGTCGCATCTGCTGTCTGTTGTAATACATTCTTATCTTGAATTGGATACCCGTTTTCTATTTGCTTCTTTTCGAGTTAGAAAAAGTTTAATATAGTCAAAATTATTAGCTGTGTTTTTTCGTTGTATCATTTTCGGAAATAACTTTGACAAACTAATTGATGACAGGGACGGATTCTATTTCAGGTAAGAATATTATGAACAATAATTAGACACCAATTTTTTTTTTTTAAATTTTACTATCACCGCTGTTTAAGATGTATTCAACAAGGATAGAGAAAAATCTTCATTAGCAAGTTAGTTTATAAATATAGGCTATTGACTATGTCGAAAAAAACGGGGGTAAAAGGAACTAAGACGTTAGTGGAATTTTATAGTTTAACATATTCAGTTGGCCCCTAAAGATGATAAAACCGCTGAGTGCTACCAGATATAGTGGTGCATTTTTAAGAGCGGGGTGAGTTTGTCAGCTTGTTGGGTTTTTGGCTATAACCAAAGAATATTATAGTTAACACTTATAGAAAACCTATTCCATGTATATTTTTTGACCCCCAAATGGAGCCAGACTTTTCGAGCCGGGCTCCATCGGAGTGGTAGGCTCGCCGTAATGAACTTGGCTCTAGTTGATGGCTAGTCGGCGTTGCCATATGTCCATATAAATATGTATAATAACTTTAAAACGGTGACCGCGCTGATGTAAAAAAACACGATATGCGGGAAAAAAATGGAAGGTTTTGTTTCGAAAATATCGCTGAAAAATTGCTAGATGATAATCACAGTTCGAACTCGAGTTTCTTACAGAAATATCAAAGTTTTTCAATTTTTTTCTGGAAAACTGGCTAAGTAAAAATTGTGCAATTTTTTCAGGTGGAAGACGAAAGTGAGGAGCTTATTATAGGAAAATTTCAAATTTTTCCAATAGAAAATCATTCCAGGAAAAATTCTGGAAAATTGACTTTTTTAAGCAGAATTAATTTTCTTACATTTTATTTTTTTCCTAGAAAACTGGCAAAAGGAAAATTGTGAAATTTTTTCAGAAAAGAGAGGAAAGTGAGGATCTCATTATGGCAAAATTTCAAAATTTTCCAGTGGAAAAACACTCCAGGAAAAATGTAGGAAAACTGACTTTTTTAGGCGAAATTCATTCTTTTATATTACAATTATTTTCTGAAAAATTGGCAGAGTGAAAACTGTTATATTTTTGCAGGAGAAAGACGAAAATGAGGAGCCTATTATAGGAAAATTTCAAAATTTTCCAGTGGAAAATCATTTCAGGAAAAATTCTGGAAAATTGACTTTTTCAAGTAAAATTCATTTAATAAATAGGTATTTAAATAGTTATGTATTTTTGTGGGTAGTAATTTTCTGTTACTAATAGGTCTGTTTGTTATTTAAGTGTAGGATAGGTCAGTGCAGGCTGCTGGTGCAGCTAGGTGTAGCTGATGGTCGCCAGGTTAAAGGAAAACTACCAAACGCGTTAGTGCAGTTCGTGCAACGATAGGAGCAGATAATTCTCTAATCTCAAAAAAATATTATTCAAGTATATTAAAGTGGAAACTATCCGAGAAAAAAATGTGTAATATCATTGAAAAAAAAACAAAATTTACAGGGTTTTATTGTCGGAAATTATAGAGGAAGATGGCGATTCCCTATCTTCCAACCCTGAAGACAGCTTCATTGAAGCAGTTTTTAAATACTATTGTCCCCTCCCCAATTTGCACTGGTTACACCTCCTATTGAGCAGGTGTAGGTAGTGCAAGATTGGGCACCCTACACTGAAATAACAAACGCGTAACACTATTTGCACTAAACGTATAACAAACGCCTCAGTGCAGAAAAGTGTAAATTATTGTGCACTAGTGGAGGATAACAAACAGACCTAATAAATAGAGGTATAAAACACAAAAATTGTTTTTGTCTGTCTGTCTGTG
Source organism: Ceutorhynchus assimilis (assembly GCA_917834065.1). Taxonomy (NCBI): domain Eukaryota; kingdom Metazoa; phylum Arthropoda; class Insecta; order Coleoptera; family Curculionidae; genus Ceutorhynchus; species Ceutorhynchus assimilis. Next base: position 1,895,165 of record OU892285.1, on the reverse strand, counting down.
TGTTTACTTATGTCCGTTATAGACTTTGAAACTATCCGATCGATGTACCTCAAACCAGTTTAATGTTTAATATTAAAGGCAATAATGATAAGAAGGTTTTAGACCGCTAATGACAGGTGTCAACTGGTCAAATTGAGACAGTTGCAGATTTTGAACCATATCTTCACAACGGATTTTGCTGAAATTTAGCATACACTTCAAATTCAGGTGATTAGTTGATAATACATTTTAAACCACTGATAACAGATGTCAACTGTCAAATGTGACAGATGCAGATTTGTGAACCATTTCTTCGCAATAGATTTTGCTGAAATTTTGCATACAGTTTAAGTTCGGATGATAATACAATTTGGAATACTCAATAGCTGTCAAATGTAATTTTTGATAGCTGTCAAAATATGACAGGTCGAGACGTGGGCAGGTTGTCAGGACTACCCCCGTCTTTGAAAATTTCCTTTTTTCGACAAATAGACAAATTTCAAAAATAAATAACCCATAATTTTGCACACCGATTTTCAAAATTTGCACACTTTTCTTGGGAAAGTTATATCGCATCAAAAATTTGCATAACCCCACCCGTTTTTAAAAAAATTGATAGACCCCTATACTACTCGTTTCATCTAATTTTGGACAATTTTGCACACCTATTTCCAAATTTTGCACACTCTTCTGGGAAAAGTTATGAGGTGTGATAAATGTGCACTTTTTTCCCCATTTATCTGAAAATTGAAAAATTCTTATGCTACTCGCTTTGGCTAATTTTGCACAATTTTGCACACCTTTTTTTTTAATTTTACACATTCCGCTGGGAGTTAAATGTTGTATTAAAAATTTGCACGTTTTCCCCTGTTTGTCAAAAAATTGAAAAACTCTTGCTAGTCTTGCTACTGGGTTCACTCAATTTTGCACGCCTATTTTCAAACCGAATTGAGTAACATAAGAATTTTTAATTTTCTCAAAAAACCGGCGGGAAAGTACACATTTTGCAAAATTTGTAAATAGGTGTGCAAAGTTGTGCAAAATTAGGTGAACCTAGTAAAATAAGGATTTTTTAACTTTTTGAAAAACGAGGGGGAGGGAGAGTGGGGAGACAAGCATAGGATCTTTCAATTTTTCGACAAACAGGGGAGAAAGTGCAAATTTTTAATGCCTTATAACTTTCTTCAGAAACGTGCGCAAAATTGTGCAAAATTAGCCAAAGCGAGTAGCATAAGATTTTTCAATTTTTCGACAAACGGCGGGGATAATGCAAATTTTTAATACCTCTTAAATTCTTTTTTCTACTACCGTGCGTAAAGTACTCACTTTACGCACTATTCAGAAGACGTAAAATTTCTCTTCACGCACTAGTGCGTAAAGTAGTTCTCTTCACACACTAGTGCGTAAAGTAATGTCAATGACAGATGTCGACTTTTCAAATTACTATTTTTCTGGTAAATTACTTCACACACTATAGTGCGTAAAGTGAAAATACTTTACGCACTAGTGCGTGAAGAATTTGTCTGAATTTATTTTTTCACGCATATTTGATTGGTAGTAGAAAAAAATTTGTATGCAATACGTGCGTAAAGCACCTTTTTTCACTCATGTGATTGTCGCACTCGCCTTCGGCTCGTGCGTCAAAATTCACATTCGTGAAAAAAGGTTCACTTTACACACTTATTGCATAAATAACTATTTTTTCTTCAAACATCAAAAAAACGTCACTTTGTTAACCCCTGTCAAGATGTCAGAAATTTGATTTCTATGCTGCTAGGCAAATCCAGCGAGTTAACACCTGTCGAGGTGGTAGAAATTTAATTTCTATGCTGCTAGGTAGAGGTGGGAAACTATCGAAGAATGTTACTATCGATATATCGATAGTAACGAATAAAAACTATCGATGTATCGGTATAACTATCGATACAAAAAAAGGGTTTACGTTTTGGACCCAGTTTGTATTTGGGGTTTCAGCAATTGGTAGGTCAGGGCAAGCCAAAATGTTAATGTTAATGAACTCCAACTGCAGTGTGCATATTATGAAGGTCTGAGATGAAGGCTCTACCCCTACGGCCTACGCCCTACAATACAAACATTACGAGACCTAGAGAAAAAAATACCCAGATGAAAGTTAATATTGTGAATAAGAATGTTTAGTTACACACGTTTTTTTTCTTTAAACTAAGTAAAGAACAGAAATAAATACCACTATGAAGAGAAATACAGTGTAGTTGAGTTGTGTAGGTTTGTTGTTGTTAACTGATAGTAACAGGAAATATAACCAATCTTCATCTTTTTTAATTTTGATTTCAACTACCACACCATCAAAACCAAAATAAAAAACATCAAGGTTGTTTGAGAGATGGTAGGTTGCCTGATAACTTTTATGGCATCATCTGGGGTGCCTCAACATAATTCCAAATCTTCATAAGCCATAAGGCACCCCAGACCAGATGACGTCATCAAGTTACCCATTATCAGACAACCTATTAACTTTAGGAGCCTTAATAAGAGATGAAATGAATGATATTTCTTGACACTTAACATTGCTGACATAAGAAAAGACAGGAGAACTGCTATCGATTGTCGAAGTAGAACTATCGATAGTTCGATAGTGTAGCAAACTATCCATATATCGATAATTACTATCGATAGTTTCCCACCTCTACTGCTAGGCAACCGCAGCGACATTAGAAGTACTTTTAGTGCTGCTGGAGCGGCAGCAAAAGTACTTTTAGTATTTTAGAGCTTATCCCATTCGTTTGGAGAAAAAATAGCGTGTTGCATACGGAGTAAAAGCACTTTTTTGTGCTTCAGCAGTATTGCAAGCCTCACTACGTTCGGCTCGCAAACCTACTGTTTCAGCACAAAAAAGTGAAGCTTCTACTCCTAATATAATAATATACAATTTTTTTAAAGATAAAAGTCAAAATGACATTATGTTGGCAATGCAATGTCAATGCTTTCAAATTTTTTATGTAGAAAAGGCTTGTGCTGCCAACATAGTTATTGAATTTTTGATTTGGGGAATTATCTTTTAAAAAAATATATACTTTAACTTTCCCCAGAAAAGTGTGCACAATTTGAAAATAGGCATGCGAAATTGTGCAAATTTAGGTGAACCGAGTAGCATAAGAATTTTTCAAGTTTTAGACAAACAAGGGGGAACGGTCAAGTTTGCCCCCAGTTTAAAAGACTGCTCTAGTTTTCGTTGTGTTGTGTGAGTGTGCAATATTTTAGTCATAGTGTGCGAAATTATTATGGTTTATTTATTTTTGAAATTTGTTTAATACAGGCGGAAACTTGACCGACCCCAAAATTTACTTGTTGGTAAACAAACCGATCTATAGGTACTGAAAAATAAATAAATAATTCATAGTTCGAAATTAAACATAAATTTCTAAGTGGCAAATTCGCCAAATATACTGAAAAAAAACCTAAAGAAAATGATAGAATAGCATCCATCTATGATATTCGGTGGTAAATTATAAAATATGTTAGAAAATATATGTTTAACTTCCTAATTCCTCTTGGCACGCATCTATGGGGCGCCATATGTTCCATAATTATTTCGTCTTATATATAAAATATTTTGCAGGAAAAACAATATATAGATAAAAATTACCAGCATTTTGCATATATTTAAAATAAAAAATAATATATAGGTATATCGAATTTAGCATCATGCAAAGTTCGATATAGGTACCTATATAAAACTTTGAAAACATATAATATATGGTTCGATATAAAACTTTTTAGTTTGAAAAGTCTCCGAGAGATGGCGCTACTTTTGATCATAATTTTTGTTTGTGTATGGTGTGTTGGATTGAAATAAGGTATTTTGGACGGCCGTTGATTTGTAATTTAAATAGCTGCAATTAGGGTGCATTGATAATTGCTAATATTGATGGAATCTTTTTTGGCTTTTATGTTTTTATTTGATAGCGTTTCGGGTTGGGATTAGTGCAAAGAAAATGTACTTCTATCTGTTTCTTTCTTTATAAAGATAAGAGAAAGAGATGTATCTAACTATGAAAGATGTAACAATTAAAAAACTGCAATTTTATTCCGTTTCTACTCGGATTCTACCTTATACTATTTACACTAACCGCATAATAAACGCATCAGTGCAAAAAGGTTTTCATTCTAATAGCTCACTTCATCGATGAGTTAGCTATCTTTGTTTATAGTTGGTTTATAGCGATTTCCATTTGTCGAACCAGTGCAAAAAAATGTATCCTTTTCTTTATATGTTACATGCTTTTAGAAAAAGATGCGGATACACGCAGTGCGCACTGATTGACAAATGGAAATCGCCATAGTGAATGGAAAATGACAATGACCGACTAGAGTGGTAGATCCATCGGTAAAATTTGATGAGAATAAATTTTTTCTATTAATTCGGAAGAATCAGAGCTGCTTTCGGGTGCCACCCTTTGAGCGCTCCCGAGTTACTCCGAAGTACTCCGGCTACAGTTTGACCCGTTCGGTTTTAAGCGTTCGAGTGCAAAACGCATGGAGTATGGCAGGTCACTGACAGGTGTGAACTGTTCTAGGAGCACCCGAAAGCGGCTAACGCAGGGTATGCACTAATGGAAGATTTGTTTGTGTCAGTTTGTTGGAGTGCCCCATAATCTATACCATTTCTATACATAGCGCTTTCGACTTTTGCCTCAAAGCTGCACCCGATTGAACAAAAAGCGATCCAAAACGGATTCACAATATGTTCAGCTTCAAACAAAACAGAGCGTTGCTCTCAGCGAGATTCACGTGCTTGACTTGAACAAAATATTGTATTCCTTCCACACCTAGGAGGAGCTCCGCAACAGCTCCGGGGCTTCACGCGCTTATTCCTTTCGAAAAGTGTTTGTTGCACCACGCATCTGTTACCTGCAAATCGGGGGCGACTGAGCACCGGAGCGAGTAGCTCGAGTGTTTCAAACTCTTGAAATGAATACAACTAAAGGCCGTTTTACAGCTTGCAAGTCTATCTGCAATATGCAAGAAACTTGAACGAGGGCATGTGCAGAAAGGCCGTTTTACAGCTTGCAATTCTATCTGCAATATGCAAGAAACTTGAACGGGGGCATGCGCAGAAGTGAGTCAGCTGATTGGTTTCTGCAAGATTCTTGAAACTTGAATGGCATTGCATGCAATCGGTTTGGTGCCATTTTTCTTGAAGGTTTTCGTGCAAGCTTGCGAATTTTCAGCAATTATGATGTTTAAAGTTGCTGCTATTGCTTTCTTCTTTTTATATCAACTTATAAACACTTTTTTTATTTTTGGGAAATGCAAACATCTACAACACAATATTAAAAACAAAAAAGTATGGTTAAGGTTAGAGAAGGAAACAAGTCAAATTGCAAGGTGTAAAACGATGTGCAAGAAATCTTGAATGCAATTTTTTTGCATGCAACAAATTGCATTCAAGTTTTCTTGCAAGCTGTAAAACGGCCTGAAGTGAGTCAGCTGATTGGTTTCTGCAAGATTCTTGAAACTTGAATGGCATTGCATGCAATCGGTTTGGTGCCATTTTTCTTGAAAGTTTTCGTGCAAGCTGGGGAATTTTTAGCAATTATGATGCTTAAAGTTGCTGCTATTGCTTTCTTCTTTTTATATCGACTTATAATCACTTTTTTTAGTTTTGGAAAATGCAAACATCAACAACACAACATCAAAAACAAAAAAGTATGGTTAAGGTTAGAGAAAGAAACAAGTCAAATTGCAAGGTGTAAAACGACGTGCAAGAAATCTTGAATGCAAGCTGTAAAACGGCCTTAATAGAATGCTCTCAAATCTTGCACAAAGCGTTCTTTCTTGTTCCTTCAAATTTGATGGATCAGAGGGTCGGTTTCTCAAATAACAAGTCACCTGTTGGTTTAAAGTAGTTTTAACTCCAGGGTAAACGTTCCAGTTGCGAACATATTTTTAGTCATTTCAGTGTGCCCGGATTCCGAACCCACGATTCGATAGCATCGACAGGTACTTTTACAGTAGTTTATTTGGCATGACCCGGTGCACTCCCTGTGATGTCACGTTACTCCGTGAACGCTCCGCCGACCGTAAACTCAATCATGGCCAAAGAGTGCACCTTGTCAAGCCAAATACATTTGTGCAAAAGTACGAAATAGTATATTTCCTAACTAGTGCGGAAAGTTTCACTTTTCCGCACGCGATTGCAGTTTGCCGAACGACGCGTAGCGGAGTTCGGCAAGCATTCAAGTGAAAAAAAGATACTTTCTGCACGAGTTACGAACACTATTTTTTCTACGAGATAGAAGGAACGTACCTAATTAATGTAAAATTTAACAATTTTGACAATATTTGCTAACATTTCTCTTGCAACACTTACTATTAAAGATAAATCGAGTAATTTTTTCTTAATATAGGTTACTCTTACAAAAAATAGTTATTTTTGTATCTAGGGCGCGAAATGCTACTTTGGTGATCGAGATCACCAAAGTATTTCGCGCCCGAGTTGCAAACAATATTTTTTCTACAACTCCATTTAAATATCGATCATTCGAAGCTAAAATTGCATTTTCAAATAAAAGTAGGTGAATTTTAATTATTTTTGGTTTCCTGACAGGTATGTGTCACCATGACACCTAATGTGCGAACTAGCTATTTCGCGCACACGTCCGCGAAATAGCTAGTTCGCGCACGGCGTCATGGGAACGTTAAAAAATCCATACCTGGGAAAAAAAGTTTGACTTCGCAAAGTGTCATGAGTGTGCGAACATCATCATTTTTTGACAGTTGTAGAAAAAACTTATTAATTTAATTAAAAAAAAAAACAAACTAATTTTGCACATTCTTCGATTAATCGAATATGCAGAGGTTGTACAAGTAATTGTTGACCTCTTTCCACTTCCGCGCAATTCCCGGAAAAAATCGCACAACACAACCTCAGTTATCATTCACCAATATGACAATACATATTTATTATCAATATTAGCAATTATCAATGCACCCTAATTGCAGCTATTTAAATTACAATTTAACGGCCGTCCAAAATACCTTATTTCAATCCAACACACCATACACAAATAAAAATTATGATCAAAAGTAGCGCCATCTCTCGGAGACTTTTCAAACTAAAAAGTTTTATATCGAACTTTGCACGGTGCCAAATTCAATATAAATAATATTTTTTCAAAGTTTTATAAATATCAAATTTTGCATGGGGCCAAATTCAATATATATATTTTTTCAAAGTTTTATATATATCGAACTTTGCACGGTGCTAAATTCGATATAAATAATATTTTTTCAAAGTTTTATAAATATCGAATTTTGCATGGGGTCAAATTCAATATATTTATTTTTTCAAAATTTTATATACAGGGTGGCCAATTGAAAAAGAAACAGAGGTGATTTCGGGCTCCCCAAGACATTTAAGAAAAAACCCTCGTACCCGTCAATTTTTGATTTAAGGGGGAACCATTTTTTTGGTGTTTTTACCCCCTGGGGGGCAAAGCCCTTGCGGGGGTGACAAGGGCCCCCAAAATTTTAAATGGAATGAGGGGTCGAGTGATACCTTATTTTGAAGCTATTTTTATGTAGATTATAACCCCCGAGTCTCACATCGCTACTATCTACCTAGCCATTACAGGGGCTAATTAAACTTGTTGGAATATTTTTATTTAAAAAAATGCTTTAAAAACAAAATCAATCAAGTAAATGCTGAAAATGACCTCAGAAGAAAAAATCTAATGGGCTTGAATCTGGAGAACGCGGGGGCCACTCAATATTGACGAGCCACTGCAGCATAATGGGATGACGCACAATCTTGTTGGAATATTAGTGTATGCATCTGTTATCATTCTCCACCAATTCTGGATGAATCGCAACTCCTAACCACTCTAGGTACATTTCTCCTGTTAAATTTATAGGTAAGAAAGGGGCCTATTTACGGTTATCAAAAATGCTAGCCCAAACACTCAAATAATCTACATCTCCATAATGCCCTAGGACGTTATTTCGTACGTATTATACCTGAAAATATTGTATGTATACCTGCAAATATTGTATTAAATAAATATTGTATTGAATATAAAAAAATTGTATTAAATAATGGAATATAATTAAATGGTATTTTGGTTGATGTGCTACTAACCCCCTTTTTCGTTTTATTTCCTCCTCCCTCACCATTGAAAAACTCATAACCCAATTATTTTTTTTCAATAAATGGAGCAGCAGTTTGTATATTTCTCTGATGAATGCTCCTTTTTTCTTGAACGGTAGGGTGAATCGTCTCAACTGCCGCTATTGGGCTAATTCAAATCCCAGAAAACATATTTCGTGAGGTACATACGCAACATCCCGAGAAATTGAGTGTTTAGGCTAGCATTTTTGGTAACCGTATAATAGACCCCTTCTTTACCTATAAATTTAACAGGAGCAATGTACCTAGAGTGATAAGAAGATGCGATTCATCCAGAATTGGTGAGATAACGGATACATGGAAAACCGTCTAATATTCCAACAAAATGGTGCGCCACCCCACTATGCTGCAGTGATTCGTCAATATTTGGACCAAAGGTTTCCAGGACAATGGATTCGAAGGAGAGGCCCCCGCGTTCTCCAGATTTAAGCCCGTTAGATTTTTTCTTCTGAGGTCATTTTCAGCATTTACTTGATTGATTTTGTTTTTAAAGCATTTTTTTAAATAAAAATATTCTAACATGTTTTTGTAACTTTAATTAGCCCCTGTAATGGCTAGGTAGATAGTAGCGATGTAAGACTCGGGGGTTATAATCTACATAAAAATAGCTTCAAAATAAGGTATCACTCGACCCCTCATTCCATTTAAAATTTTGGGGGCCCTTGTCACCACCGCTAGGGCTTTGCCCCCTAGGGGATGAAACCACCAGAAAAATGGTTCCCCCTTAAATCAAAAATCGACGGGTACGAGGGTTTTTTCTTAAATGTCTTGGGGAGCCCAAAATCACCTCTGTTTCGTTTTCAATTGGCCACCCTGTATATATCGAACTTTGCATGGTGCTAAATTCGATATATATATTATTTTTTATTTTAAATATATGCAAAATGCTGGTCATTTTTATCTATATATTGTTTTTCCTGCAAAATATTTTATATATAAGACGAAATAATTATGGAACATGGCGCCCCATACGCGTCTGTCTCCCTATGCATGCAAAGCAAATATTTTACTATAATAACTTCATTCAGAGAAGCGGACATAGACGCTGGCTCGCTGGCTGGACGCCGAATCAACAGCACTGACAACTCGGCAACAGTGGGCAATAGACTCCAGCCAGCGTCCACACCATCGAGGTATCAAAAATCAGAATACGGACGAGACTTCTAGAGACGTTAGTATATAATATTCTTTGCTATAACTCAATAACTATGGATTTTTGGTGCACAAATGCATAAAAGTGTTTTGTAGAGAATAAAATTTCCTATCGAAATGACATCTTTTGAAGTCCAAATACTTGTTTTTTCAACAAAATAAATCCAAAAAACAACTTGAAAAAAATCCAAGAATTGACTTTTAATTTTTTTTTCAAATTTTTGCCTATAACTTTTTTCTGAATTGACTTAAGCATAGGCATTGCTTCATGAAAAACGAAGCTTATGTAATTTACGTTAAAATGGCGGCTGGTAGAAGTTCATACGATGAAAAATGGCTGAGATATAGACATTCAAAGTTAGCAACTTTTTTTCGGTTTTTCAACTTTTTGCCTTCATATCGTGTTATTTTCTATTCTAGCATGCTAGATCAATTTTTATTCAATATTAAATTATTTTGCAATAATTCAGTGTTAATTTAAGAATAATAATGTCGTACAAATAAACTTTTCATGAATTTGTCATCATGTTGATCATGTTACATCATTATGTCAAAATATTTTCGACTTCAATATCAACTTCAGCTTCGATTCCAGTATGGATGTTTTCTTCGGTAATGTCTGGGATTTCAATGTTATCGCTATTAATACCAATACATGCTTCATTCTTTACAAAACATGGAACAGGTTATTCTTAATTTTCTACAGTCACAGGATGCTTGGCTACCTTTTGTGTATCTACAAACAATTTGCTCCAGCAAAGTTTGCGGGGCAGGAGGATTAACCGTCCGCATTGGTTTTAAACTGTGGTTTGAGTTTTCCCAATCCCAGTCAAGTGTATTTAGAGCATTTTGATTCCACTGCTGTAGTTGGTGGAACATCCTCGAGCCGTATACCGGGTGCCCACGAGATCACTTTCCGGCTGCCATTTTTTTATTTCTCCATTAATATCAACGAAACTTGGTAGGGATGATATTCTATCCAAACACCATTTTTATGCATTTATGACAAGTTTTCCTGACCTCCGGTTCCACCAGAAATGACCGGAACTTTTGATTTTTAAATGGCACACCCTGTATATTTTTTGTTTTTCGGATTCTACAGGTCGTTTTACGTATTAATGCACAATTTTTGAATCGAGTTTTGCCCAAATTTTGTTTTTAAATTAAATTTTAATTTTTTAACTAGAGTGCCATGATCATCCTAAAATGACTCTATATACTTTACTTGATTTCAGAAAAATACAAACTCAATTTTATCTTTATAAACTTTTCTGACAGAGGGCTGTAAACTTCATTATTTTGGTATTTTTGCCCTAGCTCAAGAACTAGAATAGAAACATATCACTTTCATAACATTACTAAATTACTAAATAGTTTTTTAAAGCGAATCCAACGATATAATACACTACGACATTTTTCTTAATTTTCGTTCAAATATTTCTGTTTTATTATGTAGGTAATTTCTTTTTTCTACTTAAAATTTAATTTTGAAAACGAAATTTGGACAAAACTCAATTTAAAAGTGGTACATTAGGACGTAAAACGATCTGTATAATCAAAAAAACAAAAAATATACAGGGTGTGCCATTTGAAAATCAAAAGTTTCGGTCATTTCCGGTGAAACCGGAAGTCAGGAAAAATTGTCCTGAATGCATAAAAATGGCGTTTCGTTAAAATATCAAGCCTACTAAGTTTCGTTGATATCGATAAACAAATAAAAAAATGGCAGCCGGAAAGAAATCTCGTGGGCACCCGGTATACGCCATTAACACATGTTTTTCCATAGCGATTTAGGGTAGTTTACTTGTACATACAGGTATAGTATAGGTGCTTATAAAGGTGATCCTTCTAAATATGAATGTAGTCAACCATCCAAGGACCTTTTTTTTCAGTTATACATGTAAACCCCATGCTTTGTGAGTGGCTTGCTTACGTATGCTGCACGTATGCGCGCAGGCGACTCGCAAACATGTCGATCTGACGTAGCTATGTTTCCTGATACATGTAGGTAAATCTAATTTTACGAATACTGTTTGATTTTTTATGTCTAAATCACGGAAATCAACTTAGCCGACAAAAATAATGGCAAATTGGGGGAGTCCGATACCCCCAAAATGTCGATCTGACGTGGTTATGTTTCTTGATACATGAAAATCTAATTTCACGAATAATGTTTGATTTTTATTTCTAAATCACGGAAATCAACTTGGCCGACAAAAATAATGGCAAATTGGGGGAGTCCGATACCTCTAAAATGTTTGCGAGTCGCCTGCGCGCATACGTGCCATATCCGAGAAAAGTCGTAGAGGAAAAGTTGTAGGACTTGATGTAAGCAAGCCACTCACAAAGTATGGGGTTTACATGTATAACTGAAAAAAAAAGGTCCTTGGATGGTTGACTAATGTATTTATTAAAATTAAAAATTCTGCACTATTCGGAATAAAGATTGTTTGAAAATGAAATATTGTATTTCATTCGGAGTATAAGTATTCTTCATGTCACTTGTATGGATTTGATTGTTCAAACTTCCATGCGCGTCACTTATGTGACACCTACTTATACTCCTAATAAAATAAATATCTATTACGACGATCCCTAGGTAGGAATTTTCGAATAAAGAAATGTTTTTGCATCTTAAAAATAAACAAAAGTGCGACCACAAATGTTCAGCAAATCATGCTGGTGGCCAACTAAATAAAAAACCGAGTAAAAAATGTCTTTAATTATTTGGGTATGATTTAAATAGCTTTTTTGCTCTACAGCCCAAATGGCTCATTTGCGGATACATGTTTATATAAACAGAAATGCTTGTTTTGATGTCCCTTACTACCCCTTAAAGTTTGTCGGTATCTTTTTGAGTCACCCTGTAGATGTAATTTTAGTGAAGAAATTTCAAATGCGATGGATGGAGTTGGTGATCAATTATTTTTGTATGGTATATCATAATGATTTTAAATCGATCACATTTCTTGAATGTACGGTGTGCGTATATCCAGGGCCGAGTTCAGAAATAACGCACAGGGTGCGAGTGCGATTTCATGGGCGTGCCTGAATTGACAATTGGCCATTGGGCCCATAGCATTGTCTAGCATTTTTGAACAGCTAGGGCGTCGCACCGGTGTCACACTCACACTGGGTGCGTCATTCCTGAACTTGCCCCTGTGCATCTTATTCTGTTTTATGGAACTCGTAGGCAGTGGCGGTTCCTCCATAAGAGCACATGTGCACGTGCACTCCCAAATTAATATCAAACAACTTTAAATTTAATTTTATCATTCTTCAAATTTTAACAATCTACCTGTAAAGTATTAATTTAAAAAATTAGTGGCCAAATGCGCCAGCAAAACAAACGCAACCGGCATTTATTATGAATTACAAATTATGTGCACCCCCAATATGTTATACCACGAGCCGCCACTGCTCGTAGGTATCCATTTTTCGAAGTGTAAAGATCTGCTGAAATCACCTATGACTGCGAAATTTCAAAAAAACAATTCTTTAAAAACATAGTTTTTGACAACACTATTGCTTCTTTGTTTCCCTGGAATAAACTTTCAATGAGTCCCGAACGAACTCTGAAAAGCGCCACATAAAGTTGTCCGTGACTAAATACATCATTTCTGGAGATCAATTACTATCCTATCAAATGTTTGTCCTTGAGATTTGTTAATCGTCATTCATTGCAAAGGCCAATTTTATTTTGAAACTGTTTTCGTTTGAATGTAAAGGGGTAGACGTTTTCGCAGTAGAGTGTTATTCGATTTATGAACACTATTTCTCCCTGTTTATCTATATTCAATATTTCACAGCGTAACAGATTATACCCAAGTTCCAGAACTAATAGCCTTGTACCATTTCAAAGACCTGCACTGATGCTTAGTTTTTCAATAAGCATAACAATAGAATTCGTTCTCAATCGTTATTCATGGAGCGGGAGAATTCCGCGGATTAAGCGAATTTAAATATTTTGGAAGAATAGCATCATTTAGATCACCATTATCACAGTTCTCGACACTATCTATACTGGTGTAGAGTTTTTCGGTCTTGAAGTCCAACAGTTCGACAAATTATTCGTTTATTTCTTCGACATCAACATTTCTTGCAGAAAGTATAGATGTATTCAGAAAGTATAGATGTATTCAACAATATCCGAATTATCAATACATTTCTCCGGTAATTTTAGATTGTCGTTGGAATCATTTAGTGTTCGTTATCGCATACAAGTGGCTAAATTTGAGCAATAACGTACCGAATATTGGCCTTTAAGGCGGCAACCATTCGAGGTTTGTCAACATAGACTTTGGATTTTATAAAGCCCAGAGAAAAAAATTCAGTGACGTTAAGTCGAAAACCCTATACCTACTGTTGCAATAAATAGAACAATAACATTATTTTGCTTATCAGCCTATGTCTGTAGATGGCTTGTTATATTGTTGTGAGGCTGTTGTTATGAACCGGCAACACCGCACTGTATTACAGATTTCTTTAAATATTTAAAAGATTGTCAAAATGTCAATTAGTTGTCATGTCGTTTTGTCAAGCAAGGTTGGCGCCAAGATACTCATCCTGTTGTAACCTACAATTTTGTACTCATGTTTTTAATAATTAATAAACGATAATTAATACAAGAAATAACAGCGAGTTGAGTCGAATTATTACAGTAAAAATCCACCCCGTAGTGCTCTGCTAACAGGTTATGGGCCCAGAGCACCCAGAGCAGTGTAGTGTGAAAAGTAAATAAAAGCTGTTTTTTTCTTGGTTCGTGGTTTTTTGAAAAAAGTGCCTATTAAAAAAATGGATCAACAGTCAAGCGTAGCAGCGCTAAAGTTGAATGGGGAAAACTGGGTAGTTTGGAAATTCCAGACAAGTGTCATATTAAAAGGACGTGGATGGTTTGATGTCGTTACAGGAGACAGTGTAAAACCCACTACAGGGGATGATGCCATACACAAATGGATTAAAGATGACGCAAAAGCCCAGGAATTGATTGTCACTAGAATGGAGCAGGGACCCCTAACCCATTTACTAACGTGTGAAACATCAAAAGAAATGTGGTCAAAATTAAAATCTGTCTATGATAAAGAGTCTGTTGTGAGTGTGCATTTGCTGCAACAGAAGTTTTTCTCAATGGAATTTGGAGAAACAGTTTCGAACTACATTTCGCAGATAGAAGAAATTAGAACCAAACTAAAACAAGCAGGAGAAGAGATATCAGACAAAATGATAATAACCAAAATTCTCATGTCATTACCAGACCAGTACAAACACTTCAGGTCAGCCTGAGAATCAGTACCAGCTGATAAACAGAGTCTCGATGAACTAACTTCTAGACTATTGCTTGAAGAAGAGAGAACCTACCCACTTGAGCTTGGGACTACAGCACTGGCAGCAAAAGGAAACTTTCAAAGGAAGAAGTTAAAATGTCATATTTGCCAAAAGCCAGGACATTTTGCAAAGCATTGCTTTCAAAATAAAGGAAACCAAAGAAACGAACTGAAGAAATGTACATATTGTAAAAAGATTGGTCATGACATACAGGCTTGTTATTTTAGGAAAAATAAAGGGCAAGAAAATAAGTACAAAACAAATGAAGAAAATAATAAAAATGAAACAAATGCCTTTATAGGAACCACTTCAAATGAGGAAGCTAATAACTGGTGCATGGATACAGGTGCAAGCGAACACATGTGCTGGAGTGTAGAGCTTTTTGAAGAACTGGTGAAAACAACAACTGAAAAACAGGTCAAAGTTGGAAATGGTGAAAAATTGGAAGTGAAGGGCATTGGAAAAATTCGTTTATGGGCTTTTAATTTCATAGAAACAACATTGTCAAACGTTCTGTATGTACCCACTCTGAAATTTAACCTATTTTCAGCAGGTTGTGCCCTCGATAAGGGATTTTTAATGACGTCAAACAAGGATACATGCAAATTTATTGACAAGGCTGGAAAAGTTAAAGCTATTGCTGAAAGAAAAGGTAAGCTTTTCATGATGTTTTTTAAAACCTACCCTAAAGATAAAAATTTACCTACCTTGTTTCAATGTAATGATATAGATGACATTATTGAGTGGCACAATAGAATGGCTCATATCAACTTTGACCAAATAAGAAATGTATTGAAATTCAACAATGTTGAATTTATTGATAATGAAAAGCCATTTTGCTCTAGTTGTCTTATAGGAAAGCAACATAGGTTGCCCTTTGATAATAGCAAATCTAAAGCAGGTCGCATAGGAGAACTAGTACACGCTGATTTGTGCGGTCCTTTTGAGGTCGAGTCATTAGGAGGAGCCAGATACTTTCTACTTTTGAAAGATGATTTTTCAAAGTACAGAGTACTCTATTTTATTAAACAAAAATCCGAAACCACAGACAAAATTAATAATTTCCTAAGTAAATTCAAGAATATGACAGATAGAGAAATCATGACTTTACGGTCAGATAATGGCCTTGAATTTATAAATCAGGAACTTAGAAAGATTCTAGAAAAAAGGGGAATTAGACACGAAAAGACTTGCATATACACCCCTCAGCAAAACGGAAGGGCTGAAAGGGAGAATAGAACTCTTGTGGAGGCTACAAGAACAATGCTCCACAATAGTTGCATGCATAAAAGATTTTGGGCAGAGGCAATAAACACTGCTGCTTTTGTCCTAAATCGTACAGCAAAAAGTTCAATTAAAAATGAAACACCCTACAAGTTGTGGAATAACAAGGATTTTGATGTAAATATTTTGAAGAGTTTTGGCACAAAGGTTTCTGTACATAATCCAAAAGACAAACGAAGAAAACTGGATCCTAAAAGTGAGACAGGAATTCTGGTAGGATACAGTGATGAAGTGAAAGGCTACAGGATTTATTTTGAACATTGCAAATAATTGAGCATTGTAAATAATTATTTGGGAATTCACATATACCAAAATTTAGAAAAAAGTTTTACTGTACTAGATCAAACTGATTATTTCCTTAAAGTTCTTGAAAGGTTTGGAATGTCAATCTGTAAAGCAGTGAGCACACCATTGGATGCAAACTTCAATTTCAATATTCTGAAAAATAATAAAGGAGATGAAAAATATATAAAACTATGTAGGCAAATAATCGGAAGTCTTATGTATGCAATTTTGGGTACAAGGCCTGATTTGTCTTTCAGTGTATCAGCTCTAAGTCGTTTCTTAGAAACCGCAAATCAAAGCTTGTATATAGCTCTGAAAAGAGTGTTACGATACATAAAAGGAACTTTGTACCTAAAACTAAAACTATGTACTGATAATGACAATGTTTTGTGTGGATACGTTGATTCAGATTGGGGCGGTGATGTCATTGACAGAAAGTCAACAACAGGATATATTTTTAAATGTTTTGGTTGTCCGGTATCATGGGCAAGTAAAAAGCAACAATCTCTTCCACAGAGGCAGAGTATATTGCTTTGTCTATTGCAGTAACTGAAGCATGTTGGTTGAGAAAAATCTTAGCTGATTTTAATATTGAATTAAACAGACCAATTGAAATATATGAGGACAATCAGTCTGCAATAAACATAGCAAACAACCCTGAAAACAATAAAAGACTTAAACACTTGGATATCAAACATTTTTTTATTAAAGAGAAAATTGACAAAGGTTTGGTTAAAGTATTGTATATTAGAACTGAGGATCAAATGGCTGATATACTAACTAAACCTGTACCTAGGGTTAAGATTTTGAAGTTTAAGGAACATTTATGTCTTGTTGACTAATTAGTAAAGTTTAATTATTCTATGATTTAATTGTTCCTTGTTATAGAAGTTAAGCTTGTTTTGAGAATTGAAATTTTTTATTTATATATTTTTGATTTGCAAAATAATTTTATTGAGGGGGCGTGTTGCAATAAATAGAACAATAACATTATTTTGCTTATCAGCCTATGTCTGTAGATGGCTTGTTATATTGTTGTGAGGCTGTTGTTATGAACCGGCAACACCGCACTGTATTACAGATTTCTTTAAATATTTAAAAGATTGTCAAAATGTCAATTAGTTGTCATGTCGTTTTGTCAAGCAAGGTTGGCGCCAAGATACTCATCCTGTTGTAACCTACAATTTTGTACTCATGTTTTTAATAATTAATAAACGATAATTAATACAAGAAATAACAGCGAGTTGAGTCGAATTATTACAGTAAAAATCCACCCCGTAGTGCTCTGCTAACACCTACATATCTAGATTCTTCTATTAGACTTCGAAAAAATATTAAACCACTTCCTTGCTTTGAAAAACAACCATCTACAGAGCAATATCTAATAGCACAGCTAATAGGTTTATTGTCAGAGATTTGTCACGTAAATAAAAAATTCACAGTCCTTCACAAAGATGCAACCGAGGAGAACATTGAAAATGCCGAAGCAAACTTCAACGCTAATGCTTGTGATTATTGTGAGCTTTGAGATCAGCGAAATCTCAACCCTTTCCAGATTTTCCAGAATTGTTCCGACCCAATCCAGAAATTTCCATGCCTTTTCCTGACGTTTCCAGAAATTTCCAGAATTTATCCAGACTTATTCGGACTTAGCTAGACTTTTCCAGACTTTATCCAGGCTCATCCAGACTTGTCTAGATTTCTCCAGACCTTATCCAGCCTTTTCCAGATGTTTCCAGAAATTTTCAGGCTTTTCCAGACTTTATCCAAACTTATGCAGACTTGTCTAGATTTCTCCAGACCTTATCCAGCTCTTTCCTGACCTCTCCGGACTTCTTCCAAACACTTACCCGACTTCAGTTATTATGTATAAGTAATTGCCTATCTATGAGTCACCACTTAATGTATGCAAAAGCGATGACAACCTTGAACTAACATCTCGATTTCATATTCAGAAAAGCGCTTTCAAAAACTTGTAACTTTTAAAAAATTGTATTCTTCTTCTGTAATCCATACAAATTTTTAAAATTCACAGTTTTCAAAGTAGCCTTATACTGATTATTATATTAGCTTAAATATAAATTTGGATACGTTATTTGAATTTGACTAAATAAATCTACTATTGTCACTTATTTATTGTAAAATATTTTGTTAATTGAATAAAAATAAATTTACCATGCAAAAAAAGAAAATATCACGATACAAAGCAAAGAGTTGAAAAATCGGAAAAAAGTTGGTGACTTTGAATGCCCATATCTCGGTCATTTTTTATCGCATGAACTTCTACCAACCACCATTTTCACGGAAATCACATAGGCTTTATTTTTCATGGAGCAATTCCTATGCTTAAGTCAACTCAGAAAAAAGTTATAAGCAAAAATTGAAGAAAAAAATAAAAAGTCAATTTTTTGATTTTTTTTTCAAGTTGTTTTTTGTTATCGTAACCAAGGTATTATATGGTCATAATACATACACCGGCAAAATTAGGGAAACGGACAAAATTTACACTAAAATTGACATCAATTTTCTCTTGAACCCTCCGCTCGATTTCGATGAATTTCTCACAGATTGATTCTTCAGGAATACATCTGACATATTACCGCTATCAAATGAATCATCTTTATATCATATACAGGGTTGGAAAGAAGGTCAATCATTCTCACAGTTTTTTAAGACACCCTGTGGAGTGATTCACTGGAAATTCAGAACAGTTTTCAACGTCAAATTGTAGCCTGATCTTTCCCGAACATTTTAATTTTTTATTCACTCTGATATTTTCAATATTATTGAAAATACAGAGTTTCGAAAAAAAGGTGGATATTGACCTTAATTTTCTCCACGTCGTCATACAAATTGGACATGAAAATGTATCGTTTTCCAACTTCAAGTGTAAATCTTAGGTGCGAATGTTTACTTCAAGTTAAATATTGCTCGCAGTTTTACCTCTTACCGATCAATTTATTGTGAAAAGAATACCTACTCACACTCACAAATATACAGGAGGATCATAAAGTCCCTTACTCCCTTCCATGATTTCCATTTGGTGGAATGTTATTTATCTAAACTGAACTGTGAAAATTTGTGATTTTACCTAAACAAATAATAATAAATTCGTCGATATCCTACCGATATAGCGGTCTGTTGAAAGGTTTTTTGAAAAAGCCTTGGTTAAGTGTGGAGGGAGAGTTTACAGAGTTTAGTTTAGATAAATAACATTCCACCAAATGGAAATCATGAAAAGGAATTTCTGATTTCCCTGTATATTTGTGAGCATTTCACCATAAATTGATTGGTAAAAGGTAAAACTGCGAGAACTAAGTAAACATTCACATTTAAGATTCATTCGCACGACTTGAAGTTGGAAAACGACACATTTTCACATCCAATTCGTATGTCGACGTGGAGAAAACTAAGGTCAATATCCACCTTTTCTTCGAAACTCTGTATTTTCAATAATATTCAAAGTATCAGATTGAATAAAAAATGAAAATGTTCGGAAAAAATCAGGCTACAATTTGGTGTTGAAAACTGTTCTGAATTTCCGGTGGTTCACTCTACAGGGTGTCTCAAAAAACTCTGAAAATTACTGACTTTCGCCCCCCCCCAAAGTTCCTGAAATATATCGAAAGTTGGGAAAACCTGGATAAAAAATTTAAAGTTGGGAAAAATTGGTAGACAAAAATTTGCGAGGACTAATTAAAATTAACATACATTAGGATCGTGTCACGTGTTGTAATGAATTGCGAAATCACCGTACAACAGGTTGACGAAATCCCAATGGTCGGGGCGATCTCTTGCGTTGCACATTGCGCTGCACTAGCACCATTAGCCTGTAGCAGTGGCACGTGGCATGCGTGATAGTAGTGGCTCTAGCGCCACTAGCACTATTCACTATTCGAGAGTCAAGACCGACGACCGACGTAGTTATATCTATAGCTTGTTATTGCAAGCGCGTCGCATTTGAAAGAGATGGACAATATAGTATATTAGATAATCCAAACTTCCTATTACTTTCTGCGTTCTGCGCATTCTTCGCTCGCTATTCAAATTTCAGCAAAGCTCTGAATCCTGTGCTCTTATGTTGAAAAAATGTTTTTTTCGAACATTTTTCTTATACATGTTTTTTATACATTGTTTATTTTATTTGATTATATTAGAGTCCGCGTCAAGAGTAAAGAGTACGGTGTCGTCATATGCGCATAAACCCAATTTTGAAGACTAACCAAACTATCGTATCGATCGGTGCTGCTGCCGAACGCCAAGCACGTGGTTCATTGTCGTACGGCCAGCAGGCATATTTATTTAGTTTATTTTGTATCCAAGTTTTGTCTAAAAAGATACCCCGCTGCTGGTTTCATCTCACGGCCGAGGTCACGGCAGACAGAGAGAGGTAGACGAGGGAGAGAGATCCGACCCGCTTTGCGCAGCTTTTTATGTCGTCCGTAGTCTTTACTGCTGACGCGGACTCTATTCGTAGGTTTGGAACAAGGTTGTTTGAGAGAGGTAGGTTGCCTCTGGGCTGGAACTCTGTAACGAATAGAGATATTTTCTCTATCTCTATTGACGTTTCCTCTCTATTGATTTTGACAAGAAAGAAAAAGACAGCAAGTGCCATAGCGATAGGGATAACGATCTTTATCCGTCACAGAGTTCCAGCCCTCTGATAATTTTCTTCCGTCATCTGGGGTGCCTCAACATAATGCAAATCTCCAAGGTACCTCAGATTAGATGCGTCATCAAGTTACCCATTATCAGGCAACCTATTAACTTTAGTAATCTTGGGTTTGGAATATATACAGTCGTGAGCATAAAAAGTGGGACACCGGACTGACAGATCTTGTAATTTTTCACTATTTTGGGTAAATCAGTCTTTTCTCTACAACGGATTCTTTTGTCAAATATGACAATCTCTGTCATTGCCAAAGGTATAGCTGATGAGAGCTCGTTTTACAATAGGAAAAAACGGGTGTCCCACTTTTTATGCTCACGACTGTACATGTCAAACTTTTTATCAGTTTTTGAAGTGAAACTTCTTAGGCGTCGGTCTGATATTCAGAGGAGAATATGGAGAGTGATTTGAAAGACGAAAGACGCATCATGTAACGTCACGTTTTGGCAAATTTCGTTACAGGAGAGATGAGAGAGAAGGAAGCTATAACTTAGAGAGAAGGAGAAAGTTGTATGAGAGACAAGTTCATGAGGGAGGGAATAGTTTTTTCCTACGACCACATACGGAAATTACAAAATTCGCACTAGCTGGTTCTTTGGAAAGCGCTAAATATCACTCGCGTGCTGAAAGTACTTTCAATACTCGTGCTCAAAGTACTTTCAGCACACGTGTGGAAAATACTGTTGACATTATTTGTGATTGACATAACAATTTACTTTCAATACGTGGATTGAAAGTACTTTCAGCACGTGTGTTGAAAATGAAAAGAAATAAAATAAGAGAAAATTGATGTAAATTGGTTTCTGGTCGTAGGAAAAATGGTGTACATCACTCGTAAGAAAGCGTCTTTCATACACTGGTGTGATTTTCGCACTCGGCTATCGCCTCGCGCGAAAAAACACTCGTGTGAAATTTGTCACTTCCTTTACACTCGTAATGTAATATACTATTAACACGTGTACGACGTATGATGCTATATATGATTTTTTTTATGTTTCAATAAAGTTGGGAAAATTAGGAATGTCACCCCCCCCCCCCCCCAAACCAGAGGCCTTCGCTACGTCCCTGGAAGGTGTTAATACCCCAGGGCAAAGTTTGTGTGTTATAAACCATTTACTTCCAAAAGTTTCTTCGAAAATTTCAACCATGTGAGTAAACTCTTCGGCAACTTTGTGACGTTTTCTCAACTCTGTTCCGTGATAGAGACACTAATCTTCTTAAAAATTTCATACGAAGGCACTCTAAGACATTGTTAATACTAATATCCAGTCTTCTTCGAGATTTTTATTCCAGTTGAATATTATGTTTCCATTCCTCATGCCATTTCTCTAGACACATTAGTGTTTTTTTCTATTTTTCTTTCATATCGAAGTCTTTTCGACACTAAAAGTAGTTTCGAAAAGAAGCTCTTTGGGACACTCCTTTTTTACTCATCGGAAGTTGGTAACACTGGCACTTATTCTACCGGAAATCGCTGATACAAGATTTAATTCTATATTTGGCATGTAGTGTTACCAACCACACATATGAAATCAGGAAATATGAGAATAAATTTTTTTTTTCAATTAAACAATACCAAAATAGAAAAAATAGTATAAAATATTCATTTCATAAGACATTTTATCGCACTCGCTCTTTAGTGAAACTCGCCTCTGGCTCGTTTTTTAATATAGGCCTCGTGCGATAAAATGACGTCTTATGAAACTTGTATTTTAATGTAGTAGGTATTCTTTTCTAAAACAATGAGCCCATTGTTCAGGTCTTTCGGCATAGTATGAGGGAAAGTACTCTCCATATTTTCTTGTATCTTCATCACTGGTTAGATTTGTCCTTATTTTCTGGAAAGTTTGTTCATCAAGCTCATTCACCATTAGGTTTTTTTTTTCCTAACTTCTTTGCGTTTTTCAACAGCTTATTTTAGTAAGATTATCAAATAGACTTCTTTTCACGTGCCTAGTCACATAAAATCTTGTTTGGTAATATAAAATGTATTGAAATCATTTGACATAAAAATTTGGGTTTGAGTTCTGGTAACTTCTCTCTTTTACAAAAAAAAAAATGTTTAATATATAGTATAGCTTCTGTTTAGGAAATTGACCATAAAAAAGCTACTGGAAAACCTTCATGAGTGTTGTAAGTTGTATTTTGTATGGATTGATTCCGTGGGTTGAATCAATTATATCATATTATTTCCATATTTGACAAGGCAAGCATTTCTTTCTGAGCGGTATTCATGGAAATAGAAGAAAATTATCTGTTCCTATACTATTGTTTTCTTCTCCATAAGGGTTACATAATAAAATTGGATTATCCGAACCAGAATTTTGTTTCAATTTTTCAACAAGAATAGATACACTTTTGGTGTAGTTTTGATCAAAAATCACGTCTGAATCTACTTGGAATACCTTCTTTATATTGTATAGATCGATGATTGGTTGTATTGCTAATTCTACTCAACGGATTAAAATTTTCACCCACATCCTTTAGTGATTCGAAATTCCCTGCAACATTTTTCCTACTATTTCTTTTCGTTCAAAGTTCAAATGCAGTAATTCTCAACTTTTCCACTTCCAGCTTATGCCCTATATGGGTAGAGGTATAACTGACCCTAATTTCACCTTTGTAGCAGATTTTAGTAGTAATCCTTGAAGGGCAATCACCCTGAATTTTAATCGAATCTCTTACTCTTAGTTGCGGCTGCCTTTGTTCCTTTTCCAAATTTGGAATGTACTTTCCTGATCGATGACAAATATAGTAGGTACATCATTTTTGATTTGTCAACCAGAGTTTTTGTCCTTGAAACAATGTATAATAATAACTGTCCCACTGCAGCCTTAGAAGCATTGCTGAACAGGGCTCCTATCCATCTATATGTGAAAAAAAAAGGCAATGGGCTATTTCAGTAAATTGTAACTTACTGTTGGGGATCGGGAGTTGACCGATGCCACGAATGTTGAGTATCTGATGGAGTTTTCCGCGCGCTCCAATCTCGTATTTCGATAATTAAAACTCGGTATTGTACACTGAGAGAATTAATTTTAGACCATTATAAAAATCTTAATAACCTTAATAAAAATATCGTATAAAATGGGGGACAGAAAAGCGCTGTAGTTACCATTATAAAAGTCACTTTATAAACTACTACTTTGCTACCATTGATAGACCAATTTACTGAAATCGCCTAAAGACCATTAAAAATTTATAAACAAGCCACAATAAAATAGTTTTCAATGACTAAAAAACGGTTTTTTAACTGTCAATAAATATTTGATGATGGTTATTAAATTGTATATTAACCCTTAATATATCTTATAAGGGATAATATAAACATTTTCATAATAACAGATGAATATCTTTATACCATTAATATTTTTTTTTTGACCACCAAAAATTCCTTTTATAATCATAACAAGATAACCTTATAAGGCCTAGTTATACAATTTTGGTTAAAAACAGAGTTCAGCTGAACTCGACTGGTACTTGAACTTCTCCATTTAAAATACATTGCTGTCAGCTATTAATCAAATTCTATCATTTTTGACAGCAATGCATTTCAAATGGGCAAGTTCAAGTACCAGTCGAGTTCAGCTGAACTCTGTTTTGAACCAAGATTGTACAACTGAGCCTAAGGATTATTAAAAATATTATGGTAATATTATATTGCATTTGGGAAGAGGTAAAAATAAAAAGACAATGGGTATTTTTTAAATCAAACTTTTATTGATTGTTGATACCCACATATTATTATGGTGATATTGAAAATAAATAAAAGCTGCATCTACAGTAATCATATAAACTAACAAAATTTCGAATCGTATATGTATACCTACATAACTACTTAAGTATATAATATAAAAAATACCACTTGGAAGAAGCAAAAGCAGGTGATAAGAGAGAAAAAAGAATGCAGAAAATCCTAGCTTCAGTTGCTTTGTGAAATAATTATTCCAAATCTGAAAATTAATGAAAGCATTGAGGGGGTTATATTTTTACCTACTCATAGCTCACCTTCGATAAATGACTGTAAGCCCCACTCTAGAAGGGCAACTTTACACGCCATATTCAGACCAGTGCCAGTGTGAATCCAAAATCCAATGTTATAAATGATAAATAATTCAAAAAAATTTAAATAATTCACCAACGTAATGCACTAACTAATCAACACTTACAGCAAAAAATGGCGGGACACGACACAAACACCTGATCACAAATGAGCGGGATCATGCTACATGCTTCCACGAAAGCAATAATTGGAATGCACAGAAAAATTACAAAATAAACCAATATGGCGCGCTTCGGGTTGTTTCGTGATTAGTGTGCAAAACCACATAATGGAAGATAAATAACTTGATAATTAGTGGACTGTATAATTAGGTGGACTGGATGATCGACTGGATAGGGAACTAAAACACACGCGCTTTTCACTGACACTATATTTACAACAATTTACACAATATTTACACTATTTACAATTACTACTACAAGATGACAAGAAGCCAGAGCTTGCTTAGATGCCCAACAGGGCAGAGCTAGATTATAAAATTTATTAAAATGTGAAAAGGTTTCTGGATGCTTGTTAACGTGGACAAGCTCCAAGCTACACTGCTGCAATGACAAAAATGGCGCGCAATATATTGACAGACATGACAAAATAGACATGGACGACAACGCTGCAGTGTTGCAAACTTTATATGTATAAAAATATTTTGCCATCAAAAAGAGATAGCATGATTGTTGGAACATGTTTCCAACATGCTGGGGGGCCTAGAGTTTCACATGAAACCAAGGTAAAATTTTCCAGCAAAAAAAAAAATAAAAAAAATTAAAGAGAAAGTAAGCAACCCTTTTTTTAAAAAAAGGTATGATTTCAATGATGATCCAGTAAACGAAAACTTAACTAACAATTAAAGCTAAAAACATTTCTGGAACACATAGTATGACATTATGTATGTATATACGAGTATAGCTAATTGAATATAAATATAAATCTAAATGTTTTACAAATATATGTACAGAATTTTGTGAATAATTTTCAAAAATATTATTAACAATTATTGTCATCAATCGGTAACACTGCAATCTTGGTAACCGATCTGAGATAAATACCTTTTTTGGTTTTCACTTCGACAACCCTTACTTTGCCGTCCTTTCCAGGTATTGCTTTAACTATTCTTGCCATTGGCCACTTATAAGAAGGTACATTATCCTCTTTTAAAATGACTAACAAGCCCTCCCTAAGGTTAGGCATCTCATCACGCCATTTTTGGCCTATTTTGGAGTTGCGTTAGATAGTCGTGATACCACTTTTTCCAAAAATGCTGCTGCATCTGGACACACAATTTCCAAAACTTAAGTCGACCTTGGGGAATTTCCGTCAAATCAGGGTCAGGAAAGCTTGTGATAGGCGCACCTATCAAAAAATGACCAGGGGTCAAATAGTCCAAATCTGAAGGATCTTGTGACAAGGCTACAAGTGGTCGGGAATTTAAAATTCCTTCTACTTGGACAATAAGAGTATTAAATTGTTCATAGGTAAGCTCATTGCTACCTATGACTCGCTTGATGTGAAATTTTGCCGATTTTACTCCAGCTTCCCATAAACCACCAAAAACTGGAGAATAGCTCGGTATAAAATTAAATGTAATTTTTTCCTGAAGGGAATAATTTTCAATTTTTTCTGTTTCGTTATAAAACTCTTTGATTTTATTCTCGGCTCCTTTAAAACGTGGAACCATTGTCGCAGAAAATATTTGCGGGCTTCCCCCTCCGCGAAATAAAACGCTTCAGAGCAGCTAGAAAATTTTCGGTTGTCAGGTCTGAAAGCAGTTCCATATGAATTGCTTTGACTGAAAAGCACACAAAAAAGTGCTATGTATGCCTTGGAACTTACGGATTTTCTAATTCGAGATTGCTTAACGAGGAAGGGACCGCAAAAATCTACCCCGACATTTTGAAAACACTCTGGCTGAACAGACTCTTTTTTCCGGCAAGGAACCCATTAATTGAGTGGAACATTTTGCTTTGAATTTAAAGCAAATCACACATTTGTGTAGCTCTTTTTTAATTAATCTTATTCCATTTATGAGCCAATAATTGAGGTTTAGGGAACCTAAAACTTGTCTTGGTCCAGCGTGCAACAAAGTTGAATGTTCTTGTATTATAATTAATTTGGTGATGTGACTTTCCTTGGGCAAGATCACAGGATGTTTCTGATTATATGGAATGTTTGAATTATGTAACCTTCCACCCACTCGCAATAATCCATTGCCATCTAGGAACGGCGACAAAGAGTTTAATGAGGATTTTGAAGGGGTATTGGAAAGTAAAGATTTAATGTCATTAGAAAAGTAAAAGTCTTGCTCACATTTTATGATTACTCTAAGACTGTGTTCCAGTTCTGAAAGCTTCAAACTTCCCTCAAGTTTTTCACCAGAATTTTTTCCAGAATTGTGAACAAATCTAAGTATATAGGCAAAAACTCTTTGAAGTCTTCTAAGGGATGAAAAATCTTCAAAAAATGAATTTGGCTTTGTTTTTATGACTTGTGTTAAAATTTTTTCTTCTGGCAAGGAAGCAGGAATTTCTATAGGAATCTCATTATGGCAAAAATTAATATCAGAAAGAACGTTTGGACCGTGGAACCACAGATTATTTGACTCAATTTCCTGAGGCTCGAGACCCCTGGATAGACAATCGGCAGGATTTTCTTTCGTGTTAATATATAACCATTTAAAAGTTGAAGTTAAGTTTTGAATTTTTATAATTCTGTTTGCCACATAAGGGTTTAATTTCAGAGGATCTGATTTTAACCAAGCAAGTACAATGGTCGAATCAGAATAAATAAATACTTTATCAATTTTTGATTGCAATAAGATAGACACCTTTTTTGCCAGATTTGCTAAAAGCAAAGCTCCATTAAGTTCCAATCTAGGAATGGTAAGTTTTTTATTTATAGGTACTATTCTAGACTTTGAACAAACTAAATTTACATGTACTCTGTCAGGAAAAAATGTTCTTACATAAATGACTGCTCCATATGCTATCATGGACGAATCGCAAAACCCTACAAGCTCAATGCTATTTGCGTTTGTGAAATATAAATTCCGAGGAATCTCCAAAGTTTGCATGTTAATAAAACCCTTTATAAAACTTTTCCAAATGTCCAACAAATCATCGGGCAATACTTCATCCCAACTAAGTTTGCATGTCCAAATTTTTTGCATGATTACTTTGGCTGCCACCAAAATCGGGCCTGCCAACCCCAAAGGGTCATAAAATTTGGAGATCAAACTGAGTACTTGTCTCTTTGTTAAATATTCATTGATGTCCATAACTTTAGGAGTTGACAATTTAAAATGATCAGAAATGGTATCATAAGTTAGGCCTAGTGTTTTTACGGTAAAATTATTCTTACTCATATCAACCTCATCGAAATTTTGTTTATCTTTAGGGATGCCACTCAAAATGTTTGGTTCATTGGTACACCATTTATGCAGACAAAATGATCGTGAACCCAATAAAGAAATTAATTCGTCTCTAAGCTTTATGGTCTCTTCAATTGTGTCAGAACCCGATAAGATATCATCTACGTATGTATTATTTAAAAGAGCTTTTGCTGCGAGAGGGAATTTTTTACCTTCTGAGTGAGCCAGCTCAGCCAAACACCTCGTTGCTAAAAAAGACGAGCTTTTCAAGCCATAGGTGACTGTCTGTAATTGAATATACTGTAAGGAACCGAGATGATCTCTCCACAGAATGTTTTGCAATGGCCGGTGTTCCGGGTGAATTAAAACCATGCGGTACATTTGTTTTATGTCAGTTAAAATTACGAATTTATAAGTTCTGAAGCAAACAAGAATATCGAATAAGTCTTTCTGGACTACTGCCCCATTGTACAAGAAGTCATTTATACATTTCTTTTGTTTCGATTTCATGCTGCCATCAAAGACAACTCTGAGTTTGGTGGTTTTTTTGTCTTCCCTTATAACGGGGTGATGCGCCATGAAATAAATCGAACCATTAGTTAACTCCTCTACAGGGTAATTGACAATTTTGGCATGATTTAAATTCAAATAATCATCCATGAAACTCTTATATTGTGAGAAAAGATCAGGATTAACTCTAAATCTTTTTTCCAGGTTTTCAAAGCGCTTTATAGCCACTGAAAATGAATCCCCCAAATTTATGTCAGTTTGTTTTAGTGGCAATTTCACCTGATATTGGTTATTTATTATTTCAAGAGAATTTTGAAAACAAGACTCGCAAGCTTCTTGCTCGCTGGGATATTCTGGAAATATCTCAGGGACTTTCTCAGTTTCCCAAAATTGAGACATGGTTTTTTCAAGATCTGAATAGGTCGCGTGAAACGCAAAAAAATTGCATGTGACATTTGCACAAGCAGAAATTGCACCGCTTACAATATAACCGAATAGGGTGTTTTGAAAATATATATTGTTGCATTTAAGCTTCTCCGAGAGAAAAATTTCAAACGCCACATTTGCACCCAATAAAGAATCAATCGGTCCCGAGCGGTAAAAACTGTCATCAGACAAATGAATATTCCGAGGCGTTTCAAACTCTGAAATATCAAAACTTACATTAGGCAAATTGCTTGTAATAGTGTCAACAAGCGCACACTTTATGTTTTTTGAATAATCAAAAACCAAAGATTCAATATTTAAATTTATTGATTTATTAATTTTAGTTTTAGTCTCCGATATGCCAGTGATATTCAAAGAACTATTAAAGGCTTTTAATCCTAGCTTTTCAACTAAACTGTTTGTTACTAAACAAATCTGAGAGCCGGTGTCAACCAGACCTCGGGCGTAAATATATTTGCCTTTATTAGATTTAATTTTTACTTTTAAGGTAGGTAAAAGTACAGATTCTTGCTGTGAGGCATTGGAATACATGACTCTGCGTTCAGTAGGAAAATTATTATTTTCACATTGCTTGTCCAAATGCAGCAGGGTATTGTGTTCCTTTTGACACATACCACACCGAAACAACATTTTACACTTTCCAGAATGAATATTCAAACATAATTTACAAAAATTCTGTCTGTCGACAAAAGATATACGATCCTTTACTAGTACGGATTTGAACTTTTTACAATTATACAGTTTATGTCCAGATATTGAACAAAAGGGACATTTTACATTGGTTTGTTTTGTTAATAAACCGTAAACCTTTTCTTTAGTTTTATGCTCTGGGGTACTACTAGTTGCCTCTAAGGCTGTAGCTCTATTTTCTAAATAGGCCAAGAATTCATCCAAAGTCGGCAATTTGGAACTATCACGATCTATTTGATAGGCTCTGTTGGTAAATTGGTCAACTTTTCTACTTAAAATACAAATCATCACCATGTCCCAGTTGTCAACAGGCTGGGCTAGGTTTTTGAGAGCTCCAATTTGCTGCTTGATGCGACTTACAAAATCTCTAAGTGCATGAGCTGTACCTTTTTGTATGGCAGGAATATCCGAAATAGAAAAAATATGTGAATTTATGATCATAGTTTCATTATTAAATCTGTTATTTAAAATATCTATGGCACCTTGATATGAAGAATTTATTAGTGGCAGATTATCAATTAAGCTTAAAGCCTCACCCTTCAAATAATTTCTCAAATAAAAGAGCTTTTCAACATCTTTTAACTGTTGATTTTTATCGATGACAGCATTAAATATATCGATAAAAGATTTGAAATTGGTTAAATTTTTTCCATCAAAGGTAGGTATCTCGATTGGGGGCAATTTAGCAGCAGAAATAAAATTATTACTTTGAGTAGGTGGAATTGAAACCGATTGAGCAATATTAGTTGCTAAATTACTAGTATTAGCTGGTCCTGGTAAATTAGATTTAGGTAAACAATTTTTAATACTTACAATGACATCATAAAAAAGAGTTTCTACATCATCAATTGAATCATCATAGTTACCATCAAGGCACAGAATTTCAACTTGAATGTCTTTAAGCTTTTGAAAACTGTCCTGCAATATTTCCTTCCGAACTAAAAATTGGTCGGTTTTATACTCACTGTCAGGATCAGATTTGTGATCGGAAATATAACGACTTATTCTAACCATGGAGTCGATTGCTTGCTTTTTCTTTGACAATAATTTATCAATTTGCTTTTTGGTAGCCATATTTACAAAGTTTACAATCAAAAAAATAAGAAAATATCAAAAGAAATCTATAAACAAAATTTAAAATTACCTAATAAATTAGATTTTTTTTTTTTTTTTTTAAAAACTACTTAACAAAACGAAAAACGGATAATTGTTCATCCTTTAAATAAATAATGAAAAAATAGCAATAATTAATGCGAAAAATTCAGTTTTTCAAAAATAATGCAAATTCACTCAAATTCACTGCAAAAATCCAAAATACACAAACAACAAACAACAAAACGTAAACAAATGTTTGACATTTAATTTGAGGTTAAGCTGTCGGGGTGGTGAACTCTCACTTTCATGTTCGTTGCTCCGGGGCTGTACTTCATTGCACCAAGCAAGGATACTGCACCCGGGGTGACTTGGGTTGAACCAGACGAGAAAAAGAAGCACCCTTTTGAATTTGACAAGTGAAGTTTGTTTGCTCCGCCCCACTCTACTTACGCACTTCCGGTTCCGGCGGAAACCTTCGCTGGTGGCACGTGGAACCCAACGTTGTTTGAGACACGTGCAGACTGCACAGTGGATGATTGATTTTTTGCATCACATGGCGCCAAAAATCACGATGGAACAATCAATAACCACTAAAAAGGCACTTTTTGAGGGTTTTTAAAGGACTTTTAGGTTCCGAACTATCCAGTATCCGGCTCGAACTGGCCAAAATTATGTGCAAAACCACATAATGGAAGATAAATAACTTGATAATTAGTGGACTGTATAATTAGGTGGACTGGATGATCGACTGGATAGGGAACTAAAACACACGCGCTTTTCACTGACACTATATTTACAACAATTTACACAATATTTACACTATTTACAATTACTACTACAAGATGACAAGAAGCCAGAGCTTGCTTAGATGCCCAACAGGGCAGAGCTAGATTATAAAATTTATTAAAATGTGAAAAGGTTTCTGGATGCTTGTTAACGTGGACAAGCTCCAAGCTACACTGCTGCAATGACAAAAATGGCGCGCAATATATTGACAGACATGACAAAATAGACATGACGACAACGCTGCAGTGTTGCAAACTTTATATGTATAAAAATATTTTGCCATCAAAAAGAGATAGCATGATTGTTGGAACATGTTTCCAACAATTAGCCGAAGCCAATGACAGCCCGCTTAAGTTTATTATGGCTATAACGCACATTTTAAAGACTGAAAATCAACTAATAGTTGTTAAAAAACGTATATCGATGGTTATGAAGATCAATTTTAAAGATCGTGTGTAGTAACCATATTAAAGTATCTAGCTACTGTAGTAAATTCGTGTGAAGAAATTTGAATATAATACATCAGTAAATTAAATTTTTAACAAGAGTAAAGTATTTTATAGGCGCTCATAGATAACTATAGATGATAATGAGGATAATTCAACAAAGAATTTTTAGCAACCATAAAAATACGTTATTCAGTAATAGATAGATAATTTATGGCAGTTATTAGAGATATTTTGTCTGCAATGAAGAAAATTCCAGTAAGACAATTTAAGAATTCAATTTCCTCAGTGTATAAAAATGTTTCATTTATTAAAATTCTCGTTGAGGGGGGGCACTTAGTTAAGAATGTTGAGAGGCATCCCGACTGTCCAGAGTGAAGCTCGGAATCTGATTACCTGCCCTTCAACTATCTTCCACCAAGGAAGACAAGTTTGGACCTCCTTAAAGAAGGGTATTTTACAATTTCCTAAAATTAACTTATCCTAACAACATATTTTATTCAGGTGCTAAAATGTTACGAAACGTTTTTACAATTATAAACCTAAAATTAGCCTAGGGGTTGTAATTCTCGCCATCTGTATTTTAAAAAAGGCCTGGGAAGGTAGTATATCTAAGGCGGCAAGAGTACTTCCCATCGGCTGTATTTGACTTAGTTTTTATATTCACAATTGGGGTTTCTGTAATAAAAGTACCGACTTTCAAAAAAATGATTTGAACAGGACATTGGTTATATAATAATTCTAATCGGCATCGTATTTGAACCTTCACAGTATAAAGTATTGTTATAATAAAACTTGGGACTTAATTACACAGATGGTGGAACTTGTAGAAGAGAAAATGTAGCGAACATCAGGATTATTGATAATATAAGTAATAATAAATTTACTAGTTCACGACATTACGCATCCTTCAGTCTATAAAGCTCGAGTAGGTACCAAAGTAAACCAACAGATCATATAATAACATCACTGGCTAATTTTGACATTTTATATAAAGTGGTTGTAAAAGACTATCAATCATGGAAAAACGCACAATGTGGTACACAGATGGTTAGAAACTAATGGAAGGAGTTGATCAGGGAATAACTGGACCAAACTTAAACTCTTCTTAGCAAAGAAGATAATTTGAAAATTAGAAGAAAAAAAAAATAATTTCTGCACACTTTACATAAAAGTCAAGAAGTATATATGAATCTGGTATCTTTATATATGACTGTTTTTGTCTCAAAATCAAATCAATTACTAGTTTTGAGAAATACAGTGAAATCATAAGACATAACCATTTCCATAAAGACACCGGAACTACCTATAAAACAGGTTTGAACTTTTAGGACTGCTCAACGCCTGGATAATGACTAATGGCATAATTTATAAAAATTGGTTCACACCTTGTAATACACTCATTATTACACTCAATACATATAGGAAATCCCATATCATATCCTAAAATAATTAGTGAAAATACGTCAAACAAATAGGTAGCCAACTAATTTATAAAGACATTAAAACCAATAAAACCTGTTAATAGGTAGATAATTTTTACTTTGACCTGGTAATAAAACAGAAATATCTATAATTAGTAAGCTTATATAACACTTTCCCGTCTCGACACCGCAATCATTTTATTAGTCAGTGAGGATTTCCAACTTAACAACTAATAGAGGAAGATCGCGGATCTGACCTTCATACATAAACAAACCACAAAATTATAATCCGACACGTCTTTTCAGCATTAAAATACTAGTTCAGTTTCCTATATTTTTAAATTGGTTTATTAATTAATATCATTTTAGTTATTAACGGAAAACTTGTTTTTTTTTTTAGATCTATATAAACTTGAGACGGCTTTGGTTTTGTAATTAGTTAGTGTCGCGTGAAGTTGCGGTTTGGTGATTATTTTATTAAAATTTGGATTATTATTGGAAGAAAATGTGGTACTGTGATTTGAAAATGATGATTGAGTGTTTGGTGAGTCTATAATAGGCTTATTTAATATCTATTTCTTGTTAGTTATGATACCTACATGTTAAAAGCTATAAGACCATCTTTCTTTGTTAAGCCAAAAAAAGTTTTACATGTATAAACATTTTCTTCTCAAATGGAATGAACTTAGGTATATCACTCCCTCACTTCTGAATATACAACTAGTGGGTCTTTTATCAAAATGTATTCTAATTATTTTTATTTTTGTAATCTTCTTAGTTCTGTATTAGTTGTAGTCTCTCATTTTTGTGGGTTTTAGTTTTCTCTCATAAAGCCACTGATTTAAGAACGAACTAGATTTTAGTAAAGTATTTGTGTTTTTATGCTGCTATATTTTTTGTCTTCAAAGAGGTAAATAATTATTGTACTTTGTAATGTATGTTTTTTTTTGTTTCAGGTAAGTTATAAGAAGTCTACAAAGTTCTTTTTGGATCAGTAAGTACATATTTCATAGTCCATTAGAACCTAATTTTAGCATCCGAAAATGATACATCTGATTGCCTCTGAAACGATTCTTTCTATTCGGGATCTTAGGTTAGATCCTTCACACAGGCAGGGTTCTTAGCTGTTGCAAAATAGGACATTCCCAACGGAATCACACAACTATTTTTAATTATTCACATTTATTTCTTCGAAATAAATAAAAATCGAGCATCTAACAACTAAACTGGTCAACATTAAGTTCGGTCCATTCAATTTTGTGCCCTATTTTTAAACAGCTGTAACTTTTTTAAAAATAAATATTTTTGAAAGCGGTTTGCGGCTTTCAAAAGCGCGTTTCTCCTAGATTAGGCTACATGTCACACATTTTTGGTTGGAAAGTTATTATCATGATATACGAGGTGATAAACAATTCCATGCAAAACAGAAAAAATTTCATGTGTGTGACACTTTGGCAAAAAATTTTTTTAGTTGCTTCAATATGGTTCGTTACTAGGGTAACATCAATATCTCTAGACGTTTTTGTCACTTTTTGGATTTAGGCCCTTTGGCCTTAGATACACTACTAAACATCAAATTTTGGTTATGCAATCTTTAAAATACTATAATTCGAAAACGAAATGACGGATTTTCACGAGCGCTTCAAATTCGAAAAGCCTGTTTCCTGTAGATTTTCTATGACCTAAGAAATTTACGCATTTACGGCTTTCCGAATTTGAAGCGCTCGTGAAAATCCGTTATTTCGTTTTCGAATTATAGCAATTTAAAGATTGCATTATCAAAATTTGATGTTTAGTAGTGTATCTAAGGCCAAAGGGCCTAAATCCAAAAAGTGACAAAAACGTCTAGAGATATTGATGTAACGTTAGTAACGAACCATAGCTGCTTACGATCAAGCACTTTTCTTACCTAAGTTAAAGTTAGTTTCTTAGCTGAGCTAAATTGTTTGATCGTACGCGCAATTCATATCCTGATCAGCTGCCTATCAAGTTACGACTCACGTCACGTATTTCTAGTTCGGGTTCTAGTTACGACGAGAGTTTCAGGTTCAGTTTGTTGTTTTTATTAATTTATTTTCAATTGAAATTGAAACTGAATTGTTTTTGTACTACAACACAGTTTATTTCACATTAAAAATGAACAATTATCTTCCTAGAAGTGTCATGACGCGTGCAATGGCAATAATGAATAATAAATTTCATTAAACTAAACACCTTTTCAAAGTTCCTGTTCCAACGACCAACTTTCAACAAAATAAAAATAAAGAAACAACCTCAATTTAGAAATTATTAAACGTCAAAATTCAAAAAATGCGTACTTCGCGCCAACTTAGGTCAGCTAAGTTATCTCAGTTAAAAATCCGAGTGTCTTAGCAGGGGAAAGGGGGGAAGGCAGATTCTAACTTAGTTGTGATAGATCGTACGCGCAACTAAGTTAGATTCTTTAAGTTAGGTAAGAAAAGTGCTTGATCGTAAGCAGCTAATATTATAGCAACTGAATTTTTTTTTGCCAAAGTGTCACACTCACGAAATTTTTGCTTTTTTGCATGACATTGCTTATCATCCCGTTTATCATGAAAATAGCTTTCCCACCAAAAATGTGTGACATGCAGCCTAATCTTGAAAAGACGCGCTTTTGAATGTAGCAAACCGCGTTCGAAAATATTAATTTTTAAAAAAGTTGCAGCTGTTTAAAAATAGGGCAAAAAATTGAATGGACCGAACTTATGGCCGATTGCACCGTTTGCCTAAACAACGTTTAAATGATTAATCATTGTTTAATTTGAAAAATGACTTGCACCGTTCACTAATCAACGTTTAGCGAACCTTAAACATTGATTGAATTGAATTTTTGGTGATTAAAACATCGATTATAATATTCGTACTTTTCAACCTCAATTCATTTGTTGGTTTTTTCTTTTTATTGTTCTATTGCTTTTACTGAATATTCTAAATTAAATTAAAATGGATTATGATTTCGATTTCCTTAAAGACGATATGTTTTCAAATGACGATCTTGATCTTCTGGACATTATTAGGACTGTTCCAACTTCCAACCTAGCAGAAAACCACGCCAAGAACTTATTCGGAACCATTCTGTATACACATTTCGGATTCTATGCCCAAATTTTACGTTTTGCGCAGAATCCTGGGGGCCAATTTTTGACAATATACGTTAAATTGCGTATTCGAAGATTTGCGAACAAAAATAAACGTATACGTATCTATAAACCCATTTTTGACCGGTTTGCGTAAATGGATAAACGTAGATATTGCGAATTCGTAAACATACGTATAATTGATTTGGCTACGTCGGAAAGGATAACGCACACCTAACATGGGATTTTTGGGCTCTATGGATTTTGCCCATTTTTTGATATTTTGTAGAGGATTTAATTCTGAACAACCTTTAAATGGGACGAAATCTTGTAGGTGTTACGGTCTTTGAGATATGAGCGTTGAAAGATGAACTTTTTTGCAACTTTTTGTGTGGAGAGTATACAAAAAACTGGTGTTTATCAGTCAAAATTTTGAAAGGTCGACATATTTTACGTCACTAACAAATGTCAACATAAGCTAATGCCGGGACCGCACTGGCGCCAACATTGACCGCAGTGCGGTCCCGGCCTTAACCTAAGTTGACATATGTGAACCTGTCAATATTTTGACTGATAAACACCAGTATCACCAGTATCTCGTATACTCTCCACACAAAAAGTCGCAAAAAAGTTCATCTTCCAACGCTCATATCTCAAAGACCGTAATACCTACAAGATTTCGTCTCATTTAAAGGTTGTT
The DNA here is from genome assembly GCA_917834065.1 of Ceutorhynchus assimilis. Classification (NCBI taxonomy): domain Eukaryota; kingdom Metazoa; phylum Arthropoda; class Insecta; order Coleoptera; family Curculionidae; genus Ceutorhynchus; species Ceutorhynchus assimilis. The sequence goes on along the minus strand of OU892285.1, from coordinate 1,857,684 downwards.
CAGAATTAAATCCTCTACAACACATCAAAAAATGGGCAAAATCCATAGAGCCCAAAATTCCCATGTTAGGTGTGCGTTATCCTTTTAGAATATTTGACAAATTTTTGACATGTTTTTGCCTTTTTGAATATTTGACGAATTGTGGATGTTTACGATAGTGGTAAATTATGGAAGAATGCCAGTGACAAAAACTAAAAGAAAAGGGGTGCGAATGCCAGTGAAAAGCAAAAGAAACTTGTGAAGTATGTGAAAAGCAAGCTACAGCTAATCCGGTTGATAGCTACGGCTTGCGAAAAATTTCAACGCGTAATTAAGACCCATGAGTAGTACCGCATTAAACTAACTGTATAACAAACATTGCAAAACAACCTTCTAAATAAAATTCATTTCCTACTTTAGTCAAGACATCTAAATCTGTTGGTCGTTGTGCCAGACATGTATGAGGTTCTAAACATTCAACCAAATAACTAACAAGCTCTCTCGACAATCAGAACATATTAATAGGGTGTTTATTTGTAATTTGCACTGCTTTTCCTGCTTCAAGCAGATCTCAGCAGCAGATCAGCGTTCACCTGTCTCATATAAGCTCATAAATAGCAGCTCCTAGCAAATCTTCCTAATTTTTCGAGCAGGTAGAAAAAGCAACACCCTTTAATAAACTGTCTTTGGGCCGGTTTCTCAATAGCAAGTCATCCCCGGGTTAAGCATAACTTCAGGGTAAACATTGCAACTGGACACGTTTAACCTGGAGTTAAAACCATCAACCTGGAGGTGACTCGCTATTGAGAAATAGGCCCTTTGGTTTAGCTCTACGAATGGATCACGGCGGTTATGTCGATGGTTGCGTCGATTTCCTATCTCTGCGTTTTCAAAATAATGAATTGCCAGCACATTCATCAAAATTTCCATATTATAGTCGATACACCTTGTAATCAAGAATACAAGAGGATAGAGCACATTCTCTGTGACTGCACTGCTCTTTCGCCAATACTCAGAGCCAGATTAGGCCAATCGTACCAATCACTAGAAGAGATTTGAAACACCGCCTTCAGCGACATCATCGCCTACGTAGAATCGCTAGGCTGGGTGACGAGCTAATGATGACCTCTCCTCTTGTGGAGTGTGGAGGCGCACAATGGGCATAATTGTGGCCTAAGTGCTGTAGCATACCTTATATACCCCCCCCCCCCCCCCCCCCCAAATACAGAGATATATAGTAGATACACAATAATTCAATAATAAAATAGCTATCAAACAAATTGACAAGAAAAAACAACCTAACATCCCCACTTGACACAAGAAAAACGAATACGCAAACCGAATTAGGCGACTAGAATACCGCTCGCAGAAAAGCGAATGAAAATATGCGCATACGAAACTTTGCGAACGGCCAAAAATCGGAACTTGTGACTGTTCGCAGATTTAGGAACAATCTACATACGTTTCTATATTTGCGAACGGTCAAAAATTGACCCCCTGGCGGTAAAATGAACGGTTCTCTGCTGGGTTGGAACAAAACTATGGGGGTCGGATTTCCCTGGAAGGTTTACTAGAGAAAAACCATTTTCAAGAGCTGGATAACCTGAAATTTTTCAGATATTCTCGGCTGATGAAAAATACAGTTTTGTACTTGCTGGAACTGATAGGGGATCTTGGTTTGAAATGGTTTTATTTTGTCTTGGTTCTTTAAATTTCACAATTTTTATTGAAATGCATGCAGAAAATGAACATTCAATTGAAAAAACACCAGAGTTCAGTCAGGAGGCCCTGACGCACACCGCAAAAAATAACACGACAAAAAATTTAGAAGAACCCGAAAAACTTTGCTAGTCAATTTGTTTGACAGTTTGACATTGTCAGACATAAACTTGTGGTTATGAATGTGCCTTTGAGCATTGTGAAGTTAGCCAAACAGAAGAATATTACGCTGTTGTCAAGTACTTTCTCCGTTTACCTAAACACTGTGCAAATCACAAATATATAAACGTTGATTAAAAACAAATCATTGATTAGCTAATCACTGTTTACGGCAAAGACGGAACAAACGGGCATTATGTTGACCAGTTTATTTTATTTTCAAAATTCGCTAGTGGGGAACGAACAAAACCGCCCTCGATCCCCTCTCTCTGCCGTCTGTCAAAGTCAAGCGGCCCGTGCTGCGTTGCCAACTCCCTTCTTCTTATTTTCCAATCTTCTTTTTTTTCTTGTATGGCATCTGGCACTTACACTGTTCGATATTCACTTTTGAACCATCTCACCTCTTGATGTCTTAATGAAACAATTTCTTCTATAGTTTGAGAATGATCAACAACCAAGCTTATCTTGTGATGTTCATTTTTAGTAGGTAATTAAAACTTGAGCACTCCAAGGTGACTTTCTAGTTCGATAATATTCTCTAGAAGTTTTCTCACTTCATCCGCAATAAAATTAGCATAATCTTTTGATTTAGTAACAATAAGATGACAATTTTCAGAAAGGTTATCAAATATACTCGGAGGTTCTAGTCTTGCTTCTGAAAGAGTACAAATGCAAAAGGAGGGTGATTTAGTTTCGCCAAACTTCAAATGTTGCGATAAAATAATAATCATGGCCGTAGAATGGATAGGATTCCTTGATGGTTTGGTATTCATTCTGATCCTTGTAGAGGCTGCGTTAGTATTATTGATGCACCCCCAACAATTTCTGTATCGTAAGGTAAAACGCACTCTACATTTGAGAATCTAGTAATGCATTGAGGTTGGTTTGCTATTTGGTATACAAGATAACAAAAAAAAACGAATTTTTGAAATTTCTCTGAGGTGATGGAAAGAGCCAAGTTGATTGAAATTCGAGTCGGAAATCCACATTTCCACTGCCAAAACACTCATATTTATACCCAATATTTTAAGCAAAAAACCGCAAAAACTTAGAAGGATTCGTAGATATTTTTGGTTCAGAAATAGATGTGAATGAAACAGTAGAAAATATTCAACACCACAACCAGGGACATTTATTATAAATATTATAATATTGTTAAATTATCATTGAAAATATCCACATGTTTTTTGAAATTAGTAAATTGAATCACTTCAAAAGAAAGTAGGTAATTATATCACTGAAAATAGTTATTTATTTACGACTAATGTATAATATGCGTATTATATTTGTGATTTTGGCAGTATAATGACATATGTGATTCCTCCAGGGATTAATGACGAGTAGCGGGATTAATGGTCATTATTCCACAAAAGTGTCAGTGTCAAACGTGTAGTGCTTGTGGATTTGTATTGAAAATTATGAAACGGATGAAATTTGTTCATTGAAAATCTCAAATAAATTAATTTGTCGTAAATAAAGTAGAGTATACTACTCGCAATAATGACTATTATTCCCTCGGAATGTTACTCCCTCGCCGCTAACGCAGCTCAGTTCGTAATAATCCTCGGGAATAATAGCTATCATTATTGACTCGTGGTATAATCTACTATTATTATACATACAAGGGAAAAAAGTACTAGATTTTAGCGCGAGGTGGAGGGAGCGGAGGGAGACAACACAGCGATCGCTAAAATCTTTCTTTTTTTCCATGTATAATACACTATTTTTTTCTGTGACGGAAAAATCTCAACATTTTCCATCTATACATTATTCCCTTTGAGAAAAAAAATTTGACTGGTATGGTCAAATTCACGATAGAAAAAAAAGTTAACAGTTCACTTTGACAATCCTAGTAATTTTTTTCTGTAGGTTGCCAGCATTTGTTAGCGCTTCGATTCCGAGGTGGGATAAACGACAGGGCCGTATTTAGAAAATTGATTTACATTTCAGAATGAAAATTTATTATCAATTTCTTTAGGGGAAGTTAAGTTATCAAAATCCTGCATAGTAATAATAAACATCAATTCATTCTATGTAATTTTCGGCATTTCTTTTCAAGAACAAAAAATCAATTAGACAGGTTATAAGGAACACGTGGCTTTGGAAATAAAACAAATTTATTATTTTTAAACTTTAATTATGAACAAATGATAAACGAAGCCATTTCTGAAACAAAACGAGTCAATGGATAAATTAAATAAGTAATAAGAAAATTATACCAGGGTTTCTGGGACTTTTCCTTCAGAAGGCATAGAACAAGAACAATCCTAATTTCTATAAATGATAAACGAAGCAATTTCTGGAACAAAACGAGTCAATGGATAAATTAAATAAGTAATGAGAAAATTATACCAGGGTTTGTGTGGCTTTTCTTTCAAAAGGCATAGAACAGGAACAATCTTAATTTCTATAAATGATAAACGAGGCAGTTCTGGAATAAAACGAGTCAATGGATAAATTGAATAGGTGAATAATGAGAAAATTATACCAGGGTTTGTACTATTCACTATCACTAGTCGAGTCAGGGTCGAAGTTTATAATTAGGGGCTGCACTTTGCTCACAGGAATTATTATATTTTTTTCCTTGTCATATGCGGCCCTCATGCGTGTGTTTTACATAATGTGCCCATTGGTCTTTGGACACATTATCCAGCGCCTTCTGCCATGTCCCTAAGACATCTTTTTGCTCAAGGATCAGCTGGTCATAATACCGTTTAGCTTGACTCCATACCATTTCAATCGCATTGAATTGACAATGGTATGGAGGTAAGCGCAAAACCTGGTGACCCGCTTCCATAATGATATTGTCCACAACAAAGGATTTCTTGGTCTTGGGGACTTGTCGGATGATGTCCCACAAGCTTGCTTTTGTGGACGCTGGGTCAAAAGGGATAGCCTTTGCCTCCAACCACCTCTGCATCTCCAGCTCATAACAGGCCACTTTTCAAGTAGCCTGCTATGATAGGACGCATTATCCAAGATGATAATAGATGATTCCGCTAATTTGGGAAAAAGAACATTTCGCAACCAATTTTCAAAATTTTCGCTGTTCATCTCCCCATGGTAGTCCCCTGAATTAGTTTTTGATTTGAAAATCAGGCTGGAACCATCGATAAAACCATCTTGTCCTCCCGCATGTAAAATTATGAATCTGAAATACAATGTTGCATTATTCTAGTTAAATAATAACTCTTAGGAATTCCCTTGAAAATAATATTATTAACTTGATTGCATCTTTTTTAGTTTACAAAAATAAAACGTATTTTTTTTCTTAAACTTACTCATCTGACAGTGTCATACCTGTTACCATCACCCTTGATTTTCTTCACGGAACGAGTATCCTCATCCTGCCAAGACTTCCTTAAGGATCCATTTGAAAAAATCCATGTTCATGAAGAAACACATATGGAAGCTTAGCAGGACCTAAGGCTTCGTTGTCCATATAGGACTTCAGGAAAACTCTTCTCAGATGGCTCACCTCAGGCTTTTCCATTAGGGCTCTTCTTGGATCATCCTTTCTATAGGTAAATCCAATTGTGGAAAAAATTCTGCCTGAACTTGACTGGGAACCGTGATAAATTTCCCTTTCTTTCAACCGATCACTTACAGTTTTAAGGGTAACATGCAATTCTAAAAACGAAAAAAGCTTGTTTAAATATTGTAGTAGTTACATTTTATAAATAAAATATACATAGTCACATCAGCCTTTCCATGTAATTGAATTATGAAAAATAGTTGACCAAAAACTATTGCAGAAGAGAGGGGTATGTTTCCTGTGCAATAGTTTATTAAGAAAATCCGCAGAGCGCTTTCGGCCCTGAGCCATCTCCAGTGCTGCTTGGTCGCAGGTACATACATCACTTACAAGAGACCAAGAGACAACGGACACAAGTAGACGTGCATAATAGAATTCAACTACCAATTAATCGATTACCTGTGAGATTACAAAAACTGCTAAATTATACAAAAAAGGAAAAGTGACAGGGACGTGGGCGGCAGGCTTTTGACGTCCACCCCCCTATAGCGTTTAACCAAGAATTCGAACTTGGGCATCGGCCACCTGCAGATGGCACATTACGCCTTTAAATAATTTAAACATGCATAATATTAGATGATACATTGAATAGGAAGTTTAATTAGAAATTACCATGCTTAGAGATACCAAATACCACTAGGAAATATAACAACACAAAATGTTAATCATCTTATCAACAATAAACCCTACACACAAGATGAATCATGCAGGTACAGAAGCTTTGCAAGTTTCTAAAAGCTGTGTACGTCAGAGGGGAATATGGATACTTATCCTTATGAAAAACTCCAATAATTCAGTTATATTGAAGATCGAGAAAACAATGGTTCTAAGAAATGTCATGAAATTATAGAATGAAAGAAATCCTAGCAGCAGCATCTTAATTTGTGTTTACCTGAAATAAAAAACAGTATTAAATTATGAAAAACAGTTTAATTTGATCTGAGAAGTTCCAATGTTATCAGGTGTATTCTTTTTGAATCTGGTAATGTTAATATGAAGTAACATTGAAACAATTCTATGTTCAAAGTAGAACATCAACTTACTCTCGGTATACATTTGGTATATTTCTGATCGAATGCTCTGTTTGACGCTTTCCCTTGAATCAGCTGTCTGCAACTTCTTACGCTTCCGTGTGACAGGGGTAATTTCAGAGTCAACTGGACCATCCTTATATTTATAGACAGTGGTGTGACTCAGTTTTAAAACCTTAGCTGTCTCCTAGAAGGGCAATGAAACAGTAAATTACAATTTATTTATTAAAAATTAAAAAAAGCCACTCGCTTCGAAAATATCCCCTTCCAAAACTTGTAACTACATTTACTGATATTAAGACGAAAAAGTTCCTATGATCAATCAACGATAATTTTATGGTTATTAACTTACAGTTATGAGATTTTGATTTTCATGTGACACCATGAAATGGTTGTACACAAGCTGTATAAATTTCTGGGCCACAGGGTTCCCATAAACTATTGGTCTCTACAAAAGGATTATTTGCTTATATTTATTAACAGACCGAGAGCCGAGAGGGTTTTTGCATGTATCATAGGCCCCACGCCAAGGCTTGGGGGCTGATAGACAACGTTATTCCCCACTTTGAATTCCCGGTAGCATTTTTGTATCGAGCGTCCAGCAACCCGCATTCGGGGTACCCGACCTCGGCACGTATCAAGCGCACGGTAGTACGAAAATCACTCAGACTACCGTATGCTCGATACTCGCGACTCGCGCCTACAGTCTCGAATATCTTTTTGAGTTTTCCTGGCTCCTCACCATCAAGCTACTTGATAATAAAGTATTAGTTTAATTTTGGTTCTGGTAGTCAAATCGTAAAGCAATTTTAATTCTAGTAGTTCACTAAGTGGAATGGAAAGTAGCAAAAAACTTAAAGATTAATAAGATTTTGCTATTTGCCTAGTTATTTGATGCTGTCTCTAACAAACTATCCCAAACTAACCCTAAGGCTGTCCTTACCTTAACCTTTTGCTCAGCTCCAATTTGGGTTAGTTTTGGTTAGTTTTGTTACTTAGAGACAGCATCATAAATAATTATTTACATCTGCCTGAATCTAATCTCCGCATTTGTCAAATAACGATTGCAGGTATACAAATCCCTAAGTAAATAGCAAAAATCTTGTTAATTTTTACCTGCTTTAAAAATTCGATTTTTAAATCGTTCTAACATATTTCAAAAAATAGGCGTTTTTTTTGGAGAAAAAAGTATACAGATGATAATGTCATTGGAAGAATGGCTAACACAATAATTCAAAAATGTTTTCGAAAAACGTGAAAGTGGCCTATTCTATCTCGCCATGGTATTCTATTCATGGTAAGGTTATGTAGATAAAACATAATTTTGCTCTTACTTATTCCCTTACCTCGACTTCCTGCTTAGTCTTGAAATTAGTTCGTATTTCGCTGGAATCGACAATGTGGTACATATAATTTTCTGGCCAGTGCATAATAAATGATAAACAATTAAAAAAAAAAAAAAACTGAATTGTTGGACGCCGATCCATAATTTCGCAGAAGACTAGTATCAAGCGTACAGTAGCTTGAAAATCGATCGGGAAATCAGACGCTCGTTATGAAACAGGCCTCGGTTAATACGACGTTACCCGAATGCGGTATACTGGGCGCTCGATACAAAAATGCTTCCCGGTATAGCACTCCTAAAGTGTAGCTTTTAGGAGGGGTGAATTTCCAAACGTGTAATTGATATACATGCCCCTATATTATGGGCCCCAATTTGATTCTTGTTTTATGTCATCAAGGAGGTCGCCAAAATCCGCGAACTCAATATGCCGTACCAATATGGCGTCACTTAAGGCCCGCCATACTTACCGAAACGTGCAATTTTTCCACCATGGATATGGATCATGGGCCCCACGATGTTCTTTTGTGATCTTTGTTAACAATTAACTGCAGAACAAATATTTCAAAATGCCATACTCCTGGGGCGTCACCAAGTGGCCGCCATATACATGCTCATTGCTAAAAATGACATGTTTGCCCTAATATGGCGGCCACTTGGTGATGCCCCAAGGGTATGGCGTTTTGAAATATTTGTTCTGCAGTTAATTGTTAACAAAGATCACAAAACAACATCGTTGGGCCCATGATCTTTATTCACGGTGGAAAAATTGCACATTTCGGTAAGTATGGCGGACCTTAAGCGACGCCATATTGGCATATAGCATAATATTGAGTTCGCGAACTTTGGCGACCTTCACGACATAAAACAAGGCCTATGATCCAGGGGCATGGATATTAATTACAGGTCACCCCACCTAAAAGATACACTTTAGGGGTGCCATACCGATAATTTAAAGTGGGGAATAACGTTGTCTATCAGCCCCTAAAGCCTTGGCGCAGGGCCTATGATACAGGCAAAAACCCTTTCGGCTCTCGGTCTATAAATTTAAAAAGACTACCTTGTCACTTTCCCTCTGGCTTGAAGAAAAAAGTGATTTGTCTTCAAAAAAAGCATCTCCAAGGTTTATTGCTGTTACCTAAAAATTATTGGAAAAAAAAATTGCTAATTTTACCGTATTTTCTGAGACGCTGGAACAGGGCAAAGTCTCCAGAACCCTGAGACAATGGTCTGTCATTTCTGTCATCGCTAATAGCAAAATCGGCACTTAAAATCGTAATATTGTGTGAGTATTAGGTTTAACTCATCTGAAGACGTTAAAATAAACCAGATAAAAGTCTTAAAGATTTCAAAGTAAACAGTTATAAAAAGCGTAAACACTTGAATCCAAACATCCAAACTAAAACTAGGTTTTAAACGCAGCACCGAAACACAAAGGCACAAAACACTACATGAAGAACCGATTGTGAATATAATAGAATAATAATGCAGAAAACGGCAAAAAACTGAAACAATTTCACACAAAAATCCGAATTTACAAATACAAAATTCAAAGATCCGAATCTGGATATTTTTATATGTCAAATCGAAATGTCATGTATCAATATTTGGTAGTTGGCAGGAAACAGCGGAAAAAAGAAGAGATCTGGGGATTTCTGGGGATTTTATTTTTTTTCGACTGGTAGAAATAACGGTCAAAATTTAAACTCTATCGTGAATATGACTATCTGTGTCAATGATTCAATTGAATTTGGACGGAGCAGTTTTGATTCGAAATGAAAGTCTATGCATTCGATAATTAGTAACTCCATGTGTTAAAATGGTTTAAATTTAACTGCCCCACTCGTCCACTGGTATCTGAATGTAAATTTGCTTTGTATAAATAAATCAAGCCGACAAAAATATTTCGAATTTTCTTAAACTACTTAGAATGTCTTCAATTATTCCAATTGAATAATTTACTGCGACCAATTTGTCATTGACGCCTATTTTGTGGTCAACACATAGACTAATTTCACCATCAGGTTTTGGAATTACAACCAAAGGTGAACAGAGTCGCTATGGTTTACTTTTGAAACTATTCTATCGGCTTCGAAGCTATCTAGTTCTTGTTCAACTTTTCCTTTAAGGGCGTAGGGAATATCTCTTTATTTAATGAAAACTGATTTTGCCTTTCTGCATAAGTATAAATATACCATGAATTCGTTCTAATTCAATTCTCTCTTCCAAAATTTTTGGAACTTTTTTAATCAATTCATTTTTAGTATCTGGTATATGTTATCGATTTGTTCCAATTGATAAAATGCTGTCATCGATTTGATGAAGGTTAAGTAAAGACAATAACGATCGCTATACATTACCGACTAAGACGCGCCATCAACTTTAGGAAAATCCAAAACCACTCTACAGGGATGAAGAACTCAGGAAAGTCCAAAACTACCTAACAGCGATTCCACAAAGCTGTGGATGTAAAATTCTATCACTAGTAGCGATCAACTTCTCTATCTGCGTCATTTTTCTATTCATTTTGTAAAGACAAAAGACGACAGGAATCAACAGAATCTAAAGTCACTATATAGTTCTCCAAAAGTCGAATCAGAATAACTAATCACCAGGATATTTAATCCAAATTGACTTTGTTTGCCACCTCTTTAAAACAGGGTGGTATTTTTTTCAAGAGGCAACTGACATTCCTATTATAGGATATTATTTCAACATTAGGTTAAGGCTCAATTTTCATTTTAGAGGCACTATATATTTTGCCCCATTTTTGTTCTATTTTTTTTCAATGACTTTCTTTATTTGATGAATAGTTTTGAATACCCGAAAACAATTTATTTTTATATAATTTCCGCAAGTTCATTACAATATAAGACTAATGGATTTACCACAAACCACAAAAAAATTTAAATTTCTGTCTGTAGGTAGGTACCCAGTAAACAGTTTTTTGTATTTATTAGGTTTTAGTAGTTCGTAAACCATCGCTTAGTGTAGATTAAGTTCAAAAATGACTCGTTGGTTGGTAAGTTTCAATGTAAATTATTTATATAGCCATCAGATAAATTAATAATTATTTATCCGGCTATAAATTATAAGAGGTGATTTAAATTAGAGCAAATTTGATGATAATTTTAAAAGAGTTTCGAAACGTTCAAAACTTGCTCAGTGAAATTTCATATAAGTAAATAAAATGTTTTTTAAACATCCAAAAGTAAATTCATTCTTTAAATTTTCTATTCGAAATTTCTCCAAAACCCAAACATGATGATGTGAATATTTCGTAACCAGCCGTCGTAAAGTGGATCATAATTTGAATACAGATGAGATAAATAAACATTATTATTTCAAAGTTTTTTGGGTGCGGTATAACAAATAATAAAAAATAAATTGAAAAATGATTTTAGCACAATGCATCTTAGAATCTTGAAAGATTTGAGGACATGAAAATTGTCAATAATACCGCTATCTTTATGGCTAATTTTATAATGTTTCTATTAGGGTTTTCAATCTAAAGTAATCACGTTTTCATTAAACTAATAAATAATAATTTTTATTATCAATAGTAATATAACTAGTGCAATGGAAATTATTGATAATTTTTGGGAAATTTGCCCGAATGCATTTTTAGTTGAAAAAGAGCACGAGTGCACGTAGTGCACGAGTGCCTTTTTCAGTTAAAAACGCATGAGTGCAAATTTGTCGAAAATTATAAATATATTTCCATTGCACGAGTTGTATTTAATGAGAGAATTTCATAAATCAAAAATTTAAATTTTTTGTCAAAAAATGTCAAAACACCAGTTTTCGCACCAGTTATTATGCAATTATCTGATAATTTGCACTAGTGCAAATTATCGCGTAATTACAATCTGATTGGTTCAAATCAACAATCAAAACATGTCAATTTATTGTTGGAATACCAGTTTTGACAGATGTATGAAATTCTCAATGATATATTCATTAATGGGCTCTTTTCCTCCTCAATAATGACTTTTTCTTGAAGTTTCTGATCGATATAGATTTTATTTATTCATTTCAAATTTTGTTTTGTTTGTTATGGGAAGTTTTAAGAATAATTTTGTAATCGATCATTTACCACGTTTATGCTACCCGTTAAACCGTTTTAACAGAAAACGTTTTATTATAAAACGCTTGTATAAACACCCCATAAACCGTTTTATCTTGTTAAACCGTTTTGATTTGAAATGTTCTAAAAACGTGTTTTAAACAATTTGAAAACGGTTTAAATACTGCTTCTCATGACATTTAAAAACTGTTTTAGAGAAAGCCCCATAGAAGTATAAATACAGGATAAAACGTTTTAAGTCCGAAAACGTCTTAGCAGCATAAACTTGGTAATTTACCAAGTTTAAAACGTTTTAAATCAAAAGGGTTTAACGAGATAAAACGGTTTATGGGGTATTTATACAAGCGTTTTATAGTGAAACGTTTCCTGTTAAAACGGTTTAACATGAAGCATAAACGTCGTAATTGTTTGTTTTTTTAATTTTATTACTGATTATTGGAAGTTGATTCAGAGCTCGGAAATGAAGTTGAAATTGTTTTTCTTGTGAAAATTGAAAATCCAAAATTTTCCCTAAAATCCCATTTGAGATCCTTCAAAAAATCTAGTCTACATCAGACAAAAATAAATCGCAAGTTGATGTAAAACTCGGAAATAGTAGTTAATTTGTTGAACTTATTTCCTTGTTAATTAGGTATCTCGTGAGGACTTTTTATACATAGGTACAAGTTTCCTTTTAATTTGGAGAACTACATCTAACATTTTTGTAAATACCTAAATATTGGATAAAAATTAGGTTTGGTATATAACTATTTGAAATTGCAAATTAATATTTTGTTAAAGTAATGTTTAGGCCAATTATAATATCGAAAATAGACCACATGGGACAAACAATACGGTTCATATTTAATAACTAAATATACAAACTAAAAAATTAAATCTACAAGTATGTGAATGTATAAATAATCCGTTTAAATAATACTTTCGCTTTTTTCTCATCTCAATATCTACGCCTTTAAAAATAAAAGTCGATGACGTGACTTTACTTTCATAATTCGCATGATTACAGCTATTGAATTACATTTTTTTTTTAAGTTATTTTTTAAACGTTCTAACAATAAATTATGGTTTCAACTGTACATTATTATTAGTTGAATTCAATAACTTATATTTTAAGAGGCCAACAACAAGCCGTTAAAAATTGAGAAAAAGGGTTAATTTCCTGAGACGAGAACTCACTTATTTTGTAATATTTTTTGACCGGATTAGAAAATAATAAAAGATAAAAATCTAAAGAATAATGCTGTTGTTTTAGTTTTTCGAAAAAAAAATTGCAAATTGAAAATATCACGACCTAAATACTCGAAAAAAAGCATCATTTCTATCGCTCGGTACATCCAAACCCATCGCTTTTTTAAAAAAAATGAAACAAGAGCATTGTTCTAAATTTTATTATCTTTTCGAATCTTCTTGATTCACTCAAAAATATTAAGTAGTTTTTGAGATCTCGTCTCAAATTGTAAGCCCTGCAAACACGGAAATTCAAAAATTTTGGCTGCAGCGACGTGCTGCCTCTGGCGGATTTAATTTCGCACCGGGGTAAGTAAAAATTACACGACGCGAGAGGACTGCAAGGCCAGTTATTATAGTTTGTGTAAATAATTATGGTGAATATATTTCATAATGAACTCAAAACGAACAAAGATAACTTTACTAGAATTGAATAAACGAAAGAGGATATCATATAGCATAGTTAAATACAGTTAGTACGTGAAGGTTAGGAATAAAATCCATCAAAAATACAAGGTTGATTTTTTTTTCAAAAAATCTCAGATACGTCGATTTTTGATTTTAGTGGCCGTTTTTTTGATGAGAATTTCATACATTTGTCAAAACTGACATACCAACAATAAACTAACATGTTTTGATTGTTGATTTGAACCAATCAGATTGGAATTACGTGATAATTTATATTAGTGTAAATTATTGCATAGTAACTAATGCGAGAACTGGTGTTTTGACAAAAAATTTGAATTTTTGATTCATGAAATTTTCTCATAAAATACAGTGTATCCACTTAAGTTCGCAGCAAGCACATGGGAAACTTTTTTATTATCAATTTTACGAAAAAAAGTTATCCTTTATAAGAGTTTCTGCTTCTTGAAAAAATAATATCAAACTATGTATTAAAAGTTGAAATAGCATGTACAGGGTGGTCAAAAAATAGAAAAATATACAGGGTATTTCCTAAGTACGGTCCGTAACTTCAGGATGTCATTCCTTACGATATTTTAACAAAAAAAGTTTCCATAAATATGTGACCAGAAATGCGTAGTTTCTGAGATACAGGGTGTCAAAGTTTTAGAAAAAATCGTTTTTTCAGCTCAAAAATTTTTCAATTTTTTTTTTTTTTTTAAATTTGGCAGGTTGATTTGTGATAACGAAAGGTTTCTTTTGACTGAAATATGACTTACTTAATCTGAAAAAAATATCAAAGGTTTAAAAAAATAGTGATGTGCCATTTTTTTTCTACTTTTACCAAAAAACCCTGCATATTTTCCTATTTTTTAATCCCCCTGTACCGGGTGTTTTTTTATCTTCGATATCATTCTGATTACCTGTAACTTTTTTGTTTTTGAAGTTATCAAGGTAAACAAAAAAACAAAATGTAGGGTTAGTAGCCAAGTTTTTTTTCAAATTACACGTAAAACAAAACACTATCAACTTTTTGACATATAAGCCTACATTATATTTTTTCAAATGGAACACCCTGTATATTATATATGTGTTCGATATAATATCTTATTCTGATTACAATGATATAGCACACTTCATATTTTGGTCCACTCGTTTTTGACAAATCGGCAAAAATATGAAACTTTCGAAGTGAAACTTATTAGGCGGCGCGGTCTGATATTTGGGACGAAAATTATTGAGAGCATATAAAAATTTCATATATTTTTGCCGATTTGTCAAAAACGAGTGGAACAAAATATGAAGTGTGTTATATCATTGTAATCAGAATAATATGCTCTAACGTACACACATCAGGGGCGGCTTCTCAATAAGTGCGCTCGTGCGCGCGCACTGCCTCCAAAAACCAAGCAAGAAAATAAAATTAAAATTTTGGAAAGAAAGAAACTTCAATTAAAAAATACCTACCCAATTTTCTAAATTAGGATAAATATCTACTCATTTTTCTATTTTTAAATTCGCACGAACGGAACGAAAGCGCGCCCTGCGCCTGTCTTGTATATTTTTTTCTCCCGCTTGGTTATGCTGGTGGTCCGGGTGGTCGGTGTGGAATCGTTCGGCGCTCTGGGTAAATGTGTTTTCTCGCTGTGCGATTGATCGGGAATATACGGTAAGTCGCCCGATGAAAGGGATGCGCCGTGCGCTATTTGAATACACACTCCCAATGTTGTTTCCACTCAATCGAGAATATTTCGATGTTTTTTCACCATTTTGGCGGTTTGACAACTTTGTTGTTCGCGTTTTTTTTTTTAAATTATAAATTTCAATATCAATTATGTATTATGGCTAGAATACAAACATTCAAGCCTCATTTAAATACATATATTTTTGTTTTCGATAATTTTTCCTAAAGTAAAAAGAAAAAAAATCAACATACAAATAAATGTAAAACAGGACGTGGCACCTCCAAAAAATTTTCCAAGAGCGCACAACCACACTAGGTTGCCACTGGCCGCCACTGACACACATATAATATACCGGGTGTTCCATTTAAAAATTGTTTATTAAAATACAAGCTTCATAAGGCGTGATTTTATCGCATGAGCCCTATATTAGAAAACGAGCCGGAGGCGAGATTTTTAAAGGACGAGTGCGATAAAATGTCTTATGAAACGAATATTTTATACTATTTTTTCTATTCTGGTATTGTTTAATTAAAAAAAAACAAATTTTTCTTGGAAATTTTATTCTCATATTTCCTGATTTCATGTTTAGGTTGGTAACATTACATGCCAAATATAGAATTAAGGGCGGGTATTATAAAACTACTTTGAGAGTTAACTTAAAGTTAATTTTTGAAATTACATGTAATTCAAAAAGTTAACTTTAAGTTAACTGTCAAAGCAGTTTTATAATACTCGCCCTAAATCTTCTATAAAATCGAGAATGACAGTGCGATGGCCATCAGTCAGCCAGTGTTACCAACTTCCGATAAGTGAAAAAGGAGTGTCACAAAGAGCTTCTTTTCGAAACTACTTTTAGTGTCGAAAAGACTTCGATATGAAACCAAAATAAAAAAAATATAACGTAGGCTTATATGTCGAAAAATTGATAGTGTTTTGATGTTTTGTTTCATGTGTAACTTGAAAAAAAACTTGGCTATTAATCCTACATTTTGTTTTTTTGTTTACCTTGATATCTTTGAAAACAAAAAAGTTACAGGTGATCAAAATGATATCAAAGATAAAAGAACACCCGGTACATGCTATTCTAAGTTTTAATAGTTTAATACTATATATTTTTTCAAGAAGCAGAAACTTTCATAAACAATAACTTTTTTTTGTAAAATTGATAATAAAAAAGTTTCCCATATGTTGCGAACTGAAGCGGAAACACTGTACAGGGTGGCCCGTTTAAGAGGGGCCTATACCTTATCTCGAAATCTACAAGGGTTGCAAAAAAAAATTAAATACAAAAGTTGTTTCTAATAAAATTATCTACATTTTTTTTTCATTGTTTTTGTTGTTACTGTATTATATACAGGGTGGAGAGATAAAATTTAATTTTTTTAAATGGAACACCCTATATCGTATTACACTTTTACATAACTCTTTGAAAGACAAATCCAACGATATACTGGACATGTGTCTGTGATAAACCGTTTCGAACTTATTAGCGATTATCTTCAGGGATTCAGGGTAATTTTGAACAGGCATTGTTACGTTACTCATAAACTTTTGAAACTTTTTTTCTGCGTGATATTTTTTATAAAATGATGCTCTTTTTTAGACTATACTGAAATTTAGCAAAATGTTACGCTTTTCAATTTTTTTTAAATGGGACATCCTGTAAATTTTCGAATTTTTGGATAGCCTTTTAAAATACAAATTCAACGATATACTGGACATGGGTCTGTGATGCACCCATTTTGGCCTGATTGGCGATTATCTTCAGTTCTAGCACAATATTTCATGTCATCCCTGATGAATAAAAAACAATGTCCAATTTTGCATTAGATTAGATGAAATAGTGCTTTTTATTATTATTATTTATTCAAAAAGTAGTCAAAGTTTCTCCGCATTATTAAAATAAAAAAGGCGAGAAATTTGGATAAAAACAAAAAATGAAACGTGACGCTCTGTTGCTATATTTGTCAGATCAACCTAATTACATGTTAAATGCAATAACACATTTACAAGTAAGATATATTACCTGTAGTGTTGAAAATGGCGGACACAGAGAATTTAATTAAATTAATTTTATAGTTAGCCTGAAGTTGAAGTTCTCAAAATGTTTGTTCATATAATCTTAATCAGTAACCTTTATTTTGGACTTTATAATTCAATGCTTTCCTTGTTTACTGCAACTATAGTTTATTGCAGTAGGTATTATTAAATAATTTGCGAAATATTTTTTTATTATCATTTGTTCAAAGAGTAGTCAAAGTTTCTCCCCATTATTAAGGCGAGAAACTAATGAAAACAAAAACTTAAACGTCTTTTCTTAACTACTTCTGAATGAATAATAATAATAAAGAGCACTATTTCAGCTAATCTACTGCAAAATTAGACATTTTCTTTATTCAACAGGGATGACATAAAAATAAAATATGGTGCTAGAACTGAAGATAATCGCCAATAAGGCCGAAACGGTGCATCACAAACCCATTTCCAGTATATCGTTGAATTTGTATTTTAAAGGGCTATCCAAAAATTCGAAAATTTACAGGAGGTCCCATTTAAAAAAATTGAAAAGCGTAACATTTTGCGAAACGTGGCAACACGGCGTTTTTTGAACAAATATTCCAAATTTCAAAATAGTCTAAAGAAGAGCATTATTTTATGAAAAATAGCATGCAAAAAAAAGTTTTAAAAGTTTATGAGTAACGTAATAATGCCTGTTTGAAATTACCCCACATCCTGAAGATTATCGCTAATAAGTTCGAAACGGTTTATCACAGACACATGTCAAGTATATCGTTGGATTTGTCTTTCAAAGGGCTATATGAAAGTGTTTTGAAATATATAGGGTGTTTCATTAAAAAAAATTAAATTTTATCTCTCCACCCTGTATATAGTAGAGTAACAACAAAAACAATGCAAAAAAAATTTAGATAATTTTATTAGAAACAACTTTTGTATTTAATTTTTTTTTGCAGCCCTCGTAGATTTCGAGATAAGGTATAGGCCCCTCTTAAACGGTCCACCCTGTACAACTCGTGCAATGGAAATATATTTTCAATTTTTGACAAATTTGCACTCATGCGTTTTTGACAGAAATGGGCACTGAAAAAGCACTGGTGCTCCTTTTTAACTAAAAATGCATCCGGGCAAATTTCCCAAAAATTATCGACAATTTCCATTGCACTCGACGTTTAGAATTTCATACATCTGTCAAAACTGACATTCCAACAATAAACTGACATGTTTTGATTGTTGATTTACGTTTTATGCGTGTATCAAACGTCAAATTATTGAAGCAATGTCAAAAAAGAGCGAATCTCGCGCAAGTGAGAATTAGGCTTCACGCGATAATTGGCGCGACACTGGTGTTTTAACATTTTTTGACAAAAAATTAAAATTTTTGATTCATGAAATTCTCTCATAAAAGCTATTTTCGGGTTCGAAAAAAGGACGGTTCTAGAACGGTTCAAAACAATCGCACAGTTCATCAATCAACTAAATGACAACGGTTCAGCTATCACAAACTTCAATGATAAACTGTGCGATTGTTTTGAACCGTTCTAGAACCGTCCTTTTTTCAAACCCAAAAATAGCTAAAATACAACTCAAGCAATGGAATTTTTAATCTTGGATTAATTTCCAAGCTGGTGTCAAATGATAGTTCATGGAAAACTCAGATAAGAATGTATGATCGGTTTAGCTCTAAAATCAACCGTTGAGGTTTTAAAGCCTGTCAAAGTTGCAAAAAAGTTAATTTTCAACTCTTATTATTTCCGAAACAGTTGAAGATAGGTATAGGATATGATACATTAAATAAGTTCAGAATGTAACGTAGAAATAAGAAATGAAATTAAAAAAAATCCTGTACAGTTCACACCCGGTAGAAGTGAAACCTTCATCGAACTGCATGCATTACACACATACTAACATACACAGTGGCGTCCCCCCCCCTCCAAAAGACTTGAGAAAGAACGCAAATAAATATAGTTTGAAAAAACTAGAATACACGCTGGGGTGCTTTGTTCCACATTTTTCATACATTGAGCACCCCACGCTTTTTTGACAATAATTCTAATATTTTTTGTTCATTAATATTTTCTGTTTCTATTAAAAATTATTTTTCACTTTTTAGTTCAATTTACTATAAAAGCGTGTTTTTTAGTTTTTTTAAAATACATTTATTTTTCACTTTTTAGTTCGATGTATTATAATAGCGTGTCAGCCCCAGAGATTTCCAGACTTTTCGAGACATTATCCAGACTTATTCAGAGCTTCCCAGAGTTTTCCAGATTCCATCCAGATTTATCCAGACTTGTACAGACTGATCCGGATTCTGGAAAATGATCCCCAGGTCTTTTGGGACCTTTTCCAGAATTTTTCCGACCCCTTCAAGAAATTTCCAGGCCTTTTCCAGACGTTTCCAGAGATTTCCAGACATTATCCAGACTTATCCAGAGTTTTCCAGACTTCATCCAGATTAATCCAGACTTTATCCAGATTTGTTCAGACTGATCCGGATTCTGGAAAATGATCCCCAGGTCTTTTGGGACCTTTTTCAGAATTTTTCCAACCCTTTCCAGAAATTTCCAAGTCTTTTCCAGATGTTTCCAAACTTTTCCAGACAATATCCAGACTTATCCAGAGTTTTACAGACTTAATCCAGATTTATCCAGACCTTATCCAGACTTGTACAGACTGATCCAGATTCTGGAAAATGATCCCCAGGTCTTTTGGGACCTTTGGCAGAATTTTTCTGACCCTTTCCAGAAATTTCCGGGCTCTTTCCAGACGTTTCCAGAGAATTCCAGACATTATCCAGACTTATCCAGAGCTTTCCAGAGTTTTCCAAACTTCATCCAGATTAATCCAGACTTTATTCAGACTTGTTCAGACTGATACGGATTCTGGTAAATGATCCTCAGGTCTTTTGGGACCTTTTTCAGAATTTTTCCAACCCTTTCCAGAAATTTCCAAGTCTTTTCCAGACGTTTCCAGACTTTTCCAGACAATATCCAGACTTATCCAGAGTTTTACAGACTTAATCCAGATTTATCCACACCTTATCCAGACTTGTACAGACTGATCCGGATTCTGGAGAATGATCCCCAGGTCTTTTGGGACCTTTGGCAGAATTTTTCCGACCCTTTCCAGAAATTTCCAGGCTCTTTCCAGACGTTTCCAGAGATTTCCAGACTTTTCCAGACTTCATCCAGATTTATCCAGACATTTTCCAGACTTGTTCCAGCTCACTTGGCTTGTTCCAGGTTCTTGTTGTGTGTTAAAAAAGTGTCATGTCGCTTTTTCGTTTCATCGAGTCTCACATCACTCCCAACGATTCTAAAGAAGTTTTCACTTCAAAATTAATGTTTTGATTTAAAAAAATAAAGTTAGCGGTCACAACTTGTTTCTGGGTCACCCTGTATACATGATATTACCATCAGAAAAACGGCAACTGAAATCAAAAATCGATGTGTCCGAGGTTTTCATGAGCAATCTCACCAATGTTTATTATTTTTCTAGGTTTTCTGGAAGTTCTTTATGTAATAAACGAATAAACATCATCTCTCCCACCCTCGTAACTACGCCACCTCACTTTTTTTTTGTGTAAACATTTCAAGTATCTATTTTGCTGTATTTGTATAGGTAAATTTTATTATCTTTGTAATATATTTTTTTCTATTTTGGTGTCATATCGAAGTCTTTTCGACACTAAAAGTAGTTTCGAAAAGAAACTCTTTGTGACACTCCTTTTTCACTTATCGGAGGTTGGTAACACTGGCTGACTGATGGCCATCGAACTGTCATTCACTATAAAAAAATAATAGAAGATTTCTATATTTGGCATGTAGTGTTACCAACCTAAACATATGAAATCAGGAAATATGAGAATAAAATTTCCAAGAAAAGTTTTTTTTCTAAATTAAACAATACCAAAATAGAAAAAATAGTATAAAATATTCGTTTCATAAGACATTTTATCGCACTCGCCCTTTAGAAAACTCGCCTCCGGCTCGTTTTCTAATATAGGGCTCGTGCGATAAAATGACGTCTTATGAAACTTGTATTTTAATGTACTATTGTGTTTCCGCACATTTCATTCTCCACATTCTTATTTGTTAAATAAAAAGCACAATGTAAATTATAAAACTATTATTATAACTGTATACTTTTTAACTTATATTAAATATGATAGGTGTATTAGTTTTGCCTCCACAAAAGCCCATAGGATTTATTATTCACCTTCCATGCAATTTGATCACACCCTTCCGTTATCTCGGAAATATTTGCCGTAACGTCGTCTATCACGGTCCTACTTTGAACTCGGCGACAAAGAATGAATTTCGCGCGCTTGAATTTGTTGTTGGCCTCTTAATAGAAAATTAATAAAATAAAATAGGCCGGTTTTCCTGTAATTCATGCTATAATTTGATTTAAATGACACCACGAAAGCGATACCTACATATCGCAAAAATTTTACAAGTTTTCTTATAAGGAAAACATGGTTGATTTACCTTTTAAGCACTTATCATTTTGATTATCTTTTAAATCTTTTAAATGTTGACAAATAAGAAAATCCTAAGACACATTTTGTAAATGTATATAAATGAATGAATTAATAGTTAAGTAATGAAATTGTTTTGTGAGCATGTGAATTTGTATAATCGCAATATTAAGCGACATTAACTTTGCGCCTAATATGGCACCGGCGCTATAAATCTATTTATTGATCCATAGCTTGAAAATACCTAGGTACTTCAGATCGCATCCACCATAGGCCATTTATTGTTACCAATTCATTTGAGTGAGGATAGTCAGTTCTGCGCGTTCTAACATCAAAATTGCACTCAGTTGCAAACAAAATGTTTCCATTTGTCGGTACTTGGTACCTCTATTGCAGGAACCCAAATTATTTTGAAAAAATATAACCCATGGGGGGTGTTCTTGCCGCCAAAGATAGAATACTTTTTCCAGGTCTTATTCTATTATTCCAGATGGTGAGATTTGCCCTGAGAATTATAAACTAAGTTCTCCTTTAAGTTACTTTTTTTGTTTTTAGAATAGGAGTTGGCAGTCCGGTTAAGCAGTCGCACTTGTGTAAAATCAGTTTCGTTCAGAGTTAAAATAAACTAATCCTTCAAATAATTTCGAGTTTTACTTTGCACTTTATTAAAATACCGGATAATAAGTACAAGGCCTAGATATAATCTGAGATTACTAGCACAAAACATATCACCTATAGAAAAATATCTCAAATGGGAGAATCGCGACGAATGTTTTTAGTGAGGTTTTCATTCAACGATGGCGACACTGTCGGGAGATAAGAGAAATTTACAGGTATCTGTGATGTGGACAGTGATTTGTGTTGGTTGGTTTTGTCATTCATTGAAAATTCAAAAAGTTTTGGTTGAAAAAAACCCTAATTTTTGTTCGTATTTTTTTGTATTTACTCGTTTGTTTCGTTTCGTTCGTATTTGTATTTATGATTCGTATTTACTTTGCGATCTACCTATAGCTGCGTATCTCTTGCTAACTTACTAACTCTTTTTGCATTATGTTCGCCATCGGAAACTTATTCCTGCCAGTCATAGTTTTCAGAAAAATTAGGCGAAAAGAGCTAAAAGGAGTCAGCAAGCCAAATGCAGTTGAACATTAAAAATTATTTAAAAATAATAAAAATTTATGAAAAAAATCAGTTCGCCTTTTTGTCAAGAATGCTCGATTAGTTGGGTTTTCAGTCAACGATGGCGCTGTAATTCATAACCGGTATATAACATTGCAGATACTTTTCTAGAGGTGATATGTTCTGTGATTACTACATTAGAGTCAGCGAAAAACTCCAGGTTCCTAACATAAGTAGCCATCGGACAACTTCGGTCCAACAAGGTTGTTGTGGAAACAGCCAAACAATCATATTTATTTTTTATGATCACAGTGGCAACGTTGCAAAAAAGTCCCCCGCCGTGAAAAACTTGCAAAATGGCGCCGTACCAGGCTGTACGCATCGACCCAGTCTGGTTGTTTGTCGCTAGGGGAAAAAATGCATTCCTTCTCTTTTCCACTTCGCAGTGTGATTTGTGATTTTAGTAGTGTGGTTTCACTAGCAGTAAATAGTGCGTAAAAACGTCTAGCTCTATACAAGTTTGAACCTGCTCACTTTTCTCTAATTATTTAATTATTCTCTCTAGTTGCACCCTTGTGCAGTCTCTCTCTCGCTCTCTAAATAAAAAGACTTATTTCTTTATCTCTCTGGCTGCTGGCTTGAAAACTCAAGTGATATAATATCGCGTAAAACCTTGAGTTAATCACACTCCCCTTTTTTAAGGGCTCTCTAAAAATATAAAAACTCTCAACTCCCGAAGATTTCTATTAAGAATAAACTTTATCTTGTGCTCTTAATTAAAATATTAGCGTTCCGCTAATACTGACAATTATTGTTAAATTGACTATTGAGCACTTATCAACTAGTGAATTTATACCGATTAGTGAATGTTCTCGAATAACTCAAATGCGACTTGTTAACTAACCTGTGAATAATTAAAAGTACTTGAATGCGGTTACAGTATTTATTACTTTATTAAACGATTATTTAGGCAACAATAGAGAGATATAAAACTGGAAGTGTGAGTGCATTATTTAGCAGTGACATTCCCATCCCCTTTATGATCCAGTGATCTATCCTTAAATTAAATGTTGACACCTCAGTTAGAGGCCCTAACAAAGGTTTATCACAAATAATCTTATCTGAAATTGTCTTAGCTGACTTATCTTTAACGGTACCTAGTTCTAACCAAGTTGAGTATGAATCAAACTAAACTTTGATAAAACAGCTTTGATAACCATTACACAGTGTGGTTTTCGTCCAGGAATATG
Source organism: Ceutorhynchus assimilis (assembly GCA_917834065.1). NCBI lineage: Eukaryota > Metazoa > Arthropoda > Insecta > Coleoptera > Curculionidae > Ceutorhynchus > Ceutorhynchus assimilis. Next base: position 1,833,647 of record OU892285.1, on the reverse strand, counting down.
TTAATGAAAAGCCGGTGATGCGAAATGCGTCGAAACGTTGGCTGTTGATTTAGATATTTCATTAAATAAAGTCCAAATAAGCCGAAAACCGACTTTTCATTTGATAACCATGTTCACGTGAATATATCTAATCTAATTGTTTGCCAAGGCCATTCTGGAATAGAGTAAGGTAGCAATGTTTCTTTCTGCTACTTTTTTGAATTTGTCGCGCAAATCTTGCAAGTTTTAATAAAACATTTTATTTCTTATATCTTGTCCGTTATTCAATTTCATAGATCTTTGTTGACCTCATAATCTTAAAAATATACCTATTCTGTTTCAGTTACTTTCTGTTTACTATTCCAAACCCCATTTCTCGCATTCCTCTATTAATTTTACGTGTCATGAAACGGAAACGCTTTCTTTCCGAGATACAGGGTGTTGAAATTCTAAAATAGTATATTCTATAACAAGTGTGGAATAAGCAAAAGAATTTTGAATTTCACACGTGTTATAGACTATACTTTTTCTACGACTAGAATCAAATGAAATAACTAACAACGGACCACAGACACAGATGGGAATGCCTAGGGTGATTTCGAACGCACTCCAACATTTGGAGTGCGTTCGAAATCACCCTGGGTGTCACACCGAGTGCACACCAGCCATGAATAATTCTTTAGCGTGACGCCCAGGGTGATTTCGAACGCACCCCAGATCTTTTAACGATACGTCAAGTATCAACATTGTCAAATAGCGTTTTCTATTTTCCATCGTCTTTTCACCAAAAAGGCTGCAAAGGACAATTGTGCTTTTACTGTATTCGTTTTACCCGTTGAGTGACTCCGAGCTGCTCAATGTCAAAAGCTTGAACGTTCCTTTTAAAAGTGCGTTAAGCACTCGAGTCGCTCATAGTGCATCCCCCTTTCCCCTGATGCACCAAATTTGCGGGGGGTGCAAGAAGCCCTTTTAGGTAATGACGGTAATGTTAATATTAAAAAATAATGATAAAATCTGAATTGTGTGTTTTGGAGTGACTCCGGGGAGCTCGTTAGGTGTAACTCGATGTATAAAAGGAATACAGTATTTATTGTGCTGCACTTCTTGCTCTAGCAATTAATACAAAACGTCGATTTTAGTGATTTACTTGTATTTTATAGTATTTTTGAGGTTTTCCAAGTGTTTCTGCAGTTTTCGTAGTGCAGCTGGTGTAGAAATAGATAAACTTCCTGTACCAATGACCTATTAACACAGATAGACAGAACAATAAACAATAATATCGGTTGACTACATGCCAGGAACCGCATCTCTCCCCACTACTTATTAATCCTTGTGTTATTTTGTATCTTTCTTACGTGGAAAGCGATTATTTTTCAATGGAAATTAGCAACGCTGCAAAAAAATAAATCACACCTCGAATTCCACCTTTCCACCAATCAGCGGCTTCTATTCAATTGTCATTTCAAAATGCGACCTGCAGGTATTTTATGACAATTTCCATTTGTCAATCAGTGCGCAGTGAGTGTATCCGCATCTTTTTCTAAAATTATGTAAAATATAAGGATAAAGATACACTTTTGTAGCACTGATTCTGGTTTCATTTTCAGAGTTGCCAAGTATGCGATACTAAAATGGAGGCGAAGTTAGCGGAATCATTTGAATCCCTACTCCTAGCCGCTCTCACAGCTCACCCCCCCCCTGGCTCATAAACATGTAGTCAACCAAAACAAAGCTATTTTATCAATGGGATGTTCTGTCTATCTGTGTTAATAGGTCATTGTCCTGTACTCTCCTGTGTTTTCAGCTTATGATATCAGATGGCGCCACAGGTGATCATTCCATAACAAGTGATGGAATGAATATTCCTGCACTAGTGAGGGAATGAAGCTATTCTGTAATCAAAAATTAAGTCGGAATGGATGAATTCTCCAATAGTCGTAGAAAAAAGTATTTTTTCAAAGTTCTTTGGGGTATGGAGGGTATCACAAAATGGAAAGTGTTGACGAGCAATAATAACTGCTGTTGCGGCAACTTTTCTATTATCGTCAAAAAGCCAAAAAAATAAAGGAAACGACGTTACTGGGTACATCCATACAATAATAATGTACTTTTTACCTGTAAGACAACATTTTGGCAGGCTTTTTCTTGTGATTATCTATTCGAGAACGTCTCCATGTTATACTTATACAATTCTCCCTCAGAGCACAAACAAATCGTTTTTCTCCGTTAAAAACCTGTGTTTTGTCTCTGCAGGAATGGCATGAAACTAGGCTTTCTCGCGATTAGAATGGCTCCCACAACTAAGTTTAATACATAACGTATGCATTTTCCAAAAAATCAACACTTTACAGACTTTATACAAATCAAAAATCTCAATAAAACGGCATTTTTTTAAAATAAAAAGGCATTGGCCTCCATTTTGAATTTCATTTTGACAGGTCGTTGGATTGCCCTATTAACTTTTTTAGGTTAGCTTGATTATGGGAATAATGGGAGCTTGTAGAAAAAATGAACTTTACTCAATGAAAATGCAGGATATAGAAGATTTGGGTTCTGCTGTAATCATCAATATTCCCAATACAAAAACTAAAATTTCGAGGAAATTTACGATCACTGGAAAATTTTACAACTTATTTAAAAAGTATGTTCACCACAAACAACTTTTTCATCAACTTCCAAAAAGAACGCTGTACAAAACAAGTTATAGGCATAAATAAACTTGGAAATATGCCAAGACAAGTGGCACAATTTTTAAATTTATCTGACCCGTTATCATATACAGGACATTGCTTCCGCAGGACATCCGCAACAATGCTTGTTGATTCCGGTGCAAATATAGAAACCTTAAAACGACATGGGGGGTGGAAGTCCACAGAAGTTGCAGAAGGATATATAGATAACTCCTTACAGAACCGCCTGAAGGTTTCAACTAAAATAATGTCACAAATTGATGAAACCCAAGATGTGCCCTAATTTTCAACAACAAAATTTAACTTGCTTACAGCAGGAACTTCCTTGTACAAGTTCGAATTCCAACCAGCAGCAGCCAAACATCTTTGCCTCCTTGCAAACGAGAAATGATTCGCCTAAAAATGTCACCATCCAAAATTGTTCTGGAATGACAATAAATATATATAACAACCTCGATAACAACAGAAACAAAGAAGAGTGAAGCCAAATAATTAATAATTTATCTTTTTATTATGAAAACGTTATTTTGTTTATTAATTTAATGACATTTGTTATAGTCTATTTCATTGCAGTTGATACCTCCATCTTGGTTTAGGACCATAAAACCATTGTAAATCATGGGGTTTAGTGGTTTACAATGACTTTACGGTCCTAAATCTCGATTTGAGCTATTGACTGCAATGAAATAGACTATAGTTACGTTCTAGTGTAGTTTATTTATAATAGGCTCGTTCAGTGAAGTTTCATTAACCACGTTTTTTGATATTTTTATGGAGTATTACTCACATATAGTACACACAAAAAAATTCAGCCCAATTGGATAAATTTTAAAAAAGTTATGCGGCTTTGAATATTAAAACATTATGCCTCAGAAATTCATCGCTGAGAGATGCTATGACGTCATCTCTCGAGTCAAGACGGGCTAAAGGCCGTCACACGACCAACGTGAGAGATGCAGTGACGTCACCGTGTGTTTCAAAACTTTCAAATTTGGATCGTTTTGATAATTTATTTAAATATGAACAAGGGCTCAGAAAATTATGAAATTTTGCAAAACTGCTAAACTCAATACGCTCTTTTAGAATTTGTAATAAAAAAAATATGCTGTACGAGCCTATTTATAATATGGCTACCTACTCAAAAATGCATAATTATAACACTTGACTTAATAAAGCAAGAAGTTGTTTATTGTTTACTTTTTCGAATACCTGTTGTTTCATTTGATAGTCGTAGAAAAAGTATAGTCTAGAACACGTGTGGAATTCAAAATTCTACACTCGACAACCGTTCCCCGCGCCTTCGGCTCGGGGAACAAACGTCTCGTGTAGAATTTTGTCTATTCCACACTTGTTATAGAATATACTATTTTATCATAGTTTTTAAACCACTCTAGATATTTCATTGAAATTTTGTGCATTGCTTTCAAGCAGTAATAGTATAGTATATTTCCCAACAAGTGTGCAAAATAAGTCTTATTCGCACGCTGGCTGCAGTTGACCGAACAACGCGGAACGGAGTTCGAGCAGCAGTCCAGTGTCCCAAAAATGGAAGTTTTAGTGCAAAAAAATATGAGATTAAGTATTTAAACCGCATCTTGCTACGATGGTCCGTTTTCGAGTTAGGGCGGTTTAAAGTTACAACTAGGCGTTTGTGAGGTCACACTGGATTCTGGATTATCAGGGACAGTATTAACACGTGTGAGAATTTTCCAAAACAAAAGATAATTATCACCTAGAGCGAATTGCAACCACTCAAAGTATAGGATACGGTTCACTGACGACTGAACGAACAGAAGACTGCGATTTCGGCGGTTGTGAAATCACAAGTTCCTGCATAATTTATCTTCACAAGCAAATTTCTCGGTGTAGTATAAAATACCCGGGTTTGTTCAGTAGGATTGAACAGTGAGAATTTTTATTACCTTTTAAACAATAAATCTTTTGAAAAACGAAATGAATAGGACCTACGTTGTGGAAAACTTACTCAATTTTACTTACTGGACATGCGCTCGACATAGCAAATATTTGGGAAATTTAAGGGAAGCTGTCATATGTAAAAGAAACGAAAAATTTGTGAAACGTCTACTTTATTATCCAAGTAAATTGCACCGTTTTCATCCTGGAACTTACGAGGGGAAAGAGTACGGCAAAGAAACCCTCGATCTACATTTCTTAAAAATCAAAACATATACTGTGTCATTTTAATAATAATTGTGAGTCATTACTTCAATAAAAGTTGAAACTAGGTACCGCCCCTGTTCTTGTACTAATTTTTATTACACACACTCCATTTAATCAACACTATCTATTATCAATACTGAAGAGTTTTTGGTTAGTTAATCGTTCTGCCGGAGAGTACTGAGGTCCCATACGGGATGCCACCCAGCTATAGTTGATATTTTGAGCCAATATCTCTTTCCTTTGTTTGATAGGATATTCGCTCGTCAAGGTAGGAAAATGTTAGTAAATTCAACAAGGCCCTAATAACAAATGTCTGTATGTTTGTGGTAGATTTATAATATTACCTTGCATTTTTTGGGACTTACACCTCAATTGAAATTAATACCAGAAGTTTCTTGATTTTGATACGAATTACTACAAGCTCTCTGATTAGAGCAATTTTACCTATCAGATTATTTTTATAAAATAAATTACTCGAATCGACTTTTTATAAACGAATCGAGTTTTATTATTTCAATAAAATAATACTTGATTAGGCTCGGTGGTATGAGTTCTGGATTTTTTGCTGACGTTTCGGTACCAAATCTGCTACCGTTGTCGAAGCTTGGGGGATGGAACACCTAAAAAATAAAAAAGGCAGAAAATTGTTCGGTTTTTTCGTAAATTTGTTTGAATACTCGAATTTGAGTTATCAAGCAAAAATTACAAATTTGACTAATGTCGTGTCAAACTTTTGACAATAATCATATCTAGGAAATGGTGGTATTTTCTAAAGGTGAGATTTTTAATTAATTTTCAATTTACCTTGGTTTACTTCTGATTCAAGCAAAGGAAGCCACGTATTACTAAATGATGTTGAGCATGAAGCAACACATTCGTCTTTACTTAATAAAATTAATGTGCTCTCTTTGATTTTACGTGTTTTTGAAACAGCTTCCTTTGCCAGAATGCTAGAAGCATTCCAGTTGATTTGATGGTTATTGTCAAAAGCATGTTGGCATATGTTTGATTTGTTAAAGTCCCCGTTTTTTTATGTAGTTCTTGTGTTCTTTGATACGTTTTTGTAATTGTACATTGAATAGTTATAATATTAAATTTCAAAAACAAATAAAAATAAATTTAACATTCTCAATCGAGAAAAATCAAATAATAATATTTTAGAATCTAAAAATAATAACTTTATTGAAAAAACAGTGATAAATTTATCAAATAGACAATTAACAGATGATGAAAAGATCTTTTTATCAAAAGGCTTAAATTTTTCAATAACACCTAAACACATTCCAAAATTTGACATAATAGCATCACTTGAAGAAACATCACAACACTTACCAGAAACACAACAAGAAGAATTTAGGGTCAGAACTAAAATCACACTTGACAAAACATTCAAAATCAAACAAAACCTAACATCCAAAGAAAAACAAATACTTAAATGACTAAAACAAGACAAAACAATTAAGATACTTCCAGCAGACAAAGGTAACGCAACTGTTATATTAGATTCATACACATACGAACAAAAAATATCATCACTAATTACTAAAAACGTCTATACAAAATTAAACAAAGACCCAACAGAACGCATTGAAAGACAAACATACAATCTTTTAAAAAAACATAAAAACCAATTCAATGATATACAACGTAGCAAACTTACTCCACATCACAGTAAATCACCACATTTCTACGGTCTTCCAAAAATACACAAACCTAACAATCAACTAAGACCAATAGTCAGTAGCATAGACTCACCTACACAGCCATTATCCAGATACCTTCTCTCTATACTCAATCCTCTGATAAACAATACAGAATCATACATAAAAAATTCACATTTTCTAGAAAAACTATCAGAAATTGACATAAATCCCAATCACATTTTAGTTAGTTTCGATGTTGTTAGCTTATTCACAAACGTTCCCATAGACAAAACACTCAACATAGTTAAACATAAATTAGAATACGACAATAGACTTATTGAACGCACTAACCTTTCAGTAAATACTATTTTAGAATTACTAACATTTTGTGTAAAAACAACATATTTTCAATACAATGACGAATATTACCAACAAGTTTCTGGTATGGCCATGGGCTCACCTTTATCCCCTTTCTTAAGTAATATTTTTATGGAAGATTTCGAAATTAATAATATTGAAAATTATAACTTAAAACCCATTATTTGGTGGCGTTACATAGACGACATATTTTCAATTTACACTCACAATGAAGACGACCTTAATAACTTTCTTCAACACATAAATTCACAAGAACCAACTATACAATTTACAATAGAAAAAGAACTAAATCACCAACTACCTTTCTTAGACATACTTATCACAAAAGACATAGACAAATTTGAAACTACAATATACAGAAAACCAACACACACAAACAGATATTTAAACTTCAATTCAAATCATGATTAAAACTGGTGTAGTTAAAAGCCTATACGACAGAACCAAAACAATATGCAACAATCACAATACTTTCACTAAAGAAAAACAAAACATTAAAAATATACTAAAACAAAACGATTACCCTGAACAATTCATAAACAAATGCATCACAAACTTAGAAAATCCAAAACCTAAACAAAACGCAGACCCACCAATAACCAATCTTTACTTACCATATATGTACAGGGTGTCCCAAAAAGATATCGACAAACTTTAAGGGGTAGTAGGGGACATCAAAACAAGCATTTTTGTTTATATAAACATATGTCCGCAAATGAGCCATTTGGGCTGTAGAGCAAAAAAACTGTTTGGTACCTAGTTTTATTCTTCGCAATAATTAAATTACTAATTTTGCTTTATTAACAAATAAATTATGGTTTACAATAATTGTTTAACTCGCGAACTCTTTGGAATATTCCGGGAATAGCTTCTTCATGGGTATAACTCGCCAGTATCCTTGCTAACAGATCTTCCTCATTACGAATAGGTGTTTCGTAGACTAAAATTTTCAGTCAATGACCCGACGTTGTAATCTTTGCATTGAATCAATCAATCAATCAATCAATTCTTTATTGTTTAAAAAGAATATACATTCTTATAACAGTAGGTTCTGCACAATAATAAACTTAATCTAAGTAATGCTACATTTCTCATACTTATAATCTTTGCATTGAAGTAAATGGTCAACATTTTGAACAATTATTGTAAATCATAATTTATTTGTTAATAAAGCAAAATTAATAAGTAAACAGTGATTTAATTATTGCGAAGAATAAAAGTATCAAACAGTTTTTTTGCTCTACAGCCCAAATGGCTCATTTGCGGACATATGTTTATATAAACAAAAATGCTTGTTTTGATGTCCTCTACTACCCCTTAAAGTTTGTCGGTATCTTTTTGGAACACCCTGTATACCAGGCATGTCAGACAAAATAAAACGAATCAGTGAAGACTACAATATACGCACAATTTTCAAAACACAAAACACAATAAGATCACAAATTACAAAAACAAAACCAAATAATGAGACTATTCGTACTAAAAACGTAATTTATAAAATTCCATGTAATCAATGTGATAAATTCTATATTGGTGAAACTCGTAGGCCATTACAAAAACGTATCAAAGAACAGAAGAACTACATAAAAAACGGGGACTTTAACAAATCAAACATATGCCAACATGCTTTTGACAATAACCATCAAATCAACTGGAATGCTTCTAGCATTCTGGCAAAGGAAGCTGTTTCAAAAACACGTAAAATCTAAGAGAGCGCATTAATTTTATTAAATAAAGACGAATGTGTTGCTTCATGCTCAACATCATTTAGTAAAACGTGGCTTCCTTTGCTTCAATCAGAAGTAAACCAAGGTAAATTGAAAATTAAATTAAAAATCTCACCTTTAGAAAATACCACCATTTCCTAGATATGATTATTGTCAAAAGTTTGACACGACATTAGTCAAATTTGTAATTTTTGCTTGATAACTCAAATTCGAGTATTCAAACAAATTTACGAAAAAACCGAACAATTTTCTGCCTTTTTTATTTTTTAGGTGTTCCATCCCCCAAGCTTCGACAACGGTAGCAGATTTGGTACCGAAACGTCAGCAAAAAATCCAGAACTCATACCACCGAGCCTAATCAAGTATTATTTTATTGAAATAATAAAACTCGATTCGTTTATAAAAAGTCGATTCGAGTAATTTATTTTATAAAAATAATCTGATAGGTAAAATTGCTCTAATCAGAGAGCTTGTAGTAATTCGTATTAAAATCAAGAAACTTCTGGTATTAATTTCAATTGAGGTGTAAGTCCCAAAAAATGCAAGGTAATATTAAGGCCCTAATGCAAGTTCTGAATACACAAAATCAAAAACTTAGCACAAAAATTCTCAAGTTCTAATTTATTTTTTATCTGCGTTGTTTACAGCATGGAACGATTTTTGTTAAATACATAAACAATGCACATGCTATAAAAAAAATGTTATAAACAAACATAGAAATGAAAAAAATAATACTTGTATAAATTGAACTCTCAAAAACAAAATATTAATTATTTTACTGACCTGTGATCGCTCCTTGACACACACACTAATCATAAATTAGATTGAACAATCAGTTTGATACAAAATAAAAATAAAAATTGAATATTGAACAAAGACGGACAAAACCTCAAGGGACCAAGCCAGAACTCCACTTCTTTTCTAGTCCAGTTTCCTTCTTCTGTCTTCCGTTCAGTACCTACTCTTTTAGTACGCTTTTTCGTTGCGGCGCGTCCCGTTCCTATAAACTTGACGGCGCACGATTATGGTTGTAACATTTACTTTTATTCAGTAAACGTTTTTTTAAAAAGTTAAGATTTGAAGAAATAATATTTCAAATAGGTGATTGTCCTCAACGTATCTTGTATATCCTCTTCTACATCTAAAGGTGGATTTTCATTAATTTTTCGTTTATTTTAAGGTATTTTAATATCCCTGACATCATGTAAGAAAACTAAGTACCTATCTATTGAAAAATAACAATAATATCTACTAGTACAGGGTTAGTCATTTTGGGTGGGAATGCCGGGTACAGCCTAAACGGTGATAGATACAAAAAATCTGATATAAGTGTCGCGATCTATTTTTTTGAGTATAGTTTAATGGACCGCTCAGAATTTTTCGAAATTTATTTGTATTCGATATACAGGGGTTTTTTGGAAAATAGCTGATTTCTGTTTTCCTCTGTATCTCAGTTGTTATCAAAAATTTTAAAAAATGTCAAATTACGTTTTTGTGTGATTTTTCACGTAGAATCCAGTGGCGTACTCAGATTTTTTTTAGGGGTATTATTTTTCGAGATATAGTCAAAATTTCAACTTTTTTAAATGGGACACCCTATATATTTTCACACCGTTAAATTAGGTTTTTTTTTTGTGATTCTAATGATATATAACACTTTATATTTTCAATAATTTTAACTGTCAAAACTGCGAAAAAACTATATTTTTAGGGTATTTTATAGAGTTGTTCCTCGGATTTAGCGATCCCGAACACAAACGTGGTAGGGCGGTAGCGGGAGCAAGTGCGGCAGCGACACGGGATTAGAATTATTAAGAAAAGTGGTGGGATTTAATACATTTCATCCTTAAGCGTTATTTCGCTTAAATGTCCTACCACATGTTTTTAATCCTTTAATGAACATTTTTACGTCAACTAGCAGACATAATAGCCAACTAGGCTTCGAACCTAGGACCACTAGATTCAGTAACCGCCGAAGTTTGCAGATTGTAGCACTAACACATTAAAAGTTGACAAAACACTTGACCGATTGGGCAAAAATGAACCGAAGGCTTTGGTAGCTCAGTTTATAGACTGGGAATTTAGAGGTCCTAGAGTCAAATCCTAGTCGAGTCCAAACTTTTCACTTTCCAAATTCCCCTATAAATATAGACAAAAAATAAGCTTCAAAAATTAGACATAAATAAGATGCTTACATTGTAACTTAGAACTTAGTTTTTTTACTAGATGGACTTTTATCACACTAGTGCAGTAAGAAAAGAGGTGGATGTCAAGTCAATATCGAAACTTTTATTGGAAACAAATATTTAACGAAAACTAACTGGATGGATCAAATAACACGTGAACTAAAAACATAATTAAAAAAAATAATACAAATAACTTATCAAATATATCTATATAGTAATACAGTTAATAGTTAAGATTCCATCTCTACAGCAAGTGTTCAAACTGCCTTCCATTCTGTTCTAGGCACTTTCTGCAACGTTTGGCAACAGCCTGAGTTGCGTTAAAAATCGCAATGTTTGAAACTTGCTGGATAGAATTTGCAAAATTTTCTCTGAGTTCATTTATATTATTAGATCTAATTTTATAAAGATGACTTTTCAGATCTCCCCAAAAATAAAAATCCAACGGTGTTAAATCCGGTGACCGTGCAGGCCATCTAATCGGTCCATCAGTTCCCATCCAATTTTCACCGAAGTTTGTATTTAGCACATCTCTAATCTGGCGCGAGTTGTGTACCGGTGCACCATCTTGTTGGAAAAACAAACGGTTTCTTTCTACCAAAGGCATGTTATCCAATGGCTCGATTATATTTTGTGAAAGTATTCTCTCATACAAATTTGCATTCAAGTTTCCTTCGTAAACACGATATGCCAACACTCTGTTTTTACGTAGAGCCACCTACACGTGAAAACCGAACCGTCCCTGAAAAACTCTGGCAACATTTTGGTGTGGATTAATATCTGCCCAAAAGTGGTTATTATATCGGTTGAATATTCCTTCACTTGTTATATGTGCCTCATCAGTCCATATAATTTCTCTTGAAAAATATTCGTTTGCCTCGATCTTATACAAGTACCATCTGCAAAACATTACACGCCTCTCTTCATCCCCAGCGTGTAAATTGTGGACTTTTCTTATGACATATGGACGAAATTTATTTTTCTTCAAGATCCTTACTGATTTTGTTTGAGACACTCCTACATTTCTTTCAATTTCCCTTGTTGACGCTTCTGGATGTGCTGTGATATAACCAATTAGACTATCCAAAACACGTGACACAAATATGGCCGACAAGAGGCACACAAACATTTGACACAAACACAAACCATAACGTCATTAGGTTATGTCATGGTCGGCGCACTCATATTACCGCTTTGAGCCAGCTTTTTTAGTTCACTCGTGACCGCTGATGGCTCTGCTGGTCTTATAAAACTGAGGTTATGAAAGTGAAAATGAAACAAATACCGAATGTTCTGTGTACCGAATCCTTTATCGGAAATGTCATTGTCATTTAGCCTTGCCATATTTCAAAATTTAAATTTAAATTGTCTTTTGATTGTGTTTATTCTTGTGAAAAACTAGGGACTCGACAAACCTCTGCAGTCTGCAAACAGTGGCGACGATGAATGGAGGCCCCGCCGTCATATTTTTGAAATTTCAAATATGAATACATAGGAATTATTGGATATAAATGGATATCTATCATCAAAATTTGGAGGTAACGTATTTCTCTGACTAAAATTCAAATACGTTATTTTTAATTTTTTATAATAGACATGGATATCCGAGGGGCATTAAGACATTTATATCATATTATTCATATCAAAAATTTACAAGAATATGGCAGCGGGACCTCCATTATCACCATTGTTTGAAGAGGGTTGTCGAGTTACTGAAAAAATGACAGGGAACTATCAATAACAAAGTGCCATCTTTTGGAGAAAGAATGAACTAGTATTTATAGTTCACTCTTAGTTGGCAGAGGGCGCTAAAATACGACATGATATGTTAACATTGGAGAGTCCAGTCTATTTATCCCCTATATAAACTAAGCGGCAGATGAAGTGGGACACCCGAAAAATTGCCTAATTTTGACTTGCTATAACTTCGACATTTCTTTGCCGATCTTGGATTATCAGGCAGGGTTACAAAGCGCCATCTTTGGTCTATGCGTCAGTGTCGTCGTACATTTTTTTTTTTAATTCCTTCTCGTTATACAGGGTGTGAATGTAAGGCGGCGAAAAATTTCCATTTTTTGGCGAAGAATATGGGAAAGATGGAGGGTCCAATAAAGTTCTTTCTAGTGGTGACTCGATCACTAGGTCAACACCTCGAGACGTCTTTGCCATTTTTTCGATACATCGCGTTGCTATGGAAATATGGCCATTTTATGGTATTTCGCTTTTCTCTTGAAATTAGCGATTCTTTAATTGAACAATAACAGATTCCGTTTAAATTGCATCATGAAATGACTTGTATAGAAAATACTCAACACCAGTGGCGTGCAAAAGGGGGTTTATGAAATTAAAATTGAAAAAAATCGATTTTATCTGAATTTTTTATGTTTTGTTAAGCTTTAAAATTTAACGCCCAAATGCACCATAAGGATTAAGGACTCAATTCAGATTAGTTGCTGAAACCAGGTAAGGACTTCGCTTTTATATGCAAATTTTCGAACTAAGCGAGAATAAACTCCCAAGTCCATACTGTGCATATGGGTGTAAAAGGTGTTATAAATAACTCTGATATGATGTCATTTTGGTTCTCCTCTAGCCTGAATAACTGCGTGACACGTGACACCGACTTGGCACGCTCGAAATTATTCGGTTAATTAGCTCTATAGTAACTGACTCCCATAGCTCCAGAATTATCTCGTCGAGATCGTTTAGAGCTTCTGGCTGACGTTCTCCCCGGGAAAGCTCTAACTTCATTCAGCTCCAGACGAGCTCAATTGGATTCATGTCTGAGGATCTAGGAGGCAATTCGGTACGATTGAACTTTTGTCCTTGCAAATACTGATTCACTAATAATGCTCGATGAGCATTATCGTCTACAAGAACAAAATCCCCGCCATAATTTCGAGCATGCCGGAGAACTTGCGGAATCTGACATTTATCCAGGGACACTTGGCCGTTAACATTGCCCCGAAATACCACGATACGACGAGTTCTGTTCTTCCGATGTGTTAGATACCGACCCAAACTGTCAATCCTCCACCGCCAAATGCAACTTGGGGACGCATGTTTTCTTCTAAAAAACGTTTTGCCCAGCTCCGCCAGGTTAGCAATCGACCGTCAGAATTGTAGAAGTTAAAACGGCATACATCAACGAAAAGACAGTCTCTCCACCGAAAATCAAAATTCAGGTGTTCCTGGGCCCATTTTTTTCAGTTCCCCCGGGGACTGTTTGTAAAAAGTGGGCACTCTGCCCGACGGGAGAATTTAATCCCTGGTAATGTAGGCGTCTTCTAATGGTGTCTGCTGAAACATTCAACTGCAGATGCGTTAGGATTCTCTTGACAGTCCAAACTCTATTTTCAATTGCAGTACGTACTACTAGTCAATCCTGACGAGGATTTGTTCTTTTTTGAGATCCTCCACAGTACCTTTGACAGGTCTGTTCACACATTAACATTAAATAACATGAAAAATACTGTTTTTTTTTTTTTTTCACTAAACGCTTCTGAATATCAAAATCAAACTCATCACAGTTATTTATAACACCTTTTAACTGTAACGCTCAACAAAACCGTTAAAATTTTCAAATAAATCGATTTTTTTATTTTAATTTCAAAAATTCCCTTTTGCACGCCACTGGTGTTGACCATTTTCTATACAAGTCATTGGCGTAACTAGGGGGGACCAGGGGGGGCCCGGCCCCCCCCAGAGGCCTGCCTGGCCCCCCCCAGGATCCTCGTCAACACTTGACACAAAAATGATTCATTATGTTCCTATCCTAGGACCATAAAGATATTTATATATGGGGTAATTTGTTCGTTTTTTTCTGTGTCAATCAGCATTATGCGCTATTATGTTCTTGTAATTGATGTTTCGTTTTTTTTCTCGCTAGATGGCAGCGTCAACGACCTAGTTCGGGAATTAGCTCCAAAAGCATAATTTATTCATAATTTGTACTAATTTGTTCGTGTTCGTTCCATATTTTTTGTTAATAATATAGACTAAATTATTGCATCAATAACGTAGGACCATAAATAAATATGTATTACGATTATCAAGTTGATGCGTCTATTAGCTTACACGACACGAGCTTTCATGTTCGGAGCAGTAAAATGTGTTCCGAGTGACCTACCTAATATTGAATTGAAATTTAAAGTAAAACAGCGCAATGCGCATTCTTTTTCTCACCGGTGGACCCACCGATGAGAAGTCTATCTTCTTCTAGTACGTAGGAATTCGAAATTACCTACTAATAATGGTGGATAGATCGATGAAAAAAGAAAGCGCCTATCGAAATAGAATTCTGGCATCATCGCAAATCATAACCGTCATATAACATATAACCTGATTTGGTCGGTTTTTCATTGGTTCTTCCAGTTCGTCAGTACGAACGGTTTGTGAAGTTAGTTTTGTATCATTGTGATATTACTATTACTAATAATTACCATAGCTGTTACTAAAACAATAGAGTTTATGTTTATAGTTAAAGTCAAGTACATATTACATAAATACTGAGTGATGATAAGGTAGGTAAGTTAAATGAAATTGTATGGTATATCGTATAGTACCTACTTAAAGTCTGTTTTTTTTTTTTATAAAATAGGTGGTAGTAAACTTTGCTGTAGTCTCTAGTTGAATTTTTCTTTTTCTGTCTGGACAACTGTGAATATTAAATAAACAATATAGATTGAAAAATGGCGAAAAGTAACAATTTTATTTTTATTTTTTGTTCTTAAAAGGGGTGTGCGTCAAAAATTAAAGTTTTAGTATAAAAAAATCTGAGAATACTTAATTGTTCAAACCTCGTTATTCTAAAATAAACTATCGCTGAGATATACCGCCTTAAAGTGTGTGTGACGTCACGAGAGCTTCGTCCAGTTGCGCTCCGCATTGCTAATTTGATTGTTCCTGGCACGTGTCGGTGGTTTTTGTTTAGATTATTACAAGTGACACACGAAAAACATATGTTAATTGAATTTACTTCACTATCTCGATATCTCGTGCGTCGCTTGAGCTCTCGTGACGTCATAGGGCGAGATCCGGTACCTTCATAGAGCCATATCTTCGGTATTATTTGTCACAGAGGGGTGCGGTTTTCACTGTTATTCTTAGATTTTTTTCTCTTTTTTTTGAGATGAAGTTTTTTTTTGGCGCACACCCCCTTCATTTTAATTATTGACAAATAAATATAAAATTTTAACTTGATTTAATTTGAGAATACTCTATCTATACAGGGTGGTCCTTCGGGAATGACATCGATTGCTTATGGGAAAACTGTGAAAGGTAAAAATTTGAAAATTTGGCAACATAGCAATGTCGATGGGGGACATCTAGGTAAAATATTTTCAAGATGGCGGCATTTCCGGTCATACCGGAAGTTGATACCAACTCGGTTATTTTAAATAGAACACCCCATATATTAATGTATTTTTGGATTCTACATAAAATTCTGAGCAGATTTCATGTAATATACCCTATACCTAAGTTCAACTGTTTTGGAAATATTGACAGTTGAAAATTGACTTTTTGCAACTTTGACAAGCTGTAAAACCTAATTGGGTAATTTTAGAGGAAAACCGATTTCACATTCCTATCTTAGATTTTTATAAACTATCATTTGACATCAACTTTGAATTAAATCCATGATTAAAAATTTCAGTTAAATTTAATCTCCGTTTAAGTTCAAAGTTGGTGTCAAATGATAGTTTATCAAAATCTAAGATAGGTATGTGAAATCGGTTTTCCTCTAAAATTAACCAATTAGGTTTTACAGCTTGTCAAAGTTGCAAAAAGTCAATTTTCAACTGTCAATATTTCCAAAACAGTTGAACTTAGGTATAGGGTATATTACATGAAATCTGCTCAGAATTTTATGTAGAATCCAAAAATACATTAATATATGGGGTGTTCTATTTAAAATAACCGAGTTGGTATCAACTTCCGGTATGACCGGAAATGCCGCCATCTTGAAAATATTTTACCTAGATGTCCCCCATCGACATTGCTATGTTGCCAAATTTTCAAATTTTTACCTTTCACAGTTTTCCCATAAGCAATCGATGTCATTCCCGGAGGACCACCCGGTATAGTCATTACTAAATGAAATGCTCATTATTCATCAACTTCTCTCTTTCTTATTTTCAGACTTCACTATGAAAAAGTTTAAAGATATACGGTCGTTTTTCAAAGTAAAAACAAGTAGTGGCTCCAGTACCTCAGCGAATAATGATATTGGGAGGAGTACAACAGACACTGCATTAACATTAGAAAGCAATCAGGCGCCGACTACGTCTATGGGTATTTTGTGTGATGGTGATGAGGTTGGGCAAAACGGAAAGGAAGGTACTAGTAGTACTACTGCACAAAGGCATGTGGATTTGGGTTCGCTCCAAACGGGTCCAAGTCAACCTCGAATCAATTTTCCAAAAAGTCAAGCTGGAGACCGACAGCGCTCGTTTTCAGCCAAATACTACATGTTCGACTGGCTTGAGTATAGCGTAATAGAAGACAAAGTTTTCTGTTTCGTGTGTAGACAATTTCTGACAGAAGTTACACGTGATCAAAATGAAAAGTTTGTAACTACTGGCTTCTCCAAATGGAAGAAGCTTAACGAGGTACTTAAGAAATATAATGATTCCCAACTTCATATTCAGTGCACGGAAAAGTACATTTCTTACAAACATTCCATGGAAGCTGGAAATGTCCTCGAAAAAATTATAATTCAGCATGAAGAGGAGGTGATACGCAACAGGGATTACTTGGTTAAGCTAATTGATATTATGCTGTGTCTAGTACGTCAAGGCTTACCACTTAGAGGGCATCGTGAAAATTCTTTATCCAAAAACCGTGGCAATTTTTTGGAAATTAGCGAAGTCTTTGCAAAATACGATACAAATTTTTTAAGACACTTGGAACAACATTTAAGCTATTGCAGCCCAAAAGTTCAAAACGAAATAATTGATATCATATCCAAACTTACTTTAAACCAAATAGTTAATGAAGTACGCAAATGTGGATTTTTTTCATTAATGGTCGACGAAGCAAGGTGTTACAAAGAGGAGCAGTTATCTGTTACAATTAGATATGTCAAGAACTTAGAAGTTGAAGAGCGATTTCTTGGATTCTTGGATTGCTCAGCCTCAAGAGATTCTGAGGGATTATCAAAACTCATTCTAGAGTTCTTAGATAAATGCGAATTATCTAATATGCCAATAATCGCACAATCATATGACGGAGCCAGTGTAATGTCAGGAAAGAATCGAGGTGTTCAAGCAATAATAAGAGAAACCCATCCGCATGCAGTATACATTCATTGTCTAGCGCACAGGGTCAATTTGGTAGTAGTTGATTCTTGTGCAGCAGTCTCTGCTGCAACTGCCTTTTTCAATACTCTCCAAGCACTCTATGTGCACTTTTGTCAACCGGGAAATCACGCTAGTCTTATTAGAGTACGTGACACTCTAGGTATTAAAAATTTTCAAGAAATGAGCAGCTTGAGTACCACAAGATGGAGTTGTCGTTACGAAAACTGCAAGGCTTTTTTAACGAATTATGAACTTATTAAACAAGTTTTGGAAGAAGAGGTTAATCAGGCTCAAGATAAAAATTGTGTTGAAGCAATTGGTCTATTGAGTTGCATTCAGAAACCAGAATTTGTCGTCAGCTTGTACATATTTCACTCTGTATTGTTAATTTCGAATGTTCTAAGTAAATTCTTTCAAAATAAAGATGCAACTCTTGGTCGGGCCACTGAAATAATTACAGGTACCATTACTAGTTTTGAAGAGAAAAGAAATCAGTTCGATTTGCTGTGGGAGGAGATACAGAAATTTGCAGATGAACATGATATTTCGCTTGAACCTGTACGAGTTTCAAAAAAAAGAAAGCAACCCGAGAGAATGAAGGATTACTACACAGACTCAACTCTTGGTAAAAGCGCTTTTTTGGATTCGTCGTCAGATACAAATATTTCCGATTATTGGAAAATAAATATTTATTACCAAATAATGGACAATATTATTGGCAACTTCAAAAAAAGATTTGAAAATCTCCCTTTGGCAGAATCAGTTGATTCATTTGTAAAACTAGATTCTTCTGGTTCAAAAGAATTTATAGAAAACTATAAAACTGTAGTGGAAATCGATACCATTTTGCTACAAGCTGAAACCTTAGTTATGGGCAACATTTTAAAAAATAAAGGCTTAGAGGCTGATCTGGACAACCTTAAATTGTGCGTCAAACCAGATGTTACTCCAAATCTCTACAAGCTGTTACAAGTTGCCATTGGCTTACCTGTCAGTTCGGCCAACTGCGAAAGAAGTTTCTCTGCAATGCGAAGAATCAAAACATGGTTGAGAGCTACTATGCTACAGGACCGCTTCACAAATTTATCGCTTTTAAACATAGAAAACGAACTCGTCAAGGAAAGCGTAACAGCGCAGATGGTCCTCGACAATTTCGTGAAGAAAAATAGACGGTTAAAATTAGTATGAGCGCTTGCACATTTTCTAGATGTTTTGTTTTTCCTGTTTTGTTTAGGTTTTGTATTTTTCATAATATAAGCATTAGTTTTTTCTATGGAGTCAATATTAATAATTAACTTTTAGTTAATATATGAAAGTTTTTGTTAGGAATTCAATTCAATTCAAAGAACGAAGAATGAGCCTGACGTTCAAGACTACTTAAAGCTCAATTTAATAAAAGTTATAATATACATATTTGTATTTTTATTTTTGAGTAGGTATGTCTATTTTTTATATACATATTTTTTGATATTGAGTCTTGCCCCCCCCCCAGGTCCAATGGCTAGTTACGCCAATGATACAAGTCATTCCATGATGCAATTTAAACGGAATCTGTTATTTTTTAATTAAAGAATCGCTAATTTCAAGAGTAAAACGAAATACCATAAAATGGCCATATTTCCATAGCAACGCAATGTATCGAAAAAATGGCAAAGACGTCCCGAGGTGTTGACCTAGTGATCGAGTCACCACTAGAAAGAACTTTATTGGACCCTCCATCTTTCCCATATTCTTCGCCAAAAAATGGAAATTTTTCGCCGCCTTACATTCACACCCTGTATAACGGGAAGGAATTTTGAAAAAAAATGTACGACGACACTGGCGCATAGACCAAAGATGGCGCTTTGTAACCCTGCCTGATAATACAAGATCGGCAAAGAAACGTAGAAGTTATAGCAAGTCAAAATTAGGCAATTTTTCGGGTGTCCCACTTCATCTGCCGCTAAGTTTATATTAGTCTATGGGTTATGTCATTAATGATCATAATCAAATACTCATTTTCTATTGTGTGCGTCTCAATTTTTGGCCGTTTCTACCCAATTACGGAATCCCTATCGTTTGGGCAAGATTGCTCTACCTACATTTCACTTGGACACCCAGGACCTACCCTCAAAATGTGAAAATATTTATTTGTTGCAACTCCACCGTCCAGTGTTGTGCTACCTACTTTAAATAATGGATACAGGAGCATCTACAGAAAGACGATGAAACAGGCAAGGAAGATTTATTACAATGAGAGATTGGGCATCCGCATCCAATAAACAAAAAGAGTAACGACCTACGCGAAAAAAAAAAAGAAATATACATATGTGCTTCCAATTTGAAAGCAGATAATATTAATTCATACTCATACTACTGTACGATTGCTCAGAAATTGAGTATCAAAAATAGAAAATCTTCTGGATGGGACGATATCTCAGTTAGGCTGTTGATGTGTTGGCGGATTCCATTATTAATTCTTTTCTTACCGGAAGTTTTCCCTCATTTTTGGAGCAATCTTGGGTAGTACCTTTGTTTAATAGGGGGGTGATAAGAATTTACCATCTTATTACCGGCCAAAATCCTTATTGTATCAGCAACCAAAAAACACTGATGATGCCATATTTCATCTCCTGGATGAGCTGTATTAGAAGATAAATGACGAAAAAGTGGCCGCGGTAGTTTTTTGTGACCTGAAAAAATTCGATTCTATTGTGTCTGTCATGAAGTACTGTTTCTAGGGGTGCAGTACTTCAGAGTGGTTGGATATCACTGCAGGAGTGCCCTAGGGATCTGTTCTATTTCTAACATTAATAAAAATACGAGTAAAAAGAACGAGTATCAAAACGCAAATGAACAATGAGCACTATTTTTTTGAAAAAAATTTCATGACACATTGAATGACACATAAAAAAAGGGTTTGTGTGCCTCTTGGCGGCCATTTTAATTCAAGTTTGACAGCATCTTGGATAGTTCAATAGTATCTATGGTTTCATTTTCTTTGTTCGCTTTTCTATATGTTTTTGACCTCGGTTGACAAAAAGTACCAAACTGACATAAATTTGTTTCCAGTCTTTGAAATATTTTAGAATTTGGTTGTCGGCGTTCGGGATATCTTTGAAAATATAAGTTTGCAGCTGCATTTTTGTTTTTGCCACTTTCTATATTTTTTTTTTTTTTTTTTTTTTTTTTACGGATATGCGCACTCGCAAGGAAATGTCCTATCACGCTCGAGAAGCGGCAAGTGCGCGGAAATGTCGGTGTATGTTGGTCTTGAAACGGTTCAGGTTGTAACCTGCAGGGAAAACCGTCGCAGGGAGTTTATTCCACAGCGATGCTGTTCTCCAGAGATATGAATTCTGATATAATGAGGTTCTTGGTGCCTCTAGTTTGACAGTAAATTCATGGTTACCGTCTGTTTGACGGGTTCGCCTGGTAGGTGCTACTCTCGGTGGAATCATACGTGCCAACTCTTCAGAGCATTTTCCGTGATAGTACCTGTAGAAGAGAGATAAATCGCCCACAGATCTGCGATGTTCGAGACCATCCAAGTTACGAGTAAGTGCGGGGTCATTGATCAGCTTGATAGCTCGTTTTTGCACGGTATTCAAAAGCATTAAGGTATGTTTGGGTGCTGCACTCCATATATGTGAGCAGTACTCCATAGTTGGTCGAATCTGGGCTTTGTAGAGTGTCAGCAATTGGCTTGGTGTGTACAGATGTCTTGTACGAAATAGCACCCCCAGCTTTTGGGAGGCCCTTTTAGCAATATCTGCCACGTGACTGTGCCAAGACATGTTGGTCTCTGCAGTAACCCCCAAGATGTTCAACTGACTGTGTAATGTGACAGCACTTCCAGATAGCATGATGTTTGGCTCACCGGTGCTGGTCTTTTTTGAAAACATAACATTCAATCATGTTATATCTTTCATAGTTTTCAAACTCCATTTTTTGCAATTGAAAAAAGACAAGTATTGCGACAGGTTTTTAAACTTAATTTTTTTAATGTTATTAAAAATTGATGTTTAGCTAGGTAACCGTGGTCATTAGCGACAACGTCAAACAATAAAAAAATAGGAATCCCGATGTTTACGATTACTTTTTGATGATTATTTCTCACGAAAACTAATGATTTTCTTTCAAAAAGTTCGAAGAGAAAGTATTCAGGCCTATATTGTCTCTGGTCCTGATATTTTAACAACTGTGTTATGCCTCAACATCTATTGCTATCTATTCCTAGGTTCGAAGCCTAGTTGGCTATTATGTCTGCTAGTTCACGTAAAAATGTTCATTAAAGGATTAAAAACATGTGGTAGGACATTTAAGCGAAATAACGCTTTAGGATGAAATGTATTAAATCCCACCACATTTTTTAATAATTCTAATCCCGTGTCGCTGCCGCACTTGCTCCCGCTACCGCCCTACCACGTTTGTGTTCGGGATCGCTAAATCCGAGGAACAACTCTATAAAATACCCTAAAAATATAGTTTTTTCGCAGTTTTGACAGTTAAAATTATTGAAAATATAAAGTGTTATATATCATTAGAATCACAAAAAAAACCTAATTTAACGGTGTGAAAATATATAGGGTGTCCTATTTAAAAAAGTTGAAATTTTGACTATATCTCGAAAAATAATACCCCTAAAAAAAATCTGAGTACGCCACTGGATTCTACGTGAAAAATCACACAAAAACGTAATTTGACATTTTTTAAAATTTTTGATAACAACTGAGATACAGAGGAAAACAGAAATCAGCTATTTTCCAAAAAACCCCTGTATATCGAAAACAAATGAATTTCGAAAAATTCTGAGTGGTCCATTAAACTATACTCAAAAAAATAGATCGCGACACTTATATCAGATTTTTTGTATCTATCACCGTTTAGGCTGTACCCGGCATTCCCACTCAAAATAACTCACCCTGTACAGTATCTACTTATCTACTGCCCATATTATAAACACTATATTCTAATGGAATGTATCAAAATTAACGCATTAGGTATGTATTAAGGTGCAATTCAATAATTCAAATTAAAATTTGTAAAACAAGATCTATTTAATTTGAATATCACTATCAACTGTTAAACGTAATTTATGGTTTATTAAATCAACAGAAACGAATTAATCGCAAGTGAAATAACTAAGATATAGGTGTTGAAAAATGGAAAATTAATGTTTATTAATTAACTAGCGATTGATAGAGAAATCTACGTATAAAACTGGACATTAATTGTTCTAAATAGTACAGGCACACTATAGTAAAACTTTTACTTCTTGATTTATTCCTGCATTGAAGTTTTTCTTTTGGGTAACTACTACCTACCTAGTTATTTAAAATGGGTAAGTTTATTTTTTAGTTTATTCATCCAAACGAAGGTAAAAACTTCTTTCATACTGTATTCGTTTCAAAAAAAAATCCCAGGTTTTAGTAGATGATATCTGACTCACACGGCACGTATATTCCAAATTTTCTCAAAATCTAAAGGAATTTCTAAAGTAGGAGAGTCATTTTTTGTATTCCTATATTTCGTAGTTTCAAAATTGTTTTAAATTAAAAAAAAAAATGTAAAATTATCTAGACAATATGTCATATTATTATCGAATCTATGGGTACACTCAGTATATGAGAATTCGACCTATGTTATAAATATAATCGTTCCCAAGAGGTGTAACCATACGTGTGGGTGGCTAAAGAATGTTATTTTGTAATATTTGTCCCCATATAGAGCAAATGATTGTATAAAAAAATCATCATAAGGAATGGGATCTTTTTATAAAGGGGTTTTGATATGACATTATAAAATCATTTATTATTGATTCGAATGTGCGATTTGGCCTTTGGAATAATATTTCTTACGTAAATTTAAAAGAATTCTAATGGTTTTAATTGGATTGTGTTTTTAAAAAGAATATGTCAAAAAAGTAAAGGTCTAATTTATCAGAAAAAAGAAATTTGATTGACTGCCCTTGCTATGGAACCTTTAAAATTGGTCCTGAAAATGAGCCTAAATATTTTTTTTCCTAGAGAAAAGAAGTGTTATGTTCAATATGTTCTCTGACTCTAAACAGATTTTTCAAAATTTTATCATTAGGTATGGTATGATTGTTGATAATTTCCTTAAGCCGAAACTTCCTTTTTTTTAAACCCGGCTTCAATTAATTGGTTTACTTTTAAACGATTTTTAATAAATTTGGAACTATTTTTGGTTGTTTTCCTTGAAAAGCTAATGTCAAGGTATATTCACTTATTTCCTTTTTAGATTTACGTATAGATTCCAATAATCAATAAATAAATTGGAATAGTTTTCTGAATTTGATTAAATGCATGAATCCTTTTCGCTATTAACTTTTTGAAAATCAGTGGCGCCCTGTAACAAGCATTTTAAAATGTTCGTTAGGTACAATTTAAGCTCAATCTTACTCTGACTCAAATTGATATACTCAAGTATGCTGGATTAAATTAATTTAAATATTCTTTGAACCAGTAAAGATACTTAAATAAGAACAATCGTCAGCTAGAGCCAGACCATCAGGTAAATTTTATCGAATTAGGACAAACACAATGAGATTCTTACTTGCAGGTTTTATCTTTACGTTTACCTTGACTTCATCTTTTAAGTCATCTTCATTTAATTAGTTATCTCTTTATTAACTATTCTAATTTTGGGAAAACTGCTCACAAAGGTTTGCCATGAGTTTATGCCCTTTTTGTTTGCTTGTATGTGGAAGAAGTTCTTGAGTCATTTTCTTTAAATGCAGTACTTTTGGCGTTGAATTTACTTTTTTTCTGGCTGGTGAAAATTTGTGTGGAAACTCCGTGAAAGTTCCATTCTGCTATTTGATGCAAATTGTGATTTAACCTTTGCTTCTTGCATAATAACCTCTTTGGGCTTAGGAATTTAACTTATTTTGGAAGAAATTTTCGAGATAAATATAATTCTAGATAGTTCTTACTTTGCTTTTGGGTTGCAGGTTCATTTTACAATAAAATCAACTCGTTCATTATTGGTACTTATATTTTTCTTTTATTGTATCAAGTGTAATAACTGAAGTTGTTCTAGTAAATTGTGTGAATAATATTTCATTTATTGTACCTATCAAATGAGTACTGACTGAAAGTACTCGACTCAGTACTTTGCATAATAATATGTATCAACTAAATTTCAAAATTTGGTACCGGAAAGTCCGCGGTCTCGTGGGCGTGTCAAGGCGAGTGAAACATTGACTTTCATTCTGTCCAACATTCAGGTTTGTTTTTTTTTTATTGCTATCGTTCCTCGGATTTTTTCTCGTTACGACGCTACTTAAGAATTTAAGCGCTACTTGAAGTATAATATAATATATTATACTTCAAGTAGCGCTTAAATTCTTAAGTAGCGTCGTAACGAGAAAAAATCCGAGGAACGATAGCAATAAAAAAAAAACAAACCTGAATGTTGGACAGAATGAAAGTCAATGTTTCACTCGCCTTGACACGCCCACGAGACCGCGGACTTTCATTCTGTCCAACATTCAGGTTTGTTTTTTTTTTATTGCTATCGTTCGTTTATTGTTAGGTATAAAATTAAGTGAAATGCATTATTTCCGTTTTTCCATTAAATAAATTTTTTAACATTTTAAAAATTTAATTAATGATTTCAGTGATTTCATTCATAGGAGTCAATACCCTCATAGAACTTATTCACATTGGAAGGTATTCTATTAACAGGACTGAACAGTAAGTATCAAGTCCGACAGTAAGAAATGTGCAGTAAATATTAACATCGTGTCCGATAACTTTGAGTGTGTAGATAGAAACATCTAAGACATTCCTAATTTTTTATGTAATAATTAAAGATATTAAAAGCAAAGCAGACTTCAAAGTATTTCCTTCTGCGAACAAGAGTAGTTAAGTCTTAGTAAGTCATATTCTGGTAAATCATACCCCTCAGAGGAAGTTTTAAAGTACCTCGCAAACTTAATAAAACTGTGCATATTGTGCATATTGATGTGGATCTGATGGTAAGGACCAAACTATGCATGAAAATTCAAGAACGAATCTGAATGTTATGTTGATGTTTAAGGCATTTTATTGGGGCGTATACTTATAATTTGTGAAGTCTCTAGTAACTCTCTTAATAAAACCCAACATTCTATCAGCCCTGCCAATTACCACTTCAAAATTCTCGGTGAACATTAACCTATAGTATCTAGCTAGATAGATACATACCAACCAAGATCTTCATTGACAGAAACTTCAGACAAGCGAATATTATTTAAGCAATGCTGAATCTTATACTACAATAACATTTATCAAATATTGAGGGATATGTCATTAAGCTGACAACGATATTCATATATAAGATCGTTTTTCAGAATAAGTATGTCTTGTCTTGAGCTGACGATACATAACTTCAAGTCATCAGTGAAGTAAACAGTAAAAAATTTTAGGAGAGCAACTATCCTAAATCATTGATAACTGAATAAAAGGGGGCCCAAGTGAGAGGCCTTGGGGAGTAACCCAGAGGATGTATGAAAAAGAGAAAATAGATAGTCATCAATCTTAACTTAACGCATTCTGTTAGCAAGGTTACATTTCATCCATGAAAGAAATGTTCAGAAACCCCATAACTTGAGTGCTTTCAAAAATGGAATGTTGTGGTTTACCTTATAT
Source organism: Ceutorhynchus assimilis (assembly GCA_917834065.1). NCBI lineage: Eukaryota > Metazoa > Arthropoda > Insecta > Coleoptera > Curculionidae > Ceutorhynchus > Ceutorhynchus assimilis. Next base: position 1,806,926 of record OU892285.1, on the reverse strand, counting down.
TAATTATATTATTTCGAATATGGTGGATGTTGGCTTTTTGTATCACTATTTTAAAGATAAAGCTTCACTGCAAAAATATAAAAGCATTGAGGACACAACAAAGCTGCTCGATCAATGGAGACTGGCCAGGGACTTCCGGCTAGTACGCCTGCCGCGCACGCCCTTCCACGGCATCTTCAAAAATACTACTTTTTGAGATGCGTCATTGTTGTTGCCAACTACTGTTACACATTAGGCTATTTCCAAAAGCCTAGATCTATCTTATAACGTGCCAAAATTGACTAACTATTTTATACTTTTTGTCAGTTTTCCATCCAAAATTTGTTTACATTTTCCTCTATAGAAATTCAACAATCACTACACTAGGTAATTGCAAATCCTGTAAATTTTCTAATTTGCAATATTTAAATTCTATTTTCACTTGCGACTAGTTCTTGTGGACGACTAATGATTTTCCTCGATTTCAATTAATATTTTAATTCCATTTCAAAATCCAATATTCATAAAGTCGGTTTTTTTTAAAGATAATTCCCCAAGTCAAAAATTTAGTAACTATGTTGGCAACACAAGCCTTTTCTACATAAAAAATTTGAAAACATTGACAATTTTACATTGTATTGCCAACATAATGTCATTTTGACTTTTATCTTTAAAAAATAAACAAATCATTTATTTCTAGGGTTATGTTTCCCAAATCGTCATCCCTTTTCAAGCTATGTACCGTATACATACTGCTCGTACTCTGTTCGGTTGCTGAACTCAGTACCCAATTTAGTTCTGCACCCGGTTCCATTATTGGTTCCATAAACCGCCGGATTGCTCTCTATTTTATAGTCACTCATGATTTTGTCACAGCTGATGGCAGAAATGTCGTTCATTTTTGTCAATTGGCCTGTCCATTAGTAATGTTTTTGGATCATCGATTCTTAGTAAGCGCTTACGTTTTGCAACACAGATCGCTTACTCAATGTCGTATTTTTCAAATTATGGTTGTTCTATTGGATAATTACTTGTTGCTATTATCATTAGTCGTCAGGTGTTGTCATTTTTCTCTGATTATATTGTTGTGGGCAATTTTGGGTACGTGAAAATTTTATCGATTAATTTTTGTCATTATTCTGACTCATCTCTAATCCTTACCTTTAGGACAGCTAATTAATTTTATGTGGTGCTTATTTCTTTTCACGTTTGGTGGTTGGAGAAATAAGGTCTTTCTGAAGAGTTAAATTTCGTCTTCGCCATCGAGGGATTTCGACCTTATATTCTCAATTATTGAATTTATAGTACATTGAGTTGCCTTACGTTTTCGTAAAGTGCTATAAAATCGACCGATTTTTTCGGATTTTTACAACCATCCATGTGGTAAGTTTTGCTTTGCACGTTTTTTTTCCCACATTGGATTCTGACCTTTTCTATTTAATCATTAGTGAAAAGCTGCCCTAAAGAGTAGAGTAAAGACCACCTCACTCACTTCAGGATTTCGAATCCAGACCTCGATCCAGATTAATAGTATTTTTGAGGCAAATAAAACCCATTCAAACAGGTGAGACATAACCTAATAACGACAGATTTTCTTTGTAAACTTGAACCACAAATTTCAAATATATCTAATTCTGCTTTTATACACAAATTATTTAAATATTTTTTAAGAGCTATAGTTTTACCTAGTAAATTAACTATCTATGATTGACTAAGTTCCATTAAAGTTACATTCATTTTCTTGTGGTTCTTCCTTTCAAAGTGCCTTGCCTTCGCTAAGGTTTAGTTACAAATACAGAGGGCTATAACAGTTTTTCTCTTAGGGTTTTTTTACTCATGGTTACATTGTGACACATCAGTAGACGTTCAATTGTAACCGGGATTGTAACTGTAAGGCTTTCATACCCCAGCCTAAGCCTTCTAGTTGGACGGTTACACAATCCTTCCGGACCGTGAATTTGAACCTTAAGATTGGTTTGACCATCTAACCACAACCAGTACTCAGTACTAACTTGGTTAATTGTATCTACTGCTACTATTTGGAACATATTGGTATCGTACTAGGTGTAGTTATCCTATATTTATTTTATGATTTATTTACATTTTGCCCCTATTTTGTGCGCCAAAATGATCACCACGGTATGTTTAGGGTGTAATTCTGTACTTGTAACAATGGAAACCGAACAGCAATAATTATTATAGGTAATTTAGCTAGGCGTAACCTGTTTCATGTAGTTGATTCATGATTCTTTATTTTTAGTTTTGGTCGTATTGTGAGGTTCGAGGTTGGTAACTAGTAACCGTTCCAATAACTAATTATAATTTTTTTTCCCATATTTCTCAATTTTGTACTTTTAAATTTTCACATTTTACCTATAATTCACTACAATAACATTTTCGATTTTCACACTTAATTAAATTGTTTATGACTACAGCATTTCTTCAATAGTATAGAGCTTGTAGCAAAACGCGCCCAAGTACTTTATTTAATTAGTTAGATGGTAAATGGCAAGCGGTATATTGATGGTGTTTATTTTCTTGAGCGGCTGCCTATAAAATTGTGGAGGGGGTCTATTCGCAAAAGAAAGAAACAAACTATTGAGGTATAGATACTAAATTATATTTTATTATACTTAAAACCAAAATTAAAATAATCGAATATCATTCTATGTCTGACAGCCACTTCTATTTTTCCCAAATCAAATAATTTCACATCCGTTCAAATTTCATTACTACGCACCAGGAAATATCCATACTAAAAAAAAAACGCCCTACTTCTTCTATTTTTAATAACTTATAAGTTTATACATCACAACACTTCCGATTCACATTCCTATTAAAACTACCCTTCACCTATATCTATAAATTCTTAAAACTTATGTGGCCTTATTTGGGACAGGTACCTTATATGTATTACCAACTATATTTTTTTAAAACTTTACAATAATTTCTACATGAGAAAAAAAAAACCCTAATTCAAAATTCTTTAAGGTCATCAATGGTACTTTATGAACAACAATTTTCAACCAAAATTTTCCCATACTTTTATTTGATTTACGGCCAATTTCATAATAAACTTAAAGTAAACTTTAAATTTAAAGCTTTATTTGAAGTTGAAAAATCCTATCAAAAGTCTATTTAGCTAAAGTAACTTTTAATTCTCTATTATGAAATTGGCCGTAATTCTTTTACTTTTAGTGGTTTCCATCCTTCACTAAGTATCATTTTGAACAGAACAATTACTATATTTGGATTCCTAGCCAACAAACACATTTATTTAATTAATAATTCCTACTCAAAATCGAATATTGTTAAGAGCATTATAATTTTCCTTTGTTAATTCTTTACAAAATTAATTAAAATGTCATTATACTCGAAGGCAATTAAAGTTATGCAAAAAAGTTTTTACAGTCAAATCACTCAAGTTTTTATGCATTAAAGTTTCAATGTCAATTCACTTCTTATCATTCCGAATCATTTATAAAGTGAAAAAAAACAATAATAGTCACTAGAGTACTTACATTTAAATTGTTACTCGATAAAATATTTAATTAATTTACTTCAAAATTCAGCTAGAACTCGCACATAATGTTGAAAGCATTTAAATGGTCTTTCTTTCATAAATTTTAGTTACTTTTCAAAGTTTAACGCGTTTTCCCCAGGCAACAAAATAAAAGAAACTCTCGCGAATTTTAACGGGACTGACTCATTAGGTACTGTAGATTTAACTCAAACTGGACTGAACTTGAACTGATCTTCTAAAATTCCTGTATTTATATTTTTCGATTCCCCCAAAATATTATTAATTATCCACCAAATCGACAATATAGGCGGTCGTTTAACCATCTATAAATCAATTCTATTGGTCGACCTAGATATTACTCCAAAAATATAACTTCTTCATTTAGAGGATGCAATTTGTTCGAAATTTTTGTCATTTTGGGTCCAATTTAATTAAGTGCTTAACTTTGTAATCGATCTTTTCCGGGTTTTTATTTAGGAGTTCAAATGATGACACGTGCTTGGTCACTGATGGCTTGTTTAAAATTTGAACGTACCGATATAAATATTTCAATTAATTTGGGTCAATGCTAATTTGTTTCATCATCTTTCAATGTATAAATACTGATTTGAAATACAGGTTTTTAACTATTTGATTACATTTAATTTTTACAATAAAGACATTGTAAATTACGGGTCTATTTTCCCGGGTCATTACAAGCCATTAAGGTATTTGTTGATTGATCCTTCATTAAAAGGTCACTTTATTTATTAATTATTGATAGTTCCAGTGATTGTCTTTTCTTAAATAGTTGCTATTCAATCTTTGATTGGTATTGTTGCTAATTTAATTGTTAACCCTAATTCATTCAATTCTCAGCAGTCGTACGGGACGGTTGTGTTTTTCCGTTCGTAGGCTCTGCGGGTGTTGAATGTTTGTTTTGTTTGTTTTGATTTGATTTGTTTGATGTTTTGTTTTGAATCAACAACACATCGAAGTGTTATTGTTCGCTGTGCGTGTACTTTCGCTAAATTAATTTTAAACTAGTTCCTGTTTTATAAACTAGTTCCTGTTTTATAAACTAGTTCCTGTTTTACCGGTAATGTTCCTGTGAAATTATTGAACTTGAACCTTGCGTGTATTGAACTTCAGCCTTGCGTCGTTGCTTTTCTTTGTGCAAAAATGGCCGAGTTTAAGTGTGACTCCTGTCAAAAAATCACCTCTGACAAGGACAAGTATAAACTTCGCTGTAGCGGTGAATGTCGCCGGCATTTCTGTATGAGCTGCACTGGTCTGGATAAAATGACAACAAAGATGCTCTGCCAACAAAAGTATCACAATATTAGATTTTTCTGTAGTGTCTGTGATTCTCCAACGTTAAAATATCTTCACGATAAAGTGTCTCAGCTACAGAAAGGCCAAATCCCTGTGTAAATTGTAGAGGCTCTGGGTGCATGTCTTAAGAACAGTGAAAAACTTCATCCGGTCATTTCGGAAATCTACGACACCTTAAGCGCTCATGATTCCAGGTGGAGCGACTTATCCAAGAAAGTGGATGACATACACAACCACCATTCTGAGTACTCTGAGAGTGGACAACAATCTCTATTCCATTCAATTAGGGAAATGAAACGAGACTTGTGCAACATTTCGTCGATCTTCATGGACGGTCATGATGAGTCTATAAAGGTTCAGGTACATGACTCTTCAAAAGAAGAGTTAACAAGGGAAATGGCAGATTTGAGGAAATGTGTCAACCAAATGGCGCTCACGTTGGAAAAGTTAGCAGGCAAAGAGAAACCGTCTACTAGGAGCAGCCCGCCACCTGTAAAAAAGTCAATTACAGCGTCGATTTCAACCCAGACCGATAGTGAAGAGACATCCCTTGTTACGCAAGTGGTCATTGATTCCCGAGTCTGTCCCCACCTCAGAATTCCGCCCTAAAAGAAAACTGGCATTATGTGGTAGTGTCAAAAATCCCCCATCCTTTTACAGCAAAACAGCTTGCTCATTTTGTAAAGGAAAAACTTGGAACCACGGAGTTTATCAGATGCTTTCCAATGCTCCAAAATAAAGACTACTCTCACACTGATTTCAAAGTTGGCGTTCAAAACAAAAATCACCTAAAGCAGCTTTTGGACAGAAGCATGTGGCCTCCAGGTACGGGTATAGAGACTGCTAATTCATCTGCAACACTTTTAAAGGCATCGCCACCGTCGGCAGCAATTACAGTAGATCCACAGCATCAGTCTCATCACCATTTCAAACCCAACACTGCGGAGGGCCGAAGTAGACCACTAAACTCTGACTCAACCCCGATTAACCCGACTAAGGATGATAAAACTATCAGGATTGGTTCTGACAGGGAGGCTATAGCTGTTTCTAAGTCCCTGGCACTAGACAGCACAAAAATTGTTATGGATACAAGTAGAAAAAAAGATGAATCAATCATGGACCCGATGACTCCACCCATTGTGCGATTATCGCGAGCTTCCGATACAGCTGATGGTCGATATTTATTGGCTAGACTAAGAGACCCTGCCATTCTTAAAGCTCTTAGGCTATTTCTGGCTTATCTCCATGACCAACCATCCACCGTGTGTTTTGATGGGCACACTAACACCAGCATCAAATTAATGTTAGCTTCGGAGGGACTTCCTAGTGACTTGGACTCATTGCGGAAGTTATATTTCCGTTTCCACAACGCGTATGGCATTGGTCTGGCTGAAGTTGACGCTGATCTCTCCGCCTTCAGGTCTTACTTCTCGTCCGAGAAACTTCTCCGGTTACAGAATATTAGGGAAAGTCAGAGCAAATATTTCTTTAGTGGCTCTCCACGTAATAATAAAAAATTTTAGATAAGGTGGCGCGACCAGAGGATCAAGCACCCTCTGTAAGGTTGGACGATGGCAAGCTTAGTGTATTTCTTATTAATATTCAGTCCTTAAGACACAAAACAGATGAATTATTTCTTTTATTAGAAGAGCTTAATTTTCCAGAAATCATCGCCATTACTGAACACTGGTTAAATATGGATGAACCTGTGTTTGTCAAAAATTACACCTCAATAGCTAGATTTAATCGAAGTAATTTATCTCACGGAGGCACTATCATAATGTCCACTAATAATGACTTTTCTGCAATAACCAAGTTTGATAATTTATTATCGGAAAAAATATTTGAATTTTCCATCATAGTGGTTTTGACCTTTATATTGTTTGTTTATATCGATCACCGGACACAGACGCGCACATGTTTTGTCGGAATTTGCTGAGCTTGCTTGACTCCTTGCCCTTGAATTGCAAAATAATTTTATGTGGTGACTATAATATAAATTTTTCCTGTGTGTGCGCTGCTCAAGAATCTCTCCAGTCCATTTTCGACTCCTTTGGGATTGTGATGCATGTAAACTCTCCAACCAGAATAACCAAAACTAGTTCTACTACCATTGACTATGTCGCTTCATCTTTTGATCCAGAATTGGTCAACTGTTCTATTTTTAGTGCAGGGTTTTCTGACCACGAAGCAGTATTAACGAATTTCTCATTGAATTCCTTACATAAGGGTGCTTCCCGCAAATTGGGCAGAATATTTTCGGATGGAAATTTTTTAAATTTCAGTCAACTTTGCTTATCAGTTAACTGGGTCGTCCACTCAGATGATCTTGACTCCGAGTTCTCTAGATTCATAAATACCCTATCTGACCTGGCGACTAAATCCTCTCCTCTCAGACCCATCAAAGTCAAACGGCATAAACCATGGTCCACTAGTGGCTTGCGTACTTCTGGAAAAAATATGCGATCCTTGTCTCATCTAAAAAAATTCTCGGATAGCGTCTTCTTCAATGATTACGTAAAATTATACCGAAAAGTCTATCAGAAAACCATAAAAGCCGCCAAAGACATTTATTATAATAGGAGGCTGGCAAACTCCAAAAATGTTGCAAAAGAAACATGGTCAATTGTTAATGACTTGAGGAATAAGGCTTCTTCATCTAGCAAAATTCCTACTTCACCTGAGATCCTTAACGATTACTTTGTTAATGTGGCTAAGAATTTAGTGAATACCTTAACTCCTTCCCAGGACCCACTTTCATATCTCCCGAATGCTAAGGTGAACTTACACAGTTTCTTCTTCACGCCTGTAGTAGTTCCAGAGCTTCGCAGTACAATCAAAGATATTAAAAACAAATCTTCATCTGGGACTGATGGACTCACCCTCAAAATGTTCTCTAATCTTCCTGATTGCACATTAAAACATCTTACTACTCTGATCAACAAGTCGTTTCTAAATGGAGCTTTTCCAAACTGTCTTAAGATGGCGATAATTATCCCACTGCATAAGGGAGGTGATAAGGAGCTACCTTCAAACTATCGCCCCATTGCACTCCTTCCTACGCTATCAAAGATCATAGAAAGATTGGTTAAAAAGAGGCTTCTATCATTTCTCTCTAAATATAATATTCTGACTACCAGTCAATTCGGTTTCCTAAGTAACAAATGTGCTAATGATGCAATATTTTCCCTTTTCAATAATGTATACTCCAGCCTGAACTGCCACCACTCTACAGCCTCAATTTTCTGTGATTTCTCCAAAGCTTTCGACTGTGTTAATCATAATATCTTAATTAACAAATTACAGTTCTACGGTTTCAGAGGAATGGCTCTCGAATGGTTTAAGTCTTATCTTGGTAACAGAAGTCAGCTTGTGAGGGTGGACTCGACCATGTCCTCTTGTAAACCAATTGAATGTGGTGTGCCTCAGGGTTCAGTTCTTGGCCCTATTTTGTTCCTGCTATTTATTAACGACATTGCTAGTCTGGATATTAGCGGCAAAGTTTGTCTCTTCGCAGACGATACTAGTTTCACTTGGAGCAACCCGGATATTACGGAACTCCATAGAACCGTATCTAGTGACTTAATCACCATCAAATCATGGTGTGACTCAAATCTCCTGTGCCTCAACCTCTCTAAAACCAAAGTTTTATCTTACAGAGCTTCGCTCCAATCTGTAGTACTGGATAACAATACCATGGAGGCCGTTGATTCCGTGAAATTCCTGGGGCTTGTTGTTGATAAATCTCTAAAGTGGGACCTGCATATCGACGCCTTAGCAAAGAAATTAAGTTCGGCCTGTTTTGCACTGAGATCTGTTTCCAGGGAGCTTAACTCGGCAACTTGCAGGATGGTATATTATGCTCTTTTTGAGTCGCATTTGCGTTACGCCCTTCCATTCTGGGGCACGTGTTGTGCGTCTCAAGTTGAACGCATTTTTAGGCTGCAGAAGAGAGCTCTTCGTTATTCTTTGGGACTTGGTAGTAGAACTCACTGCTGGGAATTTTTTATTAAGTCTAGTATATTGACTCTTCCATCTTTATTTATTTTCGAATCCGTCTGCTTAATTCGTAAGCACTTAATATCAGCTATCTCAGAGAGGCCATCTCACAATTATCCACTGAGGAACGCAGAGTTGGATCTTTATCTGCCAATCCCGCGCTCAGAGTTAGTTAAAAGTTCAATACTTTATAATGCTAAAAAGATGCATAATCATCTACCGCCTAACATCAGGTCCATTGCATCTTTTCTCGAATTTCGCAGGGCGTTGAAGGTGTATTTACTGGGGAGAGCCTTGTACACAGTAAGCGAGTTGTTTATGGTTTCCTAATTCTAAATTTTGAGCAGCTTACTCACAGGTTTTGTTTTTGTTCCTGTATCATGATAGATTATTATAAGTTATTGTTTGTTTGTTTTTTTAGTACCTATAATATGCTTACTCGCACAGTATAAGCAGTTAGACCTAGATGTTTGTTTGTTAGTTTTAATCAAATTTTGACCATGAACTATTTGTTCAAGTGTTTGGTTTTGTCTGTGCTTTTGCATTTGTATGTTTTGTTTTTTATTTTTTCAGCTTTGTCCACAAAATTGTAAAATTTTCTGACAATAAAGCAAATTCTTTCTTTCTTTCTTTCTTTCTATTTTTTTTTTAATTCTTTAAATACATCTATCATTTCATTCATTTGAATTGTAAGGACCTGGAGACAGATAAAATCCTGGAGAGTACGACTCACTTGTCCTAAATCGGTGGTGCCCAAAAATAAACCCACCCCTACTTTCCGAATCGTTTAATTCTGAGCGAGGGCATAATTTGCACGCACTTCGACCTTCAGCGCTACAATCTTAAGTATCTTCATTAAGTTTTATTTTATTTATTTTTCTAAAATTTTTCATCATCGAAAAAGCGTGGCAAATTTATTGGCGCCCAACGTGGGGCCATTTGAATAAGAGATTTTCTGCCCTTCTGGTAAAAGACTTTTTTTTCTCTCTCTTTTCTTTTATTTTTATTTTTTTTCTCTCTTCTTTTCTTTAATTTTTTTTTACTTCTACCCATATATTATTATTCATTATCTTTTGGCTGTTTTAAGTGCATAGAATCAAATCTATCTTTAAACTTTTTTTTAAATTATTTTTCAGTAACAGATATTTCGATTTCCTGTGTTTTTGTTAACGGTTTTCTAAACAATCCACGTGGAGGGTGTGAAATGGGATTGCAATTTTGAGTAAATATCATGAGAAGATATTCTCGGAGTTCGTTTTCGAGTGAGGCAGGTTGTATAGCCAACCATCTTACAGGCACAAGGCTATCACATTCCTGATCCACGTTATAGTGATTTCAGAAACATGGTTTACAACTGAAGGAATAGTTGAAACTCTTGGAGGATTTCTATTAAAATAATGAACATACGCCATCTGATTACCGGCTCTATGCTCGATAATAAAGTCAAAATCTTGTAGATAAACCCACCAACGACTAACTTGAGGTATTAAATCTCGTTTATATTGTGAATTTTCGAGAGAATTGCAATCTGTGATTATGACCTATGAAATAATGTCTAATTGCTTTAATGCATACACTACAGCTAAAGTTTCCAACTCATATGAGTAATATCGAGACTCAGTGTCGGAGGTGGCTTTGCTAAAATAGGCTACAACTCGCCTAACACCATCATGAATTTATAGCACCATTCCCGCAAAACCTCGACTACTAGCGTTTGTATGTAATTCTAAAGGAAGTTCTGGATTAAAAATGGCCAGAGCTGGTTCACTTGATAAAATATTAATAATATATTGAAAAGATCTAGTATGCTCATCAGTCCATAACCAAGGTTCATCTTTTCTCCAAAGATTTGTGATTTTTCTTGTTTCTGTTGAGAACTCTGGGACAAATTTACAAAGATAGCCAGCAAGACCTGAAAATTGTCTGACTTCCCTAACATTAGATGGAGGCGATAAAGCCATCAAAGCCTGTGTTTTTGATGGACTGGGTTTTACACTGCCATTTGACATCACTCGACCCAAATATTCAACCTCTTCTTTTAAAAAGTGACATTTATAAATATTTATTGAAAAATCATGAGTTTTTTTAAGTGGTTAAAACTATTCGTAAACTAGAAAGTCCTTCTTTGTCAACGAAGGTATAAGAATATCATCTAAGTAAACGAGAGCTAATCCTTTTTGTACTTCATTTTTTAATACAACATAAATTGCACACTGAAAAATTGAAGGAGCATTGACAAGGCCAAAAGGCATGCGTAAATATTCACACTGGCCATCGGTTGTGATAAATGCCAATTTTTCCACAGATTCAGAATTAACTTTAATCTGGTGAAAACCAGCAGCCATATCAAGCAAAGTGAAATATTTACTTAAACGATTAATTTGGTCATCAATACGGGGCAAAGGAAAACGGTCATATACTTTGGTTTAGGGCTCTGAAGTCACAAACTAAACGTGGTTCACCATTTTTCTTTTTTACTAGCAACACTGGGCTTGCATAAGGTGAATGTGAAGGTTGAATAATAGAGTTGTCCACGACATCTTGAATAATTTCTCTTTCGGTTAACAACAACCTGTAAGGACGATATTTTATTTCTTTGTCAGATGTCAGCCTAATTTCAAATTCACCTGTAGTAATAAGTGAAGGAATTTCATTTCCACTTGTGCTGATATCTTGAAAGTCATGAAGCAGTGTTTTGAATTTGAATTAAAATCGAGCTCCAACTGAGGTGCCATTGGAGGCTCAAATTTTAACAAAGGAATACACTGATTATAAGTCAACTTTATCCCAGGAAGGTTAAGAAAATCAAGGCCAATAATAATATTGCAACAAATTGACGTCCATGAACCAGGCAAAGCCATTTTGGAAAAATGGATTTTTGAATACACGGGAATTAAGGGCTATATAAATGCTAATTAAATGCCCTATTCCCGATTTTAATGCTCTGTAATTTTTTTCAAAAATCGCAGCTTTGCTAGCTTCCGATGAAGCTAGCAAAGCCAAACATTTTTTTTAACTTTAATTTACTTTATTTGTGCTCACAATCATTGAGTAATTAAGTGGTAATTAAATGCTCATTGTAAGTCATTGAAAATTACATTTACATAATTTAATTGTTTTAGAGTCACTGTATCCATGGGCGTCGTTTGGGGGGGGCAAGGGGGGGCATTTGCCCCCCCCTAGCCCCGCCTAGAAATAGTCTTTTGAACAAGAAAGAAGTAAAAGATACTTCGTATTCGTATTACTTTTTCCCATTTTTTCAAAATTTGTTAAGTACCTTTTTTATAGTCTGTCGTTAAGACAATTACCTAAAGCTACGTTTACACTTGGAAAGTACTTGCCGTCACTTAACTTAGATATTTATTGTTTTGTGTTTACATATTTTCAAGTTTATTTGCCAAACAGTAGAAAATAAAATGGCTCCAAGTAGGGTAGTGCGTGCTAGAACGCAAGAAAAATAGGAAAAAACGAGTTTGGGTTAGAGATTGGATCAGACGTAGAAGTACCCACTCTTCTGGGTGCGTCGAAACGACTCTTGAAGGAGATATCAATTGAAGATCCTGATTCTTATAGGAATTTTATGATCATACCAAAAATTTCAAGAACTGTCAAGACTAGTTGAACCGAGCCTAAACTGACAAAGTCAGAAACGTAGATGAGAAGTCTTATTTCTCCTAGAATCAAATTGGAAGTCGCATTACGATATCTTGCCACTGGTGATAGTTTTGCTTCCTTGTAGTAGGTATTCATACAGAAACGTGGACGCCTGTTTTCGTGACCCGTTTACACACGGAAAGTACAAAGAGAAATTTGGCGTAGCGGCAAGTAAACTAGCCGGTCCATCAACTTTTGGAAAGCGCTTGCCGGCAAGTAGCAAGTGCACTTTCCTGTGGCTTAAACATGACAAGTTTAGTGGCGGCAAGTACTTTCCTTTAGGGCCAAATTATGGACCAACTGGTAAGTGTCTGGTTGTTACCTAGCAGGTACTTTCTATTCTCTAGTGCATAGAAAGTACCTGCTAGGTAACATAACCAGACCTTTACCAGTCAGCCAGAATTTGGCCCTTAGTAAACTTTCCAAGTGTAAACGTAGCTTAAACAAATGATGGGGACAGTGAATTTGTTGCGGAAAAAAATACCATCATTTTTAACTACATATACAGTGTGATTTTTTAAGTGTGCAACATATGGGGATTTTTTTTTAGTAATAGCACAACCCAAATACAAACAAGGCCAAAAGTTGGTGCATGTCTGATAATCATATTAGGTGCACTTAGAATGGTTGCAAGTCAAACAGCATACAGGGTAGCTCAAACAATATCAAAGCTGTAATGTAAAGTACCCTTATTTTAGAAAATTCAGCAAAATGTTATAGAGAAAAGTTGTTTGAAATTAAAAGTTATGCCTAAATACCAAAACATAGCCTCCTGAGATTTTTTTTATTTTCTTTCGAAAAAAATCTATAATTTCTATATTTTTTTTATTTTTTATTTCCGCCCTTAATACTTTCAAAAATTAATTAAAATTAAATCAATTTTGCATAACTTTGTTCAAATTCAAGCATATTTGTAAAATTAACTTAGATTTTTAATTTTTTATGGAATCACAAAATTTATGTTTGTTGCAATGATATTCAACATAACTTTAAAATGTCGCAATTTTCTTTTTTAACAAGTTAAAACATTACTAATGATAATAGCCAGATTAAAAAAACTCTCCTTAAAGTGCAAAAGTTTTATTTTATTTAAGTAAATATTAGTAGAATTTTGATATTTTTTGAGCCACCCTGTATGCTGTTTGACTTGCAATCATTCTAAGTGCACCTAATATGATTATCAGACATGCACCAACTTTTGGCCTTGTTTGTATTTTGATTGTGCTATTACTAAAAAAAAATCCCATATGCACACTTAAGTATTGACACTGTATATCGATATCAAATAAGTACGTTAATATGTTCAAAAAAGGGACGTGGCACCAAAAAAAAATTCGCCTCCGGCGGTTACCAACGCTGCTATTGGAAATGATCTTATTATAGTGCTGCCCCCCCCCTGAGAAACCTCGTAACGACGCCCATGACTGTATCTCTAGTTTCAGTGACTCTACACTAAGACAGTGGTGCCAATTGAGGGTTCCATTTTTTATTGGTCCGTGTATTTGCCGCAATTTTACAGCGAAATCGTTCCTTTGTTTACATTAGTTCTCATGAGAGTATTGTGGTTCTTTTGTGATTCCTTTGATTAATTTATTGCATTCTGGTGATTATTATATATCTACTAAACATACAGGTAGGTACTACACTTCATTTTATGGTAGTTACACTGCATTCCACGACGCAGCGCCACTAATGCAAGCAAATATACGCCGGTGAAACAACTCCGGATCATCTCTTTTCCTGCCCTTTTCATTCCTGATTTGTACGTTACGTGTACGGAATAGGAGGAAGTTGTGTTGACATTGGGTTAACCCAAATTGGCCTCATTTTCACATAACTGGTTTTTTTGCTATTTTCACGGATGAATAATCGTAATTCTTCCAAGATATATCGAGAAAATTAGGTGTCTAAAAAATGAAACGTCGAGGGCGTCCGCCTAGTGTCGATTCGACAATTGTAAAAAAAATACTTCTGGAGTACAAGTCGCTACTTGTATTACCGGGCAATAAAGTTTTTAGCAAGCATGAACCACTGTGGGAAAAAATTGCCAATGAACTGGACTCCAGTTCATTAGACACTAGGGCGTAAAGTTGTGGTATATATTTTCGAATTTATGGATTTATATTGTCGGTAGTAGAAAAAAAAAATGTATGAAACGTGTAAAGGACCTTTATTTTCAACCATATATTTAATGTTGACATTATAGACTTTTTAAAATCTTGAAAGTGTCACATTTCTGACTTTTATATTTTTTCGATACGCCAATGTATATGCCTCCACGGACGGAATAGTTATTTACCTAACTAGTGCGGAAAGAGGTACTTTTCCGCACGAGACGAACGACGCGGAGCGGAGTTCGGGCAAGCCGTCGAGGGTGGAAAAGACATTTTCCGCAAGAGTTAGGTACAATGTTTTTCCTACGAGTGTTTTTGTCCATATTATTTATCAAAAATTGATCAAAAGATCTGTGTAAGATCTAGGTTTTCTGAATGAAAAATAATATCTACCTATAGATATTAATTTGATTTGAAGTCAAAAATAGTACCCTATATCTTGAATTAGGCGTATAAGTAAAAATCGTGCGAAAAAGTGAAATCGCGCCAAAAAGTAAAATCGTGCGGAAAAGTAAAAAAATCGTGCGGAAAAGTAAAATCGTACGGAAAAGTAAAAAAATCGTGCGGAAAAGTAGAAAAATCGTGCGGAAAAGTAAAATCGTGCGGAAAAGTAAAATCATTCAGAAAAGTTAAATCGTACAAAACAGTGAAATCGTGCGGAAAAGTAAAATCGTGCGGAAAAGTACAACTAGGTTTTCTGAATGAAAAATAATACCTATAGATATTCATTTAATTTGAAGTAAAAAATAGTACCCTATATCTTGAATTAGGCGTATAAGTAAAAATCGTGCGGAAAAGTAGAAATCGTGCGGAAAAGTGAAAAAATCGTGCGGAAAAGTAAAATCGTGCGGAAAAGTGAAAAATTTCTCAAAAACTGT
The DNA here is from genome assembly GCA_917834065.1 of Ceutorhynchus assimilis. NCBI lineage: Eukaryota > Metazoa > Arthropoda > Insecta > Coleoptera > Curculionidae > Ceutorhynchus > Ceutorhynchus assimilis. The sequence continues at coordinate 1,791,465 of OU892285.1, read as the reverse complement.
CCGTAATGACAGGTTCAAATTATTAATAGACATTATTTAGATCACAAAGAACAATAAAAAAAATATACCATACCCCTGCGCCCCTTCGGTCTTTGAAATTTTTAAGCGTAAGGGGGAAATATGTTTTCAACTTTTCTCAAAAACGGCCCGTCCTGACAGGTTCAAATTGTTACTAGACATTATTTAGATCACAAAGCACAATAAAAATATTTACCATACCCCTGCGCCCCTACGGTCTTTGAAATTTTTAAGGGTGAGGGTGAAGCGAGGGGGAATCCACCTACCTAATTTTGTACACCAAAAATTCTAAAATTCTAAAAAATGCTAATTTTCATGTTATTATTGTCCCAAAAAATTCTAAAAAATTCCAAAAATTCCAACAAATTGGGCAGGCTCTTGAGCATGCGCAATAGATAAAAATTCTAAATTTTTTCTAAAAAATTCTAGTTCAATTCTAAAAGATACTGAATAATTCTAGAAATTGCTAGAAAATACTAAAAAATGCAAAAAAATACTGATAATTCTGAAAAATTCTAAGAAATTCTAAAAATTCTAAAAAATTCTAATAATTCTATCAGTTTGCATAGGGTGATCTATTATAAATGTCACCCTCTACTAACTTTATTATTTGACGTTTTTGACAGAAGAGTCAAATACAAAAGTTTTAAGAAATTGTCAAAAGTCTTTAACTAATGTTTGTTTTTTTTTTTTAAAGATAATTCCCCAAGTCAAAAATTTAGTAACTATGTTGGCAACACAAGCCTTTTCTACATAAAAATTTTTAAGGATTGACAATTTTACACTGTATTGCCAACATTATGTCATTTTGACTTTTATCTTTAAAAAAAAAACAGACTTTAAGTTAGTTTTAGACATACAGGGTGTGTCAAAAAAGTGCAGCAGAGTGAAGTTATATTTTTTTAAATGGAACACCCTGTATATTGTGCGCTTATTTGTTATAGTCCGTTGCATGGTTCTTGACCTACGGCTACTGAATAGACAGAGGGGACAATGGGCTATTGCTGCGTTGTCAGTTGTCATATCGATAATATTTATTAATACATGAAAATTGCAATATTAAAATTTCCTTCATTTTCATGTAATAATAAATATTATTATTGATATGACAACGCAGCAATAGCCCATTGTTCTTTCTGTCTATTCAGCAGTCGTAGCTCAAGAACCATGCAACGGACATTAGTCCCCTTTAACCTGATTTCAACGCAACGATATACGGTTTGATGTATTTATCTCTCGTTTTCAATAGTTATAGGGAAAAACGCGAAAATCCCTTGCTAGGTCTCTCATGTTATTTTTTCAAAAATAATAATAATAACTTAGACACCTGAATTTATTATAATATTCCACCTTATATATTAATGAATAAAATTTGAACAATAAACTCGAGAATAAACTGTTCATAAAAAAAATTCTCTAAAGCTTAAATGGTATACTTAATTTTTCTTTTTTGAATATGAAACCTTGAAAGGGGGTTTCCTCGGGGTTTTCATGTTTTTCCCTATAAATATCAAAGATAGACATATCAAATCGTATATCGTTGAAATCAGATTAAAAGGGACTAACAAATAAGCGCACAATATGCAGGGTGTTCCATTTTAAAAAAAATATAACTTCACACTGCTACACTTTTTTGACACACCCTGTATGTCTAAAATTGACTTAAGGCGATTTCGCCCCAGATTTTCATCTACTGTTTGGTAGGCGAATGGTTAACCAATTGGTACGTAAGTGACGTAGCTCAACAATTTCATCCGAATTCAGTGGATAGGGCGTTTGGTACATTTTGACTTTGACATGTTTATTTGGACATGAGAGAAAAAGAAACAGAAAGCTACCAAACCTCCACTAACAAGTCAAACCGCGTTATAGCATCTGATAGACCAAAGGCTCTACCAAAGTTGTTGTGACAGCATCATTCACCCATCCGAAATTGAATGGTAGAGCTTGTTTTTTTTTTAAAGATAAAAGTCAAAATGACATTATGTTGGCAATACAATGTGAAATTGTCAATGAATTCAAATTTTTTATGTAGAAAAGGCTTGTGTTACCAACATAGTTACTAAATTTTTGACTTGGGGAATTATCTTTAAAAAAAAAACAGACTTTACCTGTTTGACAGACCAAACTGGGGTACCAAACTGAGGCGAAATCGCCTTTAGTTAAAAACTTTCAACAATTTATTGAAACTTTTGTATTTGACACTTTTGTCAAAAATGTCGAATGAAAAAGTTAGAAGGGGGTGACATTTATAATACATCACTGATTCTCGAAAAATTCTAAAAATTCAAAAAAAATCCCAAAAATTCCTACAGATTGCGCAGTGCGCAGGCTCTTGAGCATGCGCAATAGGTGAAAATTCTAAATTAGTTCTAAAAAATTCTAATTCTAAAAAATGCTAGAAATTACTAAAAAATGCTAAAAAATACTGATAATACTAAAAATTCTAAGAAATTCTAAAAAATTCTATCAGTTTGTACACCAAAATTCTAAGGTGGTTTCCCCCTCGGGGTGAAATATGTTTTTCAACTTTTCTCAAAAATGGCCCGTACTGACAGGTTCAAATTGTTACTAGACATTATTTAGATCACAAAGAACAATAAAAAAAATATACCATACCCCTGCGCCCCATCGGTCTTTGAAATTTTGAAAGGTGCAATACGGTGAAATATGTTTTTCAACTTTTCTCACAAACGGCCCGTACTGACAGGTTCAAATTATTACTAGACATTATTTAGATCACAAAGAACAATAAAAAAAATATACCATACCCCTGCGCCAAATTATTATCAGATATTCAAGTCACAAAGAGCTTATGGGGTATGGTATATTTTTTTTATTGTTCTTGGTGATCTAAATAATGTCTAGTAATAATTTGAACCTGTCAGTACGGGCCGTTTTTGAGAAAAGTTGAAAAACATATTTCACCGTATTGCACCCTTAAAAATTTCAAAGACCGAAGGGGCGCAGGGGAATGGTATATTTTTTTTATTGTTCTTTGTGATCTAAATAATGTCTAGTAATAATTTGAACCTGTCAGTACGGGCCGTTTTTGAGAAAAGTTGAAAACATATTTCACCCTCACCCTTAAAAATTTCAAAGACCGAAGGGGCGCAGGGGTATGGTATTTTTTTTTTTTTGTTCTATGTGATTTAAATAATGTCTAGTAACAATTTGAACCTGTCAGTACGGGCCGTTTTTGAGAAAAGTTGAAAAACATATTTCACCGTATTGCACCCTTAAAAATTTCAAAGACCGAAGGGGCGCAGGGGTATGGTATATTTTTTTTTATTGTTCTATGTGATCTAAATAATGTCTAGTAATAATTGGAACCTGTCAGTACGGGCCGTTTTTGAGAAAAGTTGAAAAACATATTTCACCGTATTGCACCCTTAAAAATTTCAAAGACCGAAGGGGCGCAGGGGTATGGTATATTTTTTTTTATTGTTCTATGTGATCTAAATAATGTCTAGTAACAATTGGAACCTGTCAGTACGGGCCGTTTTTGAGAAAAGTTGAAAAACATATTTCACCGTATTGCACCCTTAAAAATTTCAAAGACCGAAGGGGCGCAGGGGTATGGTATATTTTTTTAATTGTTCTTGGTGATCTAAATAATGTCTAGTAATAATTTGAACCTGTCAGTACGGGCCGTTTTTGAGAAAAGTTGAAAAACATATTTCACCGTATTGCACCATTAAAAATTTCAAAGACCGAAGGGGCGCAGGGGTATGGTATATTTTTTTTTATTGTTCTATGTGATCTAAATAATGTCTAGTAATAATTGGAACCTGTCAGTACGGGCCGTTTTTGAGAAAAGTTGAAAAACATATTTCACCGTATTGCACCCTTAAAAATTTCAAAGACCGAAGGGGCGCAGGGGTATGGTATATTTTTTTTTATTGTTCTATGTGATCTAAATAATGTCTAGTAACAATTGGAACCTGTCAGTACGGGCCGTTTTTGAGAAAAGTTGAAAAACATATTTCACCGTATTGCACCCTTAAAAATTTCAAAGACCGAAGGGGCGCAGGGGTATGGTATATTTTTTTAATTGTTCTTGGTGATCTAAATAATGTCTAGTAATAATTTGAACCTGTCAGTACGGGCCGTTTTTGAGAAAAGTTGAAAAACATATTTCACCGTATTGCACCCTTAAAAATTTCAAAGACCGAAGGGGCGCAGGGGTATGGTATATTTTTTTTTATTGTTCTATGTGATCTAAATAATGTCTAGTAACAATTTGAACCTGTCAGTACGGGCCGTTTTTGAGAAAAGTTGAAAACATATTTCACCCTCACCCTTAAAAATTTCAAAGACCGAAGGGGCGCATGGGTATGGTATTTTTTTTTTTTGTTCTATGTGATTTAAATAATGTCTAGTAACAATTTGAACCTGTCAGTACGGGCCGTTTTTGAGAAAAGTTGAAAAACATATTTCACCGTATTGCACCCTTAAAAATTTCAAAGACCGAAGGGGCGCAGGGGTATGGTATATTTTTTTAATTAGCATTAATTACTCAATGATTGTGAGCACAAATAAAGTAAATTAAAGTTAAAAAAAATGGTTGGCTTTGCTAGCTTCATCGGAAGCTAGCAAAGCTGCGATTTTTGAGAAAAATTACAGAGCATTAAAATCGGGAATAGGGCATTTAATTAGCATTTATATAGCCCTTAATTCCCGTGTATTCAAAAATCCATTTTTCCAAAATGGCTTTGCCTGGTTCATGGACGTAACAAATTGCTTCATTTTCCACAACATGTAACTTGTGGCTTAATATTCTTAATTTTTAATGGAATATTTGTACTAGAGGCATTAAAAGACATAGTGGTCAGTTTATTTTGTTCACTTAGTTTTTTGTTTATTGCAATTTGGTTCAACTTGAATGTGCGACGAATGTGTAATTAATAACATAGTGGAAAAATTACCAGCTTGTGTCAGTTGAGCTTGTAGAATATCTTTTGATACCAAAATAAATCAAGTTCACAAGTTGTTTTTGTGTTAAAGCCACTGTTAGAAGGTTTAATTTTTGTAATTAAACTCGACCATAAGAACCATGAGATCGCATCCATCGGCATTATAGTTTATAGCACCAAAAGCCAATTTGCCAGAATTGACACTACTAGAAAAACTTTCGCACAATTCCCTCTTTTTTGCCCAAAAACGCTTATCTACCGGACACCAATTACCATGTATAAATTAGTTGTTGAGGTCTTCAAATACATATTTGAAAATTATCTGTGCATCCTTGAAGAGAAAATTGTGCCTCATTTAAATTTTAGGTCAAAAATACATTAATTAACAACCATAGGTACTTGCCGTAAAACAATTACCAGAAAAATGATTTATTAGAAAGACGATTACGTTTTATGTTATAATGGTTAGGTAATTAATTATCTGGCGTCGTCGCCACTTCTTTCTTTATTCAAATGACGAAAGGAAAGATTTTTTCGAACGGAAGTTGTAGAAAATTTAATATGGTTATATGGGTTAATGATCGATCTTTAAAAGCGATTAAGTTTGACGTTAATATCCATATGCAGGTTGCACAATTTTTACAGGAATTGGAAAAGTATAATCTCATTATTTAATCGACTATAAATCATTTTGATACTTTTACTACTATACAGGGTGTTTATTTTAGTGTTATAAATTGGCAATACCTACTTTTTAAAGTATAATTTATATACCTACTTATGTATGGTTACGTAAGCCAGGTTCGCAGATAATAAGTAAGTGAGATTACTCTGCCAGAAGTAATTTACCTTTTTACACTTCTTACACTTCTAAGATTAGGTACTTAAATGAGAGTTTTTCCTCTCTTTAGTCTCTTTTAAGCTTTCATATAATATTCTAAATAATTCGACTTTAATTATTTCCAGTTATAGAAACAAGTAGGCACTTGCATCATAAAGTCTAAACACGCTGTAACATTTATAAAAGAAAACATCCTGTATATTTATTATTTATATAACTACAGATATTTGTAGGCGGAAAAAAAGTTATTAGCTCTTTTTTTGCAAACCCCATTGACAATAACGTTCATTTATCAATTTTTTATTTAAAATATAACAAAACAAATAAATTAAATTATGAAATGAATGTTGACATAATGAAACCCAAGGTTACTAGGTGAACACTAATAGTAATAATCATAGTAAAAACGTGAAAATATTAACATAAACTAATATTGATTTATGGTAATTTACATGATATGTTATTGAACCAAAAAAAAATATATATTTTAGCAAGACTTACGAGGGGTGTACACGAGAGAGCGTTTTTAAAAAACTTTATTTGACTAATACAATAGAACTGACTTAAATCTAGAAATTACTCCTTTTATAATATTAAAAATAAGCTGAATAGAACAATATAAATGCTGAATTGGAGTTCTCACGGGATATAACTCCTCCATCCTAAGTTAAAAGCATACCAAAAAAGGTATGGTTTTATACAATGGAAAAAATAAAGAAAATGCTAAAAGAAAAATATGATTAAACTAAATAAGTAAAAGTAAAATTGTTAAATTACAATATCGTCTTCTAACGAGGCTTTTTGGGCACGTTTAAGGCGATGTTTCAAAAGTAATTTATAGACAGTAAAAATGCATAGTATTCCTAAAATACAATAAAGTAAAATTGTCCAAAAATTTATTTGGTGCATTTCCATTGGGTTAGATATTTCTTGTAGTCGTCTCTTCTGTTCTTGAAGCGTTGTGGCAATTTCATTGGTTTCCTTCAAGTTGATGGAGTTCAGGTCAAGTGTAGGTGGATTAAAAGCAAACTCTTTTGTTTGGTAATAATTCATCGATAAATTCAGTGTAGGCAAGGATACATCATCATAAGTCAAACGATTGGGCTTATAAGTTCGTAGAGTAATTGACTTTATTTGTAAGCTGCATTCATTTGTAGATTCGGCTAAGTAGGAACCATGAAGCGGTACGTTGTCCTTAGAATTTGGACAAGATGCTGAGACAATTAGTTGTTCGGGCGTTGTGATTATCCATTTTCCGTCCGTTATTTTAATGATTTGGACATTTTGTAGTCTAATACGGAAAGGGTGGCAAGTAGTGGCATTTTCTTTGTATAAAATCAATTGGACTGCACATGGAGGCTCATGATCAATGTATGCAGTATGGGCTTCTTTACATAAGTACTCGTTGGGTAACAATTGGTTGCAGGTTTGGTCCATATAAGAGTACTTGTTGTTGCTAAGTGCAAGGTATGGTTTGTGTGGAAAGTTCATAAAGAAATCAGGATTTTGTTCGCTTGGAATTGGTATCGGAAATAATTGATAATAGTGATAGACATCCGATTCGACCAATGGTATTTCCAAGATGAAGGTGATAATCAGGCCCTTTGAATAACCTTTAATCTCGATTATTTTTTCGTAGTTCAATATGTTATCAATATTGGCTTCTAATGGTAACACGTCATGCACTAATTGTTTTTTAAATCTACAAATTTCTTTTATTAGCTCTAATGGATCGATTATTGAATTATGGAGCGTATTGATTTTAGCAAATGAGATAGCTACTTCCGTTTTTTCTAAGATATCGTAAATTGTTTGATATAGCATTGATATCTGATTAATTATTATGTGAGTTTGGAAGTATTGATGGTTGTCAATAGCAGACAGAGCTACCTTTTTTATTGTGCTTTCAATTTGCAGTATTCTCGATTTTAGCGTTATTTGATTGGCAGATATATTAGAGATAACGTTTTGAAACTGTTCAATGGTTTTCCCTAATAAATTAATTTGATTAAAAGATGATTTTTTAAGTTTATCTTGATTTTCTTGTAATTGTCTAATTTGCCTATCATAAAGATCTGCATCATCTTTATCAAGATTGCCAGTAATGCATTTTATTAATGATCCTAAAGGATTCAAGATGCCACGTTTTTGTCTTTTTGAGTAACTACTCGTTGGGTCAATTTGCCTTATGTTGTTTTCTATGCGTTTTTCTAATGCCATTAAAGGCAGCAACGTGTTTTTATATTCTCGTTCATAGGATACATTATTTGTAATGTTTTTAATTAAATAGTTAGCGTTTTCTTTGATCAAATAAAATTCGTTAACAAGGGGTGTTAGGTCGTGAATTTGTATTAATGACCAATGATTGGAAACTATTTTGGCAGTTCCCAATTTATAAGGTAGGAGTCCGGGATATTTATTCAGGTTATGGAAGTTTATTCCTACTGCTCCGATGTTGAAGATTCGGATCCATCTGTAACAATAGATTTGAATTTGGTTTCGTTGATATGCAAAATCTCTTTTCGATTTGTTTTGGGGTTTTCAATTTCAATCTTGTTGTTTTCTAATATTTTTGTTAAGATGAATGGACCTGTGAATCTGTGGTGTAATTTACCACGTCGTTTGTCTTGTTTTTTATATATTTGACACCCTATGGTTAGTTTTTGAGGGGTCTTCTTTTGATTATGTTTGTCAATAAGTTTTTGTTTTAAATTAATTGAGTCTTGTTGTATTTTGTTATACAAAGCTTCCGTGTTAGTTTTGTGATTGTGGACATATTCGGTGAATATTTGCGCGGGCATAAGTTGCATAGGGTCACTAGAAGAAGTGTGTCCTAAAATCAATGTATAGGGAGTAAAGCCTGTGCTTGAATGGATTGTGCTATTATAAGCAATTACAGCATAGGACATTAGGGTTGATACGTCAGTATTTTTGTTTTTTTCTCGTAGTATTCTTATGTGTTCTATCAGGGTTGAATTTAACCTTTCAACGGGCGAATTCGACTCGTGATGATTTGGAGTAGTAAAATGGATTTTAATATTATGTGTTTTCAATAAATCCTTAACTACTTCGTTCTTGAATTCTGTTTCATTATCGGATACAATCAATTTAGGGATACCGAAAAATGAAAAGAAATGGATTAGATTTTGGGATACTGATATGGCGGTGCCAACGCAAGGAAGGGCTTGTCCATATTTGGAAAATTTGTCTATAATTACTAGGAATTTTTGTTTATCTACAAGGAGTGTATCGAGGTGAATAATCTCGAAGGGTTTCGAAGGTGTTTCTGTCAATACAAGAGGTTGGTCTGGTGGATTCCTGTTATACTTAGTTCTTTGACATATTTCACATCCATTAATAAATTTAGTGACGTCAGATTTCAGGGGTTTCCAATAATAATTAATTTTCAGGCGTTTTAGGGTTTCCTGTATTCCTCGATGGTTAGTTTTGCCTTCGTGTGAAAATCTTATTATCATTTCTCTTTCCTCTGGTTTAACATTATTAATGAGTTTTGTGCATTCTACAAGCTTGAAATTACAAAAGTGTTTAGATAATGCTTCTTGAAATAAAACACGTAATTCTTTTGATAAAAAGTGCACATAGGTAGTTTTCTCTGTGAGGTTTTCTTTCAGAAAATTTACTATCGCTTCTTGTTTCGTGGGAATCGTTGCTCGGATTATCCTATTACCGTCAAAGGTTTCAAATTCTCTTTTTATGTAGGCGTCGTATGGTGATTTTTTCACAATTAATTGATTCGTTTTGTTGTTAATTATTTCGTCTAATATTGGGATTTCATTTAGGGTTTCGTCTGCGTTTGTACTATGAGCAGTGTCAGTACTGGACGTATTATCCATTGGTGGTTTAATTCGGATATCTTCAAGAATTTTTATTCGAGAGGTTGAAGGCTCTTGAGAAGTTGAAGGCACTGGAGGTAATTCAACCGGTCGATTAAGTTCGTTTATGATTTTGTTATATTCGTCAGTCTGATGTTTTTCTAGAAGATTTTTATCGATTTCGTTTAGAAATTTATCGATGTCAGTTGTAATATCTCCTGGATTATTAAGGAGAGATTCTGTTTCTAAAGCGTTGAGTGGAATTCTTGAAAGAGTGTCGGCGTTTGTATTTTGTTTGCCGCTTTTATATATAATGGTGTAGTCGTATTCTTCAAGCTTTAATCTCCATCGAATAAGTTTTGAACCTGGCTCTTTAACATTGAAAAGCCAGACTAAAGGTCGGTGATCTGTATATATTTGAAATTTCCTTCCAAATAAATACGGAATAAAGTATTTACATGCCCAGATGATAGCGAGCAATTCTTTTTCAATTGTCGAGTATCTCTGTTCTGTTTCATTTAGCGTGCGGGAAGCATACGCCACGGGATGATCGTTGGGGGGTGTTGATTGAGATAAAACTGCACCGAGAGCTGTATTAGAAGCATCGGTTGTTAATACGAAGGGCTGTGTGAAATCAGGGTATTTAAGGATTGGGGAATTAATTAGAAGATTTTTTAAATGGTTGAATGACGATAAAAATGCTGGGGAATGTTCGACTTTAGCATTTTTCTTAAGACATAATGTCATTGGCTTGGCAATTTTAGCAAAATCCTTTATAAATCTTCTATAGTATCCAGCTAGTCCTAAAAATGATTTGATATCTTTTGGTGTTTTGGGTATAGGAAAGTTTTTTACAGCTTCTATCTTATCTGGGTTGGGTTTCACGCCTTCTTTGGTTATTAAATGTCCAAGGTAATTGACTTCTTTGTGTAAAAATTCGGACTTATCCAATTGAATCTTGAAATTTGATTGTCTGAACCGTTCAAATATTAGTCTCAAGCGTTCTATGTGCTCTTGGAGTGATTTACTGTATATTATGACGTCATCCAAGTAAACGCAACATATTTCGTTCTGGAGGCCACGAAGAACGTTGTTCATCACCCTCTGGAACGAGGCGGGGGCGTTTCGTAAACCGAAGGGCATACGTTTGAACTCGTAATGTCCTGTGTCGGTGGAAAATGCTGTTTTGTGTACGTCTTCCGGTTCCATCTCTATTTGGTGGAAACCATTTGCTAGGTCCAACGTCGTAAAGTACTGAGCTTTACCTAGTCTATCTAAAATATCAGAGATGTTGGGTAATGGGTACTTGTCTTCGATTGTTTTGTCGTTAAGTTTTCGGTAGTCAATTACTATTCTCCATTTTCTTGTACCAGATGCATCTAGCTTTTTTGGTACTATCCAAATTGGGCTAGACCATGGGGAATTAGATGGTTGTATTATACCATTTTTCAACATCTGGTCCATTTGGGTGCTGACTTCCTTCTTATGAATCTCAGGGTATCGATAAGTCTTTGTAAAAATAGGTGTTTCATTTGTAAGATTGATTTTATGTTTGATTTGATTCGTAAAAGTCAATGGAATACCTTCACAGTAAAATATGTCTCGGTATTCATAACAAAGATCTCGAATCGCTTGATATTCTTCTTGATTACAGTGGTCTAAACGTAAGTTCTTCAAATTTTGTTTTAGTTTCATATCATTTGGTTGATTTACTTCGATATCCATATCGGTTTCCATTTCCTCGATAATATTATTTTCAATTTCGTTTATAGGTTCTACTTCAAATGGTTCTGTGAAACTAATTTTTATTGGGTTTTCACATAAATTCGTAATTGTTGTCAATGCAAAATTACTTTCAATTTGTACCAAGGCTTCTGGCATTTCTGCGATATCATCAAAGTTAATATGGTTTAGTATTCCTATTCCATCTGTTTTGTTTACAGGTACTTTAACCTTCTGTGAAACACGAGGAGGTATAACAGTTTCATATGACTGTGTGGGCTCCGTTGTGTTTTGTGGGAAAAATAATTTGTTTTGAAAATGCAAGGGTAAATTTACTTGTAACGTTTCGAGTGCAAAATTCTTTAGATTTATTTTGGCACCGATATCGATTAGAAAATCGACACCTATCAAACCGTCGAATTTATTAGAGAAATTAAACAAGTAAAATTTGTGGTAACCATTTTTTTTGAATGATGGAAAAATGGGTATATTTATGACTTCGTCATGTATTGATGTTGCATGAGCAGTTTTTACAGTGAAATATTCATTAGAAATGAATTGAGAGTAAACTTGGTATGCTAATTGCGGATTGATGAAACTTTTTCCGCTGCCTGTGTCGACTAAGAACTTAGCATTTAATTCGGGGATAATTATTACAGGCAGATCTGAAGTACTATAGTTGTTGAGGCATATTACGTCACATTGGGGTAATTGGGCGTAATCTGAAAATTTTGGTATTGGGAATCATCGATATTTGTTTCATTATAGTCATTATTAGTGTTGTCATACATGTTGTACATATAATCATATGGAACATTGTATGAGTTGAACATTTCAGAATTTGGCATTTGGTAATAATTACTGAAATCCAATTGTTCGTCATTATTGGGAGTAGAATTAACGTCGATATTTGTGTCTTGAGTTTGAGTTTCGGTGATAGTATTAGGGGACAAAGTATTTGCGGATTGGTTCGAAAGTTCTTGCACAGTGAAATTATTCAGGCGAGATCTTTGAACTGTATTTGGTCTTATAGTGACACCAGACGATGTGTCCATTGGTTCTGGAGCACTATTGTTTTGGGTGATATTGGGTCTTTGGAATGGTCTATTGAAATTATTGAAGTTTTGAGGTCTTTGGAATTGGTTATTGAATGGCATATTTGGGAAAGGTCTTGCAAAGTTTTGGTTGTTAAACGAATTATTTGGTCGATAGAAAGGATTATTAGTGAATGGTGTTATAGGCATTCTTGGAATATTAGCAGCATAATTTCCAAGTGTATTGTTAAAACTTGATTGAGGCTTACTTTTATTATTGACGTTGTTATTAGGTATATTTCTTGAGCTTTGATTAGACCTGTTTCTATATTGTATGAAATTCTCTTCTTCTCATACAAATGCGAGAGCTTGTTCAAGAGAATCTGGGTCTTTTAATCTTACCACCAACTGCATATGGTAATTTAAGTTGTTAATAAAAGTTTTTAGACACAGATTATCAAATTGTTCGATTTTTAGAATTTTCATATTATTAGGATCGTTTGAGCTATTAATTTTAGCAAATAACAAACTTCTAGAATCTTGCAATTTTAATCCAAAAGAATGTAAGGATTCGTTCTTATCTGGTTTCATATTAATGATATCTTGGACAAGACAATCTTCAGTTCTTTGGTCAGAAAATGTGACAATTAACGAATCTTTAATTTTCTGCCAGGTATCGAGTTCCGTGCGAGAAGCAATTAATTCGGCAGCTCTACCTGTCAATTTACAAATTACCGTATCGAACAAACAGATGTTTATTGGATCTGCGGCATTTTGTCGATTTTGGTGATTCTGTAGAAAATGTTCACATGATGTTAAAAATCTGCCAAGTGTTTTGGTGTTACCATCAAAATTTGGAATATTATCGGCTTGGTATCTAATAAGCTGATAATTTGGGTTGGCCATATTAACAAGATTTTGAATCTGATTATTAGTTTGAAAATTATTGTTAAAAATGTTTATAAGATTGTCAAGCTCGTTATCACCTTCCAGATCGAACAAATATATACCAATAAAATCAAAAAATATAAAAATAAAAGGAAAAGAATAATGGGATCACTTACAGCAATATCAGATTGATCTTGAAGTACATGAATTTATCTTCTATGGATTTTGGACGATGTAGTTCCGCTATCCGCACCAATAGGATTAATGGACGATTTTTGTTCCGATCCCTGGTCGCGAGTTCACTGATTGTCAAAAGTCTTTCGTATACCACGAACGTATATTTCGATTTGACGGTAAATCGTTAGCACGAAAAGACGATGGTTTTTTTTACGGCCCGCAAAATCCAAATTTTCGACTGAACCGGACTGTTTTTTACCGAAGTCTCCGTCAAAATCCTACCGACTGCGCCACTTACGAGGGGTGTACACGAGAGAGCGTTTTTAAAAAACTTTATTTGACTAATACAATAGAACTGACTTAAATCTAGAAATTACTCCTTTTATAATATTAAAAATAAGCTGAATAGAACAATATAAATGCTGAATTGAAGTTCTCACGGGATATAACTCAAGTAGGTAACCATTTCGTCAGAAATGATTTTTTGTCAAGTACCTACATTTTATTTATCCTAATTTTTTGTTTCAGATATTATGGACAGCATTATCAGTAGCTTTAGGTCTAGAATTAAGAGGCGAATACATTCGTGGAGTTCCTTGCATAAAGCGCCATCAACAGCTGTTTTGTCCGACTGCTGGAAACTCATATCCTCTGTAAGTATTAGCTGGTACATTTTTACTTACTCAAATTCTTTCTGTTAAATAGTCTAATAGATAATCTTAAGTTCTTACTCAAAATGCAGTCCATTTGCTTTCATGTGGCCCCAAAGAAAACAAATCCAGTAGGATAAGATTGGGGGATCGTGCGGGCTAGTGTAACGGATCTCCTTGCCCAAATATGTTTGAATGTTTTGCATTATTTTTATTTATTTTTTCAAAAACTCCTTTTAACATACTATTCGTTAATATTTATATAACAAAACTATGAAGAGCAATGTCCAAATTTTGCTTGACAACAAATTGCATATTTCATTTGCATATCGTCATAAAATTACTTTTACGTAGTGTAGTAACGACCATTGATGAAGAATATTTCATAAAAACGAAAATACTTGATTCGCATAATCTGGAATGTAGGCGGACTCGATGCAAATGAATACAAATTTACGTGGTCGTAGAATAATCTTGGACAATTTACGATTGCGGCATTTCAATTAAGCTAAAACTAGTAGCAAGAATATCTATCTCCTGACCTGAGAGAACCAGTACCTACTAGTGTGGGTTATGTTATCGGTTTATTAAAGATAACTTGAAGCCGACGCTGATTGGCAGTAAATCATTCATACGAATCGATTGAGCTAATTTATGAGTAGAGTGTGTATATGATTAAGTGCAGAGATAGGTGAAGAAAAAGACCTAACTTTTTCAATATGCTGATTGTTGTAATATAAATGTTTAGCAACCTTCGGAAATAAAGCTTTATTTAACAAAAATTGTACAAAGCTTTTTTGACAATTTAATCTACAAAGATTTATACTGTTAACATTTTCATCCTCCTTTAATTTTGAATATAATTTTCTAAATAGGTACTTTGAAAGTCTTCGAAATCATGTAGGTTTTTTCACTTCTAGACTTATTGATTGCTGATTTTGAATAGATAATGGAATCTCTTCAGTAATATATGACGTTTTTGTTTGTTGCCCAGTTTGAAGTACCTAGTGATCTAAATTCGACTTTTGCAAATGATAACCATCATCATCAAAACTGTCTTTTTTCTTGTAATACTTGAAGATAACCTCTAGAAGCATAATATAAAAATTGTACCAAGTGTATACTCGGTATTAGCTTCTAAAAGTTCGGCTTCTTCTAGTAGTGGTTCATATAATATTGTCTTCGAATAAGAAATGATCCTGGATAAACAAGCTTACCTGCTTGGTAACTATAGCTTTCACAAACAAAGAATTTCTTGGATGACTGAATATCCTCTTATGAAAAGTATAATTAAGGCCGCGTTAATGGCCGCCATATTCAAATTTAGTTTTTGAAAATGACGACTGCGCCACTCTACACATACGGTTCAATATTTTATTTTTTGTCCAAAACAAAATCTGTTTGTCGGTGAATCACTTAGTGAAAGAGAAAGACAAATATACAATTATGATGCTCCCAATGTAGCTTTTTTGCCGTGGCGCCAACTACTTGAAATTGCTTGAACTGTGTTCACCTTCAAAATTCGTTTTAAGGTCATCTCAAAAAATCCGCAATAATTTCCAAAATCCTTTGGCATAAACATTATTTGATATATTATCTACAATCTTTACAATTAGCTTTTTTAGTTTTTCGTGGTTATCAATAAAATATGCTTTTCACGGATCCAAGCTTGATGAACATGCAAATATGCAACCACCAACACATTTAGTTGTTTTGGTGGTTGCGAACATGATTTTTGAATTAAAAAAAAAAGGCTGAATATCGAAAAACCAAAATAAGGAATTGTAGATAATCGGGGATAATACCACGAGAGCTTCAAAATTACCGATAATATTTCACGATTGCGTATTTTCTATAATTTCACGATCACGAGTCCGTAGGACGAGTGAAATTTGCAGAGAAAACACGCATGAGTGAAAAATTATCTGGCTCATTTTAAAGCTCAAGTGGTATTTAGAGGATTATTTCACGTATGAGAATGCAAAAAAATATGGAAATAAATATGTATTAAACGATTTAAACATCTTAACAATCAATACAAATAAATGGTTGCTATCAGGAACCGTTTGTTTGTATCAAAAACTAGCATGATAATCATGTAGGTATACAATAACATGGGAGAATTTTCGCTGTAATTCTCTCTAGTTAAACAAATGGAAAAGAGAATTTTCGCTGTAATTCTGAAAATCGTCACTTGTCTTATGGGATTTCTAACACATGAGTGGAATAATCGATCAAATAATGTTTATGCCAAATTTGAGCCAATTCTGATGTGCCGTTTTTTTAAAGACCTTAAAACAAGTTTCGAAAAATCAACCAAGCACTGCATTCTTATCGTTGTTGCCTTGATAACTGTACAGAGGAGATAGCGAATGGAGTGTAAGAACTTCTGACAGTACTTCTCGCCAATGATGGATATTGAGTCCTCGGGATTTTAAACTAAAAGTAATATTCTTCGAAATAATTCCATCGTAACGTTTTATTTGGCCATTACCTTCAGGATTATGTCAATCCCTAGTTACCCGAGCTGAAGTACTTTTTCCTTCACCTAATTACTTGGAGTGGGAGAAAAGCGGTTGCGAAAAAGAACGATTGCAACCGTATAACAAACGAGGCTAGGGAGTTACACAACCAACAATAAATGCGTCATCGACTGAACTGCCCGAGTGAACCAAGGTTCTTTTGATCCTTTGCCAAGACCATAGGAAATAAATGCATATCTTCTTCCTTTCCACCTTTAATTAAGGACAACAATTCTACTGTAGAATCGTCAAAGGAAAAAGCAGATCTCTTTGCCAAACAATTTAAATCCAATTCCACAATGGAGGACAATGGAGAACGCAACAGGTACTGCTATACATTGGTTCTCACATGGACAACGTTATATTTAGACATAAAACTATTAGGAAAATTCTTCTGTAAGCTGACACTAGAAAATCTTGTGGTCCCGACGGCATTCCACCAATTGTCCTCAAAGCTAGCGCAAGAAAATTTGTTTCAGTCCTTTCCCAATAAACAATTTTCGTTACTTATGGTAACGTCTAATTATATAAAGGGTATATAAGAGGAATGAATAGTGCTTTAAGTATATAAGGGTTTTATAATATCCCCCAACTTCTAGGTATATAACTAGGTGACATAAATATTTCAATTACCAAGTTATAAAACCTAGAGTAACTATTACTAATAGGTATATAATAAAGTTTTATACATTTTGCGGTTACCTTTTAATATTACTTTACATTCCCTAGTTATAAAATGGTGATAATTTTTGCCTTTATAAAAATAGAAGTAATCGACGAGTCTTTCATAAATTTTTGTTGCTTCTGGATATGTAAGGATCCTTTGTATAATTCACAGGGAGTATAATAATAAACAAATTGGGTGAGTGAAATAAATACTAGCAGCCAGCAGCATTATCAAACATCACATCAAGCCAAACAGAAACAATAAACCTGTGCAGTCAACTGAAAAAAGTGAGGTTATTGTTGTCATTTTATGCTGATGCCGGTGCTCCACTGGAGGTATTTTGCGTAATCGTTCAACCCTTATTTACGAATTATTATTGGTCAGAACTCAGAAATGTGGATAAAGCTGTCACGTACCACTTTTAGACCAATTATGTCGGGTGACGCAATTGGGCGAAATACGTCATGGGCAACTGGGAAACCTGCATGCGCGACGTGTAATGATGGTTGTTAACTTATAAGTTATAGTACCTGGAGTAATTTTTGTTATCATTATAAAATTTAAAGTTTTATAAGAACCGTTTATAAAATCAAAAGAAGCTATATAGGGTACCAGAATTTATGTAAAGTGCCTTTAGGTAATATAAAGGTAATTAATTTTTCAAATTAAACTAGTCTTCATTCTGCCATATTTGATTTGCAAAAAAAATGGACGCTGTTTTACAGGTCAACGTGAAATTCAAAAATTTAGGGCAATTAGCTAACAACTTGTGATAAATATGCATAAGAACCTCATATAATTAAATAAGCAACTTTTTTCTCAAGAACTTGTCACCTAAATATTAATATTTTTTCAAATTTTATTTTTAAAATTTATGGCAATACAATCAAATATGGTTCTTTCAAAAAGCGCTCGCATTTTTTGAAGGTATAACATGTATATTTATCAGTAAAAATCGCTTGGCAATGAAAATTCGGACCAGGATCAATGGTTTAACAACACTATTTTTATGTGAATGTGAGACAAGTACTCATCTAGCAGAAGCCATTGGTGCAACATAGGACTTCTTGTCCTCGTGCATTTATTTATCCCTTCATGAGACGGAGGCGCTGGAGGCATCATCATCAAACAAACATAGACATACCAAAAATAATTAAATAGACAAAGACAAAAAGAAACTTGTTACTCCAGGTGTCAACATCATTTAATTTATATTTTTGTAAAGGGTTTATAAGGTTTCTGGAAATATTTAAATAAATACTTCTATAAATCTTACAGTTATATTACGTTACTAACACAGGTGTCGATAACCTTTATAAACTCCGCCATTTAAGTGTTTTAAGGCTTTTATAAGGGTGATGTAAATGTTTCCCACATATTATTATTGAACTATAGGTTATTTAAAGTGGGTGTTATGAAATATACGATTACCAATATATAACTAAACATGTTTATTGGGTTGCAAACTGTTTTCACTCGCCAGAGTGCAGCTAATCCCGAAAAAGGGCAAGAAAATTTTGAAAGTAACGGAGAAAGGCAGAGTCAACCAGCAACTGGTTAAATATCTACCTCGAATTCAATAAACGTATCTCTGACAAACAGTACGACTTTCGTTCTAAAAGATCAATAGGGGATCTGCTGGCATATGCGTCAGTCATAATTGGAGCTTGACTCTCGAAAAACATGGTAAATCCAGAATTGTAGCATTGGACATCTCCAAGGCTTTTGATCAGATGTGACACAAAGGTCTCCTCAGCAAACTTCCATCAATGATCTTCCAAACGAATTTTACCATTGGCTGGGGAGCTTTTTGGAAGGCAGGTTACTGCATGCTGTGGTCGATGTTGTGTTTTCCGATACACTGCCTCGCCCGAAAGCAGATTCACTCTATCAACAGTGATCTGGACACCATTATCAACTGGGGCCTCAACATTTAACACCCACAAATTTAATGCTTCCAAAATTCAAGCAACAGTATTCTCAAATAAAAAATCTTTCGCTGATGATAACCCATCAGTTTTAAGGAAGTCCGAACAAAACCTTTCTATCAGTCCCTCAGTATCTCTTCTTGGGATGATCGCATTAACTAACATATATTGACATGACCATGTATCGTCGATCGCCACAACCGCTTCTCAAAAATGAGGTTTTTTGTTTCGTGCAAAAAACTTCTTTACTTCTGAACAACTTCTTTATAAGGCTCAATTCAGACCATGTATGGAATACTGTTCCCACTCCCACATCTGCAACGATGTTCCCAGCTGGCTCTAGTCTCAGAGCCAATGCTGACACATCCAAACACTGTTTTAAATCTATAATAAATTTATCGAGCTATCAACTTAATAACTCAGAAAATCCATACTTTACCAGAACAAATTTGGCACATTTTATATAGTCCAAAGGATAACGGAAACTATGTGGCTATTAGGTATACAAGAATGAAATTTGGTACCCACAAGGCGATTTTGAGAGATTTTTAGTTGAGTCCCCAAAAAAATTCCTTCATAGGGTGTGTGTTTCCGCCATTTTTTCAAAATGGCCGACTTTATTTTTCAAAATATCGTAAAATTTTTCGTAAAAAATTTGTGAATAAAAACCTATTAGGAATATTCTTTGATTTCAAATGAAACTTACTAAAATTTCACACTGATAGAAAATGACGTGCGACAATTACAGTAGCTCTTTTTCAAGATGGCGGCCAACTTAGTACGTAAAAATCTAAACCTGACACCCAACCATAACTTGTGATACCTTGATTTCGACTAATTTTGGTTGTCATTTCGATTTTAGGCGCCATTTTTTTAATATGACGACCCTAAATTTGACACAGTTTTTATAGCTTTAGAGTTATAGAGGAAATGCTAAAAAAAATTGGAAATTGATTAACCAAATTATCTCCAATAAAAATACGAGGCCTAATAGAAACATACCATCAGTCAAAGTTGGAAATCAAAGTTAAACAATGCAGATTTGAGTTTAGTAGTTTGCTGATTGAGTTGTTTAATCAATCCTTTACTAGTCGTATTGTACCTAAATCAATGAAAGTGGCTAAAGTTTCGCCGCTCTCCAAATCAGGTAATAAAGAGAGAGAATCCAAACAATTATAGACCCATAAGTGTGCTACCCGTAGGTATTCGTATTGTCAAAGATTATGGAGAAGATTGTGAACTCTCAGCTTTTAAAGTTCTTGAATGATAAAAAATTTCTGTACCTACTTGTGTTGCGTAAAAAAGCCCGAAAGATGACGTCGCCACCAGATTTATATACAGTTACTTGTAATTTTTGTTTGTGAATAAACCCATTTTATTATTAAGGCTTGCGGGGAGTCCAGTGACACAGGTTCGGCAACAGTGGATCTAGTCGTAGTGGCGCTTACCTGTCAGAGCGGGGGCAGTTTGTGTTTTTAGAAGATATTAAAAGCTCAGAAAAAAATATCAAATCAGGCGTTCCGCAGGGCTCCATTTTGGGATCTACGCTCTTTTTGATAGACATAAATTCAATCTCCAGGCTCAATTTGCCTGGCGCTTTTAGACTGTATGTGGATGACGTCATATGTTGGTTGGTGCCTTAAACATTATCATACAGTTGCTTGATGCACATAAATTAACCTTAAACATTGAAAAATCCAACTATATGTTCTTCTCCTCGAAAAATCCATTATTCAAATCCTTTACTGGTTGGCGGTGGCGAACTTCGCTATTCTAAACAAATTAACACTATGTATGGTTGGATGAAACTTTGTCTTGGGAATACCACACGGTATATACTAGAAAAAAATCCAGGTTTTACCAGCGGCGTTGTAAGGGTTTTTGTTCGCAGATATACAGGGTGTTCCAAAAACCATGCGACACTAACAAGAACGATTAATTATACGAAGTTGGTTACATCAGCAAGAAGGTACTGTTCTTGGAACTCACTAAAGCTACGTTTTCGTTTTTGCCAGTTTTTTTAATTCCTTTCCAAGATATAATTTGTGTAATATGTTTGAACACAAAGGTTCAAACATATTTGGTCATATACATACATATTTCCAAAACTAATTATTTCAGAAGAATCGTTCAAATTCGAACGTTCCCTAAGTTCATCGGCTCTACAAGATTGGGACCTGTAAGTTTGAATTCGACGTTTCGCTTTCGGTGTGTCATCATCAACTTACTATTTTCAAATAATGAGTTAGGAATGTTAGGATTTTTATATTATTTTTCAATTAAAAAAAAAAAAAAACATTTAAATGATGTTTATTCAAAAAAGGATGGAGTGGTTTGCTGAGGGAAATCATGGGTAAAGGCTTTCACCAATAATTTTTATATCTATTTTCATGTTAATGAGAAGAAAAGGAGATATTGTGAAAAAACCTGTTTTTGGCGAAATTTTTCAATATGGCGGCGCGAGCGGCAAAAATACGAGGTGACAAAGTAGGAATTCGGAAAGAACACGTCTAAACCTATAAAATCGTCAAAACTCCCGAAAAAGTTTCCAGGTAAAAGTACCAAATTACTTTACTTTTTACCATTTTTTGTGCAAAGTTAAGGGAAAATCTTAATATCTCAACATATTAATGAGATAGATATGGCAAATATGATATTTTTTGAAAGAGGACATTTTCAGCTTTTCAATTGAAAAATAATATACGGGGTGTTGTATTTGAAAAATTCAATTAAAATGGACTTTAAAATTGACGTGTTTAGACAAATATTTTGGACACCCTGTATACTTAAATCCAAAAATGAAGATCTTGTAGGAGCAACCAGGCCAACATTAGATTACATGGGTAATCAATGTGCAGTGGCGGAGATATGACAATTTTAGAAAAATATGTTTTGGTCTATTTTTTTCTTCAAAAAATCATAACTTGGCAACGCTGCATTAAACTCAAATGCGATTTTAAAGCTGAATACAGAGCATATAGAGGCTTCATTTGCCACATAAAAACATCCAGTATTCTATTTTAAAAAAAAAACATAAAATTTATGATTACTCTTTTTTGAGACACCCTATATACTTGAAAATAATTTTAGGTTATAGCAGAGATGAAATGCTGAAACTTTTATACAGAACATTTTTCCATAAGTCCAACGGTTCGGCTACTATCGACCGAGGCGCGCTTGTTGGACTACCCTGTATGTAGACAACGATGGAATGTTTTAGGCGAAATGCAGATCATTGTTTCGATATTGAAACCAGTACCAAATAAAGTCACTATTGCATTTTCAAAATAATGGAATATAATAGTAGTTTGTAGTATAACATACCCGGGTTCGCTCAGTAAGATTGAACGATGAAAATTTTTATTACCTTTTAAACAACAAATCTTCTGAAAAATGAAATGAAAAACAAATAGGACCTACGTTGTGGAAACTTACTCAATTTTACTTACTGGACATGCGCCCGACATAGCAAATATTTGGGAAATTTAAAAGAAAGTTGTGATACGTAAAAGAAACGAAAAATTTGTGAAACGTCTCCTTTATTTTCAAAGAAAAACGTACCGTTCTCGACCTAGAATTCTCGAGGGAAAAGAGAACGGCAGAGAAAACCTCGATCGAACATTCCCCAAAAATCGAAACATACTGTGTCATTTTAAATAATAATTCTGAGTCAATAATTCAATAATTCAAGTCAATAAAAGTTTAAATTAGGTACTGTCCCTGTTCTTGTGCTAAAATTTCAATTACACACACTACATTCAATCCACACTACCTATATTCAATACTGAAGAGTTTTGGTTAGTTAGCCCATCTGTGACAGGTACCGAGGTCCCTGGTTACGTAAACTCACGGCTATAGTTGTTTTTGAGCCAATATCTCTTTTCTTGGTTCGGTAGGATATTCGCTCGTCAGGGTAGGAAAATGTTAGTAAATTCAACAAAGGCCCTAATGCACGCTCTGAATACACAAAATCAAAATCTCTGCACATAATTTCTTAGATTTTAATTTACTTCTTTATCTGTGTTGTTTACAGCCTGAAACGATTTTGGTTAAATACATAAACAATGCACATGTTATAAAAAAAATGATATAAACAAACAAAAATACATAAAAGTGAACAAAATAATAGGAACTTGCATAAATTGAACTCTCAAAAACAAAATAATAATTATTTAACTGACCTGGTGATCGCTCCTTGACACACAAACTAATAACAAATTGGATTGAACAATTAATTTTAATGCAAAATAGGAATGAAAATTGAATAATGAATAATTACAGACACGCGTTTAAAGGAACAGCGGAACAGCGCCAGCTTCTTCTCTCGTTTTTCTAATGCCTAATCGTCTCTTCTCTTCTATCCTCTTCGGTTTTCAGTACCTTCATTTTTCTGTGGCGCGCTCGTTCCTATAAGCGTTGATTGAGGAAGTAGGGGAAGATGCCTAACCTTATGGAAAATAAAAAGACCAATAAATGTTTTCGTCGTTAGGAGTACAGTGACTCTATTACCCACAGTGGCGACAATTGCTGTCTTATTTTTGATTGGTTCTAAAATCCCATATATTTATATTGAAAACGCGGCCATCTTGTTCCCACCTATTGCTTATTTCAAATATCAATATATGAGATTTTGGTGAACATCCATCATAAACCATGGGAAACAACGTATTTGATGGACCTAATAATAGCCATTAAATACGTCGAGTTAAATTTTTTATGATAGATGTCCATTTAAATCCTATATATTAATATTTAAAAGTAACGAGAGGTTGGGAACAAAATGGCGGCGGGACCTCTATTGTCGCCACTGTATGTAAAGGTTTATTTAGCCACTGTAGTTAGGAGCGCTCGCGTCATCCATCTCTTTTCCTAAACATGAATTAAATTTTTAAAATGTCAAATAGATTTCTGTAAATGCATGTCTGCTATGTAAATGCGAAACGGCAACACTGTAGCACCTGTAGCACAATAGTTGCATTCCTTTCACACCTAGGAGGAGCTCCGGAACAGCTCCGGGGCTTCACGCGCTTATTCCTTTCGAAAAGTATTTGATGCACCACAATCTAATCCTTACGAAATCGGGGGCGACTGAACACCGGAGTGAGTAGCTCGAGTGTTTCAAACTCTTGGCAGGAATACAACTAGTACCGCAAGCACTTTATCGATTGCTAGGCTGAGTTCGGCTTTACACTTGGTGGACTCCGAACGCGTTCGAAACGATAAGACCCAGTTCGTTTTAGCTCTCAGAGTGTTCTCTTTTGCGTTCGGGTTACAATCAAGCCCGTTGTCACTTTTGAAAAATTATAACCTAAAATATTAAAAAAAAAAAAAAAATCGGTTTGCGTTGCGTTTCCGTTTTTTTTCCCCGATTTTTTAACTTTTATTTCAGGTCCATTACTAATTTACCTACTCGTTAATTAGGCAATTCAAACCACGTGACATTCAAGATGGCGTGGCGGCCACACATGGGCCAAAAAACACAAAAATATATCTAGTTTCTGCCCGAATTAATAGTTTAGGTACCTAGTCTACAAATATTTTATTAAATAATGAAAATCAAAGTTGTAAGCAAAACTGTATGCAAAATAATTTAAAATACGCATAAAAACATATTCAAAACAAGCTTGCTTGGCCGCCACGCCACATTGAATTTTCCTTTTTGACAGATGGATTGAATTGCCTAATTAGTAAAACTAAATTAATATCGAAGCAAAAGCAAAAAAAGCAATTTTTTTTGAGATTATTGACAAATGTGACAAGGGTTTCAGGATTTTTTTTCCTTCGATTTGCGTTCGGCTTATGACCTTGCTCTAAGGCGCACTTTGCTGCAAGCTTATTGTCCGGCGATTTTTAACTGATACTTGCGGTATGAGGAGCGAGGGGGTGTTTCATATGGCAAAAACAGGTGTAACGTCAGGAAACCATTGGCGTTCTAATGTAGGGAGCCACCAGCTCTCATTCCGTCCGAGTATCAGATTAAAATCGACGAACAATAGGTACAAACCGACATAGCAACAATAGACAATTTTTTGCTAAGATAATCAAGCATACTCGAGTATGCTGGATTATGTGATATGTTAATTGTGTCATACTCCCCCACCATCAAATTCTGGGATAATCGAGGATCAAGAACACTCAATTTCTTCAGAGAGAACAGACCGAAAATCACCTTTTCTACATTTGAAATCGACGGAAAAATTAACTGACTAGCACAGCTAGCAACTAGCAAGCATTCCATCGAGGGCTGCGGGTGACGTCATCATTCCTTGCCTTCGGTATTGTGCTCAAAAGGCCGGCATAGACACACGTTCTTTCGCGCGGTTTATCGTGTCATCTGCAAAAACCTGTGAAAAATCATGTGCGTGAGTGAGGAGGGCTGCACGCAACGATAGAATGGGAAGGGATTTTAGACGTGCTTTCATCTGGAATGTGGCGTCAGTACTCAAGTACATGTTCACACCCGTGTCCACACGCCATTCCACGTCACGGTTTTGAGGCTAGTACGAGTAGTACGGAGACATAAACGCCGCGTGGCGAACTATCACGTTGTAAATTAGTACATGACAACATGCACTTCCAAACGACACGATAAATGACA
The DNA here is from genome assembly GCA_917834065.1 of Ceutorhynchus assimilis. Classification (NCBI taxonomy): domain Eukaryota; kingdom Metazoa; phylum Arthropoda; class Insecta; order Coleoptera; family Curculionidae; genus Ceutorhynchus; species Ceutorhynchus assimilis. The sequence continues at coordinate 1,765,671 of OU892285.1, read as the reverse complement.
CTTTTTACCCATACACATACGGTTTTTCCTTTCCAACTGATATGCCGCGCGTAATCACGTGCTAAATCATTTGAATACTTTGTCAAGTGTATGGAACATGACGCTTTTTTTGCCACGCCGTTCTTTCGCGCGTGCAAACCGCTATATCCCAACACGCCACGATAAACCGCGCGAAATAACGTGTGTGTATGCCGACCTATAGAGTAGAGCGTGCAGAGCGGAACCATAATCACGTGACCAGCGAGCGAACAGAGCATTTGAACGCTGTATCAGAGTGCCCGAAATTTTTATAAACGAACGCGAATGAGCCTGCACCGAGTACACTTTTAAAATAAACGAACGGTTAATTCAAGCTCGGGAACTCAGATCAAAATACCGAAGGCACGGATTATAAGCTACTGATAGTGACGTCACTCGCAGGCCCAGAATTTGATGGAGAGGGAGTAGGGAAGTATTACACACAATTGACACATCACATAACCCAGCATACTCGATTATCCTCGCGAAAAATTGCCTAATAAACCGATAGGGTTTTAAAAGAAAAATTGGTACGCCCCTAGGGTTTTCAACAAATTGAAAATTATTTTTGCCTAATTCCCACGAAAAAGGTATCCCGAGTTTTTCTTGTTCTATGTTAAACGTTACGAGATAAAAAATAAAAATCAATGTATTGTTTGAAAAATCTTGTTGTTGGATACACCACTCTGTTGACAAAATAAGAGTCGCTCTAGGTCCGGTCCTGTAAAAGTGGAACTCAAACGTATTTTTTAGAAAGATGCTTGAAAAAATCGCAAACACTCTCTGAAAATTTGAACAAAATCGCTAAAGGCATTTTGAATCTAGGCAACAAGTCTAAATTTTCCGAAAATCTCAACACACACAACACGAGACGTTTGAGGACACGTACCTATGCAAAGAGTGATTGTCCTATTAGTACTCTATCTATCATAACAAAATGCTCACTTATTTCGGACTCACCCTGGAGTGCGTTTAGAAATGGAGTGTGAAGGTAGAGTAGTTGTTTGTCAGAGTAATCTGACGTCATCACTTAGAGTGCACTCTGGGGGCGCCTTTTCTGAACGTAATTGGGGTGTTGCGTTAAATGTCAACGTCAATCCCGGTAAAAACATCAGGGGTGCGTTCAAGGACGGCAATGCTAATGCCAAAACCTACTTTTCTCCCTCCGCCGGTAATGCCAAACCATGTAAGTTGGAGCCGAACTTGAACGCAAAATGCCAATTTTGGCTTGGCTGTAGCCATTCCTGGACGCAGCCCGGGGCGTTTTTCAACCCAGTCCCTGAGTGGCCTAATTTGGGCACACTCTGGGCACGTCAACTCTCGATTTCTGAACGATTCCAGCGTAAAGCCTAGTACTCATAACTGCGAAATTCGCACTTTTTTGACATTGCTTTGACAATTTGACGTTTGATACACGCATAGAACATTAAAATGTCGACACAATGTCAAAAAAATGCGAATTTCGCTCGCAGTTATGAGTACTAGGCTTAACGCTCCGAGTAAGTACCTCTTAAATTATAAATGGTTTATGGCCATTTCCACCAACTATTTTAGGGAAGCCCTAACGATAGATATGCCTTAAACTGACATTTCTCCATGTAAAAATGTGATTTTAGGGAATACTTATCGTTAGGGCTCCCGTAAGATAGTTGGTGGAAACGGCCATTAGAGTTACGCTAAGGTCACTAAGCTCTCACACCCAGAGTGCTATTTCTAAACGCAACCCTGATGTATTGGTATTTATAATTTTTGAAAAAGCACTCATGCGTTTTTAACTGAAAAAGGCACTCGTGCACTAAAATGTATTCGGGCCAATTTCCCAAAAAATTATCGATAATTTAATTTCCATTGCACTGGTTATATTATTACTATTTATAATTCTTGAATTTAATTGTCTTAATTTTTTTTTCAGTTTGCTAAAACTATATTCCATACCAAAATTCAAAACAAAAGTTAAATTGTAGGTATTTGTGTGTAGGTACCTAATAAATACACACAATAATAAAATCGATTAACTTTCCCCAGAAAGATGAGAAATTCCTTGAGACCTGGCAACGCTGTTTAACAACAAGAACACGATTCTACATTATGCTGTTTAAATATTTTGAGACCCCTCAATCCCTCTCATGTCCACTTATTCGCCCATCGGTCGTTGTTTACACAAAATGCCATACATTTGTTGGTGGCAGCACTAATCAATGATGTGTTTTCCGATATCAACCGTCGCCGAAAAAAGATAGGAGATGGTATTTGCATTTATTTGAGAAAGATGAGAATAATTTTTGTCGCAAGCCACGATTATTTCTATAGAGGTTAGGCATCTTCCTCTACTACCTCAATCAACATCAACGCTATAAGCACAGCTTTCCTCGATTTCAAATTAAATGAGTACTAAAGTCTTTTTTTTTTTTAAATAATTCCCCAAGTCAAAAATTTAGTAACTATGTTGGCAACACAAGCCTTTTCTACATAAAGAATTTGAAAGCATTGACAATTTTACATTGTATTGCCAACATAATGTCATTTTGACTTTTATCTTTAAAAAAAAAAACAGGCTTTACATGCTATTTGTTTAAACGACATCGTTCTTAGAATTAATCGATAAATCTTGCTTTTTTGAATAAGTACAATAAAACTCTCAACATAGATGCATTCAGAGCTGGGATCGTTACTTGAAAAAAGTAACGCGTTACTTTACAGTTACTTTTGCTTAAAAATAACTCGTTACTCAAAATTTACAGTTACTTTCGAATAATGATAACTTTATTTTCGTTACTTATTGGAAAGTAACGCGTTACTATAACTTCTTTACTTTGAAAGTAACTTTTCTACTTTAGAAGTAGTTCGTTACTTAAAAGTAACTCGTTATTTGAAAGTAACCCGTTACCTCAACGCGTTAGTTTGAAATAAAGCGTTACTTTTAAATAAAGCGTTACTTCAAAAATAACTATTTACGTCGAAAATTGCGTTATTCCATTCCTCAATTTAACTCACCAACACAGCAGTCCAAACAATCAAATAAGACCTTTACGAAATGCCAATATGTTTTTAGTTTGTAAGTCCGACTATGTGGAAGAGTTTTGTTGCAAAATTCAAATGGATTAAGGATTAAGCGACTAAATAGAGAACTTGGTTTTGGACAAACCTGTTTTTTGAAGCGTCCCAGTGTCTGCATATAGCTATGTAGTGTCTTTAGAGCAGAGGCGGCGCGTGCCACGCCCAAAAACGATTATTTTGAATTTTCAAAACAAATTTTCTGTACTACCCACATTTTATTTGACATACAAAGTTTTTGGATTATTTATTTTCTTTTTTCTCAAACGTCAATTATTTGTAAAAAAGATAAACAAATTGAGAGAACTCGTTACTTTCATAGTAACTAACTAACTAGTAACGCGTTACTTCCATATAAACGCGTTATTTTCATAGTAACACGCTACTTTCATAGTAACTCGTTACTTTAACAAAATAACGATCTGCAGTTACTTCAGGAAAGTAACGTCGTTTCAGTAACTCGTTAAAGTAAAGTAACTATTTTTTGTCGTTACACCCAGCTCTGGATGCATTTTAGACGTAAACAATTGTGTTCCTGGAATTCTGGCCGGGTTGTCGATGCAATTTCGTAACAATGAAAGGTTTTCTCACATACCCAATAAGAATCGTAATAAACCAACTTAAACTAATAAACTACGTAATACTTATAGCGAATTGGGAATTCTCTTGAAGAATTTGTTTACTTGAATACCTACAATAGAATTCGTGAAAACCCGTCTTGCATGTTTCGCTCATTTGAAGGTATTTACAATATAAATTGAATTCCGTGAATAGTCGCGGTAGGGTTAGACGTAAACAACTGGATTCGTAGACTAAAGATATGCCAGAAAGTAAATTTTCCTGCTCGTTTTCATGTTATCCTGATATGCGACAGGTAAATTTTCAGAATAACAGAAATGTGCGGTTATTCATGAGGCTAACACTAACAGCAGTTGATCATTTGGGAATAGTCTTAGATGCTTACATGTGATAAATTTTTGTAAGCAAACTTGGGTCACGATGGGTTAACTTCGGTTAGATAACTGGAAATTTTCACCGGTTGAATTGAAATAAACCGGTGAAAATTTCCAAATATGTATCAGGATTAGAAAAATGCGAGGAAGTACATACATTTACCCAATGTCCCCTAAGCGTCTTATGTAGTTATATGCCAACAATAAAACATTTTCTTCTTTTTTATAGGGACAGGATAGAATTATTCATAGACGAAAACAAAGCCCTTATGAAACGAATGTATGGAGAATTTATCATGCCGGATTACGCCGATGAGGAGGGGTCGGAGGGGCCGGAAAGGCCGGGGGGGGCTCCATATCCAGGACCGATCAAGCAAAAGCGCTCCGTAAAACCGGGAGTTCCAGATTTGCACTTCGATCCAGGTCCGGACCCTTCGGGCGACGACAAGCCCCACCGCAAACGGACTATCAGACAAAGTTTCAAGAACATGAACTTCAGTAATAACAAGAACAATGAAAGCGGAAGGTAATTTTATGGCTGGTAATTGTAACAATTTTTAAAATTAATTGGGAATTGTTCCGTTTGGATGGGATGGCGATTTTATTTTGTGTATTTTAGGGTTGACGCCTGCGAAAGTAAACTGGAAATTGTGACTCCTTATTGGGCTTCGAATTCGGCCGGAAAAGTCAGAGCTATAGTGAATACTCAACATTTTGAACAAGCTATTCATCAAGAAGTTTGTGCGTAAGTATCAAAACAATTTGTAGTTTTTAACTTGATTTTACTTATCAATTGAAAGCTGCTACAAGCTTCAATTATTGTAACTATTGAAAAATAAGTATAAGCTTTTCCGCTGTAGTTTGTCTGGTAATTAGAAAAGTTTAATGATATAAGATCTGGTTACCTGGCAGGTTATTCAAGTTCTGAATTTCTATATATTGGTATAATAAGACTCCTGCTACCTACTCTTTCACTATCCTACCGACTGCGCCAATTAAGGGTTTTTTTTGGAGAAGGATACATTTAATGAAAATAATTTCATTTTTCTTATAGAAAATCGTCAACGAAAAGATGTACCAACGACTGTGGCTGCGAACAAAAATACAAATGGCACCGTCTCCTCGCTTACGATCCCGATAATGATTGCAGAGGTATTTTCATGGATTGGTTCCTATTTCCGTCGTGTTGCGTGTGCAGATGCAATCCTTAACGTAGTCGATTATAATTTTTGTCAAGAATAAGAGTAGAAACTTGCCATCGAGCGTCCAATATTATTGGACGAAAATGTGATAAAATTTAACCTAATAATAATTGCGTTTATGTATTTTTAAGTTTTAACCAACATTAATTATGTAAACGCAGCCTTATTTTTTAGGCATTTACTCTAACTAGTGCAATTCTTTATCCCAAAAACAAACATGACTACTGCAATATTGTTTCAGTTTTTATGAAAACACCTCTCAATCTCAAATCTGTCATTGTAAGTGAATAATTATATTCTATACTTTTAAAGCTATACCCGTACAAGACTTTGTGGTGTAAATTTCTTTTTCCAAAACTTCTATGAACTATTTTCTACCAAAAACAAAGTTACCACCTTCAACACTAGTCTTTGTTAGTGATTCATATGAAATTTTTATTGTGAAGAAAATAAGACCAGGTTGCAAACGAACCAAAAAATGTAGGAACTTAATTGAAATTTATTTTAAGTTACCATTTTCATTATATGTACATAGGATATTAATTAACTAAGATCATGACCTTAAGTTTAGAAATGAAAACCAATAATTAAGACTAAAATTTCTGAAATTAAATCAATTAGGATTTTATCTTTTTTGTTTGTATTTGTCACTTATGTAAGTATTATTAGATAGGAAGATTCTCTTTCAAGGAGAAGTAATACATTAATCTGATTAATGCTGATGTTTAAAAAATTGCTCAGAACAAAAATACAATGTCATTGAGCCAATCAGATCAATTTGCCACTTCTCTAGCTATAGAATTAGTGCCTTAATAGTAAGTGGACTTTGTATTTTTACTATTTCTATTCCAATAAAAATCACAAAATCTTCCACAGATTACTTGATTTATTTATGATTTTTGTTGGAACCTGGTATGTAGATAATAAACGATTAGGTACTTTTTAATGTAAAATTAGATTTAGGTGAGAGAAAACTCTGCTGCCATTTTCTTTTGTATTTGTACTTGATAATAAATTATTTTTAATGATTGCAAGAAATATGTTTTTGATTTTTCATTTTTCTTCTGGTTGCGAAGTTTTAGATAGAGGAGAAAGTGATGTATTGTGATCACATCAGCTGAAGGAATTGGCGATATTTGAAATGAAGGATTTATAGCGACAGATGTGCATACATTTCATGAAACATTATTTAGGTGGGTACATAAAAATTATTTTATATTTTTTTCAAAGTTTGAAGTTGCTCACTGCTCAGGAATAAAGAAAATTTTTGATAGAGCATCAAAATTCAATTTTTTCATAAAAATTGAACTGATGGTATGCAAAAGTAAATAATGGGTGATATTCCTTTTTTTATACCCATTCCAACGAGCTATCACAAGACATATCTTTACATTAAAAAAAAAGTTGGGGGTGGTAAATACCCTAAGAGAGGGGTAAATTCCATAAAAAGGCCAAAACTAAAAATAAAGAGACAGGTTTTTTTTAATTTTTCCAGAAAATAAACAGGCTTTCTAATACTAAATTTATTCCATTTGAAAATTCCACCCTGTATATTGTGTCTTTTGCGAGCCAGTGCTTCATGGTCGTATATACAGGGTATTCCGAAATTATTGAACCAAATTGTTATGGCATATTCCACGTTGAAAATAAGCCCCAGTTACCTATATAACAGGTTCGCGGACAGTACGGCCGAAGCCGTCATATTCTTCTCCCTTGCTTGGGACATGACGTCTATAGCAGTCACCCTAATTTTCTTCTATAAACAAATAACGGCTCTAGCCGTCTTTGATCCCATATAGCTACATGTATTTTCAATTTATTAATCCTGCCACAGTGTCTATTCACCTCAAAATTATCCAGTTCACGGCGAAAAAACCACACCAAACATGGGAATACAAAAATTGACATTCTAATGGCCGTTTCCACCAACGCAAATTTAAGTTTACTTAACGTTAAGTACCGCTTATATTATAATTTTTGTTGTGATCCTTCAGTGTTTTGCCTTGGTTAAAACTACTTTTGTTTTTGGTTTGAAACTTGTAGCTTTATTAGGTAATGGAATATAGAATGAAATTGAACTACAGCAAAAGTAAGACTTATTTTAGAGAGAGTTTTAACAAAATGTGTTACTACGACTGAAGCTGTCTTAAGACTGTCTTCTTGCTTCACTAGATCTCTTACAAATCGACCTTTACATCCCTTCTAAAACCTACATAATTACAACTGGAAAACCCTAAATAAATATTGGCAATAAATGACAGTCTGTTCGCCCAAAGAATGACCATTAAGGATATTTGGGAATTTTGGGGTTTATGGTGGACAAATGTTTAATTTATTTACATACAATATCTTTGGGTTCTTTAACAGAAAGTCTGGGTCATATAATAATATTGCTTTCGGCGACGGCGAGACATTATTTGGGAAAGTATTCGAGGGTCGTAAAAGGTACAATGTCATGATATTATGGAGGAATATGACACTTCCCCCCTTGAAAAAAAAGAAATTTTCATAAAGAAATTTCTTCAAAACAAATCCTTTAAGAAATACAATTATAAAAAAAACTAACGTAAAATAATATGAAGCTTAACTTAATATAAAGGTAGGAATAAAAAGGAAAGAGGAAAAAAAAAAAATGTAAACTAACTTATACCTAAGAATATACAAACATATCTTTTACTAAGACATTTTTATGGACGGTCTTGGGGTGACTGATCTTCGCATGGACATGGAATTCGTAGTGGATGTGGTTGCTTCATTGGAACTTAGAAGGTTATTTAGTTCAATCCCTTCGCCCATTTTTGTTCTGGCTTCTTCTTCTAGAATTCTTGATATGTTTTGACTTGTCCCTGGAGTGGTATTTATATTTGTATTGAAAAGCTTAATACAGCAGGAATCCGATATGTGCTTTGGGCTTTTAGTACAACAAAACATACTTTTAATGCATGATATTAATCCGCACCACTTAAGAAAATTGTACACTATTACCAAAAGAACAACTGACGCGATAAAAGAAATAATGATAATGAACCAATGAGAGTGTTGAATAATAAATGGCTTCTTCAATTCTTCATCCAGCAATTGGTCCAGTTGTCCAAGTTTGTGATTCGCAAACTGTAAATCGTCCAATTTGATATTGGAAAGTCTTATTGGTTGTAGTGTGATTGGTGTGTTGTTGAATCTGGCTTCTTTGGCATAGCAGCAATCGTCAAATGCAATATTGATATCTGAAATTTGTTTTGAAATATTCCGTGTAATGATTCCTGAGCTTTCCAAGATAATATTTTGAGTATAGCCTCTGCATTTGGGTTCCAAACTTAACAGCCCTGTTGATGCAATTTTTATATCTTCGATTGGAAAATTATCACAAGCCAGAGTAAGCTGTAAGGGCGTCGATAGTACGAAAAGCCAAGAGTTGTCGCTCAGTGGATGCCATATCTCGAAGTCTGCTTTGGAAGTAACGGTATGACAGTCAGCCGGGATTTTGGTAGAAAATGATGTAAACAATGCAACTTCGCACTTAGGAGGTTCTTGAATCCTTGTAGCTTGAGTGTTTTGGCAGATGAATTCCTCTTCTGTGATCCTTGTACACTTGGTAAGGTCTTTCATTTGCACATAACTAACCTTACTAATACTTATCAGCAGGTAAGGAAAATCAGGTAGGATATAGGAATGAATATCAGAAAAATTATGAGGTGTTGGAAGTGGCTATAATTTGAACAGATTGTAGGTCATTTCGTCAGTCAATGGAATTTCAATTGCAAAAATAATTATGTTATCAGAATGAAAAACTTTCAGTTTACTGATCTCAAAATATTTGTAAATAATTGAATAAGATATTGGGAACGGTAATTGAAGTCCGTTGTTCAATTTGATTTCCGAAAGTACATTTAATAATTGTTTTGGTGTTATAACTTTCGGATGTAGGATATTATGTCTGGCCATTGTTATAGCTGAGATTAATAAATCATATTCTTCGTTCAGATCTTCTAATATTTGTGTGAGTAAGGCAATATGTGAACTGATGACAAGTTTCAGTTTGTTTACGTGAATACGTTTATTGGTATCTGCTGAGAAGGAGTTGAAAATTTTAATATTAGAGTTTAGAGTTTCTTGATTAGATTTAAAATTTCGTATACTAGAATTAAAATTAGATATCGTACTAGAAATTATGCCAGTTTGTTGTTTCATCAAAAGTTGTGTATTTCTATTACTTTGAATTAGAGTTTTTATCGATTTGTCATAAAATTTAGAATCATCGGCATCAGGCATGCCAAATAGCCAATTGAATGCGTAAGAAGCACCATCAAAAATTCCTCTTTTAGTCTTTTTCGTATTAGTACCGATTATTTCGCTGACAACTTCAGATTTTCCGAGCAATTTATTAAACCGAGATTGGACGACTTTTTATTATCTTTGCATAGAAAATTTTCAGATTCAACAATTTCATTACTATAACATAGATCGAATGACTTTTTCAATAATCCAGAAATAAATTTTATTTTCTTTTAATATGCAGTTACATTAAGATGAGTAAATAGGACAAATTTAGAATTTGAAAGTTTAACTTGGCCAAGATTATTATAATAAAGACCGGCATGATCGTGGAGATTAGTAATGTGATAATTATCGCCTCTAACACAAACGGAAATGGAAGTTAGTACAATTAGGAACAGTAGATTAGCGTTATTAATCATTGTTGCTTTGATCTGAAACAAAAGGTTTTATCATATTAGTATGATACGTAATATTTTTTTTTCCTATTTGTAGTTGAATATTATTGTTATTGAAAACTTTAGTGACTTTATATAGGCCTTTAAAGTTAGCACTCAGTTTTTTATTTAGACCAGGGGAAATATGTTTATTTACAATGTAAACCATATCTACTATTTTATAATGATTTTTTTTCATTTTGTTATCGTAATAAGTCTTCGATTTTTCTTTTGATTTCAAGATGTTGTTACGTGCCTGTTCTTGAGTTATGTTAAGTTTGAGTTTTAGGTTGCCTATGTAATCGTCATATGAATATTTAAATTCGGGTCTGCTAGTTATAGAGCTTGGCAAAAATGGTTTGGATCCAAATAATAGTTCATATGGTGTATAGTTAGTAGAAGAGTGAGTATGTGTATTGTAAGCGAACATTGCAAAAGGTATAAATTCGTCCCAGTTGTTTTGTTTGTCGTTAATGTAGTGTTTTAAATAATCTTTCAAAGTAAGGTGTGAACGCTCCAAAGCGCCATTAGATTCAGGGTGGTAGGGTGTGCTTGTGACATGCTTAGTTTTAAATAATTTTACGAGTTCTTTTATTAAATTGGACATAAAATCAGTACCTTGATCAGATAAAATAGTTTTGGGAATACCGAATAAAGTTATAAATTTGCATAATTCATTTGATACTGTTATTGCTTCATGATTCGGTATAGGAATGGCATACGAATATTTCGTTAAATCGTCTTGCATCGTAAGGAGAAATCTAGATCCGTTTTCCGTAATTGGAAGAGGTCCAACTATATCAATAGCAAGTTTTTCGAAAGGCTTTTCGCTAGTTGTTGTTATCATCATAGGAGCTTTACTGGGTTTGAAATTTGTTTTGTTTATTTGACAAGAAGGACATTTTTTTATATATTTTTTTATGTCAGTTTTCATGTTCTGCCATTTATAACGTTCTTTTATCCTTTTATATGTTCTTGTAAAACCTGAATGTCCTGCTAGTTTTGAGTCGTGATTTTCTTTTAGAATTGCGGAAATTTCCTCTTTTGAACTAATAATATTTTTTTCTGAACTAATAACACATATTTTTATATTCGTGTCCTTGAAAAGATAGTGTATCATTTCAAAATACATTGGTTGTTTTAAATTTGGAGAATTTTTCGTTATGTCAGGTAAATAGAAGTATTTTATATTATCTCTGATTAGTTCAGTACGTAAGTTCCGGAGTGAATAAAAAACGTCTTTATAAGAAATATTTTCAAAATGAAAAGTCTTCACGAACATTAAATAGGATTTTTTATTGTTATTTTGTAACTTATAAGTTGAATATAATTCAAAGTTTGATTTAATGCTATCGTTGAAATCGAATTTGTTTTTTATGGACTCTGAAAACTGATTACTTTCGTCCAAATCAGTAGAGAAATAAACTGCGTTTGGAAAAAAATCGAATAGATTTCCATTTTTTATTTCAAGTTGCGGATTGATATCTAAAGTTTTGTAATGATATTCTATAAAATTTTCAAAGGTATCATTTTTAGAAATAATGTTGATATTTAGACATCGAGATAAAGCATCTGCGTTAGTATTAAACTTTCCTGGTTTATGAATAATCTCAAATTCGTATTCATTAAGTAATAATCCCCATCTAATCAGTCTACTTCCGGGATTTTTACAGTTTAAAAGCCAAGTGATTGATTTATTATCGGTTACAATTTTAAACTTTCTACCATATAGGTAGCATCTAAAATGTTTAATGCTCCAAATTATTGCTAATAATTCTTTTTCCATAGTTGTATAATTTTGTTCGGCAGAATTTAACGTACGACTTGCATATGCTATAGGTAGGTCCTGCCCGATCTCACCTTGACTTAAGACCGCACCAATCGCATAGTCTGAAGCGTCGGTCGTCAAAATAAATTCTCTTGAAAAATCTGGATATTGAAGTAAAGGTTCATTTATTAGAATTTCTTTAAAGGTGTCGAAAGATTCTTGACATTCTTGAGACCAAATAAAAGCAACATTTTTCTTTAGAAGATTAGTCAATGGTTTAGCAATTTTTGCAAAATTGTTGATAAATTTACGATAATATCCAATTAAACCTACTGTTTTTTGATTTTTAGGAATGGGAAAGTTTTTTATTGCTATAGTTTTTTCTGGTTTTGGTTTTACTTCTGATTCAGAAATGATATGACCGAGATAAGAGATTTCTTTACGGAGGAATTCACATTTGTCGGGTTGTAACTTTAAATTATTATTTCTGAGTCTGTCGAAAACCGCTTCAAGACGTGAGACATGTTGATTTAGATCTGATCCATAAATAACTATGTCGTCTAGATAAACGAAACACTGTAACCCTTGTAAACCAGTAAGAACTGCATTCATTAGTCTTTGAAAACAAGCGGGTGCATTTTTTAATCCAAAAGGCATTCGATTAAATTCCCAGTGACCTAAAGGTGTAGTGAAAGCGGTTTTTGGTTTATCTTCTTCTCTCATTGGAATCTGATGGAAACCAGAAGCCAAATCGAGTGTGGTGAAATATTTACTATGGCCTAATTGATCTAAAATTTCTTCGATATTTGGCATTGGATATGCATCACCAACTGTAACTTCATTCAATTTTCTAAAATCAACCACTACGCGCCATTTTTGTTCCCCCGAAGCGTCCATTTTTTTTGGTACTACCCATAGAGGGGCAGACCAAGGCGATGCAGACGGTTGAATTATTCCCTGTTGTAACATTTCATTGATTTGTTTATTAACTTCGGTTTTATGAATTTCTGGGTATCTGTACGTTTTTGTATGAATGGGCTTAGAATCAGAGATGTTTATTTCATGTTTAATAGTGTTAGTACAACCAAGGGTATCTCCAGGTAGAAAGAAAATATCTTCATAATTTTCACAAAGATTAGTTATGAAGCTCTTTTCTTCTTGGTTTAAATGGTCTAATCTAAGATTTTGTTTCAATAGTTGGCTCCTATTTTTAATAAAATTATTTTCAGTACTTTGTTCCGAAGCAAAATAACAGTAGCTTTCTTTAGGAATCTGTTCTAAATAGATTGAAATAGGTTTTAATTGAAAATCAATTACTTTTGAGTTTAAGATTGTTGCAAAAGCTTTAGTATTTGAATTTACTTTAGTCAATGCTCGGGATAAATAGATTCCCTTAGATATTTCCATATCTGGTATGATCCCTTCTTTTATTTCCGGGTTTAGAACGTTGATTTCTATTATTGTTTCCGTACGAGATTTGAAAACAAAATAAGAACCAGTGTTAGGATTAGCGTTTAATCCGATAGGGATTTGAAATGGCAATGAGTTTAGAGATAGAGTTCGTTTTTTAAAATCGATTTTTGCGTTTTTATCTTGAATAAAATCCAATCCAATTAGACCGTCATAAGGGAAGTTTGTAGCCTGATTTAGTATGTGGAATTTTATGTTCAAAATCTGATTGTTAATGTTAAAAGGAATAGTGGTAGTTCCAACTGTTTGAATTGGAGAATTAGGACAGAGTCCATGAAGAGATATTTTTTCTGAAGGAACAAATTTAGTTATCTCAGGATTGAGGTTGTTGGCTTTTATCAATGAGCAGCTTGCACCAGTATCAAGTAAAAATCGGAGTTTTTTGTTTTGATTTTTTGAATATTTACTTTCTAGTTCAATGAAACTTGAGCTATTTTCAGCAAGAAATATTGTTAGTTCTCGTCGTTCTCGAACACCGTTAAAGTTTTGAGATGATCCTCCAGTGAGGTGTTCGTCATTGGAGGAGCGTTGTAGTTTAAAGAATTTGAATGACTTGGTTGATAATTTGGTACATTAGAATTGTATAGAATTGAATTAACGTTCGCGTTCTGCCTTGAATTCGTATGAGGTGAGTCGCGAAAAACTGGATTATGATTTGTCGAATTTCGATAAGGTCTTCTATTAATTTGATTGCTCGAGTTTTGGTTTAAGTTTTGAGAATTAGAGTTTTGATTCCTGTTATTATGTTGATAGTTTGAGTTTTGGGAATTAGAGTTTTGATGAGATTGGTTAGTATGCTGTCGATTAACATGGAAATTCATCGAATTATTAGATCTTCCTGCATTATTATTATATTGTCTTTTTCTACATTCTTCAATAACATGCCCTTGTTTTTTGCAGTAACGACAAAATATCTGATTATTCGTAAACAAAGTTCTTACGTTTGCATCATGATTTCTTGTTTTGAAACAATTATTTGTAGAATGCGAGTTGTTTTTGCAATTTTTGCAAAACTGAGTTGAACTGCGCGACATAGCCACAGCACGTTCTTCAGAAATAGCTGCACTATACGCAGAATTAATCGAATCAAAATCTTTCCATCTCAACATTCGCGAAATTTCGGGTTTCGAATGATAAATAAATCTATTTAAAGCAATTTCGTTCAACATTTTCAGTTTTCCAGGAATCTCTTCCGGTTCTGTGCAATTTTGTTGAGTAGTAGATATCAATCGCGAGTTAATTGTTTCCAAACGTTGAAAAAAGTCTTTCACTGATTCGTTAGGACTTTGTTTGCAATTATTTAGCTCTTCCATTAATTGAACGTAATGTTTTTTGTCTTGATATAAAGTTTTTAAAGCGTCTTTTAAGGTATCCCAATTATCAAAGTTTTGGGTAGCTAACTGTTCTTTAGCTTTGCCACCGATTCGAGATAAAATAAAACATAAAAGAGGATTTTTCTGATCGTCCTGTGCTAATACATTGGCATTATTACAATTCGCTAAAAATTGCCCTAATTCAAGACGATTGCCATCAAAACTATTAGGTATTAGTTTGCATAAAAAATCTACGGAAAACCTACCATTATTTGGGTTGGAATTTGACGAAGGAAGTTGATTAAAAATGTTTTGAAAAGTTTCTAATAATATTGTTTGTAGGTCTGGGTTTACGGCAGGAGGAGTCATAGTGGCATATAAGTATTAATAAAGGAGTTAGACAAACAAAAGTAACCTCATTAAGAGACAAAAATCACTTACCAAAAAACTTGAAAGCTAGTGGTTACACAACAACTGTGATTCAATCCAATACTGGTCAACGCTGATGATAGCTTTGGCTGACTATGGTATGTCTTGAATCTTTGTATCCAAATCCTGCTGGATCTTGCTAGATACTTCTGAATCGTACCGACCGCGCCAAAATCTGTTGTGATCCTTCAGTGTTTTGCCTTGGTTAAAACTACTTTTGTTTTTGGTTTGAAACTTGTAGCTTTATTAGGTAATGGAATATAGAATGAAATGGAACTACAGCAAAAGTAAGACTTATTTTAGAGAGAGTTTTAACAAAGTGTGTTACTACGACTGAAGCTGTCTTAAGACTGTCTTCTTGCTTCACTAGATCTCTTACAAATCGACCTTTACATCCCTTCTAAAACGTTTCTAAAACCTACATAATTACAACTGGAAAACCCTAAATAAATATTGGCAATAAATGACAGTCTGTTCGCCCAAAGAATGACCAATAAGGATATTTGGGAATTTTGGGGTTTATGGTGGACAAATGTTTAATTTATTTACATACAATATCTTTGGGTTCTTTAACAGAAAGTCTGGGTCATATAATAATATTGCTTTCGGCGACGGCGAGACATTATTTGGGAAAGTATTCGAGGGTCGTAAAAGGTACAATGTCATGATATTATGGAGGAATATGACATTTTGTTTCCACCAGTCTAACCTAGTCTCATTAAGATAAGCTTAACTAAGCCCAGAAATTTCTAGGCTTATTCCTCCCTCAACATGCGATGATCAGCGCAAGCCATTTAGCCCAGGATTATTAGGAGTTAAACACAAAATTTTTCATAACCAGCTAAAAATTGGTATACGAGTTCGATTTATTGTCTGAAATAACATGCTAAAACTCCCCGCGCTTCCCCCGCTTGCTTCATGAGATATTGGCTCCCCACTCCCTAGCCCATTCAAGGGCACGCGCTGCTTTCTGGGTAAGCGTCTCAGCCAGCCTACAGCAACAGAAAAATAGGTATTTCAAAAGGCAAATTATTTTCAAAGAAATAGATATTACTTTTAATTTGCAAGGTTCATAGTTCAAGTTCATAGAGATTGTAGGCAATTCTTGAACTAATAATTATTCTCCCATGTTTTATAAAGCTCTATCAGAGAATCACAGAAATGATTTTAGATACATTTCACAAACAAGTAAGTTTGTGATAAAGAAGTCGGAACAAATTCAGTAGATATAGAGCTGAATTGAGTGATCCCAGACTGATGATTGTCTAGTATCAGCTACAGTTTTCCACGGCTCGACGGCTGGTCATATGGTAGTTTATCCAGTTTTTCCTATTTCACGCCTCATGCGTCTAGTCCTTTCTTCTCAGAGCCTCTGGCCATGTTGCTTTTTGTGATTCCTGTCATGGTCTTGAGTTTGGGACTAATCTTGTCTACCTTCCATTATTCATTCGAGCCACATGATAATATATTTTTTCAACAGCATTTGTGTTTTTTTTTTCCAATCTCCTCGTTCGGGCGCCTATCTCTCGAAAAACATCTGTTCCTCTATCAAAATAGAGTAGGTATATTATTCCTAACCAATAGCAGTGGTCTACCTTAATATTTATATAAATTGATGAATACGTAAGAATTTTTTCAAGGTATAGTTTCCATTTTATTGATTGCAAAGAAGTGTTTCCTGAACTTGAGACATAATCTATGTGTTGATTAAATGGTAAATGAGAGTATTTCATAAAAGTGAAATCCCAAGAATATTTTCATGATGTCAGAAGCGATATTGAAAATACAAAAAGTCAGAACCCAATGTGGACCACTATCCAGAGGTGGTGATCACTATTTCTTGAAGGCCAGAATCCTCTTTTCTTGTCAGAGACAAAGTTGGTATCAGCATACAAAGAAGAGATAAGAGAAGAGATTGACCGAATACACAAAAACATACAATTTCATTATCATCATAGGCGATCACTCGATAACGAGTATATCTTCTATTCTATTCTTATTGTTGTCGATTGTGCGTTTTCTGATGGAGATATAGACCAATTCTGTAGCGGCACACTCTTCCATAGTCATGGCACACCCAGCCTCTATTCTGTCGCTCCTTCCCACGGTATCTCTTTTCGGTCTCGTCTCTGCATCGCTGTTCTTCTTAATTGCTGGTATTGATGCCGCACTTTGCCATATTCTCCTTATGAATATCTTTGTAGCGTTTTTGTTGACCTCCTTGAATTCGTTTTTCCTTTTTCTGTAGAGTCGTGGAAGACGTGTTTCGGGCATTCGGACGAGTGAATGTGACGTACCTAATGCTATACAATACATCCACAATTTCATTCATACAATTATTTGATTTCGCTTTATTCAATAAAACGTTTAATTGATAATAATGCAGATTTTTTATTCTCTACATTTTACTTTTTCCGTATCTTTCACATTTGAGTTGGTAGCCCTAGAGCCTAGAGGTTCGAAGTCCAAATCCCTACCCTTTAGAACTGCTGATCTAAATGTAAAACACGCAAAAACGGTAAAGAAGGGACATCAAAATGTACAGAATAAAAAATCTATTTGAAATTATGTCTACACCCGCGCGCTGCGTCTTAAAGGGAGTGTGACCAAAAAATGAAAGTTTTAGTGCAAGAAAATCCAAGAATAAATATTTAAACCGCATCTTGCTATGATGGTCCGTTTTCGAGTTAGGGAGGTTTAAAGTTACAACTACACTTTATTTTTTCCCAAGATAGATTTTGACATTGAAAATTTTGAAAGATAAACAATAACACTTGACCCTGATTGGTCGCAAAATGAGGTGTTTCTGCAGGTTGACATCAGGTTTACAATAGCGACATTAGCGGCATTGTTTACGTTTCAAAGTTGACAATGCCAAAATCTATTTTGGGAAAAAAATAAACCATAGGTGTTTGTGACGGCACACTGGATTATCAGGCACAGTATTAAGGCGTGTAGGAATTTTCCAAAACAAAAGACAATTAATTGCAACCACTCAAAGTATAGGGTACGGTTCACTGACGACTGAACGAACAGAAGAATACGATTTCGGCGGTTGTGACGTCACAAGTTCCTGCATAAATTATCTTTCCAAGGAATTTTCTCGGAAACTATTTTGAATACCTATAGGAGTGCGGTTTTCACGAGAGATCGTAGATTTTCTTTCTTGATTTAAGTAGCTTAAGTCGTTTTTTAGGGTCACACCTCGTTTAAAAGAAATGATGTTGCGGTTTTAAGGTAAGGGGGCATCAGGGGTAAATAATTTTTCGTGAAAAAACAGTCACACTCAACAAATTAGTTGTCATGCTTCGAAGAATTTCACAAATCTACCTCTTTACGCGGACAACGTTGAATAGCAGTAAGTTGCAAAATAAACACCCTGTATAATTCAATATCTCATGATGCAAGCGGGGGAGGGTTGGGGAGTTTTAAATGACGACTCAATATTACACCTAGAATAAGTGTACCAAATTTCAGCTGGTTATAAAGCATTTTGTGTTTCTGGCTAATTTTCACCTAAAAATCCTGGGCTAATTTGCATAATATGCTTTTGTTTACATAACAAACGTTGAAATTGAATTGAGATAAAATTAGAATTTTGTCAATTTTCTAATTTCTGGTGTACCTAGTTCGCGTTTTTTTTTTTCCTAAAGCCTATTTTTTTCGGCCACAGAGATACTGTGGTGTACTGTACGGTGTTTTTTTTTTTTTTAATTTTCGATTATGTTCTTATCTTTTGATGTTAACGATAATTATCAGCTCTTTTTCCTTTATTATTTAGTTTGGTGTCCGGCTTTTTTTGGATAAACTCTCCCTGCTTGTTTCCTATTCCCCGACTCCACGCTGCTCTAGGCACTTTCGTGTTCGTTCACACGCAATGCAGGATAAACTACCAATATCTAAACCTCTTCTCTGTGAAATAAATTGAACCTGGGACAACAGCAACAACTATTATTATTAATAATTATAATCTTGAAAAATTAGCGGGAAGCGTCGAATGACGGATAACATTGACACGACTAGTGTAAAAATGAAAAGTACGCAAATCTTTCACCTGAAATGCAATGTTGCCACTGGCGCCGACTACATGGGGGCATCGGGGCTGGTGCACCCATGAGAGCTCACATGGGGAATGCGGAAGTACAAACCACAAACCACAAACGTGTTTAATGGTCATTCCAACGGTGGTTCAGCTGTAAGTACTTGGTATTTGGCTTACTTTTTACTTACTTTTTGATTTTGTTTTTCTTCTTCTTGTACCTTTTTCTTCAACTGTATAGTGTATCCCATTATGGAAGTACATATAAGGGATATCTCAGAATCTCAGTTGCTATTGGAGTTAGAAGGATGCGGTTTTCGCTCGGGTTTTCGGGAACGTTAGCTACTCTTCTGTCAAATGAAAGATGCCGTTAACAAAATTGTCCTCGCCTTTTCGTTCTAAAGACACCCTTTGTATCTCCGCTCTCTCATAAGTGATCGAAAACGTGACAACGGGTTTCTATAGATATTTTTACGTAGATTCCAGAAGCATTGTCAGTGTTTCTCTAAAAGTGATAGTTTTTGAATTATGAATCAAACATACGTTATTTCAAATGAGACACCCTATATATAATAAATTCATTGGATAGTTTTGCTTTTGCTGATTGCAATTCAATCAAAATTCGATACCTTTATCTCTGACAGTTTTCGAGCAGAAAAAATTTATCTGTTTTTGTCATGAGAAACTGACTTGAATTGTTCAAGTAGCAAATTCCACGAAAGTCAGAGTTAAGTTTAAGTATTTACTTAAACTTGCGTACTTGAAATGACATTTACGTAGAAATACTTCAAAAAATTATTTAAGTATTTTTTATTTCAAGTATCATTTCAATTAAACTAACAAATTAAATTATTGCTATCGATAATCTTAAAGGGGATGTGACCCAAAAATAAAAATTTTAGAAAAAAAATCCAAGAACGAATTTTCAAGCCGCACTAGGTTTCGACCAACCGTTGCGAAGATACCGCCACTCCTAGCACTGTGACGTCATATGCACAAACTAAGTCTGACAATATTAGCTGTGTTCCCACCGACATGAGAACCGTTCCAGAAGCAGCAATTTCCAGTTGCTCACCTAAGTTGAACGTTCATCCTACTTGACAAATGAATTGATCGACTGGAAACTACCGTTTTAGGACGTTTCTCATATCGGTTGGAACAGAGCTATTATGGACATTATCTATTGTTTTTGCGTTCTCACACCTATTGCTGCGTCAGTGTGTTTATGACGTTACACGATGAATAAACAAAACTTTATTTAGTCGTCAAGTAAATTTTAAAGCATTTAAAAATACTTCAATTAAAAATATTTACTTCAAGTAATTTCACTGGTACTTAAGTAATTTAATATCACTTAAGTACAAATTTTCAAAAGCTTTCAAGTAAAATATACTTGACTGATATTTTAAGTATAAAGTACAAGTAAAATTTGAAAAACTTGAAATTGCAAGTACAAGTACCAATGTTTGGATTAGTACTTAAGTCAAATACTTAAGTATATTTTTGTACTTAAGTATTTGCTTCAAGTATTTAAAATACTGAGTATTTTAAATACAACAGCTCTGTTAGAAAGAGACCTTCCTCATTTTCCTTAAGGTACAAAGTCCTTTTCTGAAACATTATTCCTTATGACAAAAACAAACAGGATGGAGATAAACCTATAAAACGAGCTATTAATCCAAGGTGTCTCATTTGAAAAAACCTATGTATGGTTCATTATCCAAAAACTGTCACTTCTAGAGAAAAACTGACTTTGCTACTGGAATCTACGTAGAAAGATCTATAGGAACCCCCGATGTCTCCTTTTCGATCACTTATGAGAGAACCGAGATACAAGAGGTGTCCCAAAATGCAACTTTTTCAAAAACACCTTGTATCTGAAAAACGAAAAGGGCAATGACAATTTTGTTGACGGCATCTTTTTAACAGAAAAGTAGCCAACGTCCGCGAAAGCGGCATCCTTCTAACTCTAATAGCAACTGAGATATCCCTTATGTATGTACAACCAAAATGGGATACTGTGTTAATATAAATAAAAATAAATACATTAATACCTAGTACAATAAAATGCAAGTTTCATAAGACGTCATTTTATCGCACGAGCCCTATATTAGAAAACGAGCCGGAGTAGGGTTTCCATAAAGGTTTTTCGAAATTCAGGACAAAGGAGTCGAGAAATCCGGACTTCGCCGAAATAGCCATTTATGCAACAAGTGTGTAAAGTGAAAGACAAGTGCGACAAAATTCACATTCGTGAAAAAAGGTTTACTATTACTTTACACAATTATTGCATGTACAAAAAAATTTCACTACCAATAAAATATGTAGAATGAAAAAATAGATTTAGACAAATACTTTACGTATGTATACTACTAGTACGTAAATCGTAAAGTGGAGTAATTTACTAGAAAAAAATTAGCGTCCACATCTGTTATTGGATGTGCAATAAGGACAAGCAGTATTTAAATTACCCTTATTTTGACATCTGCGCATGCGCATTTGGGTTTGAAAATAAGGATTCCCTTAATAAGGTTACTGCTTGTCTTTATTTGTGTATGGTTAGTGCGAGGCAGTAAACTTCCCTTATTTCAATATTTCTGACATTTTTGACGACTTTGACGTTTCGCTTTTCCACCATGACGTAATTTCACTATAGAATTTGTTTTTTACAATAGTTTTTCATTTTACTGTAGCAACATCAAAAAATGGGGTATCAGCAGAAAATCACAAACAAAAATAAACACTTTTTGAGGTTGAAATTTATAAACATAGCTCTCAGCCACAACTCTCAGCTGTCAAAATTATGAATACAAAATAAGGTAATACTCTAACACCTACTACAGTCTTCCAATAACTGTTATTTTCTGGGAAAAATAGTGCTGATGCACTAATAAAATAACGTAGATCCTTATTACTACAAGACAGTATTTAATAGTTCCAATAACTCTCTAATGACATTACTTCACTTCACGCAGTAGTGTGTGAAATGAATTATTTTATGTACTAATGCGTGAAGTAAAATTTTACGTCTTTTGAATAGTGTGTAAACTGAGTGAGTACGAGTGTTTCCACGATCTCCAAGTTCTCCGGACATTGTTCCGAATTCCGGCCGGACTTCCCCGGACACCCTAAAAACCCAAACATGTTCGGGTAAATCCGGACGTATGGAAACCCTAAGCCGGAGGCGAGTTTTCTAAAGGGCGAGTGCGATAAAATGTCTTATGAAACGAATATTTTATACTATTTTTTCTATTTAGGTATTGTTTAATTTTAAAAAAAAATAAAATTTCTTTGAAATTTCATTCCTTAGATTAGGGAGGGGAGAGGATACCGCGCACTGGTTTAACGCAATGCTAGGCTTTTGTTACATCAATTGACCGACCGCCATTTTATTTGTGGCAAACGAGCTTCTGTGGCAGTGTTGATATTTTGTGATTTTGTGACTAAAAAGTTTTAATATTTGACTAAATTTTGTGCTAATAGACATGGTGAATTGTTGTGCTTTTCAGTGTAAAAGTCGTAGCGAGAAAAAGGAGCCGGGAGTATCTTTTCACAGGTAATTAATAAACAATGCATAATAAAACCATCATTATACAGGCGCTTTTTTTATATTTGGGGACAGATTTTATACATGCCCTATAAGTATCATATTATACTGGGTGTAAGCAAATTACGGGACTAAATATAATTCCCTATTTTAAATGTTTCGATTGAAAAATCAATAATTTTGTTAATTCGATCTGTCAAATCCTTTGAATCTACCAGTGGCGTAAACCATTTAAATACTAGATTTTGATTTAAGAAAGTCCTAAAAACTAATTAAGAGCGAATAAACTGATTATTTCCTAATTTACGCCCCAAAATACGTATATCCTGAAAAAATCGTAAATTTTGGCGTGGTGATCAACCATTTAGACATTTACCGTTTTAACTACGTATGATTTTGTGAAACGCCACTGGCCTAAACGGTCTTGGGCCAGCCGGTAACACACAGGCTTGACGGTCTCTCTTTTCTTGTCTAAGCCCGGTATTCATAGTGCCTACTTGAGTGCTGAGGATTCCTTAAAGGTTTCCTTGGCAGTAAATTGTCTTTCAGAGTCAAAATTGTCAAGGCGTCCTTATCGCAGCTCATGCTTATTTTGTCACATTTCCTTCCTTGACTTGAGGAATGTCCAGAGGTCCCTTGAGGCTGGTTTTCTAACCTATTTGTGACAGAATGTGAACTTAATTGATACGTATTGTACGTGAACTGTATATTGATTCAGCTAGTGCAGGCACCGTGGTGGAATGGTGGAAAAAGCAGTATTGAATTAAACAGGCATTAGCATGCATTAGTTAGTTGATAAATCACCGCATCCGTGGCATTGCTGAATTTAGCCACACGAGGGTTGTGCTGCGGAGGCCAAGAAGGTTTATTCGAGACATGCAGAATCCATTAGAATTCTAAATTAAAGAAATAGCCAATCTTTCAAAGTAAAGTTGAAATTTGATTTCAAAAGAATACACAAAGTCCTCCTCCACAAATTACTTTGATCAATTTAAAGCGCCCTACATGTTTCGGGGCTAGAAGACCTCTTCATCAGGGGCCATGGGCGCCGCCAGGATTAGTTTCAGGGAGGTGCATACGGGCAGTGGCGGCGCGTGGATTGTTATATTGGTTCCAATTACTAATTTGAGAAGGTGAATGCCCAACGCAGGAGCTGCCGGATTTTTCCGGGTGCGACGTCCAAAAACGGTTATTTTGACTTCACAGATATCATTTTTTTGGTTACTTTTTTATCCGCGTGTTCCGTGAGCGTACGAAAAAGTACTTTTTTGTACGCTCACGGCCGGACAAAAAAGTGACGTCACAGAATTTTCCTAGATTTCATCGCTTTGAACACCTTTTGCGGAAAAAATAGCATGTTTTATTAGGAGAAAAGCACTTTTCGTGGCTCGTCTAAAATTGACTGCCTCACTACGTTCGGCCATCAAACATTTAGTCTTGCCACAAAAAGTATCACTTTTACTCCTAATAAAACAATATACTATTAGACCGTCAGATAGTGACAGATTTAGGTGCCCCATTTTCGCATACAAGCCTCGAAGAGGGTTGAAAAGTACTTCGATGTTGAGTAGAATGAAGTAAAATTCACGAGTCGCCCCTGGGGATAAAATATGGAAAATTCGGTCATCGTCACTTCCCCGAAAAACATATTGGCTTGAATGGCCCACTACTCAAGCCAATATGTTTGTCGAGGTAGTGACAGTGACGGTGGACGTTTTCATACTTCCAATAGGCTTGTGTGCAAAAATCTGTCCAACTTTCGATTTTTTCTTACAAGATAAAGCCCTTTTTTCAACCCTTCAGCCACCTGCAGCACTCAAGCCTTTGGTTTTCCGAAGCTAGGTTTTTAATAATTAATCATTTAGTGAACACGGCTTGCATGGAAATATGAGCAACTGACACCTTTTATTTCGATTAAGGAAAATCGAATTTTCCATATTTTATCCCCAGGGGCGACTCGTGAATTTCACTCCATTCTACTCAACATCGAAGTATTTTTCAACTCTCTTCGAGGCTTGTATGCGAAAATGGGGCACCTAAATCTGTCACTATCTGACGGTCTATATTCTAAGTGATTAACCTTGGTTTCCACCAACCATTTTAAGGGAGCCCTAACGATAAGTATTCCCTAAAATGACATTTTTACATGGAGAAATGTCAGTTTAAGGCATACCTATCGTTAGGGCTTCCCTAAATTAGTTGGTGGAAATGGCCATTATGGCCATTATGGCCATTTCCACTAACTAATTTAGGGAAGCCCTAACGATAGGTATGCCTTAAACTGACATTTTTCCATGTAAAAATGTCATTTTAGGGAATACTTATCGTTAGGGCTCCCCTAAAATGGCTGGTGAAAACGGCCATAAGTAAGTTATATGATGTTTTCACGTCGGTGGAAAGTGGCACCAGCAGTGGCGGATCTAGGGACGAGTGGCTCTCAGGGCAAAATATATTTGGGGGCCCCTAGGCCTAACCTATCCCTTGAGCAGTGGCGTACCCAGAAAATATGTTTGGGGTATGGGGGAACCCTACAAAGGTTGTGGCTTGTGTCTGAAATTCTGAATAAAAAATTGACGTGTCAGGGTGCCACGCCATGATGTCAAATTTCATTTGTATGTACGTAAAAATACAGTTTTGGACGGGCGGCCTAGGAGGAGACCTGGACCGATACTCTCCCTTGGGTGCGCCACTGCCCTTGAGTGTCACGTAAAAAGTAGGATAATAAAAATGCGGCCTGGAAATAGTGGTGAAAAATCAAATCACTAGGTCTGTTCCAACACAACAGGAAACCGTACAATGTACCGTCACGATTCTGCGCAAAGCGTAAAATTTGTGCGTAGAAACTGAAATGCGTTTACTGAGTGGTTTCGAAACCGTTCATGGGACGGTTTTTGACGTGTTGGAACAGACCTAATATATAGACGGTTGGGTCGGTCTGTGTTTCTCGGAGTTATGGTTGGATATATTCGAAATATTTCGGAAGCACGCTCAGCGTTGCCAGATGCTCTCAACCTCAGAAACGTATATTATTAGGCATGGGCGGTATAGCGATAATATTTTAGAAGATAGGACTTGAGTTCCTATTTAATGTAGCCTAATTAAAATGTTATTATATTTGATTTGCATGTATGACATTTTTTTCTACATATTCGAAATTTTCCGCAGCATCGTGGGACCCTTTTGGACCGTGGGCCCCTGGGCGGCGCACAGAACTGCCCGGTGATATGTCCGTTCCTGGGCACAGGCGTCTCGCAATTTAATCCTTTTTCCGGGTAATCAAATCGTAGAAGTTGAAGAAATTTGTATCAATAAACTAGAATTTAAGCAAATTCGAAATTCCCTCCATTCTACAGGTGGATGGCGCGAAATAAAAATAAAATAACCGGATCCGAGCCGGAAGTGACCCGAGGAATGTCGCGGGGAACAAAGAGTGCGAGGAGAACATCGTTTCTCGTTTCGCCAATTTTCTCAAACAGTAACTATTAAAAAAAAAGAATAGAATAGAAATAATTTTTTCAATGTATTTCTGACAGGGGGTGCAAGTGCACCCCCTTGCACCCTGCTGCCGGCGCCCATGTCAGGGGCTATCGCTCACATATTACAAAGTATTTTAGGTCGCTAGACTCCGCATTTGGCAGAGGAAAAGGAACAGAAAGTTGAAACATTGAAAAGTTAAGACATTAAAAAAGACAAATGTAAAAAAAATCAAAAAATTAATAGATTAATTGTATAATATAATTTTATTTTTTCTTTAATTTTTAATAATAATTGACTTCACTACGTAATATTTTGTCAATTATTATTTTTATATCGCGAAACAACTCCATGGTTGTGGGTTATTATCTACAAAATGGTCAAGGAACTACAAGTTTTATCCCCAGGCAGCCTGTTTTTCCTCCAGTAATACGGCGTCTATTTCTTTATTTTCCACTATGACTCTGTGCTAAGCTACCATCTGGACCAGGAACATTTTCTCTCGGTGTACTTGGTCGCCATAATTACTTGTGCATGAATTTCACAAAAAAATCACTATTTCTACAGCTATAGCTTGTTAATATATGATTCTATGCGAAAGAGTATTGAACCATATATCAACAATGACAACCTAATAGCATGGCAATAACAATAGACATTTCGTAGAAAGCGGTGTTGTCAGCTGCAAAACTTAAGACGAGGCTTCCTTCAATAAGAATTCTTTAATTCGCAACTATGAAACGCCAAAGTCACAAACCACAAGGCGACATTCAAGTCGCAAGGGGTCCTTAATTTGAGGTGTGACTGAGAATACGGGCCTAAGTTTCATTCTCATATTTCCTGATTTCATATGTTTAGGTTGATAACACTACATGCCAAATATAGAAATCTTCTATCAGCGATTTCGATTTGTAGAATAAGTGCAAAAAAAATATATCCCCATCCTTATATTTTACATGCTTTTAGAAAAAGACGCGGGATACACTCAGTGCGCACTGATTGACAAATGGAAATCGCCATAGGTCTGTTTCTGCAAAAATCACAAACCAGTCGGAGTGAATTTCATTGGTTGAAACTAGTTTTCTGACTGTTTTCAACCAATGAAATTCGCTCTGACTGGTTTGTGATTTTTACAGAAACAGACCTCATATAAAATCGCGAATGACAGTTCGATGGCCATCAGTCAGCCAGTGTTACCAACTTCCGATAAGTAAAAAAGGAGTGTGACAAAGAGCCAGCGTTGCCAGACGTACGACAGGTGTGGTATTTGTACGACAGTTCGGGGCATGTTCGTTACAAGAAAATCAATGCGTACGGTAGTACGGTAATGTACCACAGTTTTGAAATCTTGGGTTGAGTGGGTAATATTTTATGGTAATATCTACCTTTCTAAATTCTCCTTTTTGCTTATGAATGTTAGCCAAATTGGGAAAAAAATGTAGAACAGAGTTGCTTGGAAACAGTCTATAAGGCAATTTTTCGCGAGAATAATCAAGCATAATCGATTTTGCTGGATTATGTGATGTGTCAATTGTGTCATACTCTCCTTACTCCGTCGGGGACCAAGAACACCTAATTTCTTCTGTGAGAACAGACCGAAAATCATTTTTTCTATATTCAAAATCGACGAAAAAATAAACTCATAGCACAGCCTGAATCGCGAGCATTCCATCGAGGTCTGCGGGTGACGTCATCGTTATAATCTGTTGATAGTGACGTCACTCGCAGGCCCAAAAGTTCATGGGGAGGGAGTTATAGGGGAGTATGACACAATTGACACATCAAATAACCCAGCATAATCAGATTATGCTTGATTATCCTTGCGAAAAATTGCCTTATAAGCTTGAGAAAGTTGAGCATTTATCAATGTTCGAGGATTATCCCGATAGAAATTTTCTTGTCAGGAATTTTCATATTAAGTTAGCAATTATTGTCAACGTTACAAAAGAATCTATTTCCAATTTGACTTATTATCCACAAAGTATTTTAATCGAGATGACTTTAGTAAATTTATTAAATAGTTTTATTTGATTTCCGGACACTCCCGTTGCTGTAATTTTTAATGCAAGGTCTATTTCCAAGTTTTCAACATTTTGCGCTCTCAAAAAATCATATTTTTTAAGTAAATATATACCTGCTAAAAATATAAAATAATGTGTACCACAAGTATTTGTGGCGCGTACGTCCCTGTACGACAGTTTTTGAGCATTGTGTACCACCACGTACCACACTTTCATATTTAGAGTCTGGCAACACTGCAAAGAGCTTCTATTCGAAACTACTTTTAGTGTCGAAAAAACTTCGATATGCACCAAAATAGAAAAATGTTTGTTTAAAATTTATACTACCTATCCAGGCATACGGGGGGGATAAAATCGTATACAAAAATTGAACGAGGGTTGCTCTAGTGCTGCCCGAATTTAGCAATCGGAAACACTATAAAATAGACGTTTTTGGGCGTGGCATCCGAAAAAAAATTTTCGCCCACCCCCTTTCCCTATAAACAAATGTATAAAGTTATTTATTATTATCCTGCACCCATGAGGACTTTCAAAAGTCGGCGCCGCTGTTTTGACGCACGAGCCGAAGGCGAGTGCGACAATCACATGAGTGAAAAAAGTTGCTTTACGCAATATACAGGGTGTTCCATTAAAAAGATTGGAGAATTTCGATGTTTAAACATAGATTTTTTTACTCGCCTTCTATGAGTGTCAAAAAATATTGCACGAACCAAAAAAAAAATTAGGCCAAGAGAAGTCGAATGGTGCAAACTGCAAGTAGCTGGCATACCTGGTTTAAAAATTATGAGCATTTGAAATGGGTCACTCTCGGCTGGGACACTCTGTATTCAAATGTTAATTTGGAAAGAATTTTTATTTTTCCTTACTTTCTTTTGTAAACATTTGATTTTCTTTATCTTGAGCTTCAGGGATAAAACTAAAATGAAATACAATTTAGACCAACAAATGTTTTATTAATTTATTTATACAAATGAACATCATTTTTTTATTATAAAAAAATACTTATTTGGCCTAAAAAATGACTCTTACAATGAATAGAGCCAAAAGAAAATAACAATGAAAAATATAATAAACTAAATAAATGCTTTTTCTACCACTAAATAATTATAAAGACGAATGTACCAAAAAAAGAACGCACAAGAATCTTGTGTGAATAATAAAAATTTTAATAAAAATGCAATTTAACCTAAACTTTTGGGCAAAATTACCTTCAGGTTTCCATTCAATCTATAAAAGAAAAATTGAGCAAAACAAAATCTAAAAGAAATAAAAAATAAAAATAAAAAAAAAATCAAAACAAAATAGATTAACCCTTTTTGTTTTTTTTTTTCCATGTAAGGGCTAAAAAATGATCCTAATACTAGTTATAGTGCGTTACTTTCAAACTAATCACAAATTAAGTTTCTGCTAATTAATGTTAGTTAACAAGCGACTGATTAACACCCCTGATAAATCAAATCACAAAATACTTAAAAAAAAAACAAAAAAAAGAAATATGCAAGTATTTTTTTGGCTCACTGAATTCAGTAAATTTTCCAATATGAATAAATTAACATTAATTATTAATGTGATTTATTTAAAATTTGCTACCCAATGAAACCAAAAAAACTGAAAATAAAAAATAATATAAACATACAAAAACGATTCAAAATAATTCTTAATCGCCTTATTCATTTGTTAGAAAAGTTTTCAATGAATGACAGGATAAAAGTGCCCTTTAGCTTATCACATTTATACAAAGGAATATAAAGACCGCCCTTTGGTACTCAAGAGCGGGAATGTGTCAAAATTTTACGCGTCCAAATCATTAATAAAAAGTACTTCGCGGTTTTTCAGTCCGGCTTGTTCTAGCGTTTGCACTTTTTCTCTAGTGTGTCTCGGACGACAGTTCAGCACTCGTTTTGGGAAATTCGTAGTAATTTCAAAAGAATCTGGGGAATGGGGATGGCAGAAGACGAAATAGAAAACATGCTGGAAAAAATAATGCCAATAAACATTTTTTTTTTTTTTTGTATGAAAATCCAAAACTTACCTCTAGAGAATGTGATTTCAGGAATCTGCGCTCCAAACGTTGACCGGATGGCAATTTGAAAACGACGTGCACGGCGTCCGGATCCGACGTGTCCGGTTCTGATGGCACTTTGTCTACCGATTCAATTTTTTCTCTTTGCAGCTCCAGTTTTCTAATTTCCTCTTGCCTTGCTTCCTAAATAAAAAAAAAAACACAACACTTATTGAGCTTGAGATGTGAGTTTGATCTGTTAAAATTTCAAAAAAGCGGAAAGTCAATATTTTTTATTTTTCTTGTGGAGTCGAAATAATAATTTCGTGTCCTGCAAGTGTTAAACTGGTCAAATAAGTAATAAGTGAAATAAGGTAAATTTAGAAACCAGCCTTAAACAAATTTGTAAAAAACCTATTTTCTCAAAATTCTAGAAATTTTGACTAATTTTTAAATAAAAATATGTTATATATATTGTTGAGTTTCATTAAGTTAGGTTTCAAAAAACACTCTAATATTTGACCAAAATTGAGTTATTTTCTACATCTTGACCAGCCTGTGAAACTTTTAAAAAAAATCAAATGAACTCTTACTTGTTCAATTTGTCTTCTCTCTTGTTCTTCCGCCAGTCTGCGTTCCTCTTTGAGCTGTTCTTTCAATTGGTCAGCTCGAAGACTCTCCAAAAAGGCTTCATCTTGATGTTGACGAATCGACCTGAACAAATATTTCAAGTAATTTATAAAATCTTTCTTCTCAATGCTAATTATTTGACTACCTGTTTATGCTTTGTTCGAACCTGTCTGCCCTGGCTTGCACCAAACTCATTTCGAATTGATTGACGATGGTGCGCATCCTTTGTAGTAACAAACCGGGATCTGAAAAGCCTTCCAGTCTACCAACTGTAGTCATTCTAAAGAAAATTAAATAATTCTAAAAATGATTGACATTTTAAGAAATTCCTTACCTGTTTTCTCTCAACACCAACATTCCAAAAAATGGAAAGTTTCCACATCTGAGCTCGTTCATTGTACGTCTGCCTTCCTCTGATTTAATCGAGCAAGCCCAAAACAAAGTATTCTGATTGATGAATCTGATGATTTCTGGATGATTCAAAGTTTGCCGGCAAAATTCATCTGAATCGCTGGATTCTGGGTCGTGTAAGTACACCGCCAGGAATCGGAGTTCTCTTTTGGCATCACTTAGGATCTAGATTTTGATAAAATTATTGTATTTTTTAAAGCTTATTAATAACAAGAGAGAAATTACATGTACAGAGGATGATCATTCATATTTTAAGTTTTGACCCTCACCTGGAAGCCTAATTTTATTGTTAGGTATTAGGATTTTCACTCAAAATTTCCATTGTTTTTCATACTTAATAGTTATACAACTATTAAATCACATTATAAAACATTTACCTGTGAAAATGTACCCTGGTAAAAGACTGGATGTTCACATCCGAATTTCTCCTCGTAAAATTGCATAAACTCTAAAACTTCTTGCAAAGCGTCAGTTTGAGGCCTATATTCCAAACCTAGAAAAAAATTAAAATTTACCGAAAATGAAAATAACCTTAATTCGAATCGAGTTACCTAACAATCTCCTAGTTATTTGCAACAAAGTTATGATGGTACCGTAACAAATATTCCACATAAACCCCCATAGCGCCCTAAAATATTTCTTAAAGCCTGATCCAGAGCCATCTGTTGGTGGTGTATAATAGACTAATTGCCCCATGAGATCGGTAACTACTGCAGGAGGTCGGGATTCTGATGCGTACAATGAAGGTCGGCCTTCGCGAAGGTTCAGTTGCTCTTGTACTGCCACCTCCAGATTCCATTGGTGTCTTTGGAGGACGTCTCGGCAGATGGTCATATCTTCAATACCTATAATTATTCATAATTAAAGTCAAATACTAGAAGATAATACATTCTTGTAAATCCAGATTTGAAAACTAAATTAAACAAAATACACCCTCTTATATTTCAATATTTCTCTCGAAATCTAGGAAAATTAAATGTTTGAAACTGTAAAGTTAAAAAAGAAAAATGAACAGAAAATTTTCCAACAGAACATTACAAGAGGAGAAATTTTGGAAAATTAACCTATAAAACAATAAGTACCCTTTTCCTTTTACATTTTAATAATTTTTTCAAAAACTAGGGACAAAAAATGTTTGAACCTTTTGGAGTAAAAAGATGAAAATCAGGAACTTGTCAAAATAAAATTTCGAATTTTTTCAGTAAAAAACCACAACAAGAAAAACTCTTGGAAATCAACTTTGAAAAATTAAATTAAACAAACTGCACCTTCTTACATTTTAATTTTAATTTTTTTCAGAAAAATTAGTGAAAGCCAATTTCTGAAACTTTTAGAAAATCACAAAGAATTAAGAAATTTTGAAAAATCAACCTTACCTAAATTAAACAAAATGCACCTTTTTGTATTTGGATTTTTTTCTGAAAAAAACTCATGAATGGATATTTTTGAACTTTTAAGGTGAAAAAAAATTGAAAGCTTATATTGTATTGGAAATTCAAATATCTCTAATGAAAAACCACAAGATGAAACATTGTTAAAAATCCACTTTTAAATACTTAAATTAAAGAAAATGCAATTTCTTATATTTCAATACTTTTGTGAATAACTTAGTGAGAGGAACATTTTAAAACTTTTGGGGTAAAAAAAAGAAAATCTCGAAGAAATTATTAAAAGCTCATCATATTGAAATTTCAAAATTTTTTGGTGGAAAACCACAAGATGAGAAAGTCTTGAAAACTAAATTCAACAAAATGCACACTCACGCATTTTGATGCTTTTCTGAAAAACTATGGAGGGAAATTTTTTTGGTAAAAAGGGGAAAATTGGAAGCTTATCATATGATTATATTGATAGTGAAAGACCAAAAGATGAGAAATTCTTGAAAATCAACTTTAAGAAAACTGAATTATACAAAATATTGAAACTATTAAACGGTTTAATATTAGGATTTATTGGAAGTTCTGTTTTTGTTTTGTTTGAAATTAATTTATTCCCCTTTTAAATTTTAAAAATATACAGGGTGTTCCATCCTAAATAGCGATGTTGCCACTGGTTTAGAGTAGAAGCAGCAACACCTCATGGTCAAAAATATTTTTAAATTAATAGAAATAAAAATAACAAAAAAAAAAATCAGGTTAGTGGCGGTAGATATTCAACACAGCTGCCCCTATTCAAAAAATAATGCCTGAAAGTTAAAAAAAATTTAAAAAGTAGGTACTTACTCACCTCAGTACTCATTTAATATGAATTTGTTGTTTTAAAAAGGTGTTTAATCCAACCATTGAATTCATTTAACTAGAAGAAGTGCCTCAAAATAAAAGTGGATATTTCGATGGAAATAAAAACAAAAATTAAAATCAGTCCCTTTTTTCCAAGATGTATTTCTTACATGCCTTCTTGAAAGAGGCAAGAGCAGTAGAAACTCGAGTAGAAACATCAACTCAGGATCAAAATATTATACTCTGTTTCTGGAGGAATCACATACCAGTCAGAGCAAATTTCAATGGTACTTTGAGAGCTACTGCAGATCTTCTGGAATATATATCAAAGGAAAAAAAAACAAGATTGCTGTATTGGTGTGCATTGATCTTCAGAAGGCCTTTGATACAGTCAATATAGACATCCTCTTTAATAAATTGTATAACATGGGATGCAGAGGTATTACCTACAGACTGTTGGAAACATATTCAAAGAACAGAGAACAATACTCAGTGGTAAATGGTGAATCTAGTAGTAAAGCTTGTACACCCAAGTTGGTGTAGCTCAGGCATCAGTTTTGGGACCCTTAGAATACTTACTTTATGTTCATAGTATGAAATTCATCGGACTTCAATCAACAATTTTATGTTTACTTACGATACCGTTTTGGTGTATACAAGTGAAGGTGGTCAACTGGTTGAAGACATTGTAAATAGGGATCTTGAACTGTATTATTATTGGCTATGCTATAACAAACTAAGCATAAATATTGAGAAGACAGTGTACTTGAAAGTCACCCAAAAAGGAAAAAAGACCTATCGACCATATCAACATACTATTAGAATAAACGATACTAGTTTAAAAAAACTAAACGAATATAAATATTTGGGTCTTTTAATTACAAGTCAAGTAAGCTATCATGGCAGGCTCACATTGCAAGTGTGATTCAAAAAATAGTACTGTTCATAGGGGCAGTATCCACTGAATAAAAACACAAGGTATTTACTATACATATAACAGTTTTATTGAACCACATATCAGGTACTTAATTCCGTGTTGGGAAAATGCTAGTGAATACCTATTGGATAAATTACAGAGAACACAAAATATGGCCATTAAAGCAATATTTTCATTAGTGTGGTCAACCCTCAGTGAACAGTTATATCAGCAATTTCCATTTTTCAATATTAGACAATAATTGAAATGCCTAAAATAGAGCAAGTTAATACATTATATGAAGGAAAATTTGATTAAAACAAATTTGACTCTGAGGGAAACAAAATGAATATCATATGTATACCACAAAGAAAAATACAAACATTAGAAACAACAATGTTAGGACAAAAAACGGACAGGACTCAGTTCACCGAAGTGTACAGACATTCAACAAAATACCCAAAGTTAATTTTATAGGAAGTCAATCGAAAGTGAGCTGCAACCTGAAAAAGTATATCAAAGATAGTTTTTGAAGAAAGATATTCCTGTAATTTATTATTATCTACTTAATATGTACTTATATGTAACTGTTAGTTTTTGAAGGCCTTGGTGCCAGTATGTATTTATTGTACTGTTTTAAGGTCTGAAATAAATAAATAATAATAATTAAAAAAAAAGTCCACAGTCATAATACAAGGCAGCAGCAGAACTTCCATATACAACGTAGAAATAAAAAGCTTGCTGGAAATTCTGTTTTTTTTTTTAAAGGTCTGGATAATTTTAATAAGCTACCGAGAGGGAAACCACCTTAGAATTTTGGTGTACAAACTGATAGAATTTTTTAGAATTTCTTAGAATTTTTTAGAATTATCAGTATTTTTTAGCATTTTTTAGTATTTTCTAGCATTTTCTAGAATTATTTAGAATTTTTTAGTATTGTTTAGAATTGAATTAGAATTTTTTAGAAATAATTTTGAATTTTCACCTATTGCGCATGCTTAAGAGCCCGCGCACTGCGCAATCTGTTGGGATTTTTGGAAATTTTTTTGAATTTTTAGAATTTTTCGAGAATTAGCATTTTTCAAAATTTTAGAATAATTATTTTTGGTGTAAAAAAATAGGTAGGTGGGTTCCCCCGAGCGGAAAACCTTCTTAGAATTTTGGTGTACAGGGTGATCTATTATAAATGTCACCCCCTTCTAACTTTTTCATTTGACATTTTTGACAAAAGTGTCAAATACAAAAGTTTCAATAAATTGTCGAAAGTTTTTAACCAAGTCAGTTTTAGACATACAGGGTGTGTCAAAAAAGTGTAGCAGTGTGAAGTTACATTTTTTTTAAATGGAACACCCTGCATATTGTGCGATATACGATTTGATGTCAATCTTTGATATTTATAAGGAAAAACATGAAAACTCCTTTCAAGGTTTCATATTGAAAAAAGAAAAATTATACCATTTAAGCTTTAGAGAATTTTTTTTATGAACAGTTTATTGTTCAAATTTTATTCATTAATATACAAGGTGAAATATTATATTATAATAAATCCAGTTTTTATTATTTTTTTTGAAAGAATAACATGAGAGAACTAGCAAGGGATTTTCGCGTTTTTCCCTATAACTATTGAAGATAAACAGAGAAAAAACCATATCAAACCGTATATCGTTGAAATCATATTATCTAGTATGGTGCTGGAACTGGTAAGGGGACTAACAAATAAGCGCACAATATACAGGGTGTTCCATTTAAAAAAATATAACTTCACACTGCTGCACTTTTTTGACGCACCCTATATGCCTAAAACTAACTTAGTTAAAAAAAAATGATAATTTCTTAAAACTTTTGTATTTGACAGTTGACACTTCTGTCAAAAACGTCAAATGATAAAGTTAGCAGGGTCGACATTTATAATAGATCACCCTGTACAAACTGATAGAATTTTTAGAATTTTTCAGAATTATCAGTATTTTTTTGCATTTTTTAGTATTTTTTAGCAATTTCTAGAATTATTCAGTATTTTTTAGAATTGAACCAGAGTTTTTTAGAAATAGTTTAGAATTTTTATCTATTGCGCATGCTCAAAAGCCTGCCCAATTTGTTAGGATTTTTTAGAATTTTTTAGAATTTTTAGAATTTTTTGGGACAATAATAACATAAAAATTAGCATTTTTCAGAATTAGGCAATCCAACGACCTGTCCAAATGGCGTCTGGTTGGCAAATAATAAACAAAAAACAATGTTTTTATTTTGACGGGATTAAGCCTAGTACTCATAACCGCGAAATTCGCTCTTTTTTGACGTTTGATTCACACATAAAACGTCAAATTGTCGAAGCAATGTCAAAAAACAGTGAATTTCGCTGTTATGAGTAATGAGTACTAGCAAAGAATATTATAGTTAACACTTATAGAAAACCTATTCCATGTATATTTTTTGACCCCCAAATGGAGCCAGACTTTTCGAGCCGGGCTCCATCGGAGTGGTAGGCTCGCCGTAATCAACGTGGTTCCAGTTGATGCCTACTCGGCGTTGCCATATGTCCATATAAATATGTATAATAATAACTTTAAAACGGTGACCGCGCTGATGTGAAAAAACACGATATGCGGGAAAAAAATGGAAGGTTTTGTCTTGAAAATATCGCTGAAAAATTGCTGGACGATAATACCAGTTCGAACTCGAGTTTCTCACAGAAATATCAAAGTTTTTCAATTTTTTTCTGGAAAACTGACTAAGTAAAAATTGTGCAATTTTTTCAGGTGAAAGACGAAAGTGAGGAGCTTATTATAGGAAAATTTCAAATTTTTCCAATGGAAAATCATCCCAGGAAAAATTCTGGAAAATTGACTTTTTTAAGCAGAATTAATTTTCTTAAATTACATTTTTTTCCTAGAAAACTGGCAAAAGGAAAATTGTGAATTTTTTTCAGAAAAAAGAGGAAAGTGAGGATCTTATTATAGCAAAATTTCAAAATTTTCCTGTGAAAAAACACTCCAGGACAAATTTAGAAAAACTGACTTTTTTAAGCGAAATTCATTCTTTTATATTACAATTATTTTCTGAAAAATTGGCAGAGTGAAAACTGTAATATTTTTGCAGGAGAAAGACAAAAATGAGGAGCTTATTATAGGAAAATTTCAAAATTTTCCAGTGGAAAATCATTTCAGGAAAAATTCTGGAAAATTCACTTTTTTAAGTAAAATTCATTTTCTTAGTTTTTTTCTAGAAAACTGGCAAAAGGAAAATTGTGAATTTTTTTCAGAAAAAAGAGGAAAGTGAGGATCTCATTATAGCAAAATTTCAAAATTTTCCAGTGAAAAAACACTCCAGGACAAATTTAGGAAAACTGACTTTTTTAAGCAAAATTCATTCTTTTATATTACAATTATTTTCTGGAAAATTGGCAGAGTGGAAATCGTGATATTTTTGCAGGAGAAAGACGAAAATGAGGAGCTTATTATAGGAAAATTTCAAAATTTTCCAGTGGAAAATCATTTCAGGAAAAATACTGGAAAATTGACTTTTTTAAGTAAAATTAATTTTCTTTCTTTTTAGTTTTTTTTCTAGAAAACTGGCAAAAGGAAAATTGTGAAAATTTTCCAGAAAAAAGAGGAAAGCGAGTTCATTAAAGTAAATTTTTAAAATTTTCTAATGAAAAGTCACTCGAGGAAAAATTCTGGAAAATTGACTTATTTAAGCAAAGTTAAGGAAAATTTACCCTCTTACATTTTAATTTTTTTCTTGAAAACTGGCAAAGGGAAAATTTTGAAAATTTTCCAGGAAAAAGAGAAAAGTGAGGAGCTTATTACAGGGAAATTTCGAAATTTTCCAGTAAAAAATCATTCCAGGAAAAATTCAAAGAAAATTGACTTATTAAGGCAAAATTGAAGAAAATTCACCCTCTTACATTTTAATTTTTTTCTGGAAAACTGGCAACGGGAAAATTTTGAAATTTTTACAGGAGAAAGAGGAAAGTGAGGAGCTCATTAGAAGAAAATTTCAAAATTTTCCAGTGAAAAATCACTCCAGGAGAAATGTTTTTATACATGTATATTTCCGGATAACTGAATAAACTCTATTCTAAGTTAAAATAGTATATTTCCTAACTAGTGCGGAAAGTACCACTTTTCCGCACGCGATTGCAGTTTATCGACCGACGCGCAGCGAAATTCGGCAAGCAATCAAGTGCGAAAAAGATACTTTCCGCACGAGTTAGGAACACTATTTTTTCTACGAGATGAAAGGTAATATTTTCATCTACATATTTATCAATTTAAGATATTTTTTTTCACTTTTTTGTACCTGTACCTGGTAGTATATCCTGTTAATCTGTAAGTACAGGGTGGCCCAAATTCGAGCCTCATCATTGGGATTTTGGAAACCGTAAGAGATACAGGGTCGGTTAAATTATGGCAAAGTTGCGCATTTTGATACTCAACAAAATGCCGCTTTGATATTCAGGATATTCCGAATACTTTCGGAGATATCCAGAAAAATTTCGAAATTTTGCAAAATTGTTTTTATTTTTTCCTGACTTTATTTGAAGTGATATTTCGAAAAAAATATCACTTCATCATAGCCACTTTTTCT
The DNA here is from genome assembly GCA_917834065.1 of Ceutorhynchus assimilis. Classification (NCBI taxonomy): domain Eukaryota; kingdom Metazoa; phylum Arthropoda; class Insecta; order Coleoptera; family Curculionidae; genus Ceutorhynchus; species Ceutorhynchus assimilis. The sequence continues at coordinate 1,726,906 of OU892285.1, read as the reverse complement.
CCCCTACAAGATGCTACCATCAAATTTAAAATCTGACGTTTCGTCTTTTGGCCACCATCATCAACTTATTTTTTTTAAATACAACCCTGGATTTTTTATTTCAGATTTTGAGAGCTTCTGATGTTCCAAAACCTATGACGTATCGCATTTATCCGAAAATAGTTATTTATGCAACAAGTGTGTAAAGTGATTGTGATTGAAGTGATGTGATTGTCGCACTCGCCTTCGGCTCGTGCGTCAAAATTCACATTCGTGAAAAAAGGTGATTTACGCAAGTATTGCATACAAAATTTTTTCTACTACCAATCAAATATGTGTACAAAAATAAATTTAGTCAAATACTTCACGCGCTAGTGCGTAAAGAATTTTCATTTTACGAACTAGTGCGTGAAGTGATTTACCAGAAAAATGCCAAATTGACGTGTCGACATCTGTCATTGACATTACTTTACGCACTAGTGCGTGAAGTGAAATTTTACGTCTTCTGAATAGCGCGTAAAGTGAGTACTTTACGCACGGTAGTAGAAAAAATATTTTTTTTTTTACTTCTTAGTAATTTCCTACCAAAATTCTTTTCTCTGTCTCTCTCTAACACATTTAGTTTTTATGGAAAGTGCCAATAATATAAATTTTTCGAATAAATGCGATTCGTCATAGGTTTTGGGATATCAGAAGCTCTTGAAATCTGAAATAAAAAACGAGGGTCCGTATTTAGAAAAGTAACGTTGATGATGGTGGTCCAAAGACGAAACATCATATTTTAAATTTGATGATAGCATCTTGTAGGGGAGAAAAAGTGGCTAAGATGAAATAATATTTTTTTTGAAATATCACTTCAAATAAATTCAGGAAAAAAAAACATTTTGCAAAATTCCGGTTTTTTTCTGGATATCTCCGGAAGTATTCGAAATATCCTAAATATCAAAGCGGCATTTTGTTGAGCATCAAAATGCGCAACTTTGCCATAACCTGACCGACCCTGTATCTCTCACGGTTTCCGAAATCCCAATGATGAGGCTCGAATTTGGGCCACCCTGTACCTGTATACCTAAAAATTTCAGGTATTCTACTTTTCGGCACGGAGTGCGGAAAAGTGATCATTAAAAACGGAAAAGCACTAGGCGGAAAAGTGATACTTAAATGACTTAAAATGCGTGCGGAAAAGTACACTTTTCCGCACGCTCGTAGAAAAAATTTATTACAAAACAATAACTCCGAAGGTGCTCTTTGAAATAATCTATGACTTAATCTTTTCTTTAAATTGTTATGACGTCATCGATGACGTAAGTAAAAACCCTCGTGTCGTGCAACGAACTATACATATCGGGTCTTCAAAAAAAAAAACAATCAAAGATTGCTTTGGTTACGAAAACGTACGTCGCATTATTGTTTGTATATTGGTCAGGATTTTTGACATGACATTTTGACATTAAATTTCATTGATTGACATTGTCAAAATTAAAGAAAAATATTGCTAAGACGTACGTTTAAAAAACCATAGCAATCTTTGATTGGCTTTTTTTTTGAAGACCCGATATGTTTGGTTGAAATTTCAGACATAAAAGAACCTATTTTTCAAAAAGGCAAATGACGTAAGTACAAACCCTCGTAAAACTATTTTTTTTTTACGCGTCTCATTTCGTCAGCACCCCTTGTATTTGGAGTTAGTTGCGCTTATGCACATCCTGAAAATGCCAGACAAAAAAAAAATCCTGTGCAATTCACACCCGGTAGAAGTGAAACCTTCATCGAACTGCATGTATTAAGCCTCATTTACACGGTGCAAGTAGCTTGAGCAAGTACTAACGCCAGTAACTAAAATTTAGTAACTTGAATCGTGTAGACACCTTAATTTAGTACTTGAGCAAGTAAACTCTCTAGTCAAGTAATTAGTCAAATGAATAGAAGCTGGTTCTATTTACTTGAGCAAGTGGCTTCCCCCTCTCGTTTATTTTACGGACTTTAGCGGGCCGGACGTGTGTTGACAGGATTTGTATTTAGTGATTAGTGAAGTACATTAGTGGGGTTTGAATTTGAATATTTTGAGTATTGTGTTGCACCTTGCACCTATTAGTTGCCTTTGCAATGTCGTCTGTAACTGCTTCCTGTTGCCAGATATGATAGTGTAATTTCCAATGTAATTTTTACTAGAATAGCAGGTCTCATTACAGTATCTTGTGTGCTAATCATGGGTTTTATTTCGAAAAGTTAACTCATTGAATTGTTCTTTTGTTATCCGCATACAATTTCAACCAATAATGTGGAAGATGCACCATGTGTTTCTCTACGAGATATCCATGGTCGAACCCAACAACGTTTTCCATTTTCAATTTCTGTCAATAAAATGTGTGATAATTCTCCATAAACACTCAAAATGCATTTTTAAATTTCTTTTCGAACAACTGTACTTGCTGCCATTTCACCTCAATTTGCACTAATCACTAAATTCGACTTAAAATCAGTAAAATGCATGTAAACACCCACTTGCACGAAAACAAAGATAATTTAGTTACTGGCGTTAGTACTTGCTCAAGCTACTTGCACCGTGTAAATGAGGCTTTACACACATACTAACATAGACAGTGGCGTCCCCCCCTCCAAAAGACTTGAGAAAGAACGCAAATAAATATAGTTTAAAAAAACTAAAATACACGCTGGGGTGTTTGGTTCCACATTTCTCATACATTGAGCACCCCACGCTTTTTTGACAATAATTTTAATATTTTGAACTATTTTCTGTTTATATTAAAAATTATTTTTCACTTTTTAGTTCGATGTATCAAAAGCGTGTTAGCCCCAGAGATTTCCAGACATTATCCAGACTTATTCAGGGCTTTCCAGAGTTTTCCAGATTTCATCCAGATTTATCCAGACTTGTACAGACTGATCCGGAATCTGGAAAATGATTCCCAGGTCTTTTGGAACATTTTTCAGAATTTTTCCGACCCTTCCAAGAAATTTCCAGGCATTTTCCAGACGTTTCCAGAAATTTCCAGGCATTATCCAGAATTATCCAGAGCTTTCCAGAGTTTTCTAGACTTCATCCAGATAAATCCAGACTTGTTCAGACTGATCCGGATTCTGGAAAATGATCCCCAGGTCTTTTGAGACCCTTTTCAGATTTTTTCCAACCCTTTCCAGAAATTTCCAAGTCTGGAACGTTTCCAGACTTTTCCAGACAATATCCAGACTTATCCAGAATTTTACAGAGTTTTCCAGACATAATCCAGATTAATCCAGACTTGTTCAGACTGATCCGGATTCTGGAAAATGATCCCCAGGTTTTTTGGGACCTTTTTCAGAATTTTTCCAACCCTTTCCAGAAATTTCCAAGTCTTTTCCAGACGTTTCCAGACTTTTCCAGACAACATCCAGACTTATCCAGAGTTTTACAGACTATATCAAGATTTATCCAGACCTTATTCAGACTTGTACAGACTGATCGGGATTCTGGAAAATGATCCACAGTTCTTTTGGGACCTTTGGCAGAATTTTTCCGACCCTTTCCAGATATTTCCAGGCTCTTTCCAGACGTTTCCAGAGCTTTCCAGAGTTTTCCAGACTTTATCCAGATTAATCCAGACCCTATCCAGACTTGTACAGACTGATCCGAATTCTGGAAAATGATCTCCAGGTCTTTTGGGATCTTTGGCAGAATTTTTCCGACCCTTTCCAGAAATTTCCAGGCTCTTTCCAGACGTTTCCAGAGATTTCCAGACTTTTCCAGACTTCATCCAGATTTATCCAGACTTGTTCCAGCTCACTTGGCTTGTTCCAGGTTCCTGTTGTGTGTTTGTATTAATATAAGCGTGTTAAAAAAGTGTTGCTTTTTCGTTTAGTTTCATCGGGTCGCTTTTTCGTTTCATCGAGTCTCAAATCACTCCCAACGATTCTAAAGAAGTTTCCACTTCAAAAATGACTCCACTCAACATTCCCTATCTCACGCAGAGCATAATTTTGTTTTAGTTTATATATTTTCTATTTATACAGCAAATTAGACGTAGCAACTAGGTATCATGACTTTGGTATCATCTAATATGTCGATGTAAAAAATTCTAAAACCGCCGCGCCAGTTAGTCTATCATCTTACAAGGTAAAATCACAGAAAATATAAATGCCCGAGAGAATCGCGCAACGCTGTTAAAATATGTTTGCCGAAAAGCTAGCGCTAATATAATTTATTTCATTTTATAACACCGGAGCAGCGCCTCTAGCGGAAACGTCAAATTGTCGAAGCAATGTCAAAAAACAGCGAATTTCGCTGTTATGAGTACTAGGCTTTATCAATACTGACATCGTTGACATGTAACAACCCGTATTCTAACCTCATAAAAATTTCAAAATGCCGGCTGGTTGGCAAAAGTCACGTGGTTTGGATTCCCTAATTTTAGAATTTTTGGTGTACAAAATTAGGTAGGTGGTTTCCCCCTCGTAAGCTACCTAATAATATCAAAAAATTCTTGGTTTTTCCAACTGTGCCAAAAATATGGGATTACACCTGGATGTTCATCTAAGGTTTAATAAACATGTACAAAGTTTGCTGCAAAATAGTTATTGTTGCTGTTGGACTCAGTTAATTTGCCTTTCAGAGAATACAGTGTATATAAACTGAGATTAGAATATAAGAAGCGATTGTTACAAAATAGCTAATGTCACCTATACGGGGTGTTTTTCAAAACCTGCTCACCCCTATAACTTTTTTATTTTTTCAAATAAACAAATGAAATTTGGTGTGTTTATTTATGACCCGGATGTGCATTATTTGACGTATTCAATTTTTTACTATCACTTCCGGTTTGACCGGAAGACCCTAACTTCCTTATTTTAAATGAGACGCCAGGTAAATTTTTCCTCATTTCAATAGAAAACTACATTACGAGTACAATGACACCTCATTTGTCACTTTTTGACATTTCTCCTCCAAATTATTTAAATTTTTACTTTTTAATCTAGAGCGCCATGAATAGGTTAAATTGCTTAATTTTTTTCGCTCCAAGAAACATGGGAAAATTTGTTTTGAGCTTATTTTGAATTTTATATCCTCTAAAGACTCATTTAAAGTTAGTAGCAGCGCATTTTTGGAATTATATCAATTTTTTCAAATGGAAAGGGTATGGCTCATTAGCATATTTCAAGAGAGCATTTTCTAACAAACAATTCAGTACCACACAATCACTAGTTTATTCAAATATTGAACTAAAATTTTCCAAAAATATTTAGGATGCTAGAAAAATTCTTAATTTGAGTGATGAACTAGCGATTGTGTGATACTGAATTGCTCGTTAGAAAACGCTCTTTTGGAACATGCCACAGCCCCCTACACTTACAAGCCATGAAGCTGGAAATGACGGCAACGTCGCATATGGTGCTATTTTGTTATCGAGGTTATTGTTTCTGTGTATTGCGTTCATTGTATATTGTTGCAGTTTAGTATTTTTGTGGGCATTATTGACGAAAAAATGGATAGAAACACACCGATATATTGCCCATATTTAGTTGATACCTGTTCCTTTGTGCTTTGATTGCAAATTTTCAGCAAATGGGTACATCAGCAAAAATGAAGGTAATGTAAGGTTAAAACAATAAAAACAATATTAATATTGTGCAAGAGCATAGGCCTCGATATATTACCTAAGATATTTAAACTTTTTTCCAGATGCCATGAAACTACTGTGTTCCTGGGTGCAAATCGAACTAGGAGTTCCTTAAAACCTGAAGAAATGCAAACATTTATTTCCAAAAAAATTCTGAAATGCAGAAGTTGTGGATGAAAGCAATACACCAAGATAATTGTACCCGAGATTGGCGAGATTATACCATAACGAAAAATTCTGAAGTGTGTTGTGAACATTTTGAAGAAACCGAAATAATTAGATTTGAAACAAACAAGAATAAAGGAGTAATTCGAGAGTTCAAACTAAAACGTCCAACTCTTAAAAGTAGGTACCAGGTACCTCTTATTTTCGGAAATCAGCTCAAGTATTTGAATAAACCTGCCTTCTGAAAAAATCCTGAAGAAAGAAAAAGTTAGATTTTCAAAAGACATACTGAAACATAGGCTTATAACACTTTAGAATCTAGAAATAGATTCATTTAAATCAATTATTTACTGTTCTTATTTATACATATAGTTATATTATTCATTGAATTACTGTTTTTGACCCTTTAGTACAATAAATGATGCATTTTTTGTCATTAATATTAACAAAATAAAAAATATATACTTATAAAAACAAACAGCACCAGCACCACTTGGCGGTAAGATTGCGGTGTTGACTTTTTAACTTCATGGCTTGTTAAGTGTAGGAGGCTGTGAACATGCTCATGAGCCATACCCTTTCCATTTGAAAAATCTGATATAATTCTAAAAATGCGCTTCTACTATCTTTAAATGAGTCTGTAGAGGATATAAAATACAAAATAAGATCAAAACAAATTTTCCCATGTTCCTAGGAGCAAAATTAAGCATTTTGACTTATTCATAGTGCTCTAGATTTAAAAGTAAAAATTTAAATAATTTGGTGATGAAATGTCAAAAAGTGACAAATGAGGTGTCATTGTACTCGTAATGTAGTTTTCTATTAAAATGAGGAAAAATATACCTAGCGTCTCATTTAAAATAAGAAAGTTAGGGTGATAGTAAAAAATTAAATACGTCAAATGATGCACATCCGGGTCATAAATAAACACACCAAATTTCATTTGTTTATCTGGAAAAATAAAAAAGTTATAGGAGTGAGCGGGTTTTGAAAAACACCCGGTATAGATGATAGATGCTACAATTCCTGTTATTTTTGTATTACCTTTAAAATGTTGGCCCAATGTGGGGCACATATGGTTGAGTGGAAGAATGGCCATTGGCTAAACTTCACCACCTGTGTTCTGTATGCGTGAATCATATAATCATATATTTTTTTTTTTTTTTTTATTAATATCCACTTATACTTTAATATACTAATATCGAGAATAATATATTATGAATGTATGAATATGCAAATAAAGACGTTTATTATTATTATTATTAAATAGAAAAAAAGAAAAATTTAAAATTGTTTTTGCTTAGGGAAAATGATCTTGTTTCCTAAGTCAGCATAGTCTTTGTACATTTAACGAGACATATCAGGTTTTTGTCCATTTTGACTCTTTGTCTTTGTTAATTTTAATAATTATTGTACAGTTGTATTTTGCAATGATGTTTTTGATTTTTTTTATGATTTTTTGTTTATATTAATTGATTGATTGTTTCTTTCTGTTAGTAATGTACTTTGCTTTGTAAAATGGTAAAACTGTAAAGTTTTGTAAACTAGCGTGTATTTGCTAAATAAAGGAAAAGGATTATTAACAAATTTGTAACTGTTGATTTCTGTGGTAGGAAACCATGCTGACTGTTTGGTATACCATTGTTCTCCAACAAAAAGGATGTTGATTCTTTAGCAATTCACCATATTAGTTAGGTTAGGAAAAATCGGGCGCGAAATTTAAAATGGGTTCCTAAACATATTTCAACAAATTTGACAGCAATGTATTTCTTATGGGGGATTCAAAAGAGTGATTTTCAGACGGGAATCCCTTGGGTTCTGGGCATTTCTTAGTATTTGAACCTATTATACGTAAAACTTTGAACATATTTCTCCATAATTCATGCTCTAATTGTTTTCTTAGACCTATGAATTAAAAATACAAATGATTTTAATTAAAAGCGTCTGTTTTCGGTGGACGTACGTCGGGTCTAAAACTAGCTGTAAGAAAGTGAGGTTGTGTGTTGTGTTATGATTGTTGGTGAATTGTTTATTTATTTATTTATCACTAGTACAGTCATTTATTTTTCCATTTTTTTGGATTATTGAAGTACATCTACTAACCAAGTATGTAGGTACACTTTTATTTTATTATAATTATGGGTACCCATATATACTTGTGGATCAAGCAACGACATATGTATTTTATACAAACATTGGCTTCTTAAATTGGTAATATTTTTATTTTAACAATGTTTATTCAACTTTCAAACACTCTCTCAGTTAATTAACATATTAGAAAAACTATTTATACAACTCACTTCCCTAACAAACATTCTATCACGTCTACAGACGCTTTTAAAATTGAGTTCCCATAAGACATCAATGTATTAATTTTTAAACTAGGAACCCGCGCCAATTTGCGATTCTAACCTAACTAATATGATGAATTAATTTTTCCATTGTCTTACATAAAGCACAAGTGAAACTAATTATTGGTTGAAAGTTCTCTGGATTGAATTTGTTGGCCACTGTGAGCGAAACGAAAATAAGCTGTGCTAGATGAAACTAACGGTAACTAATTAACCTAACTAAGTTTGAACGGCCACTGGGAACGATTTTCGTTTAGTTCTCAGCTGTGTTTTCATGCCGAAATACCTATACATTTATTTAAAATGTTAGAATGAGTCCTGTTGCAAGCAAAATGAATCTGTATTCCAAGTCAGCATCTGTAGAATCATACTTTTTATGTGCAAACACAGTGGAAAGTAAATAAATAAGAAATTCAGATCAAATCTCTAGAAACGCTCCATTCTGCAAAGAATCATTCATACCTTTATAGGATCCTCACCCATTTAAGAATTTTGCCTATACAATTTATACTGGTCGAAAAGATAAAACATTTCAGAAATTTACAATAATCTGCTCCTGAATATGCTTCAAAAATAATTAGTGAGGAATCAAAATGAGCAGATCCTACCTTTTATTGAGATGTTATAAACCATAACAATAACAAGACAAAGAAACATGTAGGTAGCCTGTAAAACATTTTAATGAATAAGTGAACTCTAAAGTTTATTCACAATTGGGGGCTAAAAAAGTAAGTACTTTATTTACTTACTACAACAGGAATAAGTACTTACTCTTGAAATATTCTGGGAAAGACTTGCAAATAATCTTTCTTTGTACATTACAGTAACAGTAACATAAGCTACAGATATTTTACAATGAGCATTCTCACCTGTAAGATCCTGGAACTGAAGTACTTTTTCTGTTTGATTAGTGGTAAGCCCCAGGGCTCCGTTTTCGTTGTGAAACTCCATCTCGGGGACAGCAATTTAAGCAAATCAATGAGGAGACTGTCTATGGTAGTTCAAATGACGAGAAATTCAGCAAAATCATCACAAAAACAAACTCTCAAAAACAATAAATTCAATAAACTATTTTCGTCCGTTCACAATTTTCCTATAAAAATAACTTTCATTTACAAGTATTTTCACTTTTTAATTTTTTCTTTTTCAGTCACACACACAAAAAGTGTCAGTGTCATGACCGATTATGTCAAATGTCACTTCGGAAAAAGATAAAAGAGTACACGGGGTAAACAGAGTTGTACCGTTGATTGTACGAAAATAACTTTGGAGCAATTGAGTACACCTGGGGCCCAATTCTCGAATTACGATTTCCCAATATCGCGTACGAGAATCGCATATCTCGATACCTTTTGGCATAATCCAATTCTCGAATGTCACCCTCGCCTTTTTCTGATCGACATAATTACGAGTGGGTAAGACCACGCGGGATGAGATCACGAAGTGTCAATTTTATTTATTTTTGTCATAAAAATGGCTGATTACGAAGAAAGCGGCTATTGAAAATCTTGCGATTCCAGTAGTAAATATTAGATTTTTTAGGAGATTCTATGAGTAAAAAAACGCGTTCAATTTTATGTCTCAGTGCCTTTACTGCCCTTTTGTGAAAAACTGTCGATTAACTAAGAATTAACACGGGGCTTAATTGAGTTGGTGCGACCCTATATAAAGGATAGTACTAGAGCTTCTTCAATTTCTATTGAAGCCAATAGTTGTATTCCTTTCAAGAACTTAGAACACCCAAGCTACTCGCTCCGTTGTTAGTTGGCCCCGATTTGAAAGGAACAGATGCGTGGTGCTACAAATACTTTTCGAAAGGAATAAGCGCGTAACGCCCCGGAGCTCTTCCGGAGCTCCTCCTAGGTGTGAAAGGAATAAAACTAATGTAAGCATGTTCACTTTTTAAAGAACTTCATATATTCTTCTTTTTTCCACTACTTTACTACGAATCGTAATCGTAATCGCATAAAATAGGACCTAGAACTTATATTTTTTCAAGAAAAAATCCACTTTTATTTTGAAAGATCAAAAATTGTGACAGTTTGCAGTTGTCAAAAACGTGCCAATACTATAATAGTACATTAAAATACAAGTTTCATAAGACGTCATTTTATCGCACGAGCCCTATATTAGAAAACGAGCCGGAGGCGAGTTTTCTAAAGGGCGAGTGCGATAAAATGTCTTATGAAACGAATATTTTATACTATTTTTTCTATTTTGGTATTGTTTAATTAAAAAAAAACAAATTTTTCTTGGAAACTTTATTCTCATATTTCCTGATTTCATGTTTAGGTTGGTAACATTACATGCCAAATATAGAAATCTTCTTTTTTATTTTTATTTTTACCATAATAAAATCGCAAATGACAGTTCGATGGCCATCAGTCAGCCAGTGTTACAAACTTCCGATAAGTAAAAAAGGAGTGTCACAAAGAGCTTCTTTTCCGAAACTACTTTTAGTGTCGAAAAGACTTCGATATGGAACCAAAATAGAAAAAATTAGATGTTGCCATGTTTAAACATTCGACAATTGTCGAATGCGTCATTTAAATTCGCATACCGACCGAGAATAGTGTTTAGGATTCGCGTTCGACATTCAGATGCGTGATTTGTCGATTGCGAGATTTTCAGTCGTAACTGGAGAATTGGGCCCCTGGCCAAACATAAAACTGGTACAGGCAATATATTTTTTTTTTTAATATGTCGTTTTATCCTATTGCAACACGAGCTCATCAGCTATAAAATCTGTTTTTTTTTAAAGATAATTCCCCAAGTCAAAAATTTAGTAACTGTTGGCAGCACAAGCCTTTCTACATGAAAATTTGAAAGCATTGACAATTTTACATTAGTTCTTTTGACGTGGCTCCGGTTACAAAACGGTTAGAAAAATGACATACCGTTTTCTAACCCGGTTACAAAGTGACGTGATGGATACCTACCACTCGAATTTGAGCGGTATGTTGCGGTTTGTTAAGCCGTAGCTACGTGAAAAGGGTAATTGTATTGCCAACATAATGTCATTTTGACTTTTATTCTAAAAAAAAATAACAGCCCCCGGATTCTGTTTTACGAATCGAGTCGGATTGTCTCGATATCGAATGCGACAGCTCCGGACGTACCGAGTTAAGCCCGGGACACACCTATCATGTATTCTTCCGATCCGACTCCGATCATACAATCAGATTCCTTATTCTTGAAACAGGCACCAGTGTTCCCAAGCGTTCTCCTGTGGAACGCTGCTTCCTTGTTCCAAGAATAAGGACCTTGATTGTATGATCGGAGTCGGATCGGAAGAATGCATGATAGATGTGTCCCGGGCTTAATACGTATATAAAAATCCTAAAATAAAATCGCTATTTTGACAATTCGATACGAATTACGAATCGACACGTAAAATAGAATCCGGCAGCAGACTTTACCTACGGCAATGACAGAGGGATTGTCATATTTGACAAAAAATCCCTTAAGACAAAAATCCATTGTAGAGAAAAGACGTTATTACCCAAAATAACGAAAAATGACAAGACCTGTCAGTCGGATATTTCACTTTTTATGCTCACGACTGTACCAGTTTTATGATTGGCCAAGTGTACTTCACATATTTTAGAACGATTAGTACAACGGGTAAATTCGTATCGTAATCAAACTTTTAGAAAATACAGTAACTAAATAGGTATGCGCACACTGCGCAGTTAGAAATAACATCTTCGGGTTTTATCAAACTAATTCATAAAATAGCGAGTATTAAAATAGTGTTCGGGGGTCAAATTCAGAACTATTTTCAGATGATCAAAGGCAAAGGCGATTTTCAGCCTGGAATGATTATTTATCGGTAAATAAATACCGGGGATATTCTTTTGGTTGACAACTTTGATAGCCAAGTGTGACGGTATAGCCCCCCACCACTCAAGAATCATAGCCCAAGGAACTGACCGCTGAATGGCGCTGAGCTGAAATGATTTGGCTATAGCATTGTAGGGGTATGGGTTATTATTCATATTTGTTTTTTCGTTTCGACAATGGTTTCTTGTTAAGGTACAAAACATGGAGCGGAATCTCTCGTTGAGTGTATAAGCGGTTTTTGTTATTTTTGATTATTTCATAGTGACGTCATCATCATAGATCATCATTTGGTCCTTACGTATTAAATAAGAGCTGGGTTCGGCTGGCACACTCCAAGTGACTCAGTTCACACTCTAGCCATTCGGGTATTGCCTTTTAACGAATCAGACAATGGCTGGAGTGCGAACGGCGTCACTCGGAGTGCACAGAGTGTGCAAGTCGAACCCAACTAAGCTCTTTTTATCTTTGGTTCAACCATTTTTAACCTACCTTCGGAGCTAGGTTATTATGTTCTGTCTTTTGTCTGAAATAGTAAATAAAGAGGAGAAATACCCGTAATGGCGGATTTTGACGGGTTTTTCGTTGTTCTGTTGTGTTTTGTGTGTTGTGTTTTTTTTGTACAACCCCAAAAAATGAACTTTGAACTAATCGAAAAATCTTTGAGGATTTGATCTAATCTAGGTCAACACAAAACTAAACATTAAATTTCACCAAATTAATTATGTACTGTACTGTACTTCAGGTAAAAATTCAACAAAAAACAATCACAAGACAGAAGAGTACGGAATAAACAAAAAAAATGGGGTTAATGGAACAACCATGGGCGGGTCCGGCTTACTCACTCCGTGCACTCCGAGTGACTCCATTCGCACTCCTGCCGTTCGGGTATTGCTTTTTACCCGTATAAAGGTGACTCCATTAGCTCTGTTCCTACTCTACTCCAACTCCGCCGAATAGTCTAATAACCCAGCTTACAGCATAAACGCGAATTCTCTGTTCTCTCAGGTTATCAATATTCCATCGCCTTTAATCGGCGTAATGGTAAATACCAAAAGCAAATCAGCAAATCTGTGTCGTCACAACTTCCCCTACTCACTGATCTCCCCTACTTTGGTAAAAACTGCGACAGCGGAAATATATTAGTTCTTTTCACGTGGATCCGGTTTAACTAACCGGGTTACAAAACGGTTAGAGAAATGACATACCGTTTTCTAACCCGGTTACAAAGTGACGTGATGGATACCTACCACTCGAATTTGAGCGGTATGTTGCGGTTTGTTAAACCGGAGCCACGTGAAAAGGGTTATTGGTTAAAACCAAATAACAATCATCCCGGCTTGAAATTGCCTCAAAGCAGACGATGGTTTCGAGTAGAACGATCTAGGACTCTCCGTGAACTGCACCGATTTGCTTGCGTCTTCGACATAGTTTTGGAACTGTTCTATTATCGAATGTAATAATACCACAAAAGGTTTCAGGATTACCGGATAATAGAGAGTTCTCGTGGCGTCCAAATTTCAAATACCGTAACGCTATTTGACAAGTATGACAGTTTTTACGGTATTAGCGTTAGCGGAGCACGGCTACGCTATCTAACGGAACTTACCGGATGCCTTACCGTAACGCTATGCTATGTCAAAACTAGTTTACGCTCCATTTGTATCTGCAAAAACAGAAACTTCTAATAATTTCTTCATAAAAAACACCAACTGAAAATTAATCAAGCTCAGGAATCTTCAGAATAAACAAAAGTTAGAAAACAAACAAAAAAAGTGGGGTTAGATTACTCAACTCAGCTGTCAAAATGTAAACAAAATAAGGGATTAGAGGATTTATGTGTCTTCGTGCCCGAGAACTATAAATTACCATGTGAAATACCGTATTGTTAGCGGTACCGTATTAGCGTAGCGTCTGATGCACGAGAACTTTCTAATACCTTTACCTGTCACGGAACGCGTTACGCAGCAACACCACGACTCCGCAGGAGGAGTGGTGTTGCTGGTAACGCGTTGAGTGTTGAGTGTCAGGTAAAAGTATTAGGTAATCCTGAAACATCGAGTGGTATTCAAAAACATAAGTGTGCGTGCTTCAAAAAATTGTCAGAAAACGGCTCCTACTCTGGACTGTTTTAAATCGTCGTGAGTCAGTCTGAGAACAGGTTACCTGCTCTAAAGTGTAATATTCCAAGTTAAGCAGCCATAACAGCAAAATTCGCTATTTTTTGACATTAGTTGTCTTCCTTTCAAGAGTTTGAAACACTCGAGCTAGTCGCTCCGGTGTTCAGTCGCCCCCGATTTGCAGGGAACAGATGTGTGGTGCAACAAATACTTTTCGAAAGGAATAAGCGCGTGAAGCCCCGGAGCTGTTCCGAAGCTCCTAGGTGTGAAAGGAATACAACTAATGCATCGACAATATGACGTTTTAGCGCGAATCAAGCGTCAAATTGTCGAAGCATCAAAAAAGAGCGAATTTCGCGGTTATGAGTACTAGGCGTAAGTGCTGATTTTTGCATATCATGATCATCATAGGCGTTTTCTCGCGTCCACTTTTTTAAAACTGGTTCAAAACTGACAAACCCACAAACCGTTTTAAAATACAATCCAATCCACGTTTTCGAACCATTTTCTCGCGCCGAGAAATTATGACTTCATGGTGACATTATTCAAACCAGTTTTGAAAAATGTTTTGATTTGAAACATTTGAGACGCGATAAAACGCCTCATGTAATAGTTGTTTTCGCGAATCAGATTCCATATCGTACAGTTTAATAAAACATATTTCGGATTGTCGTTTTGGAACAGGAAACCAAAAGAGAGTTATGAGTCTCTATCACTCAACTATGGGCGCGTTTGGGTTGACGATCGGTGCACTCAGAGCGTGCACTTTTGTCTCTCTTCCGTTATTTTTGAAGCTCCGACAACGCTTGATTGTGTTTGGTTTTACATATTTTGAGCGCTCCGAGCGAGCTCGATATACTCCATGTTTGTGGATTGGGCAGCTGGAGCGTGCATGCGCAGATCAAATGTGTTTACTTTTAATTAAATTTTCTCGGTAGTCATCATTACTGGCATTTATTGAACATATTTTTCCAAGGGAACTTGGCAGCCTCAGTCAGAGTGTTTAGGTCCATTTTATTGTTTATGTAGCACGATATTTTTAGTAGAACACAAAAGAAAATGGGGCTGTTTGAAAATTATCGACTAAAATAAAAAATAAACGAGAAAACTCTGGTGCGAATGCGGAGTGCGGGCTCGGACTCCAAAAAATATATCCTAAAAAAATAAACAATAATCAGCTGATCGCTCAACTCATCACTTTTGCACGAGTTTATTTGGCTTGACACGGTGTACCCCCTATGACGTCACGTTACTCCGTAATCGCTCTGCTCGCTCCGCCGAGCGTCAACCCAAACACGCCCTATTGTGAATTATTCAGAGTTCATCCGAAACCGATTGAATTTGAACTACAAATAAATAACAAGTAAAAATCCAGAATTTATTGATCCACAAACGATATAATTTGAGCTGCTCATACAAATAATTTGGAATCAGTTCTGAAGTTCTCAGAAAGTAAAAATTTGGTATTCGGGTTAGATTCAGAACTGTTTTGAGAAAGAGACAGCTCAAATCAAATAAATATCAAGCAGATCATTGAGGTTTGTTTGTTTGTGTCGCACTTACTTGAACTAAGCTATAATATTTCAGCTTATAACAGATAAACCATATAAAATGCTCACGGACGAACGCCCCAAAGCTGGAAGTGCTGCCCCGAACAGCACAAACAAACAAACCTGTTTCGAGTAGTAAATCCTCGGCCACTCTTGAGCTGCACCAATTTGCTTGCACGTTAGACGTAGTTTTGGGATTTGTTCTATTACCCCAAAAACAGGAATCTTGAGGAGAGGAATAATACACTTTGCGTGATTCAAAATTTGTCCGAAAACCTGACAAGTTCAGAAATCAGAATCCATCCCGAATTGATTCAATTTGAAGATGCCAAATATCAAGACCCGAACGACATGAGTGTGTATAGAGTATCTCGGAGCGAGCAGAAGTTCATTTCCAGAACAACACGTGTCAAGTGTCAATTATGTCAAATGTCTACTGATTAGAAATTTCCCACAATCCTCCACGACCTCCCTCAAACACAAATTTCCCCATAACCTAATTTGTGGTTTGTGGTAGCAAGCATTTTTGTTGTATGAATTGAATAAAATTATTGTATTTATTTCTCCTCTTTCGATTGATTCCGTGTAAAAATTAATAAGAGAAATGGCCGGCCCACCCAAAAAACCCAAAAAAATCGAAAAACCAACAGAATCCGGCGACGAGTCTATGAGCGAAGAAGAAAACGAAATTCAAACGGAGACGGAGATTCAAGCAAATTTCGATGGTCGCTTTTTAGGAGCCGAACACTATCACGGAATAAAACGACTTTTATTGCAACTATTTCTAAAAGCCGACATTGATCTTGGTCAAATCACTGATTTATTAATCGGACAAACTGGTATCGGATCAGTATTACAACAAGCTATTGAAAGTGATGATGATGATGAAGAAGAAGACATGGATGTAGTTGAAGCAACTACTGTTTTCGCTGTAACAAGTATCCTGAACTTAACAGCCAACAAGGAAACTCCTTGCATAAAGCAACTGTATTCATTGTTGGAAGAATTAACTGTCCAACATGCCAGCCAAGAAGCTAAAGAAGGAATAACAAAAATACTACAACAAAATGATAAAATCGGCTTCCTCATTCATGAAAGAATTGTAAACATTCCTGCAAAAATATCAGTACCGATGTTGACTGCTCTGAATGAAGAGATTGAAAAAACCAAGAAGAAAAACACCTCCTATGACTTTGATTATTTGATTATCATCAGTAAAACTACAAAACCAAAAATAGGCCAGAATGGAGTAGGCGAGACATTCACCAATGAAGAAGAACAATTTTTCCTAAAAAAGGCCGAATGGACATTTGACTTTAATGTAGAGAAAGACTGTGATTTAGTAGCTGCCGATTGTTTGCCTGAAGAAGAACAGCTGGTACCCTTTAGACGAATATCTGTATTTAGGGCTAGTGTCTTTAGGAACATTGTTGACACAATTACAAATATAATTAATTGAATAAAACCAATAAGTTTGAAAGTAATTACGAGATTTAACTTAATTACATTCACTTCACAAAAAGAACCTTCAATTTTCCAGTTCCAGTCTGATTTCTCAAAAACTACACAAAATAAAACTTTTCAATTTGTAGAATAGAAAGGAGATTAAGAAAACAAGACTTTAGAGCATGAAGCATTTACTTTAAAAAAATTCTTCCAATTTCTCAATTCTGATTTACTTTCCATCACTTTCCGAGTTGTTAAAAATGTTTCTATTTTTCTTCCAGGTTTCATGTTCTGTACTTTACTTGATACTTTTATTTAGAAACATTTGAATGAAAATGAAAATTCAACAGCGTAGAATAAACAAAAAAAGGATATCGAAGAAATTAAAGAAACTGAGAATAAGTTGCTGAAAATCTTTTTAATTTTATCCCAGGTTGCAAGTAGAATTTCCTTTATATTTTTATTCAGAGAAATTTAAACGAAAACAAAAATTCAAGATCCTGGAATAAACAAAAATTCACGTATATAAAGTTAGCAGTGCAAAATTTTTATGACTGGAAAAATTAGTGCTAATTAAATGCCAAGTTCACAAATTTTGTGCTCTTGTAGTTTCCGAGATATCGCCTGCACTGCTACCTACCTGTTAAAGATAGCAGTGCATCAGCCAGGAAAGTGGTAGGGTGATATAAATGATAAAGAAAATTGAATGCTAATTAAATGCTACCATTTTCATGAATAAAATTTCTATTTTCAGCTTTTTTTCGCATATTTTTTTAAAAACAACGTGGTGCACTGCTAGCTTTATGCAGTACACATATTGAGTTTTCATGAAAGAAGGGATTGGAAGAGTTTTTGACATAGGAATAATTTAGTGCTAATTGAATGCCAAGTTACCAAATTTTGTGCTCTTGTAGTTTCCGCGATATAGCCTGCACTGCTATACCCGTTAAAACGTCTACATTTCCCAAATGGTTTTCTTCTGATCTTAGAAAATTGACTTGCCAGAGGAGACGTGCACACTCTTTTTACATTAGTAACCGCTCAGATGATAATTATGCAAAGTTTTCAGATTTGTGTGTCAAGTGTAAGAGGCTCTCTAATATTTGTTTATCTAATTACATGCGGGGTTTTGATGAGAGACTGAAAGTTGATCCAAAATCATTTTGGAAATATATCAATGATAAGCGTTCCACTTATTGTCTTCCAGGCTCACTCTTTTATGGGGGGGAGAGGGCTTCAAATGGGCAGGATGTAGCCAATTTATTTGGGAAATTTTTTCAGACTGTATATGTAGCTAACCAGAACTCTCCAGTACTACCTGATTTAACATTGGATAATAACATAAGTAGCAATATTAAGTGCTCAGAAATAAGTAAGTCTGATATTTTCGATCAGATATGCAGTCTTCCCAATGAAATTACATCAGGGCCGGACGGAGTGCCTGATTTCCTCTTGAAAGAGTGTGTTTGCACTATAGTTTTACCATTGTATATCCTTTTTAATAGATCCTTGATTAGTGCTGTGTTCCCGAATGAATGGAAAAAGAGCTATGTTGTTCCTATTTTTAAAAGTGGTCAAAGAGAAAATATTGAAAATTATCGTAGTGTTTGTATTCCATCCGCAATACCAAAGCTCTTTGACTGTCTTGTTGGCAAGCAACTGAGCTGGATATGTAAAGGTTTAGTTTCTGTGGAGCAGCATGGCTTTTGGCAAAATAAATCCACATTGACAAACTTGGTAGGTTACCAGACAAGCATTTTGCATCATATGGAGGGGCAGAAACAAGTAGACTCTATATATACAGACTTTGCTAAGGCCTTCGATAGGGTGGATCACCGGATACTCTTGCAGAAGTTAACCAAGATTGGTTTTCATTCTCATTTTGTTATATGGATCCAGAGCTCACTGACTGATCGTATCCAACATGCTAAAGTAGGTTGTTATTTTTCTGAGTCAATCTCTGTTACATCGAGTGTCCCGCGGGGCGGTCACTGTTCTCCTCTTCTCTTTAATATTTTTGTTAATGATATAACTGATTGTTTTATAAACAGTGAGAGTGTGCAAAATTTGCAGATGATTTGAAATTTTGGAGAACGGTGGAGAGCATTGTGGACCAGTTGCTTCTGCAGGAGGATCTGGATCGCTTGTCCGTGTGGTGTGTAGAAAGTAAGTTATCTCTGAATGTGGATAAATGTTGCTATATTAGTTTTTCAAGGAAAGTAAATAAAATTCAAACTAGTTACTTTATTAACAATCAGTCTCTGAAGTGTGTGTCTAGAGTGAAAGATTTGGGTGTTATTTTAGATGAGAGATTATCTTTTATTGATCACATAAATTCGGTTGCAGTAAGGGCTTCAAAGATGTTGGGTTTCGTCGTGAGAAATGAGAAACTGTCAATGCTTCTCTGTGGGGGCTACCAGGGTTGTCTACTGCTCCTTGGTAAGGTCAACATTGGTGTGGTCACCATATTTTCGGATTCATATGTTTTCCTTGGAGAGGGTGCAACATAAATTTCTTAGAGTGTGTGCGTTTAAAAATGGCTTTGCTATGGCTGACCACGACTATAGAGCAATGGACCTTTCTCATGCAATGAACAACAAGGATAGTTTATTAAGATTTCTGCAATAAAGAAAAAGACACATATAATGACGCGCGATACCTGTGTGGAATGACTTTGATTGGTTCCACTTGTCAAATTGTGCAATTTCGGTTATGTTTCTGTTTTTGTTTAAACGTAAATATGACAAAATACGTATTAAGATTAATTAGAAAGAAAACCCACCGCAGCAAAAATGTTTGCAGCAAACCCTTAATTGTACATTATTATTGTATTTGATATAAATAAAAATCGCTATTTTACGAACCCTCAAATCTCTGTCCCAACTTAAATCGTCTTCATTCGGGTTGAGAGCACGTAACTATTGTTTTCTTATAATTTGATTGCCTGGGAACTTGTGAAAAGAAAGGTTTCACTTCTTTTTCGCCTAATTCTGACAAGAACTCATTCAACTCATTTGAACCATTGTATCATAAACAGTTTTTGTATTAATTTTCAGCAATATTAATTGATACTGATTGATTATTGAGGTTAGCTTAAATACGTCAAGGTCAGACCGTGTTCAGTAAATTGACGATTTAATTATCTGTCACCCACAAGATGCGCGCGCAACACAGGTAAAATGAGAAAGGTCCATTGTCATTGAGTCCTCTGGGCCTTCGTAGAGATAGTTTTGGTGTAGCATTTATATACAAATTAGTACATGGGTTAATTGACTGTCCAAGTCTCCTTTCTTCAGTTAGTTTTAATGTACCCACTAGGGGACTGCGGCAACACCCAACATTTCTCATACCTTTTCACCGCACAACATATGGTGAAAATAATCCTATTGACAGATATATGTCATTAATTAATAACTTAAATATTGATATATTTGATATGACCCTAGGTCAATTAAAAACGTACCTGAAGAATATGTGATATTTTTTGTATAACAGGGTCAATTCTGGTTTGTGTATTATTTGTTGTACCTAATTCTATTTTATGTTTCCATATGTTAACTACTCATTAAGGGCCAAATTACAGTATATCTGCATCTGCAAATTTGCAGTTCTGCAAATATGGCCGACTTGCAAATGTGCTCTATTTGCAGAAACAAGCAAATTACAGAAAAAAATCTGCAGTTTCGTCATATTTATCGGAAAAAGTGTTTGGGCGCTACTGATTTACCATATTAAAATGCCAAAGTTGTCAAAGTGATTGCAAGGACTTGCGGGACCGTTTCACCATGCGCAAATTTGCAGGCGACTTGCAAATGCGTTCTGCTTCTGTGATACGAAAAGTCAGACTTGCAGGTTCTGCATTTGTATCTTGGTGTTGCAGAGCTTCTGTAATTCCGGGCTAAGTATCAAGATCAAGATATTTTTCATAATACCTACATACTTTTACTAATACTAATACCTACTTACTTAAAAGATGATTTTTGGCTGTACTTGATTTGTTTTATATTATTGTGTAGTATTAATTTTTATAGTTAAATAATATTTATTATTTATGTAGTTATAGTTATAAGATAGTACCTAACTTATGCTTTATTCTTTATATTTTTTCTTAAATTGTATTTTAACAGTTAATGGGGTTTTCCCGTAAATAAATAAAAAAAAAAAAAAAAAAAAAGATAGCAGTGCACCATCCAGGAATGATCCAGGAAAGTGGTAGCATGATATAAATTATGAAAAAAATTAAATGCTATATAAATGCTACCATTTCCATTAACAAAATCTCAGCACATTTTTTAAAAGCAACGCTGTGCACTGCTAGCTTTATGCAGTACACATATTGAGTTTTCATGAAAGAAGGAATTGGTAGAGTTTTCGACATAGGAATAATTTAGTGCTAATTAAGTGCTGATTAAATGCCAAGTTCACAAATTTTGTGCTCTTGTAGTTTCCGAGATATGGCCTGCACTGCTAGCTACCCGTTTAAGATAGCATCGCACCATCTAGGAATGATCCAGGAAAGTGGTATGGTGATATAAATTATGAAGAAAATTAAATGCTAATTAAATGCTACCATTTCCATGAACAAAACTTCTATTTTCAGCTTTTTTTTGCATATTTTTTTAAAAACAACGCTGTGCACTGCTAGCTTTATGCAGTACACATAGTGAGATTTCATGAAAGAAGGGATTGATAGAGTTTTCGACATCGGAATAATATAGTGCTAATTAAATGCCAAGTTACCAAATTTTGTGTTCTTGTAGTTTCCGAGATATGGCCTGCACTGCCAGCTACCCGTTTAAGATAGCAGCGCACCATCCAGGAAAGTGATAGGGTGATATAAATGACGAAGAAAATTAAATGCTTATTAAATGCTACCATTTCCATGATCAAAATTGCTATTTTCAGCTTTTTTTCGCATATTTTTCTAAAAACAACGTGGTGCACTGCTATCTTTAACAGGTAGCTAGCAGTGTAGGCGATATCTCGGAAACTACAAGAGCACAAAATTTGTGAACTTGGTATTTGATTTGCACTACTGTTGCACTAGTTAATATTTATTAAAAATATATACGGACTGTATATTAATCATTTACTTTGACTAGATTTATTTATTGAAAACGGTTTTCTTTGACATCGAATTATATATCTTTCAAAACATGACACCCAGGTATTACTGGTATTAGGTACTAGTGGCAGAGAGGAAGTTCCGAATACTATTCTTGTAGTTGTAAAATTCATATAATAAACAAAAATTAAATAAAAAATTCAAAATGAAATCGTATTACGAATTGTGCTCAAACATTCCGCCCGCCTTGAAAGTACCAAGTACTTTAAAAGCTAAAATAATCTAATTCCTAACAAATTAACTAATTAACTCTAAAATGAACATAATACTAAAATAATGTCAAAAATCAAGCTTAATCACTTGGTAAAGCGGCACACGCGATTAATTGCTCTAGTAAGAATGCCATCATTCACTTTCAATTTTACGACGCGAACGACACCATCATGTCCTGGACACAATGAATGCACTCTACCTAACTGCCATTGCAATGGAGGGAGCGTTCTCGTTTTTGAGCAACACTAATGTTCCGACCTTTATTAGGTTTGTCGATTTCTGCTTCCACTTGATACGAGTCTGCAATTCAGAAAGATACTCCTTCTGCCATCTTCGCCAAAAGTGCTGTGTCAGTGCTTGCAGATGTTGCCATTTTGAAAGTCGATTGATCGGAATTTCTGTAGCATTTAACTCCGGGAGACAAGTGAGGGGTTTTCCGATCAGAAAATGTCCAGGTGTTAACACCGACAAATCGTCAGGTTCGTGGGTGAGTGGACATAATGGACGTGAGTTTAATACACCCTCAATTTGTGTCAACACAGTGGTAAATTCTTCGAAGGTGAGGCGAGTTTCACCTATCACTCTTTTGATATGAGATTTGGCGGATTTAATTCCAGCTTCCCAAATCCCTCCAAAACTGGGAGAAGAGGCTGGAATGAAATGCCATTTAATATATTCATGACATAATTGATCAGTAATTTTTTCAGACTGCCTTGTTAAAAATTCATAAACTTTCAACAACTCTGTGTTAGCGCCTCTATAATTTGACCCATTGTCAGAGTAAACGTTAGCTGGTCTGCCACGCCGACTGATAAACCTTTTAAAGGCAGCCAAAAATGCTTCTGTTGTTAAATCTGACACTAGTTCAATATGCACGGCTTTGGTGGACATGCATATAAATAGACAAATATAGCCTTTGACAATTTTTGCTCCACGTGTTTGTCTATCTTTAAGCAAAAAGGGTCCTCCAAAGTCAGTTCCCACATTGGTAAATATATTGCCTGGTGTAACTCGTACCCTTGGTAGGTCACCCATAATGTATTGTGAATCTCTAGGAGAAACTCGAAAACATCGAATACACGATCTTACTACTTTTTTACATGCATTTCTCCCAGAAATAGGCCAGTATCTTTCTCTTATAGAATATAATAAGTTTTGAACGCCGCAATGGAGTAACCGTTCATGTTCTTGTCTTAAAATTTGCGTTGTCAAAAAATGATTATTAGGTAAAATTATAGGATGCTTAATTTCAAAAGGCTGGCATGAATTTCTAATTCTGCCTCCAACTCGCAGAACGCCGTTATCCAGAAATGGATTAAGCGACAAAATTTTACTAGATGTTCTCAATTCCTTTTTGTTATATAGCCTTGAATATTCGTCTGGAAAACACAGTATTTGAACATTTTTTATTATTAATTTTAGAGCGTTATCAATTTCTTCTGGTTGTAGCGGGTGAGAATTTCGAAATTTGTTTTTTAAATAATTTACAAATCGCATGATAAACGCTACAACTCCTAAAGTTTTTTGAAATCTAGAAAATTTTTCCAAAATAGAAATTATTTCATTACTATGATTAAATACTGCAAAACACGAAACAGTTCTTTGTTCACAAAGGTTATCAATTTCAAGTTTAGGTTCTACTAAATTCCAATTAAATTCGCTTTCTGAAAACCATTCAGGGCCGTACCACCATAAAATTGATTTACTTAGAACTTCAATAGAAGCACCCCTGGATAACAGGTCGGCTGGGTTTTCACCAGACTTCACATAATGCCAATCTTCAAATTTAGTTAGAGATCTAATCTCACTTACCCTATTGGCAACGAATGTCTTCCATTTATTTGATTCATTCCTAATCCAACATAGAGTTATTGTTGAATCGGACCAGAAATAGGTTTTATTGAAATTAATTTCTAAAATATCAGTAATTCTTTTATATAAATTGGCGAGCAATAAAGCACCGCATAATTCTAACCGTGGCAAACTTACTTGTTTTATTGGAGCTACACGAGACTTCGCGCATAATAAGTTAGAAAGATAACTCCCATCAAAAATCGAACAACGTAAATAAATGCATGCTCCATACGCTTTAATGGAAGCATCAGAAAATCCATGAAGCTCAATTGTTACATATTGTGAAAAAATTGCAAATCTTGGAATTTTGAGACTAACGATATCAGAGAAGTTATTGTAAAATGAAGACCATATAATTATGAGACCTTGTGGAATCTCATCATCCCAGTCTATTTTCAACTTCCAAAGCTCCTGGATTATTAGCTTTGCTACAATAATAATGGGACCAAGCAGCCCTAGGGGATCAAAAACTTGTGAAATTAATGATAAAATAACACGTTTTGTTAATTTAATTTCAGAAAAATCTTCAATTTTGTTAATTTTGTATCTGATGTAATCATTATTGGCATCCCAGTATATTCCTAAAGTTTTGTTCTGTTCATTCTCACCTATGTTGAGAATATTTACATCCAAATTTTTATCGACTTCAAATTTCTCTAATAATTCTTTCTTATTACATAAAAACTTTCTTAGTTGAAAACCATAGTTTGCTAGCAGATTGAAAATCTCTCCTTGAATTTTAATTAATTCTGATATTGAATTAGAGCCTGTCAATAGATCATCCATATAAAAATCCCTTTTAATAATTTTACTAGCTAAGGGATAACTATTTTCATTGTCATTTGCAATCTGAAATAGACACTTAACTGCCAGGTAAGGTGCAGACGCGGTACCATATGTCACTGTATTTAATTTAAATACTTTAACTTCCTCATTTATTTGTGAACGCCAAAATATCTTCTGATACTTAGTCTCATCAGGATCAACTAGTATCTGACGATACATTTTTGATATATCCCCGGTCATTACATACTTATACATTCGGAATCTGGTTAAAATAGAAAACACATCCTGTTGTAGAGTAGGACCACAATATTGCACATCATTTAAAGATAGCCCTGAGGTAGTTTTTGCTGATGCATCAAAAACTACCCGGCATTTCGTAGTAATACTGGTCTCTCTCAAAATTGCGTGATGAGGAAGATAATATCCTTCACTATCTATGTCATCACTTAAAGACATGTGACCTAAATCCTGATATTCTGACATAAATGATACATACTCTGTTCTCAAGGCCATGTTTTTATTTAATTTTTTCTCAAGTAGAAAGAATCGTTTAAGTGCCATTTTACGGGAGTCGCCTAATAAATTTAAATTTTTCTTGAATGGTACCCTAACCACAAATCTGCCTGACATTTGGCTCCTGGTAGTTGTTTTTGCAAAATAATCTTCACAATATTGCTCTGCTTCAGACAAAATTGATTTATTAATATTGAGTTCCTCAATTTCCCAAAATCTTATAAGAATTTTATCAAGAGATTGGTTGAACTCATTTAAATTGAAACAACTTAATGAAGAGTCATTGAAACTTGATTTATTGACAGATAAATTCCCTCCTATCACATATCCAAATTTGGTTTCCCGTAATATAGGTAAATTAGGTCCTAAGTGGAGTTGTCTAGATCCTAGAACAGACCAAAAAATATCTGAACCTAATAAAATTTCAACATCTCCTGCTACATTAAATTTAGGATCTGCTAGTTCCAAATTAGCTGGAATTCTTAGAATTTCCTTACTAAATGACAAAATCGGTAATTTTTCTGTAATACTTGGTAGAACTAAACAATTAATATTCACTGAAAACTTATTGTCAATACAGGATTTTATTGTCAAATTTACCTGTGAATTTATGCTAGTTGAGGATTGACCTACCCCTTTCACAGCATGATTTATTTGGACCTGGTTCAATTTTAATACATTACAAACATTCTGGGAAACGAAATTACTCTGTGATCCACTATCCAATAGAGCGCGTACAAAAATAGTTTTATTACCATTTATCACCTTAATCATGGCAGTTGAAAGCAATACCTGTGAATATGCTGACATGGCTGTATGCCCTGTATCAAATGTTTGTTGCTGTGTCTGAGATCCGACAGCACCGCGCTGACCCAAAAATGAATTTAAAGAACTATTAGCTATCTGTTGGACGACATTTTCTTTTCCTGTTATACCTTGAGTTTGGTCTTGGGTGATTTTATTTTCACCACGATTAACTATTGAATTTTGTTCTGAATTATTATTATATGAATCCAAATGTAAAATGGAATTATGGGCTTTCTGGCACTTAGTACATTTGGATTTTATACATTTCCATGAAGGATGCTTATCATTGAAGCAGTTTAGACATAATTTTAGCTGCTTTATTGCACTTATTCTGTCATTTACTGATAACTTGAGAAAAGAACCGCATTTGAAAATACTATGAGATCCCTGACAATAATAACATTTGAAAAATTTTGTGAAGCTATTTTCTACTGATGAATAGCTACTAGTTAATCCCCTTGAATGTTTTTTATTGACCTGTTGTTTATTATATTTTTGAGACTCAGCATCTTGTCGTTGAGATGCCTCTAACTTTTCCAATACCTCACACTTATTTTTGAGGAAATTATTTAGATCTGACATTTTCGGTAAATTACCTACACATTTATAATTTTCCCATTCACGACGTGTTACATAGTCAAACTTGCTTGACATAATATAAATTATAAGACTATCCCATGCATCAGTATTCTCACCTAATGAATTTAATGCTCTCAAATGCTTGGTGATCGAGTCATATAAATTTCTTAGGTCATTATACGACTCCTTAAGCAACTTAGGATGTTCATAAATAGCAGAAATATGATTGTGAATAATAAGTTTTTTATTTTCGAATCTCTCATTGAGAAATCTCCATGCAACATTATAATTAGCGTCTGTGACCTCTAATGACTTAATTACTTCGAGAACATCTTTGCTTAAGGAAGACCTTAAATAATAAAATTTCTGAACATCATTCAATGCATTATTACTGTCCACCAAGGCGTTAAATAAGTCTTTAAATTCAAGCCAATTACTGTATTGCCCATCAAAATTTGGCAGTTTAATCGGCGGTAATTTCACCAAAGATTGTAATGAATTTATATTTTGTGACGGTGTTGTCTGAACCGTAGAGTTGGAATTTGCACAAGGCTTATTATGACTATTTATCAAGGCATTCATTTCCCCATACAATTTAAAATATTTTTCTTCAAACTCACCTCTCTCAGTTTCGTCAGACTGAATCTCTGAATTATTTGCCCTGCTGGTTAGTTGTTCTATCTGAAATTGCATATCTTCAAATTCGTCAAAAAGGGGCTTTAATTTTTCAAGTCTAATTTGAATTTCATTTATAATATTATCATTTATCTTATTTATTTCTATTGCGTTCAAATAATTTTCTATACGTGTAACTTTACCTTTTAAAACGCCTTTTTTTGATTTTAATTTCGCTAACTCTTCCATAATTGACACAAATTGAAGGTATATTAAGCTTTACAAATTTTAATTAAAATTGACTCACCCAGAACTAAGCGAACAAACCCGCGTTGGATCACCACACTTTTCTGATTTCAGCTCACAGCCGATACAGCTCGATTTTACCTTGATCTTCAGCTATTTTAGTGAAATTGGCTTTATTTTTGCCAATTTTGTGATTTTACCTGAAATAATCCCTTTATTATAGGATATCACTAGTTATTTATCCGGCTCGAAGGACCAATGATTTGCACTACTGTTGCACTAGTTAATATTTATTAAAAATATATACGGACTGTATATTAATCATTTACTTTGACTAGATTTATTTATTGAAAACGGTTTTCTTTGACATCTAATTATATATCTTTCAAAACATGACACCCAGGTATTACTGGTATTAGGTACTAGTGGCAGAGAGGAAGTTCCGAATACTATTCTTGTAGTTGTAAAATTCATATAATAAACAAAAATTAAATAAAAAATTCAAAATGAAATCGTATTACGAATTGTGCTCAAACAGTATTTAATTAGCACTTAATTAGCATTAAATTATTCAAATGTCGAAAACTCTACCAATTCCTTCTTCCATGAAAACTCAATATGTGTACTGCATAAAGCTAGCAGTGCACAACGTTGCTTTTAGAAAATATTCGAAAAAAAGCTGAAAATAGAGTTTTTGTTCATGGAAATGCTGGCATTTAATTAGCATTTAATCTTCTTCATCATTTATATTACGCTACCACTTTCCTGGATCATTCCTGGATGGTGCACTGCTATCTTTAATGGGTATAGCAGTGCAGGCCATATCTCGGAAACTACAAAAGCACACAATTTGGTAACTTGGCACTTAATTAACACTAAATTATTCCTATATCGAAAACTCTTCCAATCCCTTCTTTCATGAGAACTCAATATGTGTACTGCATAAAGCTAGCAGTGCACCACTTTTTTTTTTAAAAAATATGTGAAAAAAAGCTAAAAATACAAATTTTGTTCATGGAAATGGTAGCATTTAATTAGCATTCAATTTTCTTCATCATTTATATCACCCTACCACTTTCCTGGATGATGCACTGCTATCTTTAACAGGTAGCTACTCGGGTAGCTACCAGAGCTGGACAGGGCTTGAGTGCTTTGTGCTTGTAAAAGTGCTTGAAGCACTTTGAGGGCTTGAAAGCCCTGTGCTTCAAGCCCTTTCACATATTTGTAATTGGGGCTTGCAAAGTCAATTATTTCAGGAAAGTGCTTGGTAATTTGTAATTGAAAAAAGTAATTCAAGCCCTTTCAATGAGCTTCAATTACTTTTAGAGGGCTTAAAGCACTTTTGGAAGCTTAAAGCACTTCCAAAGGGCTTGAAGCACTTTCAAAGGACTTGAAGCACTCTAAAAAGGGCTTGAAGCACTTTAAAAGGGCTTGAAGCACTTTGAAAGGGCTTGAAGCACTTTAATAGGACTTGAAGCACTCTAAAAGAAATTTGAATTGACCATCATTTAACCTATCCCCCACCTAAACATTTTGAATCAATGTGTTTTGTTGCTTAATTCTGATATCTATTCTGTGTCAGAATGCTTACCGCATATACCACCGAATTTTCTGATTGATATTTATCTAGAATCTAGATTTTCGCTTATCGATAATCGATATTTCTATTCTCAATAGGTACGATATTTAAAAAATATCGAAACTCGTCAAATGGCATCGATATTTTAAATCCATATTTCGATACCAGTATCGATATGCTAATTTTTTTGTGACGCCATCTGTTAACATCAAAGAAAATGACAAATAATACAATTTTAGTAATTTCATGAAATTAGCGTGAGTTGTTGTGATGTGTAAGGATAAGATACCATGTAAAAAAAAATTACCCACACTTACAATATTCAAAGGGCTTCAAGCACATTTAAAAAGCTGCATACACATTTAAAGAGCTTTAAGCAAATTTAAAGAGCTTCAAGCACATTTGAAGAGCTTCAAGCACATTTAAAGAGCTTCAAGCACATTTAAAGAGCTTCAAGCACATTTAAAGAGCTTCAAGCACATTTAAAGAGTTTCAAGCACATTTAAAGAGCTTCAAGCACATTTAAAGAGCTTCAAGCACATTTAAAGAGCTTCAAGCACATTTGAAGAGCTTCAAGCACATTTAAAGAGCTTCAAAGCTCTTTTTGAGGCACCCCAAGCACTTTTGACGTGCTTCAAGCACTTTTGATGTGCTTCAAGCACTTTATAAATTACTTTGGGGGCTTTGTGCTTGCCAAGCCCAAAGCACTTTGAGGGCTTTGTGCTTGTGAAGCACTTTTGAAAATAAAAAGGAATTTGTGCTTGAAATTGAAAGCACTTTGAGAAAGGGCTTAGGGGTTAGTGCTTCAAGCCCTTTCACTGAGGGCTTTGCTCAGCTCTGGTAGCTACCTAGCAGTGCAGGCGATATCTCGGAAACTACAAGAGCACAAAATTTGTGAACTTGGCATTTAATTAGCACTAATTTTTCCTGTCATAAAAATTTTGCACTGCTGACTTTGCACTGCTAACTTTATATACGTCAAAAATTCAGACTTCAAAAAATAGGAAATTGAGAGAAAAAAGGGGACTAACAAAGCAAGAATTTGGGGTATACATTGTTTACTTGGCTTCAATTACTCAAATTGTCATAAGTTGCTTTTGAGTCACCCTGTACACTGTATACATGATACATCATTAAAAAAACGGCCACCAAAATAAAAAATCGATATGTCCGAGGTTTTTTGAAAAAAAAAATATACATGGTTAGTTTATTTTATGCATATAAACTGTAAATTGAATTGAATATTCTAGATTGATGTTACAAAATCTTTCAAACAAAGACCTCATAAGCACATATCTGTTTATTAAAAAAAAAAAAACTTCAAACTTTTTTAACAATTTGTACAACATCCTCATCTGAGAGCACGTGATCCAAGCCGACTTTCTGAGGCTGATGTTTCACAGAGGAGCCCCATACTAAACCACTAAAAGTAAAATAATTAATATTCATCCATAGAAACTAAACTAAAAACTTACTATTTAAATTCTTTAGCGATACTCCTGTGCAATTTATTACAAAAATCTTCAACAGTAGTATGATCCGAGTGTAATACAATCGGTGAATTGTAATCGGGCAACTGCCCTTTGGGTTTCGTATAACTGAAACACATTTTATTATTAAACTAAATTTGGAAAATAAAGTTATTAGGTACCTACATTCGGACAAGTTTCAAATATTCCCACATTTTCTCCAATAAATCATCAAAATTCCACCTGTGATGAGCAGAAATCGGCACGCAATGAGGTATTTTATAAATAACGTCCAATTCTTCAATACTAATTTGATCTGAAATAGAAATTTAATAAAGCAATAATTTTACAATAAGTAGACATAATAAACTTACCAATTTTATTTAAAATATAAATACAGGGAACATAAATTCGATTCCCTTCGATAACATCAATTAAATCGTCACTAGTAGCGTCATATTTCAAAGTAACATCGGCATTGTGTATTTTGTACTCAGACAAAATCGTTTTGACAGTGTCCGGATCCAATTCCGATTGGGTCACCATACAATTCAAATTAATTCCACCTTTGTCTTTCTTTTTAAAATAGATATTCGGTGGTTGTTTGTTCAGCCTCAAACCGAACCCTTCCAATTCGTGTTCGATTAATTTTTTGTGCACCAGAGGTTTGAGAACGTCCAGGCAAAGGAAGATCAGACTGCAGGTTCGGGCGACGGCGATCACTTGCCTACCACGCCCTTTGCCGTCCTTGGCGCCTTCGATGATTCCAGGCAAATCTAATAACTGAAAATGTCAGTTGGAGGTTTTAAAATTGTCCGCCACAAACAAGGAAATATTACACAATCAATTTTGCTTGCATTCAAATTTATTATTTTTATTTCCCAAAAAAAAATGTTAAAATATTTTTATTATCAGATGTCTCCTAGTCCATAGCACACTAGTAATGTACGGGGTGGTCCAATTATTATTTTATTTGGAAATTCAATTTCTCAGCAAGATACAAAAAAAAAAAAATGATTCACCCACACTGATTGGTGCAAACAGCCTTTTGATATCTTCAAACGTTTTGCCCGAGGGGTGTCTCACCCTCTTAAATTTTGAACACCTATTCCCTTTTTGGAAATGTTTTCCTATTGGCCATAATTTCCGAAATTTCCTGAATATTCAGAATTTTTTCAAGTATTTCCTATAATTTCTAAAATTTCCTGAATAATTTATGGAATTTCCTGAATATTTACTGATTTCCTATGAAATTTCTGAAAAAAAAATTGATAATTTTCAAAATTTTTGAGAGATTTTTCATTTCTCTCCAAAATTTACGAACATCTCCACAATATTTACTGTAATTTTCTAGAAATGAACATTTTTTTGCTGAAATATGTACATGGTGGTGACAAATGTTGGCTGTTGACTCCAGTTTGTCACTTTTTGAAAGTAGACCTTCAACTGTTTTACTCTTCAATTGTCAATCTAATCTAGAGGGCATCAATTCTATACCTATTCGATTCTACAATGTGTCCAAGATAAGGAGGGCCAGTATGGAGATCTGATGATATGGTGGCCCAAAGACGAAACGTCGGATTACAAATTTAATACTGCCATATTGTAGATGAAGAAAAGTGGCAATGGCGAAATGCATATTTATTTTAAAATATCTCTTTAAATAAGGTCAGGAAAAAATAAAATCGTTTTGGGCGAATTTCAGGTTTTCTCGGATATCTCCGGAATCACTCGAAATTTTTCAAATATCAGAGCGGTGTTTCAATGAGCCCCAAATTTCGCAAATTTTTCCTAATTTGAGCAACGTCGTATCTTTCACTGTTTATAAGATCCCCAACTGGCCCTCCTTATCTTGGATACATTGTACCTATATTTGAAATCCCAATAAATGATTTTGCAAAGTTTAAAGTGACCGTGAAAGCGTTTGGAAAAACAGTTGAAAATTATATTTTTCTATGACCCCTTGACCATAATTCAATATTTTACAGCAAAAATTTAGATTTTATTAATATTGTACGAACCTGAACTTGAGGGTATAGGTGAAGCAAGATGTTGTTTATAAAGGTAGAAAATACATTATATATCTTTTTATTATAAATGGACTCAAGAATGGACCTTTTCCTAAAAGTTAAGGAGGTTTACAGGACCATAAACAATAAATTGAATCTGAACCTCAGCATAGGCTAAGTTGGCCATACGAATGTGTCTTATTCCCTTTTCAATAATTTGAAAATAAGTAAACCATTTTTTCAACGCTCAGCCTTTTTTCCATATATTATGATGCTAGGATACAATATATTCGGATTCAAATAACATAAACTTAAAACTTGTATCAACTTCAAGTAGCTTGAAGTTCCTTTGCACTCAGGGTAATTTTTAAGGAGATTTTGTACCTCTTCTGGAAAAGTTCATCCTATCTTCTGGAACAATGTCAGAACTAATAAATGTTCACTTTTATTATGTTTTCCCTCATGTTTTCCTTGGTGTTTTCCAATTCCTATATTAAAATGATCTACTGAAAATATGTAATCTCGATTCTCTAATGACCAATAATTTTTTTTCTCAGTAGGCGATTTTCTAATTTGGCCCCAATATGAACAGTATCTTGAGAATGTAGCATTCAAATCCATTCAAGTCTAAGTGGATCCAATTCCAAAAGGTTTTTCCTTGAATATTAAACAGTATTCTTTTAAATTTGAACCCGTAAATCATGAAGTGAAATTTTGGGAGAATTTCTTTGATAGAAATGAATGCCCAACGTCCAACACAAAACTAGATTTTTTTAAAAATTTCCAATTATTAGTGTTTCTTATAATAAGAATGTGAACCTCAGTGACGTCATGACTGTACAATTTCCTTTAAATTCCTCATAAATTCCTCACACATTCCTCCAAATTCCTCATAAATTTCTTCAAATTCCCTATACCTCAATTCCCCACATTTTTGGCAAAGAATTCCTAGGTGGTTTGCCCCTTAGAAAATAGAGTCTCACACAATTCAAAGTTTTCTTGAAAAACTAATAGAGGGAATGATTGAAACTTTTTGCATGTAAAGAGGCAGGTTAGGAGGTCATTTTCCCAAAATTTCAAATTTTTCCAGGCGAATATAACAACATGAAAAGTCTTGGAAATCAACTTAGAAAAAGTGAATTAATTGAAAATACAATTTCACACATTTCAAAGTTTTCCTGGAAAACTAATTAAGGAAAAATGTTGAACTTTTTGCACGTAAAGAGGAAGGTTAAGAGCTCATTTTCCCATTATTTCAAATTTTTCCAGTGGAAAATAAGAACATGAACAATCTTGGGAATCAGCCTACAAAAACTGAATTATTTGAAAATACAGTCTCACACATTTCAAAGTTTTCCTGAAAAACTAGTGAAGGGCAAAACAAAAAATTGAAACTTTTTACATGTAAAGAAGAAAATTAAGAGCTCATTTTTCCAAAATTTCAAATTTTAAATAACAATATGGCGAATCTTGGAAATCAGCCTACAAAAACTGAATTTAAATTGAAAAACAGTCTCACACAATTCAAAGTTTTCCTGGAAAACTAGTGAAGGGAAAAATTTGAAACTCTTTGCATGTAAAGAGACAGGTTAGAGGTTCACTTTCCCAAAATTTCAAATATTTTCCAGTGGAAAATAACAACATGAAGAATCTTGAAAATCAGCTTACAAAAACTGGATTAATTAAAAATACAGTCTCACACATTTCAAAGTTTTCCCGGAAGACTGAAAAAGGGAAAAGTTTGAAACTTTCTACATGTAGATAGGAAGGTTAGGAGTTCATTTTTCCAAAATTTACAAATTTTTCTAGTGGAAAATAACAACATGAGAAATCTTGAAAATTAACTTAAAATAACTGAATTATTTGAAAATATAGTTTCACACATTTCAAAGTTTTCCTGGAAAACCAATAGAGGCAAAGTTTTGGAACTTTTTGCATGTGAAGAGGAAAGTTAGGAGCTCATT
Organism: Ceutorhynchus assimilis; assembly: GCA_917834065.1. Taxonomy (NCBI): domain Eukaryota; kingdom Metazoa; phylum Arthropoda; class Insecta; order Coleoptera; family Curculionidae; genus Ceutorhynchus; species Ceutorhynchus assimilis. The sequence continues at coordinate 1,692,081 of OU892285.1, read as the reverse complement.
ATCCCAAAATTTCAAATTTTTCCAGTGGAAAATAACGACATGCAAAATATTGAAAATCAACTAACAATAATTGAATTAATTGAAAATACAGTCTCACACATTTCACAGTTTTTCTGGGAAACTAGTACAGACATGGAAAAATTTGAAACTTTCTGCATTTAATGAGGAAGGTCAAAAGCTCATTTTCCCAAAATTTTATATTTTTTCCAGTATAAAATAACAACAAGAAGCTTGACTTCTATAGTTTATGAGATGTGTTTATACATAAGTACAGTCGGAATCATTGCAATTGGCACAGACTCTTTAAAATTCCCCGTATTAAGTCAAAATTCTAACCAACAAATCTATTTAGTGCAGCATTTTGCTACTGTGCTATTACTGTGTGTCAGATTTGACACATTATGAGGAATATTTACATAGTGTGTGCCAATTGTAATGGTTTCCACTGTACCTAAATACCTACTTACTTACATTTATTTTGTTAGCAGTTAGGTATTTTTATTCATAAAACACTGAACAGGAATTAAACAATATTCGAAACACAACATTTCTCAAAGATTTCTGGTGAAAATTTCCTAATTTCCTGAAATAATTTCAGTAAATTTTCTATAATTTCGAAAAATTTCCCAATATTTCGAATAATTTCCTAACAGTTCCTGACATTTCCCAAAATTTCCAACCATTTCCTATAATTTCTGAGAATTGACATAATTTGTGACAATTTACAGGAAATTTCTGTAATTTCTCAAGATTTCCGGAAATTATTTTGAGATTTGTACAACTATTTCCGACCGTGAGACACCCCTCGGTTTTGCCACTAGAGGGAATTTCTGGATTTTTGTTCTGGATCTGTATACAAGGTGTCCCAGGGAAAACAGTCCACCCCGATTTATTGGATTTGGGATGAGAATCTGGAAAACACTCGGATACGTCGATGTTTGATTTGAGGGGGAACTATTTTTCCATTTGTTTCATCTCCGTAGCTTAAACCCCCTAGCTAGGGAGAGAACAACCCCCCTAAATTTGAATAGGGGATAGGGGTCGTGTCATACCTCTTTTTAAAGGTCTCATCGAGTTTTCTATGGCCTTAGAATTGCATCTTATTATTTTCATCTGTAATGAAATGACAGCTTGTCAAAATCTTAGAAATAGACTAAAATTTGTTTTTTTTTTTCAAATAAAAGTCAAAAGGACATTATGTTGGCAATACAATGTAAAATTGTCAATGCTTTCAAATTTTTTATGTAGAAAAGGCTTGTGTTGCCAACATAGTTACTAAATTTTTGACTTGGGAATTATCTTTAAAAAAAAAACAGACTTTATTGTTTTAGTATGAGTAAAAGCGGTACTTACGTTCTTTAATAAAAATACGAGTAAAAATACCTACAATTTACAATTCTCAAGTATACCTCATCAATAATAATAAAAAAAAACTTCAATTTCAAGTATTTTTATTAAGGGAGGTAAGTATCGCTTTTACTCCCACTAAAACAATAGTCTATTTTCAAGATTTTGACAAGCTGTCATTTCGTTACAGATGAAAATAATGAGATGATATTCTAGGGTCATAAAAAACTCAATAAGACCTTTAAAAAGAGATATGACACGACCCCTATCCCCTATTCAAATTTGAGGGGTTGTTCTTCCCCTAGGTAGGGTGTTGAAGCTACAGGGATGAAAAAAACTTCCCCCTAAAATCAAAAATCGACGTATCCGAGCGTTTTTCTAGATTCTCATCCCAAATCCAATAAATCGAGGTGGACTGTTTTCCCTGAGACACCCTGTATAATATTTCATGATGAGGCCATCTTCTGTTTACTTCCAATTTGAAAAGGTAGTTAATTGTGGATTCAGGAAAGTTCCTTAAATCTATACATTATATAAAAGGCGAAGGTTTACCTACCTATGGATGAACTAGAAACATGATATTTTGCACAATAATTGTAGAGATTTGTAATCTCATCGAAGAAAAATTATCATATTGTGAAAATTCCACCCCTAAACCCCCTTAGAGTGGAATGAAATACTATTTTACAGTTTTCTCTTCTTTAAGGGTAGTGTTGGGTTAGTCTGAGCTTTTGAAGAGAAAATATTTATCATTAATTTTAAATTCTACCTTTGTAAAAATTGTTAAATACAGCTCTTTAATATTCCTAAAACCACGCAATACGAATGACATAAAACTTAATAAATAATATAATGATGCGTTTCAGGGTTTTCAGATTTCCACATTTTAACAAACAACTTCATGTGTGCAAAGCCGTGAGAAATCAGACTAGTCTGTGATTAAATCGGTCTTGATTTTGTAAAAGAAGTGCTAATATGGTATTAAAATATGTATTGGGTATTCTGTTCCTTGTATATATGTTACGGTTAATATGCAAACTTGGCTAGTTTGTAAACTAGCTGGATAGTTTACAAACTAACCAATTCGATAGTTTACAAACTAACCAATTCCTTGGCTATTTTGATAGAAAACGCAATTTTCACTAAAATAGCAGCTAGTTTGCAAATTAACCAAAAGTCTTGGCTAATTTACTTGAAATTATTGAGAAAAGTAAATTAGCTGGTTAGTTTATAAACTATCCAATGCAGCCTGGCTAATTTGGAAACCATGATTTCTAGTAGCACAAAATAGCCAAACCTTTGGCTAGTTTGTAAACTAACCAACCAATTTTCTGGCTAATTTACAAATAAAGTTTAATGTTCACTGTATTTCTTATTCGATAAATTAGAGATGAATAAAATGCAAATTTTTGCTTTGTTCTTTTTTAACTGGTAATTTTCACATCCATCAAGGAACAAAGTTACAATTTCTTAGGTAATATTTGAATATTTTTGATTTATTAGCTATGTTGTAATTTTTCTTTCGCCATGCCCAGTTGATTTGTGAGATTCTTTAATATCAAACAAATCATCCATACAAGCTAATATTTTGCCAGACTTCCTTCGTTGTAAAGTTGGGAATTATTTGCTTTATTATTATACAGATCTATTAAAGAAGCGTCAAATTTTTTAACCTAACTTTGTTTGTAAATTAGCCAGAAAATTGGTTGGTTAGTTTACAAACTAGCCAAAGGTTTGGCTATTTTGTGTTACTAGAAAATATGGTTTTCATATTAGCCAAACTGCATTAGATAGTTTATAAACTAACCAGCTATTTTAGTTTTCTCAATAATTTCAAGTAAATTAGCCAATACTCTTTGGTTAGTTTGCAAACTAGCTGCTATTTTAGTGAAAATTGTGTTTTCTATCAAAATAGCCAATGAGTTAGTTAGTTTGTAAACTATCCAGTTAGTTTACAAATTAGCCAAGTTTGCATATTGACCGTAACATATACAATATTTCTCTGCAGTAATCGGACACATACAATGTGTCCACCTAAGTTCGCAACATATGGGAAACTTTTTTATCAATTTTAAGAAAAAAAGTTATTCTTTAAAAAAGTTTCTGCTTGTTGAAAAAATAATATTTAACTACTAAAACTTGAAATAGCATGTACAGGGTGGTCAAAAAATAGAAAAATATACAGGGTGTTTCCTAAGTACGGTTCGTAACTTCAGGATGTGATTCCTTACAATATTTTAAGAAAAAAAGTTCCTATAAACATGTGTCCGGAAATGCGTAGTTTCTGAGATACAGGAGTGTCAAAGTTTTAGAAAAAAATAGTTTTTCAAAGTTTTTTTAGCTCAAAAATCCCTTTTCCAATGTTTTTTTCAAATTTGGCAGGTCTGTTTATGATAACGAAAGGTATCTTTATGACTAATATGACTTGTTTAATCTGGAAAAAATATCAAAAATTTAAAAAAATAGTGATGTGCCATTTTTTTTTGTACTTTTACCAAAAAATTCTGTATATTTTTCTATTTTCTGACCACCCTGTATATGCTATTGAAAGTTTTAATAGTTTAATACTATTTTTTCAAGAAGCAGATACTTTTATAAAGAATAACTTTTTTCTTAAAATTGATAATAAAAAAGTTTCCCATATGCTACGAACTTAAGTGGACACACTGTATATAAAAGATTGTAAAGTCTGTTTTTTTTTTAAAGAAAAAAGTCAAAATGACATTATGTTGGCAATACAATGTAAAATTGTCAATGCTTTCAAATTTTTTATGTAGAAAAGACTTGAGTTGTCAACATAGTTACTAAATTTTTGACATGGGGTTTTATCTTTAAAAAAAAAAAAAACAAGTTTTAATATGTAGGGGCGTGTTTTTTGGCATTCCAATATCTGTGAGTTGGACATAATGAACTTAATTCGCCAATTTTATTCAACAAAGGGCTTTTTTTTGCATGCAATTTGATTATGAATTTGTTAGTCAAATGGTCTCTACGTTCCCCTTATGAACGGTACTTCACAATCTTCTGCTTTCATTGCTCTTATAGGTTTACAAGGTAGGAATCCTAGACAAATTTGAATGCATTTACTTTTAATTATCTCATTTTTTTTTAGGTGAGTATTGGTTGCTGATCCATAGGAAACAGTATTATAATCTACAGTAGATCTTATTAAACTTTTGTAAAAAAGTAAACCCATATTGGGGTGAGCAGCCCCTGAATTATTGACTTATTGGATTTGCCTCTCAAACCTGATTCCAAATATACTGTGTGTTTTAGGTTTATTCCTATTAGTCCAGCATCTGAATATCCCATTTTGGAGTAATAATATAGATTTTATGCTTAAATGATTACCTTTATATTTTGCTGGTGGTCTCTATACTTTCCCTTTTTCAATAAAAATGCAATTATTTCATCACCTTTTTCCTTATTTTCTCACAGACTATCAGGAATAAACCTAAAAAACCTAGCATATTTGGAATCAGGCTTGAAAGACTAATCCAATGGAACAATAATATGGGGTATGTTTCATTTAAAAAAGTTTAACTTTGCTTTGCCACACTTTTGTGACACACCCTATATACTTGTAACTAACTCCATTAAAAACTTTCTGATACCTATTACCTATAGCTTTCAGATTCACACTTGACATTTCTTGGTATCTCTTCAAACAGGTGAGATAGGATTGATAGGAAATATAGACAATCACCCACTACTTGCTAGGGAACAAAATTGAAATTGCGTATAATTTTGAATAGAAACCAGTCACAATCATACATAAAATCATGCATATAACTCTTACATAAACATGCTTAATTGATTCATTGATTATGAGCCTCGCTAACAAAGCCAAAAAATGATTTGTAATATTTGTATTATTTATTTTTACCTGAATTTTAGCCCCCTTATATTTAATGCAGCCAGGAACGGTTGTGAGCGTTGTAAACTCATAGGCTGCCACTTCCGAATAAACTCCGGCCAAGTTACTCAACAAAGTGGATTTTCCCACTGAGGGAAAACCTACAAAGCCGACTCTGGCATCTCCGGTTTTAGCAACGTCGAAACCTGAACAATATTTTTCATTGTATCAATCAATTTTCAATAATTTTGCTGTTCGAGAAAAACTTGCTTACCTTCTCCTGTACCACCGCCGCCACCCTTGGGCGTAATCAGTTCCCGTCTCAATTTAGCCAGTCGGGCTTTCAAAAGACCCAAATGTCCGGCTGTGGCCTTATTTTTTTGGGTCCTTGCCATCTAATAAAGCAAACATTTGGAGGTTATATCTTGAAAATTGCAATTTTCTGTGGGACTTACCTCCCCCTCGATACTGGCGATTTTTTCGAGGATAGTACTCATGGCGCTGACTGATTAACAGGGGTTTAATTAATCTTTTCCACAATTATTGATGAAAATATGGGAAAATTTTCAAAACGGCAGGTAGTGCATGTGAGTATTTTTTTTGTTTTGAATATTGTTGACATTGACTGACAGTTGTCACGTCGTCACGTCACACTTGACGAATTTGACTTTGAAAGAAGTTTTTATTTCATGCTATTACTCCGAGCTAATTGGAATATGTATTAGGTCTTTTGCGAGGTCTTTTGTATTGAGAAGACAATCGAGTTTCAGATCTGCTCAGAAAAAATATAAATGAAAACCTCTATTGATTTCAACACTTCTTTTCCATAGTATTTTTGTTTGATTGGTTTCGGTTTCAAGAGTACTCTTTTAGAACAAGTACCAAAAAAACTGCTCTGACTCTCAGACTCTACTCCAACTCCGTTGATTCGGATAGCCGAACGCGCCGAAACGTCATTGGCCGAACCGGACCGAACCCAGCTGTTACATGACATTCGAATGTCACTTTGACTTTTGACTTTGAGGTTAAAAAAAGAGTTATTTAAAAAAAAAAACACAATATTTTAATTAAATAATAAATTAACTCCATTCATACTTTTTCGCCCTGTGTGCTCCATAAATTATTTGTTTGTCATACGTAATGATTATTGTGCTTGCAGCCCTATAAATCGCGTTTTCAGAAGGTAAGCAATAACAATTATTTAGGCGCTACCCTACCTATTTTCTCTTTAGTTTTGAGGCAAGCTGTTTCTATTAATATGATTTATTTTTGCATATCATACATACCTGTAATTTGCTAGAGAAAATCAAAGAACAAAATGTTTCTTGTTCATACAGTATCTAGACTCAACTTGTCTTTTACATACAATACTATTTATTTCTTGCTTATGATGGTTTCTTAATATTTCGATCTATAATTTTATAGATATCGAAAAGTTCAAGTTAGTACCTATGGGCCCTAATACTAACCCTTGTGGTACACAACATTTTGTCCCCCCAGAATTTGTAGAAACAATTCTTCAAATGAGAATTTTTTACGCAAGATTCCAGTAAATTCCTTCAAATTCCAATTCTTCACAAATTCCTCCAGATACCCTACTTACCACAAATACCTCGAAATACCCCACCACAAATTCTTCCAAATAATACTAATAATACTTTATTTAAAACTGTTTTATTAGGTACATACAATGATAATACATAACAATGAAATACTCCAAAGTCCAGGGCCGGCTCTAGGTATTTTGCCGCCCTGGGCAATGAGTAAATTTGCCGCCACATCCCATTACCCGCTTAGGGAAAATGTGAGAGATTTTGAATTGTAGAAACAAAAAATAATTACACAAAACAATAAGGCATACCATCATCAGTCTAGGAAAATTGTCGATTTTCAAAAAAAAAATTCCTACCCAAATGAATTTTTCAGGAATGATAGGGGACGGGTGGATGATCATAAAACCGATGATATCACACATTCACCCCTCTGGCGTTTTGCGTTATAGGGGTTGAAAGTGCGCCATTGGCGATTACTTGGTACCTATTGATTTTACAAAAAAATGTTTCAAATAAAAGAAGTGCGACATTATTTGATCTACAATGTTTATCTGAAGACTTTTTTGATTAAGGGCTGTCTGTGGTCATAAGGGCCATTTGAAACTTTATAATGAAGATAAAAAAATTTAACCAACGTAAAAAAAATTTCTACAACGCATACAACGTTTTTGCTTTATGGAGTTTTTACTCACTCCTGTCGTTTTTCCAATAGGGGTAGTTTTTTTTTTTTATTTTTTTACAAAAAAATTTTCTTAATAAAAGTTTTATAAGATTACATTTCCTACAATTTTTCCTTATTAACTTTTTTTGTAACTCACCCCCATTCAGCAGGGGGACACTTCCCTTGAGGAAATTTTAGTTTTTAGGGGTATATATTGTTTTTTTTTTTTTTTTTCTCTTTTCGCCCTTAGTGCATATAAAAAGTTGCAATTAACATTGTATTGAAAGGATTTTTTTTTCACCACCTTTCTGTTTTTAGGGGTAGTTCGCCTATTTTCAACTTTACAAAAAAAATTTATAAAGAAAACTTGTTCATTTTATTATTTTCAACAAGTTTTCTTTATAATTTTTTTTTGTTAAGTTGAAAATACGCGAACTACCCCTACAAAAAACTTCAAACTACCCCTATGGAAAAACGGCAGGGGGTGAGTAAAAACTTCATAAAGCAAAAATGTTGTATGTGTTGTAGAAAATTTTTTCACGTTGGTTAAAATTTTTCATTTTCATTATAAAATTTTAAACAACCCTTATGACCACAGACGGCCCTTAATAAAAAAAGTCTTTAGATAAACATTGTAGATCAAATAATGATGCACATCTTTTATTTGAAACATTTTTTTTTTCAACCCCTATAGCGCAAAACGCCAGAGGGGTGAATGTTTGATATTTTCGGTTTTATGATCACCCACCCGCCCCCTATCATCCCTGAAAAGTTCATTTGGGTAGGAATTTTTTTTTTGTGATGCACGTATTTTTCGACTATTTTTCTAGACTACATAGTAATAAAACCATACACACCTTATTATGTAACTTGTAACTACAAAAAAACCTAACCTAAGTAAACAAGAAACATAACAAACAAAGTAAGAGTCAGCCAATCCAAATTTTTGGCAACAATTTACAGGTGTGCAAGCTTGAGGTCTATGGGTTTAGACTTTAGAGGGAGATGTCATGAGTGGCTGACATCTTACCTTGCCGGAAGAATGCAGACTGTTGTGGTTAATAACATCGAGTCACCTGTGCGATACTTCAGGGCAGGGGTGCCTTAGGGATCCGTGCTGAGACCTCTTTTGTTTCTACTATATGTGAACGATTTGCCTAAGACGGGTATATCTGGAACTCTAACCATGTTTGCCAATGACACAATAGTTCTGTGGCACGGCTCAAATGCTGATATCCTGGACACCACAATCAGGGCCGACATTGACGTATTGGGCAGTGGTGTGATGCAAATCGTCTTGTACTCAATCTGACAAAGACTAATATAAATCCTTTATTTAGTCAAGACTAATTTACAGTTATACAGTTACAGTTATCAATTGAAATTCTACTAAGGCTAATTTATAATTTAATTAAAAAACAATTTTCATGTAATAATTTAAAATCTACAGTCAATAACACAATGATCAATCAATCAATCAATCAAAATATACTTTATTGTCCGAAAAACAAAAATAATTTTCCATTGACAAAGCTTTAGTTCCTAAATACTAGAGTAAAACATTTAAACAAGTGACTAAATAACGTAATTACAACAGTCAAAATAAATACATAAAATTAAAAATATCCAATACAGTAGCTAAAAAAAACAAAACACAAAATAAAATTTTTGGTCAACAGCATCTCCTAATATTTATTTATAGTAAAATTTTTATACAAAAAATACAAACTATGTTATCCTAAACTATTATCATCAAAAAATTCTTGCAAACTATAATATGCTTTTTTACACAAAAAACTTTTCAAAGCGGTTTTAAACCTTCTTAGTTCTTTAATTTCTCTTAGGTGAACAGGTAAATGATTAAATATTTTTTTACTTTTATAAATTACTGAGTTCTGTGTCAAAGAAGACCTCGGGATCGGCAACGAAATTTTTAGTTTCTGTCTAGTTTCGTAGGTTCTTGAGAGATCTATTTGGTCATAAAATTTTTTATGCATTAAAATTTCTGTCTCTAGGATAAAAATACAGTAAACTGTCAAAATTTCATGTCTCAAGAAAAGTGGTCTACAATGATCTCGATATCCTCTTCCACACAGAAATCTTATTGCCCTTTTTTGTACAATAAACACCGAATCAAAAAGTGTCTGCGAGCAACATCCCCAGAAGGCTATGCCATACCGGATGTGAGATTCTACTAAAGAGAAATATACCATTTTGGCAGAATTATGGCCAAGCTCGTTGTATACAGTTCGTATGGCATAGCATCCGCTAGCCAGTCTATTGTTAAGGTTGTTGACATGCGTGGAAAATTTGAGCTGGCTGTCAACATGAATCCCAAGGAACTTGCAGTTGGACCTGTTTTCAATTAATTGAGCATCTAGGTAGAGGTCATTGTAAATAAATTTGAATGTCATGAGGTTGGTTTTCTTTGTATTAAAGCACAGTAAATTTGCGTCACACCATTCCTTAATTGTTTTTAAGTCCCTTGAGACTGTGTCCTTTAAAGTTTCAAAATTTTTCCCTCTCCAAGAAAGAGTGTTATCATCTGCAAAAGCTGTGAAGCGACCTTGAATTGGTAGTCTGAATATATCATTCAGATACAGCAAAAATAAAATCGGTCCGAGAACGGACCCTTGGGGAACGCCATTCGATGATAAAAAATTATTTAAAAAAAAACGTACACTGATACAATACAAGTGACACATACTTCTTACTTATAAGTTAACATCACTTAGCATATAATCTTTGAGAACTTTTTTAAAAGAATTCACTGTTTTCATAGACTTAACATTATTTGGCAGATCATTATACCTACTCAAGCCCTTAAAATATAATGAGTTTTGCGACCTTTCCTGATCTACCCTTGGGATATAAAAATTTTCTCTGTGGCGCGTATGATATTGATGCACTTCAGAAGCATACATAATTTTGCCTAACAAATATTGCGGAGCTTGACCAATTTTTATTTTATGAATGAATGTTAGGGTGTTAAACAGAAGAAGCTCCCGCACTGGCAGCCATTGAAGTTCTTTTAACATATTCTTTATTGGTGTTAACCTTGGTTTTTTGAGTATCACCCTCATACTTCTGTTTTGCAATTTCTGCAATCTTGAGAGCTCATTTTGTCTGAAGAGAAACAAAATACTAGAACAATAATGGAAATGTGGAAGTATTAATACATTAAATATAGTTTTTTTAGTCCAAGTAGACAAGTATGGAGAGCAGCGAGATAAATAATTTACTTTAAAAGCGATTTTTTTAATTATTTCTAATGCATGACTTTTAAAATCTAGTTTATGGTCAATCCAAATTCCTAAGTATTTAATTTTTGTTACCATTTCAATAGTGTCGCTACCCAACAATAATTTGCAGTCCATAGCCAATAGCTGTTTGTAAATGGATTCCCTTGCAATAATCATGTACTTTGTTTTAGAAATATTGACCTTCAAATCATTAACATTACACCACTGATACACATCATCCAATATTTGATTAAGTGATGTTTAAAGTTGGCCCAGATCTTTTGTGGAATAATAGAATAAGGCATCGTCAGCAAAAAGATATGTGGTACAATTTTTTACGTTTTTAATTATGTCATTAATATATATAATAAATAGCAAAGGCCCCAGCACGCTCCCCTGAGGGACGCCAAAATCATTAGATATATCTTCTGATAATATGTCATTGACTTTTAGTCTTTGTTTACGGTCACTCAAGTAGCTCACAAACCATTTTAAAACTACTCCCCTAATACCAATGCTTTTTAGCTTTAATATTAACCTTGTCCTGTTTACAGTTTCAAATGCCTTTCGTAAGTCAAGAAAAATGGCACCAGTTGCTAAGTTTTTGTCAATATTTTGCCTCCAGTCTTCCAAGATACCCTGCACAGCAGTTTCGCAACTAAATTTTACTCGAAATCCTGATTGAAAATCACTTAGTATTTTATTCCGATCTATATACTCAACAAGTTGCATATTCACTATTTTTTCCAAAATTTTGTCAATAGTGCAAAGCAAATTTATTGGACGCAATTCATTGGCAGATTTTAATTTAATTACTTTGGGGATCGGGATTATAGTGGAAACTTTTAACATATCAGGAACCTGACCTAATTCTAGCGAAGAATTAACTAAATTTCAAAGTGGATTCTTTATAATCTCAAAAGTATTTTTGAGTAAATTGATGTTAATATCATCTGGACTTGATTTATTAGCCATTCCAAAAATAATATCTTACAACCCTTCAAAATCCAACATACTAAAATCTGAAAAATTAACCAAATCGTCATGGTGAGCCAATGGAAAATCTCCAAGATCAGACTTATCTATATCCCGAAGTATATCTTTAATACTATCAACAAAAAAAATATTCAGTTTATTAGGTAACTCCTCTTTATCACCAATTAAGGTATTATTTATTTCTACCTCATCAATTTTAGCCACTGTTTTTTTTGAAGGTAATAAAGTTTCCAAAGTTTTCCACATTTCTGTGGGATTATTTTTATTTTGACATATTTTTTCTTCATAGAACTTACGTTTCTCTTCTCTAAACACTTGAACTGCAAAATTTCTTTTTTGCTAATATTCATTTAAGTTTTCATCTGTTTTATTATTTTTATAAGTCCTATAACTAAAATCACGTTCTCGCATCGCCATCTCAACCCTATTGTTCCACCATTTTTTATATTTAGGAAAATTTTTTACGGTTTTTCATGGAGCAACTAAATTTAAAATTTCCAGAACAGTTGACACAAAACTGCTAAACTTATGATTTATGTCAGAATGATAGTACCTGAACTCACAATTGCGCAACATTTGGTTGATACTCAAAAAATCAATATTGCCACCTCTAGTATCAACAGTCTTAGCTACTTTAGGACTCACATTGTGTAATATTTCAATCATGTAATGATCAGTAATTTTTGGGGTAATAATAACATTAGCTTTGCCTTTAAACAACTTATCAGAGTTCGTTAGCACCAAATCTATGATTGAGTCTTTATCTCTACCAGAGTTGTAGCAAAAACAATATTTTTAAGACCTATATCTACAAGAATTTCTTTTAAAGCTTTTGACTCATCGGTTCTGTAATCGATGTTAAAGTCGCCTACAACTAAAATGACACAATTTTCTTCGCACCATGCTTGAAAAAAAATCTCAATATCCCGTTTAGATGAACTTGGAGATCTGTACAGAGATACCAAAAGATATTTTTTCTTATTGTAAAAGATGTATGTGTAAACCAACCAATAATTTTTATTCGAAGAGAAAATTAATCCAAAAACTTTTCTCAATAATTTTTATGTTTAAATGTCTGTTGTGATTTTAAAATTTTAACATCATCTCTTATGTATAAAATCGCCCCACCTGTACTTCTACTATTACTATCTACTCTCTCCAAGCTATAACCATCAATATGAACCTCCCCATCCAGAATTTTTTCTGTTAAGCAAGTTTCAGACAATGCTATAACTACTGGTGATCTACTTAAACTTAAATATATATAATATGATGGCTTTTAAGTGTAATCTGTCTGACATTCATCTTGACTCCTCAAACATCGGTAGTTGTGAACAGAGTAAATTTCTGGGATTACACATCGATAAATCCTTTAAGTTCGAGTATTATGTCATGGGGGTTGCAGACATCAGACAGGTATCTGGTGAGCTTGGTGAGGCTACTGCAAGGTCCACCTATTTTACATTGGTGCAATTTCATTTGCAATATTGCATTAACTTCTGGGGTTCATGCAGCGAGTACCTCTTCAATTCGATTTTTGTGCTGCAGAAAAGAGCAGTGCGTTACTTGTGCAGCGTCTCGCCATCAGAATCTTGCAGGCCGCTGTTTGTCTCTTGTAGGATTCTGACGTTTCAAAAACGCCTTAATACGAACGCTTGAAAACGAAAAAGGACGTTTTTCAAAGATCTCTATGAACATTCACTTGACTCCCTTCAAAGTATCCAACATCATCCAATAGACTTATTTTATATGTAGTGCAAATATCACAGTTACAAACAACCTTTTTAAAACATCTTATTGGAAGTATTGGAACTAATTTCCGAGTGTGTGGACGTGGGATACATGTTTCAAATGGTGTTCCCGAAAACGACCAACAGAAACCTTTATAAAACGTCTCTCATGACTTTTCATGGAAACATAAGTACACTTTTACGAACTCATAAAAAACATTCTGACGTTCTTTAATTGTTCCTAACAGAGGTTTTAAAAACAAATTAATCAAACGTCGTCTAAAGAACATCCTTTCTTTACCTTCTTAAAAACACGTCGTTTACAAAAAAATATGTAGTCCAAGTTATGTGTTAAAATACATGGATTCAAAATATCTAAAATGGCGATATCTCAAAAAACGGCGAAACTTTGCCTGAGGGTAAATATGGTCAAACAGCTTCCAAATGACCCCAACTATCATTCATTAAATCTTCCTATCGATGTACTAAACACCCTGTATAATTGGTTCACTGTTCGATTTATATTTCCCAACTTTTTTTAAGTCGTTGGTTCCATTTTCTATTAATTTTTTTTGTTATTGCATGGTATGAATTTGCCGCCCCTGGATCGTGCCGCCATGGGCGGCCGCCCATCTCGCCCCCCCCCTTATGCCGGCCCTGCCAAAGTCTAATGTAGAAACAGTCCAATAAGAATGTAAAAGTTGCACCTAGGTGACTGAACACCTGTATGAGCCACAAGATTTAACTCTAAATTCATAACTTATGCTAAAAAAAATAGTAATGATAATAATATTGCCTAATCCGCTACATTAAGTCAATAACAACCCTAGTAAATGAACCAAAAAGATCAATCAATACAATAACCACCCAAGAAACTTCACAAATAAAAAAAAATTGAAGAAAAAAATACAAATCAAAAAGAAGTGAACATATACTACGGCTCAAGCATAAGGTAAAGAAAAGAAGTCAAATGTTCACATCAAAAATAGGGCCCTGAAACTGTGCAGATTATCAAAAATAAATTTTCCACACTCAATATTGAATCTTTGTCTTGACAGAGTCCTAACTTGTAGAGGCAACATGTTGTATAGTTTGAGTCGTTTGAGAGCTAGGTAAGTATATATCTTTCCTTTTATTTCCCAACAAACTTAACGCTTATTACAGGGAAAAAAAATAAAATAAATAAATTTAACAACCATAATAATTGAATAAAAAAAATAATTTGATTCAAATAAAGCCTTGATTAAAATATGATAAACTTTTATATAATAAAAAATGATATTATCAAATAGTCAATTAAATTGAAGAAAATGTTTTTTAATGTATATTTTGAATAAATTCAAAGGTTTTATATTTTTGATGTTTTCTGGTAAATCATTGTATATTTTTATGCCTGAATATAATAAAGATTTTTTGCCAATATTGGTTCTGAATTGTAATAATTTAAAATTTTTATTTTTTCTAGTTGCATAATTATAGAAATTTTCATTCTTTTGAAGGTTCAAATTTGATATTTTCTTTTTTGTTAATAATGCGTGAATAAATATTGAAATTTTCAATTTGTATAACTTATGTAAGCTCAGATAACCAAGGGGTTTATATAAATTAGTAGTTGGTTCTAGATACGGAAGTTTATGAATGCACTTAATAATTTTGTTTTATAGTTTTTAAATTGGTTTTAATATTGAGTCATTTGCAAATCCCCATATCGAAACCAGATATTGAATTTTTGAATGGAATAGTGCATAGTAAATGTTTTTCAAATATTTTAAAGGAATGTAGTACCTCACTTTATATAATACGCCAACTAAAGGAGATAAACTTTGTAACATGTTGTTTAATATGTTCTTTTCATGTTATATTTTCATCTATATAAAGTCCCAAAAATTTAATTGAATTTTTATACTGTATGTTATTGTCCTCAAATTTTATCGGATTTTTTTGCTCAACTGAAATTATTTTTTTATCAACAAACATGTAAAATGATTTTTCAAAATTTATAGTCAGTTTATTTGCCTGAAGCCAATTTTGCAACATTTTTAAATCATTTGATAGTAGATTATACCACGAGTTAATAATGATAGCTATTATTCCCGAGGATTATTACGAACTGAGCCGCGTTAGCGACGAGGGAGTAACATTCCGAGGGAATAATAGCCATTATTGCGAGTAGTATACTCTACTTTATTTACGACAAATTAATTTATTTGAGATTTTCAATGAACAAATTTCATCCGTCTCATAATTTTCAATACAAATCCACAAGCACTACACGTTTGACACTGACACTTTTGTGGAATAATGACCATTAATCCCGCTACTCGTCATTAATCCCTGGAGGAATAACATATGTCATTATACTGCCAAAATCACAAATATAATACGCACATTGTACATTAGTCGTAAATAAAATATTTGATTTTATATTGTCTATATCTCGGTCTATATACAGGGTGTCCCACGGTGGATGGCGTATTAGACGTTTATGGAGAACTAAAAAACGGATCATTTTGAAAATTTGGCAACCGGGATAAACGACCATGATCTACACTTTAAAAATATTTTTGACCATGCGGTGTTGCCGCTTCTACTCTAAACTAGTGGCAGCATCGCTAGTTTAAATAGAACACCCTATATCTGATTGCATATTTGGATTCTATGTAAAATTCTGAGCAGATTTCATGTGATATACCCTATACCTAAGTTCAACTGTTTTGGAAATATTGACAGTTGAAAATTGACTTTTTGCAACTTTGACAGGCTGTAAAACCTGAACGGTTAATTCTAGAGGAAAACCGATTTTACATTCCTATCTTAGATTTTGATAAACTATCATTTGGCACCAACTTTGAACTTAACCGGAGATTAAATTTAACTGAAATTTTTAATCATGGATTTAATTCAAAGTTGGTGTCAAATGATAGTTTATAAAAATCTAAGATAGGAATGTAAAATCGGTTTTCGTCTAAAATTAACCGTTCAGGTTTTACAGCCTGTCAAAGTTGCAAAAAGTCAATTTTCAACTGTCAATATTTCCAAAACAGTTGAACTTAGGTATAGGGTATATCACATGAAATGTGCTCAGAATTTTATGTAGAATCCAAATATGCAATCACATACGGGGTGTTCCATTTAAAATAATGATGTTGCCACTAGTTTAAAGTAGTAACCAAACGCCATTTTTATGTATTTATGACAAGTTTTCCTGACTTCCGGTTTCACCGTAAATGACCGGAACTTTTGATTTTTAAATGGCACACCCTGTATATTTTCTGCTTTTCGGATTTTACAGATCGTTTTACGTCCTAATGCACCACTTTTGAATCAAGTTTTGTACAAATTTTATTTTTAAACTTGGGGTGCTTCTTGCAAGACACAGAAATACATAATTAAGATTATGTTATTCAAAAGCAAACTTTGCTCCACAAAGATTATATTTGAGGAAGCAAAGTTATTGAATTTAAGGCAACTGTATATAAAAAGTATTATAAAATTTAGCTTTAGAAATAAAAAATACGTTAATTATATAAATCACCATGAAATAGGGACAAGGGCAAAAATTAATAATAATATAAATTTACCTAATACTTCGTTTTCATCTGCACAAAGACATATCTCCTACATCTTGCCAAAGATTTATAATATTCTCCCATCTCAACTAATACAAAAGACTAATAATTATACCAAAACGAAAAATACTTTGGATTCATGGATTGTAATCAACTATGATAACATCTATAAACAAATCCCTTATTTTTAAATTTTAAATTTTTGAACAGTGAGATTGTGAATGTTAAATATTAAAAATGTCAACTTCAATTCTGTATTGAGTAAAATTTTGATTGTATAAGACTTAAAACTTGACTAATTACCACAGCATAATGTAAACCGAAATTAATGATGTACTTATATAATTACTATGGTGCACCCACAGACGATGAGTCTACTGTGCCCCTGAACTGTTATTATTATTGTATCATATTGTGATAATTATCTTATCTTTTCTTTGGAAATAAACCTTTTTTTGATTTTTTTTTTGAGTTTGAACACAGTTTTGTTATAATTGTTGACTGGCTGATCACATCTTAGCAAAAAATCTAAGAAAATATCAATGCAGTCTCCAATATTTGATTTTTTTTTTCAATAATCATTAAATAGGCTCAATTTAGGGGCATTTTTTTCTTGGTAGCAATAATTATTATTGATTAATTGATGGAAATCTACATACTTCCTTCAGGTGAATGATGGCCGAGGAACTTTCCAATGGAGATATTTGCAGGGTGTGTAGATCGGAAGGCGGCTCGGACAGACCCCTTTTCCATCCCTGTATATGTACTGGTAGTATCAAGTGGATCCATCAAGAATGTCTTGTGCAATGGATGAGGTAAGAAATAATGTTTCAACCCTGAGAAAACTCAAAGGATAATCAGTTGTTTTGATTTCCTTATCCATTTAATTTGTAATACTGATAGAAAACTACATATCATTCACTAGGTAGCCAATCCTTAAAAAAAAACATTTTGCTAATTAATTATTTCAAGAAGTCAATCTCTTAAACATTTCCAAGCAAAATATTTCATTCCAGGTACTCAAGAAAAGAATATTGTGAACTATGCGGGCACAAATTCTCATTCACGCCAATTTACTCGCCTGACATGCCCAGAAGACTCCCAGTAAAAGATCTGATCTCTGGTCTACTCTCATCAGTAGCCACTGCTGTGAAATATTGGCTGCATTACACCTTGGTGGCCATAGCTTGGCTCGGACTTGTTCCTTTGACAGCTTGTAGGATTTATAGGGCTCTCTTCGCAGGTAACCATTTTCTTCTTGAGAAAATTTAATCACAATAAGCATTGATTTTTAGGTACAGTGGATGCCATCCTCACACTACCATTTGAAATGTTGTCCAGCGAAAATATTGCAGGGGATATATTTCAGGGCTGTTTGGTCGTGTGCTGCACTTTGTTTGCTTTTGCTGGCCTCGTATGGCTTAGAGAGCAAATTTTACATGGAGGAGGTAATAATGTGTATTTTCTCTAGTTAAATCAATAGACTTACCTTAATGTGATCTTCTCAATAATGTGAAATTAATTTTTTTGTAAAGATCATCTATAAAAACTAATTAATTTGTTCTATTTGCTATGCAGGTCCTGATTGGTTGCAAAGGGACGACATAGTTCCTGCAGCCGGCGACAATCCAGCTCTTGTTCTGCATAATATTCCAGAAGAAATGCAAGATAACGAAGAAGATAACGTTCCAGTTGCTGAACAAGGTAAACCTTTATTGTTTCATAGATTGCTGCTATAACAAACAGAGTTTTTAGAGCCGATCCAAGAGAACGCAGATCAACAAGATCAGGAAGGCAACGTCGGGGAAGACAATAACTGGATCCCCATGGAATGGGACCGGGCAGTCGAAGAAATCACTTGGGAACGTCTTTTAGGCTTGGACGGTTCTCTAATGTTCTTGGAACACGTTTTTTGGGTCATTAGCTTGAACACGCTCTTCATTATCATATTCGCTTACGCTCCCTACCACATGGGCGTCATCACTTTAAATTTGTTTAATTTAGAAGAATACGCATCTGAGAGCCATTTTGAGGGACTTTTAACTACTCTTGTCGGTTATAACACTGTTGGCTTATTATTTTTAATTTTACATCGAATATCCGCCTGGCTAGGATTATTTACAGCCAAAAGAGTCCTGGGGCTGTGTTATGTTGTCGTCAAAGTGTCCATGCTTTCTGTAATAGAAATCGGAATTATTCCTTTGGTTTGTGGTTGGTGGTTGGACGTTTGCTCCTTGAACATGTTTGAAGCTACTTTAAAAGACCGTGAGCAGAGTTTTAGAGGAGCTCCAGGCACTTCCATATTTCTTCACTGGCTCATTGGAATGGTTTACGTCTATTATTTCGCCTCCTTTATATTATTGCTAAGGGAAATTGTCCGGCCGGGTGTTTTATGGTTTCTAAGAAACTTTAACGATCCAGACTTTAGTCCAATACAAGAAATGATTCATTTACCAATATTGGAGCACATAAGGAAACTTATAGTTTCCGCAGTAATATTCGGAAGTGCCGTGCTATTAATGTTGTGGCTTCCCATTAAAATAATCCGACTTATTTTGCCGACATTCCTTCCCTACATCGTTTCCCTGAACAATGAAAGTCAAGTGAATGAGCTCAGTTTAGAGCTCCTGCTACTCCAAGTCATATTGCCAGCATTATTGGAGCAATCCCACACTAGGGTCTGGTTGAAATCCATTGTACGATGGTGGTGTAAAGTGATCGCCTGGGTGTTGGATTTGCATTCGTATTTATTGGGCGATCAGGTGGAGGACAATGCAAGAAACGACGGAGAGAGGCAAGGAAATGGTGTCGGGGATGCTGCCGCTGGTAATTTGGGTGCTGTGCATCAGGCTCTGTTTTTGATGGAACCGCCAACAGGTAAAATGTTCTACTTATTATATTGTATGTACTGTCTGCCAATCCTTTTAATGAATATAGCATAATTTTGGTAATAACTAGTAAAACCAGTTCTAGAAACGTTAAAAATTATTCAATTCACAGCGGTTGGTATTATCAAAGGAGATGAAGCAATAAGCCGTACACTGACAAATCACTTTCCTACAGTTGAAATTTGAAAAGAGTGTTTATTCTTATAAATCCTATTCCTAACTCTACTAAAGATGAAAAAAGTTAAAATAGGCTCTCGGAAACGTAAAAATGCCTCCGGTTGACTACATAATATGGCATATTAAAGTCCCCGCAAAATACAATATGGCATAATAAAGTCCCCGCAAATTCATATCGGCACTTCATACGTTTGCATAATCAAATCCACTGTTGTACAGGGTGGCCCATCTTTTTATTAATCAAGAATCAAGATATCCAAAAACGAAAAATACTGTTTATAGGCAGTTTTTCAAGGAGAATCCAGTGGCATGACCATTTTTTCTCCAGATTCCTCCGATTTTGGAATATTAACCAAAGTTGTGTTTTTTTTTAAATGGGACACCCCGTATATTATTTTTTTATTGAATAGCTCTTTGTGAGTTGATTTCAATGATATAAGGCCGCGTTAATGGTCGCCATGTTTAAATTGTGATTGGTTGATTTTTCGGAACTTGTTTTAAGGTCTTTAAAAAAACGGCACATCAGAATTGGCTCAAAGGACCCCGCAATATTTAAATGGAAATTGGTTACCCGTGATATTTGAATGAAATTTAAATATGTTATTGGGGATGCCGTAAGCAACATTTTTTACCCTGGGCACAACCCTGTATATATGACAGGTGAGGCGTGGTTAGCTGTCAAATATTGGAATCTGATATCCAAAAGCAGAGTAACTATGGCAGATTTTGATGAACAAAAAATCTATTTCTACTAAGTCGACCAAGTTAAGTCGAAAAATGTCAACCCTTTTAACACCTGTCAAAACCCTGCCAAACGGCAGCACTCATCTTTTCCAGTTTTCAATATTTTATGTTCTCATTTGACATTTTTAACTATTGTGTAAATTCTGAATTCAAAAATTAAAAAAAAAAACGACAGCTGTCAAAATGTGATGTGCATGAACTTTGTTCAATATTTTATCACCAATAAACTACCTTACAATGAGAAAGGACCAGATTAGAGTATTTATTCTACTAAAACAAATGACAGGTTTTGACATTTCTGTCATTTTTTTTTTCAATTTTTGAATTTAAAATTTACATATAAGTTAAAAATGTCAAATGACAACATAAAATATTGGAAACTGGAAAAGATGAGCGCTGCCGTTTGGCAGGGTTTTGACAGGTGTTAAAATGGTTGACATTTTTCCACTTAACTTGGTCGACTTAGTAGAAATAGATTTTTTGTTCATCAAAATCTGCCATAATTACTCTGCTTTTGGATATAAGATTCCAATATTTGACAGCTAACTACGCCTCACCTGTCATATATACAGGGTTGTGCCCAGGGTAAAAAATGTTGCTTACGGCATCACCAATAACATATTTAAATTTCATCCAAATATCACGGGTAACCAATTTCCATTTAAATATTGCGGGGTCCTTTGGCATAAACATTATTTGACAATTCCTTATTTTGGTTTTTCGATATTCAGCCTTTTTTTTAAATTCAAAAATCATGTTCGCAACCACCAAAACAATTAAATGTGTTGGTGGTTGCATATTTGCATGTTTATCAAACTTGGATCCGTGAAAAGCATATTTTATTGATTACCACGAAAAAATAAAAAAAGCTAATTGTAGAGATTGTAGATAATATATCAAATAATGTTTATGCCAAAGGATTTTGGAAATTATTGCGGATTTTTTGAGATGACCTTGAAACGAATTTTGAAGGTGAAAACAGTTCAAGCAATTTCAAGTAGATGGCGCCACGGCAAAAAAGCTACATTGGGAGCATCATAATTGTATATTTGTCTTTCTCTGTCACTAAGTGTTTCACCGACAAACAGATTTTATCTGGACAAATAATAAAAGATTGAACCCTATGTGTAGAGTGCAGAGATATGGGACAGTTGTTAGTTAGAATAGAATAAGGGTCCATCCTGCGCAACAGCGCAACTGGCCGAATTTGAAGGACCGCCATTTTTATCACTTGTCAAATTAAGTGTTGGAAAAATAGGCATGAACAACTCATAACTTCAAAAATAAGCAGAAATAACAAAACGAAATCTTTTAAAACACCGTTCTGATAAAAATATCTCAGAAAAAACAGGAAAAGTCGTCAAAAACAACAATCTGTAACCGACCAAAAGTAAGGTTATATTGTGAAAAATTTGTCAGATTGAAATTGTCAACGTGAAGACCAATGGCGTTTCTGAGTGGTAGATTTAATGCGCACTGAGTGTATTCTCATCCTTTTTCATCAACCTGTAGAAGATAAAGACAGAAATAAATAAAAGTGCACTAGATCTACTAATTGGAAACGGCATAAGCTAAAAGTGATAAAAATGGCGGCACCCTATGCGTTACCATAAAATCGGATGCGCAGTCGTCTAAGCTCATTCTATTTCCCTCACATATCTCTGGTAGAGTGACACAGTTTTTCCAAAACTATTAAAGGTAAAGGTATAAAACCTTATATCATTGAAATCAGCTCACAAAGAGCTATTCAATGAGAAAATAATATATGGGGTGTCCCATTCAAAAAAACACAACTTTGGTCAATATTCCAAAATCGGTGGCATCTGGAAAAAAAATGGTCATGCCACTGGATTCTATTTGAAAAACTGCCTATGGAAAGTATTTTTCGTTTTTCGATATCTTAAATAATAAGGAAATTAGAGTCTTTTAAAATTGGACAAAATTTGAAAAGTGCCCCGTATTTCCTAAATGCATCAAGTTAGCCGTGATTTGTCTTCGTCAGTTATTTTCCCAAAAATAGAGCTCGAGAATGTGCTCCCAGATTTTTGATATCCCTGCTGGTTTTCGATGTAGCCCTATTAAAACATCGAAAATGGGATAGGCAATCTCAATCACGGGATTTTTTAATGGCCGTTCGGTCAAATATTGCGGTGACAAGCCGGTGACGTTCATAAGGAGAGCATTTGTGTTCTGGCCCTTGTTGCTTTCGAAGTGAATTTTATGTGTTTCTACGTATTTTTCATTGGTTTTGGTCATAATATGTATTATTGTTTTCATAGCGAATTTTATAGTTTTCAGTAGGTATTTCTACGTATTTTTTAGTGTTCTGGCCCTTGTTTTCAAAGTGAATTTTATAGTGTTTATAGTGTTTCTACGTATTTTTTAATTTAATAATTAATTCTGAGATGGAGAGTAATTAGAGTGAATATCTTGAAGTATTAATATTGAGGGAAAATCGAGCCTCTGTTAGATCCTTTCTTTTAATTGCAGCAATCCATAAAGCCCTGCTTTATTTTGAAAATTCATTTTTGTAGATCAAAAGCCGATGATTTAAAATAGCAGGAACTGAATAAAATTTCACATTATCCCTGTTACCTCAACTTTCACACCCAATTACGATGCAAATTGCTGGCATTTTAATTAACACAATACCTAAACACACAAAAAAACACAAAATCCGATAATTCAAATCTTTACGTTTGTCCAGAATGTGACAGAATTAATGACATACAGAATAAACAACACAGTGCTTGACGGCTTGACCCAATAGCCAGCCACACACGAAAAGTTTAAAACGCCCGTAGATGCGGGGCGTTCCTGATGTACGTCATGCTTGGAACGGCACGCATATGAGCTTCTTTGCCCACAAACGTTCAAAAACTACATGCGGGTTTAACCTACAGATTTTAGTCTGACATTCCAAAGTGTTTTGTTAATGGGTTAGAAGTGTCTTAAATCGGAAAGATTTGGAACGGCATCTGGCATTTTAAAAATTCTAACAGTTTTGCTAAGAGTGTGTGAATTTTACGAGGTGTACTGTTTTTGTAAATTCACTAGTAATTATGTTTTTACTCAATAGAAAGAAAAGAAAAGGTATTGCATGTGCTATGCTGTATGCATATTCTTTACAATTAAGTCAAGAAAAGAAAAAACGATCCACTTGATCAAAAAAATGGTTGGAAGAAAGGGCAATATATGGTCATATATCACTTGTATGGAACTTGGAGGAAACAATCCATATAATTTTCGAAATTATCTTAGAATGGATTGTGCAACATTGAACCATCTTTTTAAGTTACTAGAATCACATTTAAGTACTTAACGACTGTCACCCATATCGGAAATAAATTTGAAATTCCAGAAAAAGAACAAGAAACTACGTTTATGTGCAATTAACCCTTGCACGTGCGATTTGCGCGCCAAATTTGCCAGAACGCGCAAAACTTGTTATTGTGACACTCCACTAACTGACACTTCTCTTGCAACTTTTGGAACGGCACATTCCAAACTCGCGCGCCGAAATATTCGTGTGTGGCTGGCTAATAGGGCAAGTACACGATCTGACAGTTTGACACTATTGACAGTCGCCTTGAGGTAAAACCTTGTAAAACAAAGATATATTTACAGTGGTTTTTTAGGTTTTTAGTTACATTTTTTTAATTAAATACCTTTTGTGTGGTCCAGAAGTTTCTTGGACATGCCTAGAGTTTGTTTAGTTGTTAATTGTGGCAGTATAGCGCAAGGGATACAATATCCTTCCATAGGTTTCCATCAATTTTAAATAACAATGGGAGGTTTGATTTGTTAGCTCAAGAAAGAAGAGAAAAATTGATTAATGTTGTTAAAAGAGAAGATCTGACAAAAAATTAGTTCGAATTATAGAGTAACTATACTTATATATTTGTTCTTGTGAAACTTGGTTTTTATATTTGTTGGAAAAACCCTGAATTTAATCCATTATAGAAAAACCTAGCAAACTTCTGGATAAAAGACCACATAGACTGGAACATAAACACTTTACTTTAACTTTTTTAAAACAAAATAACACAAAAACTTGCAAAAAAGCTGTGAAAACCGCATAAAACATAACCGGCCTAATCTACACCATTGTAAATAAATGATTTGTTTTACTGGTTTTACCTCAGGGCAATTGTCAAACTCATTTGTGACATTACATGGACATGGATTATTGCTTGACCCGGAGTGCGTTCAAAGACGACAATGCTAATGTCAAAACGGGCACTTTCCAAATTTCACCGATAAATTGACCGGTTAAATAAACCGGTATCTATCAAAAAATTCCGGTAAAAGTTAGGTGTAAGTCCGGTTACAAGATTTTTCTGATGCATTTTGGAACGCCTTGGTGCATTAAAGTTTGGTTGTGTTGTATGTGGTTTGGAATGCACGGTGGTGTGATGTGGGTGCAGTAAGTTTGGTGAATATTAATTTTTATCATTTTTAACAGTAAATAAACGGTAGTTTTTAGTACGATATGTGTAGATTATTTGCGTTGAGATGAGTGTTTGGTTTGTAGAGTTCATGAATGAATGAATAAAGATAAAACTGTTCACGCAACGCACAAACAAATATTTTTTCATTCTGTAATCTGCAAGCAAAAATTTAACGAACGACTGCCGATAGTGCTCCCATTTAAAGCAATTAATATCCGCCAAAATCAAAATAGAAGTGTCAAAAAATCTCCAACCGAAAAAACCGACAAAAATTCCCGGTGGATTCGGTGCCTCACCGGTTTCAAACAGCTGATCATTCCGGTCAATTTTGGAAAGGACGATCGGGTTCGACCGGTAAAAAGTCGGTACATTTTGGAACGGTTTGGTGAGTAAACTGATAAACCGGTATAGCACCGGTTCAGAAACCGGTGAATTTTGGAAAGTGCCCAACCTACTTTTCCCCTTCTACCGTGTAGCAAAATGTTTAGCATCCATCATGACGTACCTGGGTACTCAGGTTTCCCCGTTTTCACCGCAATCTAACCTGATATTAGTAAAATTGCAGTGTGCGTTTTTACTAGCAATGTTGGGATTCTGTGCACTCAAACGGGTTGTCGAATAGAGGACGCTACCCGACACTTTTACCAAATTTAAAATTACCTTTTGCCAATTGTTTACAAAAACGCATTCTTGTGGTTTTTTGGATGATTTTTTCAAGATCGGCAAACGCCTGAAACCTGGTGAAATGTTTAATTAACTCTTTCTTTATTTGATACCGTTTCAGCTGGTAGCTGTTGGTTTTAGTGCAAGTTAGATAATTTCTACAATTATTTAAGTTTTGTGCCTCTTCGAGTACCAGGTAGGCATTATTCTCTTCAAATATTTAATTTATCAAAATAGAGGTACATCATTGAATTTTCTTTAATAAAATTCGATGTGTATTTTTTTTCAATAAAATATATTACTATTGATGACTTTTGTAATTACAGTTGTTCTTGTCATTAAAAGAATAAATAGCGATCTGCACTCTGCCCAGTCCGTGTGTTTAATTTTGGCTAAACCCACACCAAGTTATTTTGTTTCAACCGGCAATACCAAATCTGATGTGAATTTGCTGGAACGCCAAATACCGTTTTTTACACAATCCAAACCACGTGACATTCAAGATGGCGTGGCGTCCACATATGGACGAAAAAATACAAAAAAATATCTGGTTTCTGCCCAACTCAATAGTTTACGTACCTACAAATATTTTATTGAATAATCAAAATCAAAGCTGCAAGCAAAACTCGAAGCAAAATAATAATTGAAACATGCATGAAAACACATATTCAAAACTAACTTGCTGGCCGCCACGCCATATTGAATTTGGTCTCATCCAATCAAAATTCGTATAACCATTTCTAGACTCAGTTAAAAGCACCTCCAAAAGTTACTTTACCGCGGCCGATTCTGAACGTGTAAAGCCAACCGTTTTTGGCACGCTGGAGCCGAACTTGAACGCAATATGCCAATTTTGGCTTGGCTTTAGCCGTTTTTGAACGCAGCCCCGAACTTCCATATTGAATTTCGTTTTTGACAGGTCAGTAGATTGCCTAATAAGAGCTGGCAAATGTATTGAAAAACAGGCAACAGTTTCAAGTTATGTTGTTTACTGCGCTGAGAATATAGTGTTAATTGCAAGGTTTATTATAAAATTAAAAGTTGAAAGTGTGTGGAAAGTGGATGTTACGTGTCATTGTGTCTGTGCACATGGAATTGGGGAGAAATTCGATTGATTTTGCTGAATATCATGGACTACTTTTAAACAAAAGTGGACTGTGCCCTTGGCCTTGTTGCCATTATGCCCAGAATTAAATCGGTTTGTGATGTCTGTAATAAAAGTGTTTTGGATGAGCACCAAGCATTGCTGTGTGACAGTTGCAATGAAACATAGGAAATGCTTGTCAATGGCACAAAAAACATAATATGGAAAGCTAAGTAAATCCAATGAAGATTGGCTCTGTAGTTCATGCGATAGTGCAAGAGATGTTCCCAAAACCAAAAACTCGCAATCAACGCCACAAGGAAAAAAGTTCACTCTGGCTGATGTAATGCCAAAACTGGAGGTGATCGATGCCGAATATGAAAGTTTACTCACAAAGTATAACGATCAAATTAAGGTAATTGAAGGATTACAAAAAGAGTTAAGTAAAATTGAGCAACAGCTAAACAGAAATGAACAAAAAATTTTGAAAAACAATATATTGGTGCAGGGAATACCCCACAAAGAAAACGAAAATGTACCAGAGATAATAAATAAAATTGGTAGGTATAGGGTCTTCAAAAAAAAAAAAACAATCAAAGATTGCTATGATTTTTTAAACGTATGTCTTAGCAATATTTTTCTTTAATTTTGACAATGTCAGTCAATGAAATTTAATGTCAAAATGTCATGTCAAAAATCCTGACCAATTAAGAAACAATAATGCGATGTACGTTTTCGTAACCAAAGCAATCCTTGATTGTTTTTTTTTTGAAGACCCGATACTTACCTTGAGGTCGGACATGATAGCAAGTTTACAACTTTTCACTTGGGCAAAGATAATGGTAAAAATAATGTAATTAAAGTAATTTTCGAAAACGAATCAACAAAGACAAAATTTTTAAAGTCAAAGAAGAAATTTGAGATGACAACCACGGACTTGGGATTTACAAACCAAAATAAAATATTTTTAAATCATGAACTTTTTTTTTTTTTAAACATTTATTCCAACAAATACATAAATACAATATTCTTAAACATTTCTTAAATCAGTATTTAAAATACTGGTAACGAGTAAAACAATCTAATTCACTTAAGTTATTTAAGTAACAGTGGTGTATCAGAATATTAAATAATTTACCTCTCTCAAATCCTAAAGCTTAGCTTAATATTAAACCTAGACAACACTAACATATACCCAAAAATATCATATATATGTATACAGGGTGTCCCACGAGGTTTCTCCCAAATGATAACTTCGGAACGCATTATCGTATGTTCCATTGTATAATTTTTGGGAATTTTCTTTAACAAAGCCTTAACAAATATGACAGCCGATTTTATAATTCAATTTTCGAACGAAAAATGCCATAATATACCATGAGTTACATTTAAGATTCGAAACTTGACGTCAATTGAAGAAAAAGTGGTGAAATTGGATGACAATGGTAAAAGCGGCACAAAAAGTTTCCCAGATCCTCAAAATTTCAATTATATTGGATGACGCGTTCAGAAGTTATCACCTGGGAGAAACGTCGTGGGACACCCTGTATATAATATAACTTACTAAAACAAATTTGGATTTATACATGGCAGCAAGAACTTTTAAAAAAGATTCGAATTACAAATTTCTCTGGATTGGAAACGGAAGTATCTTCTTAAAGAAGGATGAGCATTTAAAAGTCCTTCTTTTGGAAGAGAAAAGTCAGCTGTTAAACTAGATGGGCCTCGCGAACAACTGAAAATTGCATATATGAATTTGCAAAGCATTCGAAATAAACTAAATCTTGTACAGTGTTTTGTCACAGATCACCTAATACAGATGCGTAAGTACGTATACGTGCCTTCGACGATATTCTGTGACGAAGCCGGGGAGCCAGCGCCTTGACGCATGGATACAGATCGCCCGCGTCAGGACAATTAACGTGGCCGAGTGCGTGAGCATGTTCCAGCCTGTGTGTTTACATATTTTTGCGGGTAAAAAAGAATATTTTTTTGTTGTTTGTGAACCAATTAAAGAAATAATATTATATTATTGAGCTTCCCCATTTATATAATAAATATGTTCAAAATACAATTGATGTGGCATTGGTGCGGCCAGCCTATGTCTATCAAATTAATCTTGAATCATGAATTCGCCGCTCTTTCGCATCTGTATGTAGGTAATCTGTGGTTTTGTTGTGAAAGAGGGTTGTAATATATTGTCACGGCTTTGGATTGCCTGACAGAAATCTTGGGTTCGTTTCATTTATTCCAAAAATCAAAGTCCAATTAACACAGCAATAATTTATTCCACGTAACAATACACTCTGACACTAATTACTTTAATAACAATTAAACTCTTTACAAAAATAATCACTATTTAAATCGTATCACAGTAAAACTTTAACTTATAAGCTAAAACCCATCCTTATACATTGTATATCCGTAATTTATTCCTGTAAATTCCAGAAAAACCGCGATCGACGTTGTTCCCGAACATCACGTAAAATCTCGAATCTGCGATTTTTTACACACTGGCGGCCGTTGCAATATTTTATTCTGATTACAATGATATAACACACTTCATATTTTGGTCAACTCGTTTTTGACAAATCGGTAAAAATATGATATTTTTGAAGTGAAACTTATTAGGCGGGGATCTGATATTTGGTACGAGAATTATTGAAACTATTGAGAGTGTATATAAAAATTTTATATACTTTTTTTTTATTGATAAGCCATTTCACTTATTTAAAGTACTCCTGAGCGTGTTTAAATCCAACATTCAAAAACGCGCGTGTTTTAAAGTTACTAATGACAACATCAACAACCAGCAGCCCGAGAAAGGTCTAAATGTCAATTTTTTAATTATTGATTTGTCAGGAGTAGGTACTTGTAGACAACGTCAAGTAAAATATAGCAAGTGTCAACGAATTTAGCATTCCACAATTATTAGTAATTTTTGATTTAAACGTATAGGTACCAATAAAAAAAAATAGTGTAAAGTATTCGTGGATAACTGGGGTCGTATTTTCGAATATTCTCGCATACGAAATTTGATACGATTTCGAATGCTCCCTATTTAATTTACATTGCTGTCAGTCAAATTTCGTCTACGAAGTGTACTCGAATGAATTCGAAAATACGACCCTGGGGGCCTTATTCTGTAAGGAACGAACTGTTCGATTCGGTAAAATTTCTTCGATTTTGACGTCATTTTCGGTTTGGTAGCGCGAAAACCCAACCAAAAATGACGTCACAATCGAAGAAATTCTACCGAATCGAACGGTTCGTTCCTTACAGAATAAGGCCCCTGGTCCCTGAAACATTTGTCATTAATTTGCTCTATTTCGAGCACTCCGGCTGCGCCGTCGTGCTCGAAAAATCGCGCGTTTTAAAGACCTTAATATCCACTTATACTTTAATATACTATTTCGTTGATTTGTCAAAAACGAGTGGACTAAAATATGAAGTGTGTTACATCATTGTAATCAAAATAAGATATTCTATCGAACATACATTAGTTGGGAATCTGACGCCTCCTAGGAAGCCTTTTAAAGATGCTCTATACAAGTCGCGAACATCCACCTAAAAAACATGAAATCCTATGTAAAATGACCTGCCAGATTCGAATTTCTTGTTCGCCCTTTGATCCGGAATTGCGAAATGTGTCAAAACATGACATTTTTGAAAAAACTGAAAATTTCCATTGAAATAATTTTTTTTTTGAAAACTAGTGCATAACTTTGTTAATTGATGTCCGATTGTTATGAATTTTGGATATGATATTTTTCAATACTTCCCTGACATAGTTTCATAACAATAAAAAACATAGAACGTCACATAAAAGCTACGTAATTTTTTTTTCGCCAGATGACACAAAATATCGTCATTTTGCAGCGTTAAATGGTGAGTCGAGAAAACTTTTTTATCTTTAGAGATAGATACCTAGTATAAGCGAGAAAAATGTTGCCAATAGAGTAAAGAAACTTTTTTACTAAAACTTTTTTTCCATACGACGTTTAGTTTAAGGTGTATTCTTTTTTAAAAACCGAAAAAAATTGAATCGCCGCGTCTCAACTCTCCGCATTGCCGGTGAGCGCGGTCTCAGGACGCGGTGTAGCGAATAAAGCGATCAGTGTGTCAAAGAGAGTTAACAACACAGCCTTCTTCATATGTGCAAGAAAGATAACGCGACGACGCCGATGGCAGAAGCGTTTCTTTGAATTTCATTTTGTTTTTCACCCGCTTATGTTTGTTATTGTAAAAGACATGAAGTACCTACCTATTATTAGTCAAAATATCAATTTCAACGAGTGTATTTTGCGTCAATCAAGTAATTAGGAAACGGTTCAGAGTGTCACAAAAGAAGCCGTACCTACATTTCATGTTTCAAGCATGTATAGTCATTGAGAAAGGCGATCGTTATTCCATAGCTCCTACGGCCAATTTCATAATCAACTTAAAGTAAACTTTCCATTTGAAGTTGAAAAATCCTATCCTAAAAGTCTATTTAGCTAAAGTAACTTTTAATTTTCTATTATGAAATTGGCCGTTAGATACTATGCTGACAAAAGAGAACTGTTTTTATCATTAAATCCTGTTTATCACCCTAAATTCTAAATGTAGACGAGCTTATACCAGGAAAGCCTACAAGAAAAGACCTGAACCAGAAGAAGGTGCTTCAAAATGTACTAGTAAACGAATTAAATCCTCTTATTCAAAGATTTGCATAATATGCAATAAAATTCGCGATAGTAGGGGTTTGAGAAGACTCAAGCAAATACTGACATTTGATAAGCAAAATGAAATATGGAACATGGCAAAAACAACCATCAACTTTTGCATTGAATTCAAGGATTTGGTAATAATTGTATCGACATGATTGCTCACGAATGTGCATATCAATCGTATCATAGTCTGTATTTCTTGAAACTATTCCAAAAATCAAAATCAGAAGTAAATTCCCTACAAGAATCTGAAGTACTTTCGTTTGGAACTGTTTTTATTAAAATTCAATCTTATATAGAAAATGCCCTATTTGTAGGAAATAGGGTCCCCACAATAGAAATCATCCTACATAGGGAAGCAAGGAAGCAAAGTTATGGAACGTTGAGTGAACTGCACAATATCCATCGTCAGAAGAGATTATCAATAACCTGCAAAGTCTTTTTAAGAGAACAATTATGGTTGTTCTCCGAGATGGAAAACTTTCAAGTTATCTTTGCTCTACTAAAGTAATTATCAATAAATAAGACGCTGCAAGGAATTCAAGTTCTTCAAATTCTAACGCTGACGCCACATTTTTCAATGAAGGACATTCTCCTTATAAACTACAATCAAATGTTTAATATTTAAAGGCGGATTATTGCAAATTGTGTGCAGCAAGACACTTTGACAATTACTGAAGAATGTGCATCCTAATATCATACCAAAGTCATTGTACCTTTTTCGTGAATACTTACTGAGAAACTAGTGAAAAAGAAGTAAATTTTGACAAAGATTGAAAAGTTCTGTTGGAAGAGAACTAAGAGAAGCTTGAAGTAAAGGTTTTGGATATTTGTTGTCAAGACTTTTTATTTGTATTAATTGGAATGAAAACACCAAAACATGTGGAATTAGTCGTTTACTACAAAATTTTGAATTCAGCCTGATGCTTTGTTTTAAAAAAGAAATCTTGTTATTATTTTTTTACTGACATTAATTGGATTCGCTAACAATGGATTCCATATTTGGTAATAATTAATAAATAAATAAATGGAATTTTTATACCTTTTATGTGACGTTTTTGTTTTTTTTTTCCTTTTTTGCCAGTGTTTGTCTGAGAGAAAATGCATTGTGAAATAAATATTTTGATAATATGTATTGTTTTTTATACTTGTAAAAAAAATTATTATTAATATTTTTCCTATTCATATTGTTTCCCAACCCAACCAAACCCATAAATCCCTCATTCTCCTATACTCCCCACAATATTATAACAATATCGTAATGCGTGTCTTTGTTGCACGTATGAAGAAAGCTGTGGTGTTAACTCTCTCTGACACACTGATTCGCTGCACCGCGTCCTAAGATCGCGCTCACCGGCAATGCCGAGAGTTGAGACGCGGCGATTCAATTTTCTTCGGTTTTTAAAAAAGAATACAGCCCAAACTAAACGTCGTATGGAAAAAAAGTTTTAGTAAAAAAGTTTCTTTACTCCATTGGCAACATTTTTCTCGCTTATACTTGGTATCTATCTCTAAAGATAAAAAAGTTTTCGCGACTCACAATTTAACGCTGCAAAATGACGATATTTTGTGTCATCTGGCGAAAAAAAAATTACGTAGCTTTTATGTGACGTTCTATGTTCTTTATTGTGATGAAACTATGTCAGGGAAGTACTGAAAAATATCATATCCAAAATTCATAACAATCGGACATCAATTAACAAAGTTATGCACTAGTTTTCAAAAAAAAATATTTCAATGGAAATTTTCAGTTGTTTCAAAAATGCCATCTTTTGACACATTTCGCAATTCCGGATCAAAGGGCGAACAAGATATTCGAATCCGGCAGGTCATTTTACATAGGACTTCATGTTTTTTAGGTGGATGTTCGCGACTTGTATAGAGGTGGTCGAATTCAACACCTCAGATTCCCGACTACATATAATGTATAGGGTGTTCTATTTAAAAAAATATAATGTAGGCGTATATGTCAAAAAATTCATAGTGTTTTGTTTCATGTGTAACTTGGAAAAAAACTTGGCTACTAACCCTTCATTTTGTTTTTTTGTTTACCTTGATAACTTCAAAAACAAAAAAGTTACAGGTGATCAAAATGATATCAAAGATAAAAAAACACCCGGTACATTCTCTCCAATGCTTTTACGAGTTCGGAACTTAGTAAAAGTTTATTCTCCTAACTTTTTCCTTAGAAGTTAAGTCAAAATTTATGTACGCGTTTTCACCTTTAAGTTTATAACTAAGCTAAATTAACCTCTCAACTTCTGATGGTGAGTCTAAGCTCAATCTTGAAGCCCTGTTATTATTTCTATTTGGCTTTTTCAAGGAATCACTTATTCGAGGAAAGTCTAGTATCTCTAACAAAATAAATAAGAAATGATTTGATCAGGAGTCCTTTTAAAAATATCAATCCCTTTAAATGACAATTAGTAAAATGTGGTTCATTTATAAAATTTTAAAAGTTGTTATCTAAATAATATAACAAGATAACAAAACATAAATAACAACATTTTTTTATTCATTTCCAGGTTACCAACCTTACCAACGCCCCAAGTTCTTCCATGCACGCCTCATCTCGCTCCTAGTAACCGTCTGCTGGTCCCTGGTACTCTTCTCAGTTGTGGCTCTGACCGTACCGGTATGGCTGGGCCGCCGAGTGATGGCTTTATGGTTAGTTGGTGCCCCGCCCCCAGGTCCACAAATCTCCGCCTCCGAAGCCAAGACCGAAGTCAAAGTGCACGAACTGTACACGGCCGCTTGCGGTTTGTATTTGTGCTGGTTGGCAGCCCGAGCTGTCACTTTAGTATTGGGCTGGTTGCCCCAAGGACGTGCTGCTATGATGGACCGTTTGAAACAGTGGGGACTTTTGGGTTTGAAAACTATTGCCGCTAGCGCGTTGCTTTTGGGCGTGGTCCCGCTATTATTTGGGTTGCTACTCGAACTAGTTGTAATAATTCCTTTGAGGGTTCCGATACATCAAACGCCTATATTGTTTATATGGCAAGATTGGGCTCTTGGAGTGTTGTATACGAAAATAGCTTGCGCAGTTACTATGATGGGTCCCGATTGGTTCCTGCGAGCTGCGATCGAAAGAGCTTACAGAGACGGCATCAGAGATATGAATTTGACGTTCATCTTCAAGGAATTGGCGTTTCCAGTTATAATTTGTTTCGGATTCGCTTTGGCCGTACCATACGTTTTGGCTTATTCCTTTGTACCGATATTCGTGACGAATTTGCAAGTGCGAAATTTAGTCGCGCGGCGATTGTATCCGTTTTTGTTGCTCGTAGCGACAGTCAATATAATTATAGTGTTGCAAATCAGGCAATTCAAAAGGTTGTACGAGCACATTAAGAATGACAAGTATTTGGTGGGACAACGGCTGGTCAATTACGATCATCGGAGGGCCAGAACGCAAACTCCCGCTACTTAAACTACCTTATTTTTTGTTTATATTTATGAGTTTTAATAAAATTCGTTTGTTAACTTATTTGACTATGAGGGATTTCTGCTTGCAACCTTGGAAAGTTTTATGGTTTATTTTTTAATTATTAATTAGTGAATGGACTTCTTAAAACGACTCACCTGGAGTTTTAATTGGTATCAAATAAATCAAACTTCAACTAAATTATATTCTTAATAATTATCGTAATAGAGTTTAAATAAACTTAATGTTATATACAGGGTGTGTCTTTTTATTATTGTAATTAATGTGTTTTCAACTTGTGCACTCTATATTTTTGATTTTTATTATTTCAAGTGTTTCTGTGATAAACATTAGTTGGACATTATATTTATGATTATTACTGGGTTTGTGTATTCTAAAATAGTTTTTTTTTTTTTTGAAGTGTATCTATTGAGTACTTTATATTGTGCAACACTTTTCCCATTATTATTATTATATTATTAAGTGAGTAGTGGTTTATAACAATGATTATTATTGGATAGTCGAATAAAAATAATAATTGTAGAAAGTGTTTATTTTATTATGAAATCATCATAGTTGGGGAGCTGGCGTCAAAAACATGCAAGAGTTTTCGCAAGGCGGATATTTTCAAAATAGGTCGTACTTTAGTGCTAGAATGCTAGTGTACAGTCAGCGCTCACAGTTCCGGGACAGCTGGCTCTGGGACGCGGGCAAAGTTGTAATTTTAAGAAGCATGTAAACTGTTTTCTCAAAGCTCAAAATTTATAGAAATTTTGCACATTATCTGTTTGAAGGTCACAGATAACGTATGTAAATCGTCAGACGTCTAGTTCGTTGCAAAAAGGGGATCAGACGTCCTCAAAGTTCTTATTTTATGGCATTTTCTTCAAATATATTTGTCAAATACCTGCAAAAATATATTTTGACAGGACACCGAAGAAAATGCCATAAAATAAGAACTTTGAGGACGGCTGACCCCCTTTTTGCAACGAACTAGACGTCTGACGATTTACATACGTTATCTGTGACCTTCAAACAGATAATGTGCAAAATTTCTATAAATTTTGAGCTTTGAGAAAACAGTTTAGATGCTTCTTAAAATTACAACTTTGCCCGCGTCCCAGAGCCAGCTGTCCCGGAACTGTGAGTGCTGACTGTACACTAGCATTCTAGCACTAAAGTACGACCTATTTTGAAAATATCGGCCTTGCGAAAACTCTTGCATGTTTTTGGCGCCACCTCCTGGACTATCAAGCTGGAAAACAAAATTTTAATTTTGGAGACTAGGCATCAACTTTACTTTTAGATAGATGTCAGATGTCAAAATGGAGACTGAAGCACAGTTTATACTGTACCGATACAGTTGTACAACTCTCCATATTTTTTGAGGCCAAATTCTCCAACCAATAGGAGCATTTTGACCAATATCTTGCGCATGCGCTCAATGAGTGAACAAATCTCTCAAATTGAGTTCGGCATATACATGTTTCTTTCCAATCCTGCACGCAAAAAAGAGATAGAGATAGCTTGGGTGAGAACCCGCGAGAAATAACTGTCAAACGAGACACGCAACAGGATTGTATTACAAAAAAAGAAGAGAAGTTTTTTGACTGAAATTGACCTTTTCAATTTAAAACCCTCTCTCTCTAGCGTCAAACTGTCAGACGCCAAAAGAGTATGAAAACAACGGTTGACAGCCGCTGACAGTGGTTTGTTGACAAGACTTTTGTACATGTGGAAACTGGAAACTATTATTTCTTCGGTTTTTTCAAAGTTTTTTCCTAACAATAGTGATTGTGTAGTGTGCCTTTTTGTGAAAATAATTCCTATTTAACGGCGGACGTGTCTTTCCATGAGTTTCAATCAAATCCTACATTTGTCAAATTTTGGATACATAAAATCAGAAAGAATACTCGCAAAAAAAAGGGAAATCCACGGCCTATCAAGTATACAAAGTAATCCACATTCAAGTTTAGTTTGCGGGAGCTGTTTGCTTCCAAATTAATCCACCGCTCCATAGCGAAGTTCTGCAAATGAAGTAGTGACTTTTCCTACATTTTCTTTCAAAACACCCCAATGCACACTGGTATTGACAAGCAAGCAAATGTTGGCGGGAAAATGATTGTTTTCATACTTTATTGTCCATCTCTTTTAATTGAAAACGTCAATTATTCAGGAAATTGAAAAGTAACCGGAAAATTCATCAATTTGAAATTCGGTTTTGTTAAGAGTGTTTTGCTTTTCGTGTTATTCGCGATTTTTGTGTACTTGACTGTTTTATCCTTTATATATTGTGTATTATTATGGTTGCTTCCTGTTTTGTCTGTAAAAACAACACTAGAACTAGCCCAGGCTTAGGATATTTTAGTTTCCCGAACGATGAACAACTGTAAGTATTTATTTTTACATATTTCATATTAGGTTTACTCTATACATTCACATAATCTTACCGATTCACATAATCGAACTACTCTGAATTCTAAATTATTCTCAATGTTAATCCACAAAAAATCCTAGTCCGACTCTGTCCACGGCCCAGGATTCGCTGTTTCCGATCAATAATGCGCAAGCGCGAAATATAGGGACATAGAATTTGGCTTCAAAAAAATCAATGGTTTGTCAACGGAGTTGAACAACTGTATCGGAACGGTATAAACTGTGACTGAAGGTCTGCTCATCGCGGGCGCAGGTTATATAGGCTGTGTGGGTGGGCGGGGCTTATTTTGGTTCTGCTTGTTTGGTCACATTTCCTGTAGAATTGTTATCGAACACACCACTGCTGGTAATGTTAATGTATTGTCTATTATTAGATCAAACGAACTTACCAGTGAAGTTCGATCCTAATTTTAGGAGACCTCCAGTCCGAAGATATCAATACTAATTTACCACGTAGTAGACATTTGTCGCCTGTATTACCCACTAAGTTTAAAGAAGCCGGTCCTGTCCACTCCTGCTCTTCGCTGCCGTTGGCCATCTCCATCCGCCATCGCGTCATTTTGTTTAAATTATAATCTTTGCAACACCTCTGGGGAAACTGAAAAATATTGGGATGGGAGGGAATTGATATCTTCGGACTGGAGGTCTCCTAAAATTAGGATCGAACTTCACTGGTAAGTTCGTTTGATCTAATAATTTTAGTTCGACCTCCAGTCCTTCGATATCAATACTATTTTACCACGTAGATGTTCAAAGACAAGTTGCAAAGATAAGGAAAATATATTGTATTATAAGTAAGACATATATATCAAAAGTAACTCAAACATATTCTAAACCAAATACCACATGAAACATGAAAACTACAAGCTAAGTACAGATTTTGCAAAAGCAAATGAATCTATAACAGGACGATTATAAAATCTTGCAAACGTAGAGGAATCTTCTGACCAGCCTGCAGTCTGGCGAATGAGATCCAAAGAAATTCCTTTTCTTCTCGCGGCTGACGTAGACGCATGTCTAGTAGAATGGGCGCGAAACTCTTCTGTATTAACGCCGGCACGCGCCAATAATTCTTTGACCCATTTGCTAATTGTTTGTTTCGATGCACACTTGTAAGGTGGTCGAGTAACTAAAAACAAATTTTGTTGGTCTGGTTTCCTTATTTTTGCCGTAGCTTCTAGGTAAAATTTTAAAACTGATCCAACACATAGAGATGGATCTTCTGTAAAAAAAGGTACATGTAAACAAGGTTGAAGCTTGCCAGGGCCTGAAGTCTTAATTTTATCTGAGATAAAAATTTGATAGCCTCCTACTGCATTGGTTATATTTTCAATTTTTATGAAGGATATGGTCTGTACTCGCTGACCAGTAACTAAGACTAAAAACGAAGCAAGCTTGATGGACAAATCTCTTAAAGTTAATCCATTATTTGGAAACATGTTCTTGAGGTGGGCTATGACTGGCCGAGTATCCCATATATGATTGTATCTGGGAGCAGTAGGCCTAATGTTACTTACCCCCTTCAAGAATCTCTTAACCCGAAAATCATTAGCTATATCTGTTGACAAAATTAAGGATAGCGCAGATCTGTGTGCATTAAAGGTGCCGTATTGTATAGTCTGGCTGTCCAACAGATTTTGAAGAAACTGTGTAGAACTTCACTTACCCCGGATTTGTAAACAGAAAGATTATGTTTTTGGCAAAAACCCCACCAAAGTTTATAGGTGGAATTGTACTGTTTAAGCGTTCCAGCTGATAATGATTGAAGTACGGTTCGTATAATGTATTTTCTGGGTAATTTTTCAGCAGTAATGCATTCCAGATAATTTTGCTGCAACCAGGGTAAGGTTCTTCGCCATCTTGTGTTGTGAGCTAAAAGGTGAAGTAAGCAAATTAGGATCAGGCTTAAATAACAGGTAATCGCCTATCTTAATCTTCATGAAAAGAGGAAACCATGACTGGGACGGCCACCAAGGAACTACTACGATGCCTTGCGCTTTTTCATCGATAATTTTTTGAATAACTCTCAAAATTACACTAAAAGGAGGAAATATATAAAAATAAAAGGTACTCCAATTAATGGTAAAAGCATCAACCGCAACTGCATTTGGGTCTGGTAAGTAGGATACATATTTCTCACACTTGGCGTTAATGTTTGACGCAAAAAGGTCTATTTCAAAGGTACCCCACTCCTTCACTATGCGTTGAAAAGCATAGTTAGCCAAAGCCCATTCAGTTTCTGTTGGTAACATTCTTGATGCTTTGTCAGCTTTCCAGTTATCTTGAGAGGTAATATATGATGCAAATAAAAATGTATTTTTTAACTCGCACCACTGCCATATTTCTCGGGCTAAATTGTCTAAATTTCTATGTTGGACACTGCCCATTCTATTTATGTATGATAGGGCAGTAGTTATTATCAGTGCGTATTAATACATTACAGTTGGTAAGCTCCTTTGCAAAACATCTTAACCCGAAAAATATAGCTTTCAATTCTAAATAGTTAATATGGTTGTTTTGGTCTGTTTCAGACCACCAACCATATGTAGAGAGTTCCTTGGTGCATGCACCCCAGCCGGTTAAGCAAGCATCAGTAAATATTTCTATCTTAAAAGTGTCCTGTCTTATGTCATTGGAAGAAATGAGAATGTGAGTGTCCCACCATAACAAATCAGATTTGATATCAGATGATAGGATCATTATAGCCTCATAACTCATATTATTTTCACGAAGGTATTTAATTTTCTCTCTTTCAAATGACTTGGTATATAACCAACCATACTTGACCGCTGGGCAAGCCGAAATCAACCTATGAATTGAGCCCAGTTTCTAATTTTGCATGAATGAGAATTTTTAAAATGACCTATTGATTCTTTTATTTTTACGCGCTTCTCTGTCGTTAGACCTAAGGTCATATTTTCTGAGTTGAAAATAAAACCTAAAAATTTCTGTCGTTTAGAAGGACTTAATGAACTTTTTTCCCTGTTTATAATGAAACCTAAATTCTGCAAACAATTTAGTACAGTGACTGTATTAAGAAGACACTGTTGTTCAGAATCAGCCAATATTATCAAATCATCCAGGTAACTAACGCAGCAAATACCTTCAGTCCTTAACTTGGTTATAACCGGTTTAAGGAGTTTAGTAAAAATATATGGAGCGCATGACAATCCAAACGGTAAAACGTTAAATTCGTACAGATTTTCCTGGAAATAAAATCTTAAATATTTTCTATGAGATTTTGCTACTGAAATCATAAAATATGCGTCCTTTAAATCAATTGTTGACATATATACATTAGTAGGACGAATAAGACGAGAAACTGTTCGATAGTCCTCCATTTTAAAATGAGGTACCTCGACATATCTGTTTAATCTTTTAAGGTTAAGTATAAATCTTTTACTACCGTTAGGTTTATCTACAAGAAATATGCTTGAGACGAATTGTACAGATTCGTTCTTACATCTCGATACAGCGCCCGTACTTAAAAGATCCTTGATGCACTCTAACATTTCCTTAGTATCCCTATGAGACAGTATTTTTGCATAGGAAAAACTTTCTGAAGCTGGAGGTATGAATTGAAAGGGTATTTCAAAACCTTTTACCCATGATAAAATAATATTATTTGAAGTAATTTGTTTCCAACTGTCAACAAAGTACTGTAACCTTCCAGCTGGTATTTTACTTACCGGAATTACTTGTTTTTCCTGGAATAGAACTTCTCGTGTCTCGAGGATTGTTGGCCCTTGTAAGGTTTCGTCCCCCTCCCTGGACGACCTGGGCGATATCGGTTTTCCGGAATTGATCTCCTCCCTCCTCTTCTTTCGCCACTAGTATAATTTTTATTAGTGCTGGTTGAGGTACTCGGTACTCTAGTGAAGGCAGGTGTTGCCAGCAAGTCCTTACTTGTCTTTTCCAGCATTCGGGCAGATTTAATTTTTTCCCCGAAATCCAAACCAAACAAGGAGGTGTCAGGAACAGATTTTTCTATAATATCTTTCACCTGTCTGTTTACAGTTTGAGAAATCAAGGTACGTCTAGTTTGCGATAGGCTAAAAAATAAATTGGTTAAAATTTTACCTGAATCCCAAAGAGGAGTCATCAAATTTTCCTTTAATTCCTTAGGAAAATTATTGCCCTCTTCAAGAATTATTTTAAGGCCCTGTCCAAGAGCTGAAAGACCATGAGAAATCTGATTTTGAATTGCCGAGTAACCAGAATCTCTCTTTTTATGAAGCGCTGACATAATTGCCAAGATTTCAGCGTTAACCTCAGGTGGCACTAACAAGGGTAAATTCTCTGGTATTTTGTGACGGTCATTTAAAACCCGTTTGTCCTCGTCCGATAAGCCATTAGACAATATATGATCCCATCGCGAGGATATGGCCTTATGAAGCTGGAAAGTTGACTTTCCACATTCCTTTGGATCGCTTCCTAAAATGGCCAAAAAATCGTCGCCTAGCTCAACGTCATTATTTATTATTAGTGACGGAGAATGGCCTCCTTCTGCTGTAATATTGTCTGGACTGTTTGGTCGTACGTGGTTTTCAACATGCAAGTTGAATCCCTCATTGTTGGTTGCGTCTGCATTCGTCGATACGTACGAGTATCGCTCTGCAGAAAAACTTCGGCGCCGACGGGCTGAATGCGTCCCTGTGCTCTCGACAGTCTCGACGGATCGACTAGAGAATCGACTTCTATCGCAGGAACAGCTGGAAAGCTCTCCCCGCTCCACCCATGAGCGCTGTCGATGGCGCGACGAGGAAGAATCGACCTTTCGCGTCTGTGTGGGAGAGCGAGTTAAAGCCTAGTTCTCATGGTGCGGGATTCCGCATTGCGAGTCCGGAAATCGCAGTTTTTTGAAAATCGTAATTTTTGATGGTTCACATGAAACGGAATTCCGGATGCGGTTTTATGTCAAATACATGTGATCTTAACCTAACATATTTTTTGTTTTTGTTTTCCTGTGTGCCTGGATGGATAATTATATTGCACAATTAAATTATTATCAATGGAAAAGACAGAGGGAGGTATGAAAAAAAAACAAAGTATCTGCTACTACGACAAGTAGTAGTATATTCTTCGTATTGTTTACTTTAAAATGTCACATTTCGAAACTACCGGAAATTAGAAAATCCTTTGTTGTGAAGTAAATACTTCGTAGAATATACTACTACCTGTAGTAGTAGCAAGTACTTCGTTTTTATTCAGACTACCACCCAATATACGTTAGTATTGGGTTTGCTATTAATCCATAATATGCATGAAACTTTATCAAAGCAGAATAGCAGAGAAATATTAAAAAAAGGAAGATGTTGTTCAGAAATATTCTTCTGAAAAGGCATGAACAAGGGGTTTGCCGTAATAATAATGTATTTGAAAATAAAACAAACACACAAACAAGCAGATCAATTTATTTTTGTTAGGTATTAATTGTTTTATTGTTTTTTGTTTGAGGTTAGTTTATTTGTTTATGTAGAAATCAAACAAAGAAGAGAAATATTTAGACAAAGACAGAAAAAAAAATCGCAAAAAAGTTGAAAATGGTTCAACTTTATTGCGGATCCGCAAAAAAGTTGACGTTTTCCCGCCAACGGAATTATTTCAAAAATTCCGCACCCGCAATCCGGAATTCCGCATCATGAGAACTAGGCTTGCCTGCGTCGGTCACCTGATTCCAGTCGGCGAGAGCGAGAACGCACGCTCGACTCCGAACGCCGATGGCGCTTACTAGAGTATGTACGGGAACGTGACCTTCGTCTTTCTTGGGATCGTTCCAACTTATGAATTCTTCTTAGTAATTCTTTTTTCGATAGCTCGTCATCACTACTTGATGACCGGTCTCTTTTCTTATGTTTTTTCATGGCTGGAAAGTAAATATTACAATCAAATTTACTTACGTGTGACAGCCAAACCTGGAAAAAACCAGAACGCTCTGCACGATACAAGCACTAAATGTCGAATGACGCGATGGCGGATGGAGATGGCCAACGGCAGACTAGCGGATATATCTCACACCTAATCCTGTACCGACGCATGCGCAAAAACCTTGATCGTAATTCCGCCCGCGAATTCA
This sequence comes from Ceutorhynchus assimilis, assembly GCA_917834065.1. Classification (NCBI taxonomy): domain Eukaryota; kingdom Metazoa; phylum Arthropoda; class Insecta; order Coleoptera; family Curculionidae; genus Ceutorhynchus; species Ceutorhynchus assimilis. The sequence goes on along the minus strand of OU892285.1, from coordinate 1,648,475 downwards.
TATTCAAATGTTAGTTGTTTTGTGGGAAACGTGGATTGGATGATTCAGTATCAATAATCTGTCTACCTTTATAATAGAAAATTGACCTGTACAATATCTAACAATCTATAAAGTCCATATGATATATTCTAAAGTTTAGAATATATCAAACGTTGTGGTCTACTATTTTCAAAACAAAACAAGAAAACCTCATTGATAAATTTATTATTTTTAACGTCTTCATATGGGTACGAACATTAAATATAGGGTAGGTAATTAATATCGTAAAAAACCTGAAGTTTAATTATTTATAATACTTTATTGAAGAAGTATACACATCGTAAGGTACTTTAATTTACAATAATAAACTAAATTTGGCATGGCATATACACAAAACTCTCTTCTCTTTTCTGCTGAACAAAAAAAGGTCACTACAGTAAAAACCAAAGTAATAACCGAAGTAAAAACATACTTTAATTATTTTTCCATGACGATGTTCAAAATAGTTATATCTTCATCAATTTGAGATGAGGTTCTTGATGCTTTTTCTTTTTTCTTCTTCTTCTTCTTCTGTAATGAGGGAAGGTTCCTGCTACATTGCTGTGGTACTTTCCTATTGGCTGGATATTTATCTTTTGGAATTAAAACAGATTTTGACTTCTGTAAGGCGTCGACCCCTGCATTTTATGTTGATAAATTTTTTGTAATATATAAAATTTGATCCAAATCTTGTGCTTCATTTAACTTTTCTGTGAGTTTATTAATTTCTCCCATGGCAAGGTTTTTGTTAGAGATAACAGCATCTTTTTGTTTATTACCAGCAGAAAGTTGAAATGAAATAACATCAAACTCATTATTATTATCATCATCATTTTCGGCATTACTCTCATTACAAAAACCTGGTTTTGCTTTTAAAAACATATTGCAAATAATATGGATATGCTTGCACGTATTAAATTGTATTTGATAGTCATGACATGTGCATGACATACCATGTAGGCACATGTTACACTCATTGCAAAAAAAAATTGCACTTACAATTTTTACCTTTCTCTAATAGTTTAATAGAGTAATATTCCAGCAATGCTTGATTATCTTTATTATTTTTGGAGGACTCAATTTGCCACTGGCTATCTGGGATTTCTTCAAAAACTTGTACAGGACCAGTATTCAATACTTCAACAGCTACTTTGTGTCTTTTCCTCAAAGTGTTCAACTTGTATGGTATTTTGTTTCTTGACAAAGAGACCAACCTCTTCATAAATTTCATTCTCAAACATTCAATGACGTTACTAACACTTAAGAGGCGACTCTGACATTTTCCTTTAATTCTTGAATTATCTTTTATTTCCTGGTGCCACTTTTCAAGACTCATATTTGTATTGCGATGTAGGTCTTTTCTAAAGCAATGGGCCCATTCCTCCTTTCTCTTAACATAATATGTTGTAAAATATTTAAAGTATTTTGGGTATCACTATCTAACAATAAATAATCAAGAAATGATGACAATAACTTAGTAAATGTAACTTCATCTAATTCATTGATAAGAGCATACAGTCTTTGTTTCACCTCTTTCTTTTTTTCATTCTGAGGAATTTTGGCCAAGTTATCAAAGAGACTTCTTTTTACATGCCAGTCGCATAGCAGTTTTTGTGGGAAACAATCATATACTTTTATAAAGGAATTGTAAAACACATTACAATCAGCTGTCATGAACACATTTGGTTTTATATCAGAAACTCTTTGTTTTAACACAGTGAAAAAGTATTCATATACTTGTTCAGTTTGAGTTATAGACCACATAAATGCCACAGGAAATCCTTCATAATCATTATCCAAAACCATTAATGTACTTAGTTGAATATTATAACAATTGGTTCCATGAGTGGCATCTATCATTAAGATGGTATTGCCATATTTTTTTTAGCAACTCTTCTTGTGCTTTGTTGAAAAATATCAAGAAAAAATTGTTTTAAGGATAATAGCTTGTTCGTCTTCAACTCCATATGGCTTGTAACAAAGAATAGGGTTTTCTGAAGATTCCTAAAATATAGAAAAACATAATGTTGTTAGTAGTAAAGTAAAAACGCTGTAGCTATATACTTACTTGAAAGTTTTTTACCAGAATATCTAAACTCTTTGCATCGTCACTATCAAAAATTTCTTCAAATTGAACGTTGTATGCCTTTTTTACTTTTTTGAGCGAACCATGACATAATGGCATTTGTGCTTATTTTCAAATAATGTTTTCCATTTCAAAAAATCTTCAGTGGTATTAAAGTCCATAAAAGCCTTTTCTATTTCTCTGTCATGTTGTTCTTCAACATGAGTAATAATCTGTGCACTTGAATAACTTTTATATGAACATAACGGGCAACTGTGATTCCCACCCCCATGAGGAAGTTTTGATTTTTTGCTATCATGAATGTTTTTCATGTGACGATTAATATTTTGTTTATTGACATTTTGTCCCACACAGCGAGCAAACAAATAAAATTGTCCTGAAAATAATTTATACACTTCGCATCAAAATTAACGCACCACTAAAATTTGGCACAATTTCAAATTTAATTTTCTCGGAAACTGCTGAATCGATTTGGACATATTTTTTTTTTAATTGTAGCTTAAATCTTCAGGAATGACTCTGTAAAACAACTTTTCATTTGAATCGAAGTTTTAGGCATATACAGGGTGTTTTAAAAGAAACCAGTTTGATGCCTAATTTTTGTCACATCCTGTGGGACTTTCCATCTGCACCAATAGATGTCTATCTAAATCAAAACATAGCCCCATCTTTTCTGAGCATTTTGTTTTTTTATTCACGTTTCTAGCTCTGTTATTTAATGAAATATGGAGTTTGAAGTTAAAAGCGTTTATTTGAGATTATTCAAGAAAAAGTTTCGGAAGTTAACAAAACAAAAACAAAATTATTGAAAAAATAATGTGGAAAAAAGAAGAAAGAAGAAGAAGAAGAGTCAGGTAAGTAAATCTAAGTAGGCCATGGAAAACAAAGGCGCGATATTGTCATGGAAACAGAGACTACTGTCTTTATCTGTCAGTGATTTTTGAATTTTTGAATTTATTCTGTAATTTCTCTGCATTTGGTGATATCATTGCAAAATATGGAGCGTCAAACAAGAAATTTAACTCGAGATGAATGTGTGATGGCGACTACATTGATCCAGGAAGGAATGGGCTACCGAGCTGTAGGTAGAAGATTGGGTGTTTCTCATTCGACAATATTGCGCATATTTCGCCGTTTTGAAGAAACCAATGACCACAACAGGCGCCGTGGACAAGGAAGAACTCGGGGAACAGCGGCTATCCATGACCGATTTTTGCAACTGAATGCGTTGAGGCAACGTTTTGTGACCTCAAGACAACTAAGGGTACAATTAAATACTGCTCACAATATCAACGTTAGTGTATCAACTGTAAGGAGACGTCTGGCAGAAAGAAATTTAAGGTTCAGAATTCCAGCAAGAGGAGCAAGGTTAAATGCAGACCATATACGAGCAAGACTTCAATTTGCCAGGGAACATGTAAACTGGAATGCTGAAGATTGGGAGCGAGTTCTGTTTACAGATGAGACAAGGTTTTGTCTTTACAGCAACGACCGACGAGTAAGGGTTATTCGACGACCAAATGAACGTTACTCGCAGTGTAATATTCGCCAAACCGAGTTATTCAATGGAGGGTCTGTGGCGCAATGTGGCGTGGCGTTCGCCAGGCTGTCAAGAATCTCATCCTCGATGGCGAAAATACTAGAATCTAGCGAATTATTCAACTTTAATCTGGAAAATAAGATTATCGTGTGTATTCTAGATTTTACAGGAATAGATTTAGGGATATATAAGAAGGCCGGCATTGGTTTGTAAGTTTAGTTTTCAGTTCGACTGTGATAGGATTTAAATAGTGATTGTAAAGAGTTTAATTGTTGAGTTAGTTATTAAAGTAATTAGTGTCAGAGTGTATTGTTAAGTGGAATAAATTTTGCTGTGTTAATTGACTTTGATTTTTGGAATAAACGAAACGAACAACGAACCCAAGATTTCTGTCAGGCAACCCAAGGCCGTGACACTATTTTAGTTCTAATTTTGGGGCGGAATCTCCTTAACTGCTCGTACTGACATCGTGTCTTTGCGTGGAGGACCTTTAAATAGTGCAAGGTACATCACGGAAATTTTGTCAGAGCATGTGGTCCCTTTCGCTGGGTATATTGGGGATAACTTTTTACTAATGCAAGATAACGCCAGACCACACACTGCGAGAATAGTGCGAGATTATTTGAATGAGGTGGATATTGAGACTCTGGACTGGCCTTCACGCAGTCCAGATCTCAATCCTATAGAACATTTATGGGATCAAATTGGTAGGCAGCTTAGAGATCATCAACCCCTACCTGTGTCTTTGAATGATGTAGAAAACTTTGTTCGAGAAATTTGGATTAATATCGATCAAGAACAAATAAGACGTCTGGTTCAAAGTATGGGTCGTCGATGTCAAGCGGTAATAGAGAGTAGGGGAAGAAACACCCGATATTGAATGTTTTTTTTTTTCCACATTATTTTTTCAATAATTTTATTTTTGTTTTGTTAACTTCCGAAACTTTTTCTTGAATAATCTCAAATAAACGCTTTTAACTTCAAACTCCATATTTCATTAAATAACAGAGCTAGAAACGTGAATAAAAAAACAAAATGCTCAGAAAAGATGGGGCTATGTTTTGATTTAGATAGACATCTATTGGTGCAGATGGAAAGTCCCACAGGATGTGACAAAAATTAGGCATCAAACTGGTTTCTTTTAAAACACCCTGTATATGCCTAAAACTTCGATTCAAATGAAAAGTTGTTTTACAGAGTCATTCCTGAAGATTTAAGCTACAATTAAAAAAAAAATATGTCCAAATCGATTCAGCAGTTTCCGAGAAAATTAAATTTGAAATTGTGCCAAATTTTAGTGGTGCGTTAATTTTGATGCGAAGTGTATTATAAATTCTAATTTTTAGCCAAATCAGAGACAGAGAAAATCTTGCCTAATACAAATTTCATCGAGAATAATACATACCTATTTGTTAGAATCTGTGAATTATTATTATCGTCAATATCTTCAGCTTCGGAATCACTAGAATTATTCTTTTTTTTTTTAATCAATAATTATCATCACAGACACAGAGACAAAAATTACCAAAAAAACAATAAAAATACATAACATAACCTGATTTTATTTGACAGTAGACAGGGATTAGGGTGAGATGTAGCCGCGAGTCAACGACAGCGAAGAGCAGGAGTGGACAGGACAGGCTTCTTTAAACTTAGGGTCTGTTCCCACAGGAGTCTCTGACAGTTTGCAAACTGTCAGTAAAAATCGCCCATACATGTTTTCAATGCTGTCGTTCCAAGATCAATCTGTAACTCAGCTGAGCGATTGTTTCTGACAGGTTGCAAACTGTCGGAGACTTCTGTGGGAACAGACCTTTAGTGGGTAATACAGGCGACAAATGTCTACTACGTGGTAAAATAGTATTGATATCGAAGGACTGGAGGTCGAACTAAAATTCACAATCCGATGTCCACAGGTACAGGTAAAATTTATCACCTTTCAATGCTATTTGATAGGGAGAGGTGATAAATTTACCTGTACCTGTGGACATAGGATTTTGTGAATAGGATATAGACACACTGGCTTGTCGGATGTCATAGCAGTGATGTAACGAATCTTGTACGACACACACAGACATGTATTTTTGTCTACTAATAAACAAGTTATTAATCTATCCAATGTTTAATTATTAATTCAATAAATAAAGATACAAACATTAACATTTCCGAGATTCATTTTCATTTTCCTTGTGTTTGTATGGCAGCTTTTTTGTATTTTTAAGAATCGGTACCCATGTTCTGTTGATTTTAAGTATTTCCTCAGATCTGTTAAAATTTTATTGGTGTTTGTGAATTTCAATCGCCTCTCTATAGAACCTAGGATTTAGACCTCCTCAAATTTTATTCTGTGGTTTCCATTGTTAAGTGTGTGTTCTGCGACCGCTGATTTTTTTGTGTGTCCAAGTAGGTCAGGAAAGAGAGGTTGAACCTCGCAAACTCGACACAAGTTGTTTTATTTTTTTTTTGGTAGGACACAGGGCCGTGTATAGGGAGGTGCGGCCAGTACAAATTACCAGGGCCCGGGACCCGAAGGGGCCCTACCCGCCATCTCGAAAGGAAAGTTTTATGGTTGTTTTTTTTTTTTTTCAACTCCTTTTCACATATACAGTGTTTCAGAGAAGCTGGTCGTGGTCCAACTCTCTTATTTTAAATGGAATGCCCTGTATATTATTGAATATTCGGATTTAATGTAAAATTCTGATTTCATGTGATACCTATACCCTATAGGTACCTAAGCTCATCTGTTTTGGAAATATTGACATCAGTTGAAAATTAACTTTTTTGCAACTTTGACAGGCTGTTCATTTATTTATTTATTTATTTAATTTAATACAACAGGAATGCCAGCAGACCAAGGTCCAAAGTCCAAAACGGCAACTGTAAAACTTAAACATTTAATTTTAGAGCAAAGCCGTTACATTCATAAACCATCATTTAACACCAACTTTAAATTTAATCTCACTTTAAATTTAACCGGAGATTAAAGTTCATTAGAATTTTGAATCATGAAAGGGCAATAACCAATCTTGATAACCATAGGCGTAACTAGGGGGGTGCTAAGCACCCCTAAAGCAAAAATTAGCACTCCCATTCGGCATCCCACCATAGCACTACCTAAAACTAATATAAAAAATCAGTGAATTTATTTTTTTTTGTACTTTTTGTACTTACTTACGTCATCGATGACGTCATAATTTAGAAATCTTAGATTTTACTATCACTTCTCCGCGATTCTAAATTCACTTTTCCGCGATTGTAACCCACTTTTCCGCAAATATTACCTCATTTTTCCGCGATTCTTATTTCACTTTTTCACGAATTCACTCACTTATTTTGAAATTTTTGACTCATTTTTTTTTGCGATTTTTGACCCACTTTTTTGCAATTTTGTCTTCACTTTTTTCCGATTTTTGGCTCTTTTTAAGATTTTTGACTCTCTTTTTTGCGAATTTATCCCTACTTTTTTTGCGATTTTAGCCTCACTTTTTTGCGATTTCACCCTCACTTTTTTGCCGCTCACTCCTCGGCGATTACAAACTGATTTTTGCGCTATTTCATCTTCATTTTACCGCGATTCTCACCTCATTTTCCCGCGATTGTTTCCCTACTTTCCGCAATTTTATCTTCATTTTTCCGCGAATTTGACCTCACTTTTTTTGTGATTTTTAAATAATTTTTTTTGCAATTTTTGACTCATTTTTTTGCGATTTTACCATCACTTACCGCGATTCTAAATCCACTTTTTCGCGATTGTAAACCCACTTTTTTGTAAATATTATCTCATTTTTCCGCGATTCTTGTCTCACTTTTTTTTGCGATATTATCCTCACTTTTTTGCGTTCCCATTTCATTCTCCGCGATTTTATCCTCACTTTTCGTGACTTTATCCTCATTTTTCCGTGAGTCTCATCTTATTTTTCCGCGAGTTTAAACTCACTTTTTTTGAAATTTTTGACTCATATTTTTTTTGCGATTTTTGACTCTTTTTTTTGCGATTTTATCATCACTTTCCGCGATTTTATCCTCATTTTTCTTCATTTCAAAATTACGAGAATAACGATAATTTTTAAAAAGTTACGAAAAATTACGAGAATTACGTTAAAGTACGTAGAATATGAAAAATTATGAGAATTGCAAACATTTACGAGAATTACGGAACATGACGAGAATCACAGAATAACAAGAAATTGCGGGGAATTACAAAAATTATGGGAATTGCCAAATATTAGATACACAAAAAAATTACGAAGTTACTCCAAAATTACGTCAATTATTTGAATATTAGTAATTTTTGAAAAGTTACGAAAACTAACAAGACAAATTACGGGAATTACGAAAAATAATGAGAATTATAAAAATTTACGGAACCCAGTAAAATGACGAAAATTTACGGAAATTATGAGAAATTATAAAAATCACGGGAATTGAGAAAAATACGAAAAATTACGAAAATTAAAAAATTGAAAATATAAATAATTACTGGAATTACGAAAACATCACGATGGGAAAAGCGCGAAAAATTGCGGGAATAACGAAAATTAACAAGTTTTCCAAAAATTGAAAAAAATAAAGGGGAATTAGAAAATAATAAGAATTATCTGCGAAATGACAGGAATTAAAAAATTTCGAAAATTCCCAAAATAAAATACGAAAATTACGAGAATTACATAATTTCGGAATTATGAAAATAACGGAGTTTTCTGAGAAATTACAGGAATTAAAAAATTACGGAAATCTGAAAACTACAGGAATTATCCAAAAATTATGCAAAAATCACGGGAATTAAAAAAATTGTGACAATTTTCAAAAAATTACGAAAATAACAAGAATTACAAAAAGTTACGGGATTCACAAATTTTCCAAAAATTGTAAAAACTAAGGGGGAAATCGGGGGAATTATGAAATTAACGAAGAATTTTTTTGAGAAATGACGGGAATTTTAAAATTTTTGAAAATTCCAAGAAAAAAAAAATTACGGAAATTACCAAGTTTTGAGAATCTGAACAAACTTGGGGGGAATTATAAAGATAACGGAGTTTTTTGAAAAATTACGGGAATTACAAAATTACGAAAATTTGAGGAACTACAGGAAATATAAAAATTGAAAGAAATAAGAAAAAATCACGGGAATTGCGAAAAAATTACGATAATTTTTGGAAAGTTACGGGATTTATGAAAAAGTTACGGGAATTACGAAAATTACGAGTTTTCCAAGATTTGCAATGACTAAGGAAGAATTATAGAGATAGGGAGAATTATCTAAGAAATTACGGTAATAATGAAAATTCACAAAAAAAAAAAATTGAAAATTACGGGAATTACGAATTTTTGAAAATAACAAAAACTTAGGGGGAATTATGAAATTAGTAACTGAATATTTAAGGAAATTACGGAAATTAAAAAATTACGAAAATCTGAGAAACAACAGCAATTATTCAAAAATTATAGGTATTACAGAAAAATTACGATGAATTTTGGAAAATTATGAAAAATTAAGGAAATTACGAAAAGGTTATGGGAATTACGAAAATTGCAAAAACTAAGGAAAAATTATAAAAATAACGAAATTTAGTTGAGAAATAACGGCTTTTAACATTTTTTTTTTCGCAATTTCACCTTCACTTTTACGCAATTTCAAAGTCCAAACTCATTTTTTCGCAATTTCAGCAAATTTTTCCGCAAATTTTGCCTCACTTTTCCGTGATTTTTGCCTCCTTTTTCAATAAGTATAACCTCACTTTTTCGCGATTTTCGCCTCGCATTTCCGCAATTTCAACTTAATTTTTCCATAATCTTTACTTTTGTTTTTCGTATTTATAATTTCATTTTTTTCTCGATTATAACCTTGCTTTTCCGCTATTTTTACTCAACTTTTTCGCAATTCCAACATTTCCAACCTCATTTTTCTGGAATTTTTACTTCTATTTTTCGTAATTCCAACGTCACTTTCCTACGATTTTGACAATCACTTTTTCGCAATTTTTGAAAAGTTACGCAAATTACGAAAAATTACTGGAAATATAAAAATAAAGAGAATCACGGAAATTACAAAAATTATAGGAATTACGAAAATCACGAATTTTTGAAATTATGAAAATTACAAAACTTGGGGGGAATTCAAAAATAACGAAGTTTTTTAAAAAATAAGGAGAATTAAATAGGTAGAAAAAATTACGGGAATTACGAAAAAATTATGATTTTTGAAGTTATGGGAAAATTACGAAAAAGTTACGGGGGAATTACGAAAATTATGAGTTTTTTAAGCAACCCCCTTTCATATCATCTATATAAAGGGCTAATGCTAGACTGTTCAAATTTTCAGGGATTAGTGATGTAGGAATGATATTCAAAAATTCATATAATGCATCCCCATTTTTCACCTGGAACCACCCCAAAAAAAATAAAACTTGAAAAAAAAATGCCTTTTAAATGCCTTTTTTTTTCGTTTTCTCGCACACCCTCCATGTGAATGGTTCAAATATTATTTTGTGCACACCTCTGACATACATGCATAGAAACCAAAAGCATGTTTCTACTATAACTCCACTAGACGGAAAAAAATATTAAGGGGGTGATTTTTTTTTTTTTGGGGCTTTTTGTTTCACAGAGGTCAGTAGCGGACTAAATAAGCTTTCCAAAAATATATCTACTTATTGCAACATGCTTCTGGAAACTACCCCTGCCCCTTATGGAAGTGGAAGTTGTCGCAACCACTCTTTTGTGATTATTTCGTTACCTATCATTGCATAGGAAGGAAATTTATACGAAATTAAAGACTACCATATGCTCTACAAATAAGGTCTCGATGCATTTTTTTTATATTTGCAATCGTTATACCACAGTGGCGTCCTAAAGTTCAGTGACGAGATAATGAAATAAAACTGAAATTCGCTATAACATTTCTGAGCTTTGGGACGCCACTGTGGCGTAACGGTTACAGAATATAAAAAAATGCATTAGGAACCTAGTTGTAGAGCAAATGATGTTCTTCAATTTCTTATAAATTTCCTTCCCATACAATGCATATGTAACGAAATACTAATCGCAAAAGAGTGGTTGCGACAACTTCCATAAGGGGCAGGGGTAGTTTCCGGGGGGATGTTGCAGTAAGTAGATATATTTTTGAAAAACTTATTTAGTGAGCTACTGACCTATGACCAAGGAAATTGAAAACTTGTTCTCACAAAAAACGACTTTAGAAATGTCCTGATGAATGAAATTGTCCTGATGAAAGAAGTTTGTATAGCATTAGAGCATAGTCAATTCCTAATAAAAAATTCAATTTTCATTCAATTATTTATTCATATCAATATCAATATTGTTCCAATTAGAATGTGTACTTGAATACTTAAAAATCAAAAAAAAAAAAATCTTAAAACTACCACCTGTTGAAAGCCGCCCCCCTAGGACCGCCAAATCTAGGATTACCATTAAAATTAGGATTATTATTAAATTGAGGACGCGCCGGTGGCGGTCTCTGATTTCTAAACTGATTATTTCCAAACTGGTGCGGGTTCTGAGGTCTTGGTGCGAAAGGCCTCTGAGCCATTTGGTTCACGGGCGGAACCATGTGATGCCTCTGAGCCATCATTATCGGATCCGGACCGCCGCTCAAATGTGGATTCGGAACTGGTTCGAAATGCATACCCGGTGCTGGAGGGTTTGAATGTCTGGTGTCGTGAATATTTCTGAAAGATTTCAAATCCTGTTATAACTTTCTATTATATTTCATAAATTAATTATAATATGATTTTATATTATATTTATTTATAGAGTATATAGGATTATATTCAATTTACCTTGACAGCATAAAAATTGATCATGATGATAAATCACTTCGTTTATACTTTCATTAAATTAACATAGTTTCTTACCTTTCTACAGACATAGGGGGACGAGACGGCTCGAAATTCATTTTCTGTTCCTGACTATTCTTTTGCACATTACTAACGATGCTAGCCAAATTGTCCATATTAATACTACCCAGCGTGTTGGCAAAGTTTGCTGAAGATGTAGTAGTAGTGATACTGGCCGACTGGGATTTCAAAGTCCTACTACTGGAACTGGAAATTGGCAAACCCAGCAGATTGACGACTGAAGCTCCAGTTTCGCTGGTCGTGCTGTTGGTTTGCGAGAACGAGCTCATAAGATTTGAAATCAGAGCTTTGGCGTCTGCTATGTTGGCGTCTTTTTGAGCTTGGCTGTAGCCTAACGAATCCTCGACGATTTTACGGTTGTCTTCCAGTTCTTTTTGTTGGACATTTTTGGATGCAGCTTTGACGACATCTGTGAAAAAAAAAAGAAGTAAATTGAGATTCTTTTATGTAGGTCGTCCATCTTCTACAGCTGTTGATTAAAGTGATTCGTTGAACTGTCTTGAATAACAGTATTTTATAGGCTCTTCATCAAGTGTGGTTAAAAACACAAATTGATACACAACACAAACGTAACAGTAATAAGTATAAAAAGCTTCAAATTGCCAAGTGACCATTGGGATTTCATTCTAGTTCAAATGCTGCTAAAGCACATTGATGTAACGGTAGCACCCGAGTTTGAGTTGCAGCATGACCGTACAAAATTTTTAAACTCCAACTTTGTTCAAGTGGTTTAAGTCAGGATTTGTGCACTTATACAAAAAAAAGTCATCTTATTCACAAATGCCTTGACCTTTTGTCAAAAACTCCTCCAGAGCGTTATCAGTTAATAAAAATTAATAATCTTTGTATACATTGTTTAAGGCATGTTGATACAGCAAAAAAAAATGTTAATCTACATATTGTTGTCACAAATGCAAACAAACACATCACACTTTGTTGCATTTTGAAAAGCAGGCAAGAGATATTGACCAATCACCCAATAGTACTGCTGAAGTCAGCAATGCGTTTTCATCCCAGACTGATTCTTCGCAGCAATCTAGCTTTCTACTGCGGTCGCAGAAATCATTGTTGGCCATGATAATTTCCAAAAAACTTTAGGGTATTCCAATAAGAGGTTCCGGATGTTTTTTTTTTCAATTCAAACGAAAAGCAAACCAAGAAACATTTAATACTTTATAGCAATAAGTAACATAATTGTTTACAATTATACGTGAAACACAATATCTAACAAATGGCCATCGCGACTACTCTCACAGCACACAATTCTTTTGCCAAAATTTCCAGTGGTATCTCACGAATAATGCGTTGAATCTCATCTTTCAACTCTTGAATTGTTCACATACGCTTTACTTTTCCAACAAGACGGCGCAACATGTCATACACCAAGAGAAACTTCTTCCAAGAAATGGGGATGTTAATGCCCCAAAAATGTTAAAAATGCGGTACAAATTGCGTCTTTAGGGAACCCGCAAAAAATAGTGGCGATGTTTTTGGATGCGCATGTGACCACTATTACATGATCACCTGTAGGAGTTGTGGAGGTTGGGGTGCTTCAGAAGTAAGGTTTCTGGAATTAATATCTTGAAAGGTACGCTATTTCTGTGAGATGTGCACGACATCATTCAGGCATAATGCAGAAAACAAGGAAAGTGGATCTAAAGAGAATACAATTACAAACAAAAATATTGCACAACTAGAAGCGAAAAATAGAGAGTGTGAGACTATGACAAATGACAAACATACTCACTTTCAAGTGCTCTTTGACTGACATCAGACTAAAAAGCGAAATCCTGGCAAATAGAACAACTGTGAAGTTTATTGGGTTGCACATTGACACGCAACTGAAATTTCACTCCCATATTGACCATTTAAATAAAAAATTGGCAAGATTGACAAATTTCATACTTGGAAGCCATGTTTGACAAATTAATAACAACGGTAAGGTATAACACAACAATATAAAATAAAAAGGTTCAGACAAGTATAAAAATAAAAATGTTAGCTACAAAATGTCAAAAAGACACTTAAAAGCCATGTTTGACAACAATGACAACCAACCACGGGCAAACGAAAGAGAAACTAAAATATTTATAACACAATAAAATAAAATAAAAAGGTTCAGACAGATATAAATAAAAATTATGACAGAATAGATATTATTGTAGGGTGACCATATTTTTTTTGAATGAATGCTGTTTGTACCTACACATCTTAAATTTTGGGACAGGTGAGTGGAGAAAGCACTAAATGTAAATTTTGTCGAATTTTTAGTCTGTTTTAGTACCACTTAACGAAAAAAAAAAAAAAATGAAAGACATAACATAATAGGTCTGTTCGCAAAGAAATCACAAACCAGTCAGACTAGTCAGAATAAATTTCATTGGTTGAAAACCTTAATGGTTGAAGCCAAGGTTGTTTGAAAGAGGTAGGTTGGCTAATAACTTTTATGACGTCATCTGGATGCCTAAACATAATGCAAATCTCCATTAGATCTTCCTGATGCTGTCATCATTATCAGACAACCTATTAACTTTAGGAACCTTGGGTTGAAACTAGTTTTCTGACTGTTTCTGACTTTTTGACTATTTTCAACCAATGAAATTCGCGCTGACTGGTTTGTGATTGCTGCAGAAACAGACCTATTATGCTGTGTCTTCTTCTTAGCAGCGTGGAATAGAGAGAGAGATAAAAAAAAGCAGTTAGCATTAAAAAGAATACTCTGGGAGATAATGGCGTAAATGACGTAAATCGCAAATGTAGAAATGTCGTTAGTCATTGACGGACAATTTTTCGTAATTTTTTTTTAAGAAAAACTTAATTATGATCGGATTCGAATCGCTGTACGTTTGATGTACAGAATCAAATGCTGGACAGACTTTGAAAATGCTGTTCAGGGTGGCCCAAATTTGAGCCTCATCATTGGGATCTCGGTAACCGTAACAACATAGAATAATATACGAACTAGAAGGATAATTGCATGTTAAAAATCGGGCCCCTCCGATGGATCCAGGCTTTCTGTCGCGCGATTTCATTTGACCCCTGAGTACGAAAACCTACACCGTGTTGCCAATTGCAGCACATTGTCGTTGTGTTTCTATCTTTGTAATTTTATTTTTATTTTAATTTCTACTTAGATGAGAAAAATGTACAAGAACTACATTATTGGCTAATTACAATTTTTTTTTACTAGGTCCAACAATTTTTATATCGAAAAATGTCATGAATTTGTCAAAATTCAGTTTTCATACTTTTTCACACCTACCTCGCGATATCTCCTAAACCAATTGAGATAATTTCATTGATTTTTTTTTATTCTAAAGAGATTATGTTAGCGAAAATCAGTAAGATCATTTTGTTTTTCTGAAAAACTCGCTTTATTCGTAAAACTAGGTAAAACTTCAACTTACACTTTTTATGCAGTATTTTTTTCAGTAAGCGAGAAACTTTTTTGTTTTAAGGATTTCTGCATACTATCAGCGAATAAAACAAAGCTAAGACATCATGGAAATTTTTGAAAAAAAACACGATACTCCGCGATGCATAGTTTTCAAGATATCGTCACTTGAAGTTGAGAGTTTTATCGGCCGTGCACTACCTACTCCGGGTAGCTTCACCACACTTAGCACAGCGCGCGTCTTTAGTGTCATTTACATCCACTTAACTCAACGTACCTACGGAAAATTAATAATAAAGTAAAGTTGAAGATCATGTACTTATATGTAGTTGTTTAGATCCACCTAAAAATTAAGAAAATTAACGTAAAGTAGCGTTTCCACACGCATAGTTTATTGGCGCTAGTGCACGTGCCAATTTGTTGCCGTAATAATAGTGGCGCCAGTATCTGTTTCCACTTGATATCAAAAACTTTTAGCTGGCGCAGTAGAAAAATTGAAAATGGCGTCAACTTAAATGGTTCAAGCAGGTATTAATGTTGCTGTGGATATTTTGTTTCTAGAATTATTTCAGAAGACCCGAAAAAACAAGAAGAAGAGACATAAACACAAGATGGATTTCACACAGATAAGCTCTAGGAGCATCAAATAATTTACTGTCTGAGTTAGCGGATGAAGATCATGAAGAATTTCCAAAGCTTTTTATTTTGGTTTTAGCAGCAGTGATATCAAAGCCACTTAAGAACGCGAGAACCCGCACAATACGTCAACACTTATCCTTATAGCATCATGCGGTTTTTCCTGTCTTTGTAGCACAAACGTTTATGATTCCACAAACAGGGATGCTCTTCCATAAACTTAATATGTTCAATTTTTTGGGAACCACTAGTGAAAACGTTTGTATTTTTTTTGACAAACTGTCACACATGGCAAACTGGCGCCAAAAAGTAGACTTCCATTCTACTTTACTGGCGCATGAAAAAGTGGCGACAGTTAACTGGTGCCAGTTAATTTTCTGCGTTTCCACGTGCCAGAAAAGTTACGCCAGTCGACTAGCGCCAATAAACTATGCATGTGGAAACGCCGCTTAACACACGGAAAAGTTGAACCAATTTTAACTTAAGGAAATCCGTACGTTAATTTCAATAATAATTATGAATGACAGACAGATTGAACTTGTCTTTTATATTAATGTTATTGGTGATTACACGTAGGAAAATTAACTTCATTGTAAACAATGTAAACACAAACCTTCTCAGTTTCGAACGTTATAATTTTTCGTTACGTTACGTTAAGTGGATGTTAATGACAGGGTGTCCACGACGTTTCTCCCAGGTGATAACTTCGGAACGCGTGATCCAATATAATTGAAATTTTGAGGATCTGGGTAACTTTTTGTGCCGCTTCTACCATTGTCATCCAATTTTACCATTTTTGCTTCAATTTCGCTCAAGTGACGTCAACTTTCGAATCTTAAATGTAACTCATGGTATATTATGGTATTTTTCGTTAGAAAATTAAATTACAAAATCGGCTATGCCATATTTGTTGAGGCTTTATTAAAAGATATGACAGAAAATTATACAGTGGAACATACGATGATGCGTTCCGAAATGATCATTTGGGAGGAGCCTCGTGGGACACCCTGTATTTGAGCAAATTAAAATTAAATAATAATGGCATAAATATTTACTTTTCACTGATTATTTTCGTTAACTTGGTCTTGAAAATTTGACTCGTGTTGTAAATAACAACAAAAGCAAGGGTTCGTTCTGTAAAATTCCCCAATAATTAGCAAAAAAATGCATAGGGTATTTTTTATAAGCCCAATATGAAAAAAAAAAACACCAAAATATACACATTTAATTTAAAATCTTCGTCGTGTTCGGGAGTGCAAAAATACGCAAACTGTTACGACAGTATGGATAATCGCAATCACTCCAACATTTTAATCCTTACAAATTTCTTTTTCCAAATTTCCTACTACATATAGATAGCATCTATTGATAAAAAAAATATGCAGCTCTACTATGTTCTAACTGTAAATAGACTTTGGAGAATTGCTGGTATTGGTGCAGTAAACATGAATAAGCAATAGGTATTAGGACATCGATATCAACAGATTTAATCAGAATTGTATTAACTGATTTTAGTTCTGTTAGCACATAAGGTAATAATCTGGTATTAGCTTCTTCTTGAGTACTATCTTTTTTTTCCAGATGAAACAAAGTTCAGAATCCTGGAATCTACCTGTTATTATGACTGTTGATTCATTCATTAGGCTTTTTTTTCATGGTCGGCACACGGCACACACACAAAAGGAAAGTCCTTTATCAACGAGGGAAGTGTGTGTGGAGGTGTCGATGGACATTGGTCGCTGTAGGTTCTAGTTTTCGGGGAAGATGCGACTTTGAAGTGCATTCTAGAGCGAGGCGGCCGCCCAGAAAAATGAGTCTCGAAACAGCGATGTTCTAGGTATTTATAACTTCGAACTGTATGTTGATGAGCTGCTTGTGCCTGACGAGTGTTTCTGTTTGGTGCAACTTTGGACGAAATCAGAAGTGCTAGCTCGTTCAATCACCTTCCGTAGTAGTATCGATAGTAAGTGATAGGTCCGCCACTTTTCACCGATGTTCAAGGCTTTGGAGGTTTTGGTCAACTCCGGGTCATCGATAAGACGGACTGCTCTCTTTTGTATCGAGTCCAACATCTTGAGCAAGTGTTTGGATACCGATCTTCATATATATTTGCAGTATTCCAAGGATGCTCTTATCTGGGCCTTATAAGAGTAGCAAAAGCTGAAATGGGATATACAACTTCCTTATTCTATAAAAAGCCCCTAGCTTTTGTGCTGCTGTCTTGGCGATTTTGGTGACGTGGTTACGCCAAGACATGTTATTTTCCACGTTGATGTCCAATACGTTTATGGATGAGGCCAAGACCCAGTGTTGGTCCTGTCATTGTTATAGGTCGGATCCAGCAAGTTTTGCCTTTTTTGAAAAAATTGTTGCTTACTCAGATTAACACATGAAATAGATAGGTTTATTATGATTAAAAGATGCCCCAAACATTGACTACCATTTTAAGCTCACTTGCGGACACTTACTGTAGATGTGCCATATTTATAAATTATCCTATGTTGCAGGGAAAATAGAATTGGAAATTGAAAAAAATATATTGTAAATATAAAAACCTATATAGGTATGTATATACAATTATAACACAAAATATCGCGGTGCTTTCCAAAATTGAATAAGAATAATTATTATATAAAATAATAATCTATTATCACAATAAAATTTGAATAAGAATTTGTGCTAGCTGAAAATGGCAACACTGCCTAAAATCTCGGAACCTGGTTGTATTCGTCTGGGAACGCCCACCTGAATCGTTTTATCTTTGTTAAGATAACCAGATAAAGAAGGATGCAAATATTGCCAGAGTAAGCTCAACCATAAAGTATTCATTAGGCAATTTAATCCATCTGTCAAAAAGGAAAATTCAATATGACGTGGCGGCCAAGCAAGCTTGTTTTGAATATGTTTTTATGTGTATTTTGAATTATTTTGCTTCGAGTATTGCTTGTTACTTTGATTTTGATTATTTAATACGATATTTGTTGACTAGGTACCTAAATTATTAAATCCGGCAGAAACTAGATATTTTTTTGTGTTTTTTGGCCTATGTGTGGCCGCCACGCCATTTTGAGTGTCACGTGGTTTGAATTGCCTAATAGTAAGAAATGTCAAATGGGTTTTGTTTGTAATTGGCCCGCATTGTCCGCAATCTTATCCCCACTTCATGTAGTTCATTCAATAATTCACTATTGTCGTTTAGGATTATCAATAATAAAGGAATCTACTTACCGACAAGTCGTTAAAGTAGTAATAAATTACTCTTTTTTTTTTGCTTATTTCATTGAACCGCCATCAGTGGCGACGCGTGACAAGCAGTCTGGGAGGGGGGGTAAATTGTACGTTAGGTTCAGGGGGAGTCGCGCAAACGCGCCGCACAGAGGTCTAAATGTAAAAATTACGGGGACATTAGGTGACAAACTTGACTTCACTGGATATTGATAATATGTATGATTTTTTAGACAGAATAAAGTGAGACCTTATGTGTATATCAAGGTTTTTTGTTTGGTAGATCGGAATGCGATAAAATTGGGGACAACGGAGACAAAAATATAAATCCTCATTTAGTTAGAATTTATTCTCGATTATCTTCGAGTTCGTTTCGATAGTTAGTGTTGATAATATAATATCGTGTTTTGTTTAATTATTCAGGCATGTCTGCTGATTTGTTGGGTAAACTTAGTTACTTATTTCGTAGCACTAATTTTGATATAAATAATTTTCAAAGAAGTACTCAAAATTTTATTTAAGTTCCAAGAATGGAAGGCCCCAAAAAAAAAAACCAAACTTTTGTTAACCGTCAAACTCAATCTATTTTAAAGCTAGTATTTCTGACTTTCTTGAAACTATATACTCAGCTGCAACCAGCTGCAATCTTGTGAAATTTTTATTTTTTTCCTCTTCAGGTACTGTTTCGGGCGTGACTCGAAAACAGTTATTTGAGTTTCTGAATGAAAATGGCTGGATGGGAAGTGCCAATTCTTCGATTGTGAAAAACAAGATGGGCGACTTTGTCAATCAACGCATCCCTACTGCCGACAAGGATGACCTAACCAACAGAATTTCGTGGTTTTCGACGCAAATTGCGTTACGTTGGAAAAGGTGC
Organism: Ceutorhynchus assimilis; assembly: GCA_917834065.1. NCBI lineage: Eukaryota > Metazoa > Arthropoda > Insecta > Coleoptera > Curculionidae > Ceutorhynchus > Ceutorhynchus assimilis. The sequence goes on along the minus strand of OU892285.1, from coordinate 1,628,822 downwards.
CACCGAAATAAGATTTACTTTTTGAATAAACATGAAATTTGGCTCAATGAGTTTGTTTATAAATCTAAGTGCCAAAGCACCTTCCAGCGACACGCAGAAAAGCCTTCGAGAAAGAACACAAGAGAATTTAGTGACGTTAGTGCTAGAACCAGGAGAAGACGAACACAAGAATTGGTTTCTCACCATAGTCCTGCTGAACTTGCGTTTGCTACTCAGTCTGGATATACGAAAAGAGGAAAGAGAAATGTTGCTTTCGTCATAAAAAAAGCCACGATTTCTAGTCCAGAAGAGTTGACTAAAATAAAACAGTTAGGAAGGTTCAACAACGAGATACGACCATTTTCTCCAGTAGACGCGTCTTTTTTTATGACGAAAGCAACATTTCTCTTTCCTCTTTTCGTATATCCAGACTGAGTAGCAAACGCAAGTTCAGCAGGACTATGGTGAGAAACCAATTCTTGTGTTCGTCTTCTCCTGGTTCTAGCACTAACGTCACTAAATTCTCTTGTGTTCTTTCTCGAAGGCTTTTCTGCGTGTCGCTGGAAGGTGCTTTGGCACTTAGATTTATAAACAAACTCATTGAGCCAAATTTCATGTTTATTCAAAAAGTAAATCTTATTTCGGTGGCACCTTTTCCAACGTAACGCAATTTGCGTCGAAAACCACGAAATTCTGTTGGTTAGGTCATCCTTGTCGGCAGTAGGGATGCGTTGATTGACAAAGTCGCCCATCTTGTTTTTCACAATCGAAGAATTGGCACTTCCCATCCAGCCATTTTCATTCAGAAACTCAAATAACTGTTTTCGAGTCACGCCCGAAACAGTACCTGAAGAGGAAAAAAATAAAAATTTCACAAGATTGCAGCTGGTTGCAGCTGAGTATATAGTTTCAAGAAAGTCAGAAATACTAGCTTTAAAATAGATTGAGTTTGACGGTTAACAAAAGTTTGGTTTTTTTTTTGGGGCCTTCCATTCTTGGAACTTAAATAAAATTTTGAGTACTTCTTTGAAAATTATTTATATCAAAATTAGTGCTACGAAATAAGTAACTAAGTTTACCCAACAAATCAGCAGACATGCCTGAATAATTAAACAAAACACGATATTATATTATCAACACTAACTATCGAAACGAACTCGAAGATAATCGAGAATAAATTCTAACTAAATGAGGATTTATATTTTTGTCTCCGTTGTCCCCAATTTTATCGCATTCCGATCTACCAAACAAAAAACCTTGATATACACATAAGGTCTCACTTTATTCTGTCTAAAAAATCATACATATTATCAATATCCAGTGAAGTCAAGTTTGTCACCTAATGTCCCCGTAATTTTTACATTTAGACCTCTGTGCGCCGCAAGCTAATTTTTTTCCAAATTTCAAGGTCATTCACTTTTCCAAAACACTTATTTCTTTTGTGAGTAAAATAAAATAAAAAAAATATATTTTTTTCAATAAGTATATATACAGGGTGTCCCACGGTGGATGGCGTATTAGACGTTTATGGAGAACTAAAAAGCGGATCATTTTGAAAATTTGGCAACCGGGATAACCGACCATAATCTACACTTTAAAAATATTTTTGTTTATGCGGTGTTGCCGCTTCTACTCTTAACCAGTGGCAACATCGCTATTTTAAATGGAACACCCTGTATGTGATTGCATATTTGGATTCTACGTAAAACTCTGAGCAGATTTCATGTGATATACCCTATACCTAAGTTCAACTGTTTCGGAAATATTGACAGTTGAAAACTGAGTTTTTGCAACTTTGACAGGTTGTAAAACCTAAACGGTTAATTTTAGAGGAACACCGATTTTACATTCCTATCTTAGATTTTCATAAACTATCATTTGACACCAACTCTGAATTTAACCGGAGATTAAATTTAATTGGAATTTTTAATCATGGATTAAATTCAAAGTTGGTGTCAAATGATAGTTTATAAAAATCTAAGATAGGAATGTAAAATCGGTTTTCCTGTTAAATTAACCCTTCAGGTTTTACAGCCTGTCAAAGTTGCAAAAAGTCAATTTCGAACTGTCAATATTTCCAAAACAGTTGAACTTAGGTATAGGGTATATCACATGAAATCTGCTCAGAATTTTACGTAGAATCGAAATATGCAATCACATACAGGGTGTTCTATCTGAAACAGCAATGTTGCTACTAGTTTAGAGTAGAAGCGGCAACACTGCATAAACAAAAATATTTTTAAAGTGTAGATTATGGTCGATTATCCCGGTTGCCAAATTTTCAAAATGATCCGCTTTTTAGTTCTCCATAAACGTCTAATACGCCATCCACCGTGGGACACCCTGTATACTATATTCATGTATTTTCTTCTGGGCATCGTGATTTTTCTCTCGATTATTCGATCCTGGGGGGGGGGGTAATTACCCCCATGGTGCATTTGCTCGAATAATCATGAAAATGCATCTACGCTCAAAAAACAGGCAGATCCAGGAAATTGCGTCGCGCCGCGAAGTATTGCGAAGCTACCCGGAGTAGTGCACGGCCGGTAAAACTCTCAACTTCAAGTGACGATATCTTGAAAATTATGCATCGCGAAGTATCGCGAATTTTTTCAAAAACTTCCTTGATGTCTTAGCTTTGTTTCATTCGCTGATAGTATGGCAGGAATCCTTAAAACAAAAAAGTTTCTCGCTTACTGAAAAAAATACTGCATAAAAAGTCTAAGATAAAGTTTTACATAGTTTCACGAATAAAGCGAGTTTTTCAGAAAAACAAAATTATCTTAGTGCTTTTCGTTAACGTATTCTCTTCAGAATAAAAAAAATAATAATGGAATTATCTCAATTAGTTTCGGAGATATCGCGAGGTATGTGTGAAAAAGTATGAAAACCGAATTTTGACAAATCTATGACATTTTTCGATATAAAAATTGTTGGAACTAGTAGAAAAATTTGTAATTGGCCATTTCAGATAGCCATGAACCATCATTTTGCAAAGGTTTCATGTATATACCTTGGAAAAAAAAAATTGGAACATTTTTGCCGCTGTTTCAGTCTACGAAGTAGATAGTAGAATCAATTTTTTAAAATTTAAATATCAAAATTTTTCCGTAAATTTTGCATAAAATAATAGTTATTTATGATATAAGTGCTAAAAGTGACATTTTATTTTGTGAAAAGGGAAGTTTGGGACATGACGCCGAAGGCGGAGTGTTCCATCCCTTTGAACAAAATAAAATCACTTTTAGCACGAATATCATACACTATTTTTTCTACAAACGCACTAAAAGTGGTTACTTTTAGCACTAGTGCTAAAAGTGACACTTTTAGTGACGTTTGTAGAAAAATTCCTTTATCTAAATGAAAAACCTAAACCCGCTTATTCCGATTTGTGTGAACTTTATTTTTCAATTAAGGCCGGAGTTACCCAATTCCTTAATTCCTAATATTTGTCCTTAATTCTTAATTCCTAAAAAGTTCAATTTATTTAACATTGGTGTTTTTAAGGATTAAGAATTAAGAACAAAAATTAAGAATTAAGGAATTGGATAACCCCGGCCTAAAATAAAATGAATATAATCACTGCCTCCTATAGTTAACAAGCCATGAAGTTGGAAATGACGGCAACGTCGCGTATGGTGCTATTTTGTTATTGGGTTATGTGTTTCTGTGTATTGCTTTCATTGTGTATTGTTGCAATTTAGTATTTTTATGGGCATTATTGACGAAAAAGTGGATAGAAACACACCAATATATTGCCCATATTTAGTTGATACCTGTTCCTTTGTGCTTTGATTGCTAATTTTTAGCAAATGGGTACACGAGCAAAAATGAAGGTAAGGTAAGGTAAAACAATAAAAACAATATTAATATTTGTCTGCAAGAGCATAGGTCTCGATATATTACCTAAGATATTTAAACTTGTTCCAGATGCCATGAAACTACTGTGTTCCTGGGTGCAAATCGAACTATTAGGAGTTCCTTAAAAACTGAAGAAATGCAAACATTTTTATTTCCAAAAAAATTCTGAAGTGCAAAAAATGTGGATGAAAGCAATGAACCAAGATAATTATACCCGAGATTATACAATAACGAAAAATTCTGTGGTGTGTTGTAAACATTTTGAAGAAACCGAAATAATTAGTTTTGAAACAAACAAGGATAAAGGCGTAGTTCGAGAGTTCAAACTAAAACGTCCAACTCTTAGAAGTAGGTACCTCTTATTTTCGAAAATCAGCTCAAGTATTTGAATGGACTCGCCTTCTGAAAAAATCCCGAAGAAAGAAAAAGTTAGATTTTCAAAAGACATACTGAAACATAACACTTTAGACTCTAGAAATATATTAATTTAAATCAATTATTCACTGTTCTTATTTACACAAATAGTTAAATTATTCATTGAATTACTGTTTTTGGCCCTTTAGTTCAATAAATTATGCATTTTTTGTGATTCATATTAATAAAATAAAAAATATATATTTATACAAACAAACACCACCAGCACCACTTGGCGGTAAGATTGCGGTGTTGCCTTTTTAACTTCATGGCTTGTTAAATGTAGGAGGCTGTGATATAATTAATGCACGGAAGTTGAAGAAATACCTATTTTTCTAATATTGTTTATTATTTCGAGAGACTTGTTTATCTTTCTGAATCCTAATAAGTGAATACATACTTTTATCAGTTATCGTGCATTGTACGCGGTATCGGCAGTAATAATATGGCAACGTTGCTCTCAATATCTCCACGGAAAGCGAAATAAATTCGGAGAGCAGCGCCGCCTATAGGTAAAAAACACTCCGTAAACTTTATGCTTCTATTCAACGTATATTATTCTATGGTAAGAGATACGAGGTCGGTTTAATTATGGCAAAGTTGCGCAATTTTATGACCAATAGAATGCCGTTTTGAAATTAGCAAGATTCCGAATACTTCCGGAGATAATCGGAAAAAACCGAAATTTTGTAAAATGGTTTTTATTTTTTCCTGGGCTTATTTGAAGAGCAATTTTAAAATAAATGTCACTTCATCATTGTCACTTTTTTCCCTTTAGAAGATGGTGATACTAAATTTAAAATCCGACGTTTCGTCTTCAGGCGGCCATCTTCAACTTACTTTTTTTAAATACGTATCTGAATTTTTTATTTGCAATTTTGTCATCTTTGGGTATTCTAAAACTGATACTGTTTATAATTTTTCAATAACACAATTAAAAAAGCAGGTCCGTATTTAAAAAAAATAAATTGATGATGATTCCAGAGGAACGAAACGTTAGATTTTAAATTTAATACCGCCATCTTGTTGAAAAGAAAAAGTGACAATGGGAATGTAATAGTATATTACATACCGAGGTGGGAAGTGTTTCATTACTGTCGAGGGATTAGTTAGTATACTGAGACGCGAAGCGTCGAAGTTAACTTAATCTCGAGACAGGAATGATACTTCCTACCGAGGTTTGTATACTATTTTATTCACAACCACCCATTTCATTTTTAGATATACAAATTATATTTTAATTGAATTTTCAAAAAATTGGAAACGTCAAACTGTCAAACTCATTATTTTTTTTTAACACTGGCCTGGAAAAAAAAGTAGGCAAATTATGGTTTCCATGACAGTCTAATAAACAATTTATTGTTTTGTGCAGTTTTATGTTTGTATGGTGTTTGTGTGCCAATCGCCAATAGCACGTTTACCTATCAAGAATTTAGCAAAAAAATCAGAAAAAATGTCTGATAGTGAAGAATTTGAGTTTCCTCCTACTCCACCAGAAATCCGAGAAGCTGCAGAAGTAGCAGAAAAAGACTTACTGCCACCCAAGAGCCGCCCCAGGTATGAAAAGGCTTATAAAACATATAAAGAATGGTGTACAGCAAACAACGTACAAAAGCTTAGTTCTGAATCGGCGCTACTAGCTTATTTTAGCGAAAATGCCAAAATAAAAAAGGTATCGACGCTTTGGTCAATATACTCGATGCTGAGAACCACTCTATCAATTGGTGAAAAAGTAGATATATCCAAATACGCAAAGCTCTTAGCATTTTTAAAGAGGCAAAATAAAGGATACAAGCCGAAAAAATCAAACACACTTTCTATGGAAAATATTGAAACTTTTTTGGAACAAGCGCCCAAGGAATTTCTTGTTCACAAGGTATTTTATGCTGAAAATTTGTCAATTCTTGTCTTTACTTATTATTTTATACATTTGTAGGTTGCATTGGTTATTGGTGTTTCTGGCGCTTGCCGATCTGATGAATTATACAGAATGAAAACAGCCGACGTTAACTTTTGCAATGAAAAGGTCGCGATTGAAATACCGAATAGCAAAACGTATCAGCCACGATCATTTATGATAACTGACAAGAAGTGGATTGCACCACTTGAGGAATACATGACTCTTCGAAAAACTATTCAGAATGAAATGCTTTTTATGCAAATAAGATTTGAAAAAATGACGAATCAACGTATTGGGCACAACACTATAAGTCAATTTCCAAAAAAAATTGCTACTTTTTTGAAGTTGTTCAGTATTGAAACTTTTACTGGACACTGTTTCAGGAGAACAGCGGCTACTTTGCTTGCAAACAATGGTGGCGACCTCATGCAAATTAAAAGATTAGGAGGCTGGAAATCTAGTACAGTAGCTGAAGGGTACATAGACAGTTCCATCGTTACTCAGGTCAATACAGCAAAACTGATTTCCAAATCAAGTTCAAATTTAACTAACACTACTCTCACTACAAATAATCACGAAATAAACCTTTCAGCAAAAGAAGATCAGCACGGTTTAAATATATCAGTGGTTGCCTACAATAATGCGAATGTTACGATTAATTTAAATAAGGAACCTTGTTAGATTTTTAGTTTTTTATAAATATCTTTTCAATATATTTTAAAAATTAATGAATTCATTGTTCTTCAATTTGTGTGAAGATTGTGGTTTGTTTGTTTGGTAATATAAGTCGTCAATTTAATAGGTATAGATTCTTTTTACTTTCCACCCGGGAGGAAAATAAAGTTCAAAAAAATGTCACTTTCAAACTTTTGAAAAGTCAGAAATGTCAACATTACGTATGTGGTTGTGAATAATAGTATATTACATACCGAGTAAGGAAGTGTTTCATTACTGTCGAGAGATTTATATAGTTGACTATTAATCTCGAGACAGAAATGAAAACTTCCCTCCGAGGTTTGTATACTATTTTATTTGCAAGCACACCATTAATTATGATTAGTCATTTAATTTTTTAATATTAATAGTGTATTACATACCGAATAGGGAAGTGTTTCATTACTGTCGAGAGATTTATATAGTCTGACTATTAATCTCGAGACAAAAATGAAAACTTTTCTTTGAGGTTTGTATACTATTTTATTTGCAAGGACACCATTAATTATGATTAGTCATTAAATTTTTTTAACATTAAAAAAATAAAACAAACATGCCAAAATTTGTCATTCACTATTTTGACGTTTTTACCTGACATGTTCTTATTGTTGCCAGCAAAGGTAAATAAATTACAGTGAGGGAAATCGGTGACGGAAGTCGAATAGGGAAATCGGTGAGGGAAATCGAAGAGGGAAGTGACACAGGTAAAGTGACACAAATTTTTAAAAAGTCAGTAATGTCAAGATTACATATATGGTTGCAAATAAAATTAGTTTTTCACAATCTTTTTAAATAAAATCAGGAAAAAATGAAAACTATACGAAAAAAACATGAATTCGTTTTTCTCAAATTTTTTCCTGATTCCATTTAAAAAGATTTTGAAAAACTAATTTTACATTCCCATTGTCACTTTTTTCTCTACAAGATGGCGTTATTAAATTTAAAATCCAACGTTTCGTTCCTCTGGAATCATCATCAATTTATTATTTTTAAATACGGACCTGCTTTTTTAACTGTGTTATTGAAAAATTATAAACATTATCAGTTTTAGAATGCCCAAAGATGACAAAATCGCAAATAAAAAATCCAGGTCCTTATGTAAAAAAAAGGAAGTTGAGGATGGCCGCCTGAAGACGAAACGTCGAAATTTAAATTTAGTAACACCATCTTCTAAAGTGGAAAAAGTGACAACGATGAAGTGACATTTATTCTAAAATTACTTTTTAAATAAGCCCAGGAAAAAATAAAAACGATTTTTTTTACTTGCGTGCGCAAAGTAATCACTTTGCACACTCATTTGCGTGCGCAAAGTTGAACTTTGCGCACGGAAACTCTTTGCGCACTCATTTTTGTTACGCATAATTACCATAGTTATACTTGATTTTTCAATGTTTTGATGGTTTCTGAATAAACTAATATTCAAAATGAAGGGTTTTAGTTGAAATTAACGCTTAGTTAACATGATGTTTCCTATCAAAGGTGTCCAAATTGGACCAGCCTGTACTGCTAGGAATTTGTAAAATTTTTGATATTTAAGAGATTCTCATGAAAATATTCTTGCTGATTCTAGAAATTCAAGAAGATGTGAAAAGATATTTGGGGATTTAATTTAAAAGACATTCTGAGGAATTCCAATAGATTTTAAACGATTTTTGAAGATTTTGATTTGATTGATTTTTCTAATATTTTAACAATTCAAAGTCTACTTTTTTAAGATACTTGTAGAAAAAATATTGTTCCTAACACTTGCGCAAAGTGTCTTTCCCGCACTCAAAGCTTATCCGAACTCCGCTTCGCGTCGTTCGTCTAACTGCTTTTTCGTGCGGGAAAGTATCACTTTGCGCACTTGTTAGGAAAATAACTATTACAAAATTTCGATTTTTTCCGAATATCTCCGGAAGTATTCGGAATTTTTCTAGTTTCAAAACGGCATTCTATTCATCATAAAATTGCGCAACTTTGCCATAATTTAAACGACTCCGTATCTCTTACGGTTACCGAGATCCCAATGATGAGGCTCGAATTTGGGCCACCCTGTACAATACAGCGAAATGCTGTATGCACGTATGGTCACCCTATATTATTGACTGATTTCTAGAGATTATTCATGAAGGTTTAAGCCACCAACAAAAAAGAGTAAAAGCCTCGCTATAGATTTTGCAGTATATTCCCCTACTCAGCTCAGAGAATATGCGGTAAACTGATAAGAATGACCCAGACAAACCCACAAAAAATGCCCTTCACCGGTTCAATTTGCAGGTGTTTTAAGTATTTGCATTGTATACCGGGCGTCTACGAGATCAGTTTCGCGCTGGCATTTGCTGGGTTTTTTTTTTCAATGTCAAAGATTTTTGGTATAGAGTGTAGGTTTGAGAAATGTCATATTTTGACATGTGTGTCAATATTTGGTAATTTCCGGTTTGACCGGAAATGGCCCTAACTTCGTAATTTCGAATGGCATCCCAAGAATTTTTTCGCATTTTTGGGATCTGCGGATCATGATGTGTATGAAAACGTCAAATTTGAACATTTTTGATGAAATTTTAAAATTCTGGATCAAAATTTATTTTTGAACAGAAAGTTACAGAACGGTCTTAAAATTGTTATTTTCAACTCACACACGATCATAGAAAAATGCGAATGCCAAGTTGTTATCTTTTTCTTCTTCCAATGCTTATCCACTAATGGATATTTGCGATAACATTTTCCATTGCTTCTCCATTCCTTGCGGAGTGTATTAACGACTGCGCATCATATAGCCCTGTCACCTGTCTGATATTTCGCAGCCAAGACATTTTCTTTCTTCTTTTATTATGAACTACTATGAATGATAGAACTACTTATAAATGAACTCCTGTATAAAAAAACGCTTTCTAAAAGGAGCTGGCGGTTTTTTTTTCTTGTCAAGCGATTAACAAGATCTGTGAACAAAATAGATATAGTCTGGCTGGCAAGTGGTAAGTTGATAGAGACGAAACGGGGAAGAAAAGTGGGGCGTAACCTGAGAATATTCACTGACACCGCTTGATGACAGCCATATCTTTGGGTTCAGTGGCACATCTCTGAGTGGCACCGAAAACACCAAGGAAAGGAACCAACAAAATTATTAGAATTTTTTTTGTAAGTTTCGCCAATAACCACGCCACTGTGCTGTCGTTCAGGCTCCAACCAACAGAAATATACCTCTGATTAATCACGCCTCTCCACATCCATCATTTCGCAATTTTGCCGGATTTTTTTCTATTTCAAAATACTACACATGCCCATATAGCAAAAAAAAATATGTCACCAACTTTATTTTTTTTGTTTTCATCAAGTTTGGGAAATTCTATCGCAGTTCGCACAGTTCGCCGTTTGGCTAGCCAGACAATATGTTTATTTGTCATTGTTTGGCATCCCGGGAATTTTTAAATACAAAGTTTGAATACAGGGGTTTATTTATAGGTAGTTTTATCATTTACAGTAGTGTATAATAAAAATAATGAAAAAATAATTAAAAACTGGCATGAATGAAAAATTTTAATGCATAGTTGGTTTTATTTTGAAAAAGGTAAAAATCTCTTGCTGTGAAAGTTGGGTGATTTTCATTGATTTCATTGAGTTATCACGTAAAATGTGATTTTTTTAACTTTTGAAGCCTTTGGAGAACAAGCAAAGGATAACAACTTAGCATTCGCATTTTTCCACGATCGTGTGAATTGAAAATAACAATTTCAAGACCGTTTTGTCACTTTCTGTTCAAAAATTAATTTCAATACATGATTCCAAAATTTCTTCAAAAATGTTTAAAATTGACGTTTTGTTACACATCATGATCCGCAGATCCCAAAAATGCGAAAATATTCTTGGGATGCCATTCGAAATTACGGAGCTAGGACCATTTCCGGTCAAACCGGAAGTTACCAAACATTGACACACATGTCAGAAGATGACATTTCTCAAACCTACAATCACAGATTAACCCGTCCTAAAGATAGGAAACTCAGGCCTTTTTCCTATCCTTGTCTTACTCATGCAGCGAGTTGCATGACTGCCACAGCATGGTGGCGCTAGTGTGCACTTCGGTGTGTCCGGTATTGTGGCAGTAGTCACGTCTTTTTTCAAATAATTTGTCTAATCAATTTCATTTTATTATTAAACCCTATTTATTGGAAATAAAACAACATTTCAGTACTATCTCCTTCTTTAACAGAACAGCCTTCCACACAACAACAGAAAACCGTATTGAAAAAAAAAACACTAAGGTCCAGTTGTACAGTCCAGGTTCAAACAGAGGTTTAGTTGAACTCTACTGGTATTTGAACTTTACCATTTGAATTGCATTGCTGTCAAGAAATATATATTTTGGCATATTTCTGACAGCAATGCATTTCAAATGGGAAGGTTCAAGTACCAGTAGAGTTCAACTGAGCCTCTGTTTGAACCTGGTTTGTACAACTGGGCCTAAAAAGTTGAACGGTCTAGTGCACAAATAACTTGTCAAAAATTGCAAATAAATACCATCACTAAAACCATTTCCACAATGTTTACATGTAAAATAAAGTCTCTTTGGTTAAAAACATATTAAGAAGTCAAAGTTTTACCAAAAATTGATAGAAAATAAAATAAAGAACACCATATAATAAGAAGAACACTAACACACATCAAACTGCTGACTAATGGCAAATGGCAAATATGGGCAAATACAATGACAAATTATACATTCTTTCACAAATGACATTTGCTTGTGGCTTTGCTATACTAGCGCCGCATAGCTTTGGCAGTCATGCAACTCTCATACGTGCAATTTTTTAGACAGCTCCGAACGAACATTTTACATGGAAGTTTCTTATCTTTAGGACGAGTTAATCTGTGCCTACAATCTGTATGTCAAATCAAAGATCTAGGTGTAGTCCTTGATTCCAACTTATCTTACATACCCCATATATCAATGGCAGTATCAAAATCACTTCAAATCTTAGGTTTTATTAAAAGGTGCGCTAAAGATTTTCTCAATATAGCATCCATCAAAATATTATTCTGTTCTCTTGTGAGACCTCATCTAGATTACTGTTCTTGTGTATGGTCCCCCCACTACTATTGAGAGAGTCCAACATTAATTCTTGAGATTTATTTCATTTAAGGAACGCCATGAAGTTGAAGATATTAATTACTCAAGGGTTGAAAGTTCCCTTAATATCACTACTCTTCAAATCAGACGCATGCACAAGGATCTTACCATATTCTATAATCTACTGCACTCATACAGCTTTGGTCCAGAGCTACTGGCAAAAGTCAATATCCATGTCCCTTCTAGACAAACAAGGCTAAATCAGCCTTTCCAAATTGGACACCATCGTACTAACTACGGATATAATTCTTTTCTATCAAGATCTGCTAGATTTGCTAATCAGTATTCTAACAGGTTGGACTGTTTTGATAATCAAAAAGTTTTTAAATCCCAGCTTAAGTCCTGTACTCTGTGATATTTTAATGTCCCAAAGAATAGTTATAATTTAAGGAAAAAAAAAAAAAAATGTTTTAAGTTTTTTTAAAAGTATTTTGTAGTTTTTACCCAAGTTTTTACCTTATGTTTATTGTTTTCTTATGTTTTGATATTCTAGGCAATAGGTTAGGTTAAGATTCTCACTTGTTAATTATACTTGTCTTTTAATTGGGCAATAATTGCTTGTTGATAAATAAATAAATAAATAAATAAATATACCATAAATCTTTGCCATTGAAAAAAAAAACAGCAAATGCCAGCGCGAAACTGATCTCGTAGACACCCGGTATATTTCTTACTTTTTGTAGATTCAGCTATTGTTTGGATGTATTTGACTTATCCTGGATTTGCCTCGGGTGCAATTTCAATAACAATATCACTAAGATCAACGCCAGTTCCATCACTGGACAAAAATTTGAAAAATTTAGGAACTACTATCAATTCGAGAGCGGTTTTAAACATGTCAACTATGTTAATAACTATAATAGAATAATAGTATTTGATTGGTCACTGTAAGGTCTTCGTTTATAAATATGTTCCCATTATTCTCAATTATTCCGCATTCATTTACTTTAACTACTTTCAATTTTTTCACTTTTTTAAAAAGTGAGCATTGATTTTTGTATTGATTTCAGGTAATTTCACAAGGATAGGTCCATCGTTTTTTTGTTTGATTCTATAAAACTCTGCGTTTTCAGGTATATTTAACGCCATTGTTTGAAATACCTGTTGTATGACATTTTTTGTGTTTTCATTTTCTTGGCCAGGGATGCCGGTCACTATAATATTATTTTGACGTTCTTTTTGTTCTTGAATGTTCGATTTTTGCTCTAGAGCTTGCAATCTTTCATTTAATGTCTTGTTTTCGTCTCTAAGTTGCTTTACCTCAGTGAGTAGTTTTTCAGTGACTGACTTCTGGTCTTCATACGAGTCCGACATAAATTGAACCGAATCTTTAAGTTCTTGCATATCTTTGTGTAGTGCATCTTGGAATGGTTTGAAGGTGGCCTCAAAGATCTGTTTTACAATCTTTTCCAGTTTTTCATCATTGATTTCTTCCTTTTTTCAGCCGGTAGCTTCACTTTTTTCGCGTGATTTGCAACAAATCATTTGATTTTCTTTGTTCATCACTTTCGCTTGGGTCGCACAGTGTTTGCATATTTTTTCCATTTTTTCGTTGATTTAAAATAATTGTTTGTTTACTATCGACTTAACCTCACAAGCGAAAACGTACACAATTAGGCTCTCCAGACCACGTGATTTTTCAATGTGGCGACCGTGGAAAATTTGACGTTTGTTTGTTTATCTTGATTTTATTTGGAATATTTTCAAGCTAATTACAGTTTATTTTGTTATAATATACTTTTTGAGATGCAGAGTGAATATTTAAAGACTTAAATGCAGGAAAATCGGGATCTGGGCGAACGGTTAGTTTAAAAAAATGTCCAGATGACATTTTGATCCACAGTTCATATTAATAAGCAAATGAAGGCCTACAAAAGCTTAGATTCTTACGAATATTTCGAGAATGGCTTTATTTCAGATGCAGGAACAGTGGTAGTGAAAAATTTTCACGTTTCAATTGGAAAATTTTAAAACAAAGGGCAATGAAAAAAGCCTGACATCATCCTTGTTACCTTGTTGAAACTACTTCCACAATCAACTTCAAGACCCGTGTGTGAAATTTTTGATTGGAAGAAACACTAATGAAATCAATAAAATAAAAAAATAAACAGAGTTCATTCACAAAACAACCACAAAATGCACTTTAAAAAGCTTTAAATTACATACTTTCATATACGGGATAATGAACTTCTGCCACAACGCACTTTTTGACAGGTCGTTGGAATGCCTATAATAGGGACCGGGCACAAATTGGAATCTGCGACCCCTACAGGCAGTTTTCATAAGAATTTGTATAAAACGCAATAGGGCATGTCCATGTGACGTCACAAATGAGTTTGACAGTCGCCCTGAGATAAAACCAGGTAAAACAAATCATTTATTTACATTCGTGTTGATTAGGCCGGTAATGTTTTATGCGGTTTTCACAATTTTTTTACAAGTTTTTGTGTTATTTTGTTTTAAAAAAGTTGAAGTAAAGTGTTTATGTTCCAGTCTATGTGGTCTTTTATCCAAAAGTTTGCTAGGTTTTTCTATAATGGATTAAATTCAGGTTTTTTCGAACAAATATCAAAACCAAGTGTCACAAGAACAAATATATAAGTATAGTTACTCTATATTCAATCTATTTTTCAGTCAGATCTTCTCTTTTAAAAACATTAATCAATTTTTCTCTTCTTTCTTGAGCTAACAAATCAAATCTCTCATTGTTATTTAAAATTGATGGAAACCTATGGAAGGATATTGTATCCCTTGCACTATACTGCCACAATTAACAACTAAACAAACTCTAGGCACGTCCAAGAAACTTCTGGATCACACAAAAGGTATTTATTTTAAAAAATTCAATTAAGTAAAAACTTGAAAAACCACTGTAAATATATCTTTGTTTTACCTCAAGGCGACTGTCAATAGTGTCAAACTGTCAGATCGTGTACTTGCCCTATAGGGCATGTCCATGTGACGTCACAAATGAGTTTCACAGTCGCCCTGAGGTAAAACAAATAATTTTTTTACATTCGTTTAAATTAGGCTAGTTATGTTTTATGCGGTTTTCACAGTTTTTTCACAAGTTTTGGTGTTATTTTGTTTAAAAAAAGTTAGAGCGGAGTGTTTGTGTTCCAGTCTATGTGGTCTTTTATCTAAAAGTTTGCTAGGTTTTTCTATAATGGATTAAATTCAGGTTTTTTCCAACAAATATCAAAACCAAGTGGCACAAGAACAAATATATAAGTATAGTTTTTTTTTTTTTTACGGATATGCGCACTCGCAAGGAAATGTCCTATCACGCTCGAGAAGCGGCAAGTGCGCGGAAATGTCGGTGTATGTTGGTCTTGAAACGGTTCAGGTTGTAACCTGCAGGGAAAACCGTCGCAGGGAGTTTATTCCACAGCGATGCTGTTCTCCAGAGATATGAATTCTGATATAATGAGGTTCTTGGTGCCTCTAGTTTGACAGTAAATTCATGGTTACCGTCTGTTTGACGGGTTCACCTGGTAGGTGCTACTCTCGGTGGAATCATACGTGCCAACTCTTCAGAGCATTTTCCGTGATAGTACCTGTAGAAGAGAGATAAATCGCCCACAGATCTGCGATGTTCGAGACCATCCAAGTTACGAGTAAGTGCGGGGTCATTGATCAGCTTGATAGCTCGTTTTTGCACGGTATTCAAAAGCATTAAGGTATGTTTGGGTGCTGCACTCCATATATGTGAGCAGTACTCCATAGTTGGTCGAATCTGGGTGTTCGTGCAAATGTTTGGGAAAAGGGGAATTTGTTTGTATATTTAAAATTCGATATTGACATTAAAAAAAACCATACAATTTCAAACCATTCGGCATCATATATACGCTACGACCTTCGAAGCAGTCGAGTTCGAGTAGTGCGAGGTCGCGCGTCCGTAGCCAGGACTACATATTTTGAATCAAAAACTCTCCAAAAATATTCATTAGAAACTCAATTATCTACCCGTTTTCGAAGTGACCAGTGGGATTACATTGTTTATGAAACAGGAGCTCCTGTGAGGCGCCAACACCAGCGCATAGCACAACCCTGTGCAACTCCAAGGTAGGTGCCTTATCTAATATTGCCTTTGTATGGTTCCGCGATCAAATTTCGACGCGTTTACAGTCCGCGGCTCTCCAGAATAAATTTCCCAACGTTTTAATCATAAACATTTTTTGGCCTTACGATCCGGATAACTTGGAACAGTAATAAAAGGGAAAATATTAGAAATTTGTACGTGGAAGCAAAGCATTGACCTTGGATTCTAAAAGTAAAAATAATATCCATTTTATCAATTTTACATAGGTAGATATTTTTCGGATTTGTTTATGTTATCGGGTAAAAAAGAAAAGGAAAATAACTGTTTGCTATTTTGTGTTTTTTTTTGGACCATTCCACTTTGAATAGATTTACATTTGTTTATTTGCTTGTTGCTATAATTTCTCTAGACACTTTCGTTAATTCGTTGCTTACATTAGATAGAGTAATATAAATAATAACATTTTAATAATTTAAATTAGTGTTATTAAGTAATAATATTATCATGTCTTTAGCGAAGCTATCAAATAAAAGAACTGTCGCTATTAATCGAATTACAGAAGCTTATAATTTAGCGGTAAAAGCCAAAACAGATCCTTCACAGCATACATATTTTCAAGTGATTTATGAAAACATAGATGAGGCTTACGAGGATTTTAAAAAGCGCCACAATGAAATTATCGGTCTTATTGATTCGGACGCCGAATTTGAAATTCAAGATGCTATTAGAAAGAGTGCAGATGCATTTTATTTCAAAACAAAAACAATGTATACAGAACTGTTCCCAATTCACGCACATCCTGGCAGCTCAGTGTCGCTTTTAGGTCAAAACCAGCAAACAAATAAAGATGTAGATCTACCTCCTTTATCAGTGCCTTCCTTTGATGGAAATCTGCGAAAATGGCCTACCTTTTATGATGTTTATCGTTCGCTGGTTCATGACAATTCAAGATATTCGGATATACAAAAGTTTCAATACCTTCTTTCATTTTTAGAAAATGAGCCGGCCAACCTTTTAAGATCCTTACCTTTAATCGCCTCAAATTATCAGCAAGCATTTACAACTTTGGAAACCCGCTATCAAAATAAAAGATTGTTAGCAACGACGTACTGGAGTTCTCTTACTAATACACCTTCGTTAAAAAACAATTCTTCAAAAGAGTTAAGAGTATTACTAGACACTTTTTCAAAAAACACTGCGGCTTTGAGTAATTTAGGGTTCCCAGTGGACCAATGGTGTTTCGTTTTATTCAACATGTTATTACAAAAATTGGATAATGCTACTAGAATTTCTTTTGAATTAAAGTATAGTACTACCGAACTCCCAACTTTTCAAAATTTACAAGATTTCTTACTAAACCATTGCAAAGCTTTAGAGTCGGTTCAACAAATGCCATCGCAAGGAACGAACTGGACTCCTTTGATAAACAGAACTCCGAAACCAAATACTTCGAAAAATCATTCTTATGATCAACATAATCCAAACACATTTTTAGCCAACACTTCCTCGCATCCTAACACATCGGGGGAACATTCACATTCCCATCAGGGCCAACCTCGTTCCTCTTCGAATAGCTGTAAGCTATGTAATAACGCTTCACACCCGCTGTCACAATGTTCAAAATTTATAGCAAAATCACCTGCAGATCGATTCGCGTTTGTCAAGCAGATAAACGCATGCTTAAACTGTCTTCGTCCTAATCATTTGCTAAGGCATTGTCCTTCATCCTTCAATTGTCGCATCTGTCGTTATAGACATCATACTATGCTGCATCTTCCACAGACAGATCCTCTTCACTCGAGCACAAATTCTGCTACTTCCAGGAACTCAAGTCCACCGGCTACCAGCAGTAATCAGTCCTCAACGTTGTCGCAAGCATGCATAACTGGCAATCCATCTCCTCCCAACGGACTTTGCACTGCTCTGTCAGTTGCTGCATCACGTTCTACTACCGTTCTGCTATCAACTACAAAGGTTGAGATCTTGGATGCTAGAGGTAACTACCAGGTTGTGAGAGCAATCTTGGATAACGGCAGTCAGGCCAATTTTATTACCCAAACTTGCTTGAACCGTTTGGGGTTGGCTAGAGAGTCTTTAAATATACCTATTTTGGGCCTTAATGAGTCCTGTTCTGCCAGCAACGGCATAACACATTGTAACATTCGCCCTAAGGGACAAGCCAGTCCAAACTTTTTCTTTGATGCCTTTGTTTTGCCTAAACTTTGTTCTGAAATGCCTTCGATTAAAATAAACCCGCAAGGTTGGGAGCATATTTCCAATCTTAAGCTAGGAGATGACCAGTTTCACATACCTGCAGCGGTAGACATGTTATTAGGAGCCGATATGTGTGCGCAGATATTTAAACCATCGGGGAAGAAACTAGGAAATCCAGGACAACCAACTGCCTTCGAAACCGTCTTTGGTTGGATTTTGTTAGGGAAAACCGAGAATCGTTTCCCCGCCTCGAGTTCTGTTCATACTTACTTTGCAGTAATGGAGCCATCTTTGGATTTAAGTCTTAGACGGTTCTGGGAAATAGAATCAATACCATCTAAAATCCATCTGTCGCCCGATGATCGAAGGTGCGAAGAAATTTACAAAACCACTACTATTCGAGATAAATCTTCGGGTCGTTTTGTTGTGAATCTGCCCTTTCGGCACGTAGAGCCAGATTTGGGTGACACTTTCTCTTTAGCCTATCATTGTTTTATGTCACTTGAATCCAGGTTACTGAAAAATCCCGAACTCTATGCCTTATATTCTAACTTCATGCACGAATATCTAAAAAATAATCCCATGTCTATAATTCCCAATGATCAACCAAAACCAGCACTTGTAAATTATCTGCCTCATCATTGCGTGCTGAAACCGGAAAAGGCAACCACCAAACTAAGGGTTGTCTTTAATGCATCCGCGAAAGGATCAAGAGGCCTTAGTTTAAACCAAACACTTTTGACAGGTCCGAAGCTCCAGACAGATATTCAGGAAATCCTGTTAAAGTTTCGTGTTCATGCTGTCGTTTTTCTGGCCGACATAAAACAGATGTATTTGCAAATTCAAGTTAACCCTAGTCACCGCGATTTCCAGAGGTTGCTCTGGCGCTTTCACCCTAAGGAACCACTTCGGGAGTATCGCCTCAATGGTGTCACTTTTGGGATAAGCTCCAGCCCCTTCCTGGCTATTCGTACAATACAGGAACTTGCGAATCTGGAAAAGAAAACGTACCCTAAGGCATCTCAAGTACTACATGAAAATATCTTTATGGACGATATTTGCGTAGGAACCTCTACCATTGAGGAAGCCAAAGTGTTACAAAAGGAGTTAATTGCCTTATTAAGAACTGGAGGTTTTGAACTTCGAAAGTGGGCAAGTAATGAAACCCAACTCCTTTCTTCTTTAGAACCCTCTGACTGTCAAATGTCAGTTTCATTCGAGGAGGAGGACAACACTTCGATTAAAGTGCTGGGGCTTCAATGGAGTCCAACTTCCGACACTTTTTCTTATTCATGTCACCCTTCTCCTAAGCCATGTACCAAAAGAAATATCCTTTCAGAAATAGCGCGTATATTTGATCCTTTGGGGTTTATTGCGCCAGTAACATTCTTAGCAAAAACTATTATGCAGAAACTTTGGCTGGACAAGGTTCCCTGGGATGAAACGCCCTCACAACCTATTGTTGATCTTTGGAACCAATACAAAAGTGAATTTCCATCTTTGTCAAGGATTTCTCTACCTCGATATAATTTTTCAAATAGTATTCAACGGTGTCAACTGTTGGGATTTTGTGATGCTTCAGAACTTGGGTATGCAGGGGCAGTATATGTTCGGATCGAGCTGACCGACGGCAATGTTCGATCCTCCTTAACTTGCGGTAAATCTAAAGTTGCGCCACTTCAAACCAAATCTATACCTCGCTTAGAGCTCCTTGGAGCTACCCTACTAGCCGATCTTTTGAATTTTGTCATACGTACATATTCGCCACTTGTCACTATAGATGAAATATTCGCCTTCTCGGACTCACAAGTAGTTTTGGCATGGTTGGCATCGTCGCCGCATAAATGGAAAAGTTTCGTGGCAATCCGTGTTAGCCATATTCAGGAAACCATTCCGGATGTACCTTGGTTTCACGTTCAATCTTTGGAAAACCCTGCTGATTGTGCTAGTCGTGGACTAACTCCTAAAGGTTTATTGGAACATTCCTTGTGGTTTCACGGTCCTCCGTGGGTAACCTTACCTCGCGCTCAGTGGAACCTTAGAGAGTTCAACAGGGAGCACATAGACCTGCAAACAGAAGCACGGGAAGAAGAGAAACCCACGGTCTTGTCGGTAGTAATAGGAAAGACTTACTTTGAAAAATTGATCAATAGGCACTCTTCCTTACCGAAAATTATTAAAATTCTTGCCCATTTTGTTCGGCTAGCCTACAATGTTCATCATAAATGTGACCGACTTTCTGGGTCATTTTCTGCCCTAGAACTTCACGATACCTTGCTAGTACTTGTTAAGAGGGTCCAAGAGCAATCGTTTTCGGATTTAATTATCCAAATTCAAACCAATAAACTGTTGCCTAAACCCTTTCGCAAGCTTGCCCTTTTTTTGGATGCTAGCGGGTTTGTCAGAGTGGGCGGAAGATTGCGAAATTCAGACATTTCCTTTGAAGCCAAACACCCTTTACTTCTGCCCCGTACTCATCGTCTCACCGATTTAATAATTGAACAAACTCATCAAGAAAATTTTCACCCCGGACTGACTACACTGCACTATTTATTACGCCAAAGGTTTTGGATCCTTTCAGCCCGTAGAGCTATCCAAAAGGTTCTATCAAAATGTATCAGGTGTTTTCGTTTAAAACCAAAGGCTTATACGCCCTATATGGGTGACCTCCCTTCCTTTAGAACCTCCCAGCTCAAGTGTTTTTCATATTCCGCGTTGGATTATGCAGGCCCTCTGAAGATAACCCTTGGTAAACATCGTGGAGCGAAAGTTTCCAAAGCTTACATTTGCCTTTTTGTATGTTGTGCCACTAAGGCCATTCACTTGGAACTTGTATCTGACCTCACTACCGAGGCATTTATCGCTGCTTTGAGACGCTTTATCGCTAGACGCGGAATCTGTGTACAACTTGTGAGTGACTGTGGCTCCAACTTCGTAGGTGCGGTTGGTCAACTTGAGGAACTTTCAAAATTCGCTGCTAGCAGTCTAAAAATAAAATGGCACCTAAATAGTCCCGGTTCCCCACATTTTAACGGCCTTGCCGAAGCAGGCGTCAAGTCGGTCAAGACCCACTTAAAAAGGGTAATTGGTGATCAACTGCTGACATATGAGGAATTGTATACCTTGTTGACTCAAATTGAAGCCTTGCTAAACTCGAGACCTATCAGCGAACTGAGTTCCGACCCTAATGATTTGCAACCATTAACGCCCGGTCATTTCTTGACGCTTGAGCCCCTCAATTCCTGTCCAGATCCCGATTTATCGCATTTAAAGTTAAATAGACTTAACCGTTGGCAATTAGTGCAACGCCTTAATTCCGATTTCTGGAAAAGATGGCAAGCCGAGTATTTGCATACTTTACAGCAACGCTCAAAGTGGACCACTCCCTTTGCAGAGGTGAAACTCAATACTTTAGTTTTAATAAAGGATGTATCTAGGTCCCCTCTGCATTGGTCTTTGGGCCGCATAATCGCATTGCATCCAGGCAAAGATGGCCATGTAAGAGTGGTTACTTTAAAAACACAACATGGGACCGACTAACTAATATTTCACTCCTTAATCCGTAGATTAAGGTCTTTATGTCGCGTGCTGTTTTGAATAATTTTTTTGTTTTTTTTTTGGGAATCCGAGGTTGTTTTGCTTCTGCAGTATATGAATTTTGTTCTTATCGCGTGTTTTTTTTTATACTCGAGAATTTTAGCATTTTAATGTTTATTTGGGATTGGGAAATAAAACTCCGTTTTAAGTGGGCGGAAAATGTTCGTGCAAATGTTTGGGAAAAGGGGAATTTGTTTGTATATTTAAAATTCGATATTGACATTAAAAAAAACCATACAATTTCAAACCATTCGGCACCATATATACGCTACGACCTTCGAAGCAGTCGAGTTCGAGTAGTGCGAGGTCGCGCGTCCGTAGCCAGGACTACATATTTTGAATCAAAAACTCTCCAAAAATATTCATTAGAAACTCAATTATCTACCCGTTTTCGAAGTGACCAGTGGGATTACATTGTTTATGAAACAGGAGCTCCTGTGAGGCGCCAACACCAGCGCATAGCACAACCCTGTGCAACTCCAAGGTAGGTGCCTTATCTAATATTGCCTTTGTATGGTTCCGCGATCAAATTTCGACGCGTTTACAGTCCGCGGCTCTCCAGAATAAATTTCCCAACGTTTTAATCATAAACACTGGGCTTTGTAGAGTGTCAGCAATTGGCTTGGTGTGTACAGATGTCTTGTACGAAATAGCACCCCCAGCTTTTGGGAGGCCCTTTTAGCAATATCTGCCACGTGACTGTGCCAAGACATGTTGGTCTCTGCAGTAACCCCCAAGATGTTCAACTGACTCTGTAATGTGACAGCACTTCCAGATAGCATGATGTTTGGCTCACCGTTGCTGGTCTTTTTTGAAAACAGAGCTGCTTGGGTTTTCTGCGCGTTGAACTGTACAAGGTTTTTGTTACCCCAGTCGTCCATTATCTCCAGGTCGTTATTTATCTGCGATATTTGAATTAGTCTAAGATGATGGAATTCACGTGCGGAAAGACCTGTGGGTGGTATGAGTGAGGAGACTACATTGCCATCGTCTGCAAAGCAATAAAGTGGATTTACTGTTTTATCTATGAGGTCATTTATGTAAATCAGGAAAAGAGTTGGCGAAAGGATTGCTCCCTGTGGCACACCAGCATTTATTTGGTAAGAGTTGGAGTTCTGGCCATCCAGTGCAACATAAATGGATCTGTCCTTTAGGTAACTTTCAAACCAAGTGCAAAGTTTCGGCAATAATCCCATTGCTTTGAGCTTGTTGAGTAGATTTTCATGCCAAACTTTGTCGAATGCTTTAGATATATCTAAGGCAATTGTTCTTGTTTCACCCCGCAACTCAATCGCTTTTTGCCATAAGTGAGTGATGTATGTAAGTAAATCGCCAGTTGACCTATATTTTCGAAATCCGGATTGCTTATCGTTGATAATTTTGTACTTTTCCAAGTACTTGGTTAGGTGATTGTTCACAACTCTTTCCATTACTTTTGATATCACCGGAAGTAGAGCAATTGGTCTATAGTTTAACGGATCTGTCTTTTTTCCTTTCTTTGGAATGGGTTGTACTGCGGCAGACTTCCATGATGATGGATATACTCCTTGCCTGTAAGACAAATTGAGGTTTGCCCTAACACATTATTCTTACTCCTAAGATCATTTACAATAGCCCAAGCTCCCTTTGACTTATTCTGTGAGTTATCAATTCTGTCCTCATAATATTTTTGTTTAGCCCTCCTAATGGTACTCTTGTATATTCTACGGTTTGTCCTGATATAGTTAACGAAAAAATCATTGTTTGTAAATTTTCGTATTACGCACAAGGATCTAAAGTTTTGTAAGGAAATCTTAATGCCCCGCGTTATGCACCTTTTTTTTTCTGTGTCTCATCCTGCGCAACTGAAAGCTCTCCAGAAAAATCTTCTGTACAACTTAGTGAAAGGCGTCGATAGGCCTGTCCGAGTCGAGCACCAATTCCCAATTTATCACACTAACCTTTTCCCTAAAATTTCTAAAGTTTTCACCTGAAAAAATCCGTTTACATTGTGCAGGTTCCCTTTTAGATAGTTTTGGTATGGGAAAGCTGGAAAATAATGCCTCATGGTCAGAAAGATTGTTAGGAAGGACCTCACACTTTACATTGTCATGACTAAAGTTGGTACAAAAGTAATCTATAGTAGTGGCAGTCGGATCTGTTATTCTAGTTGGAGAGTTAACAAACATTTTTAAGTCATAAGAAAGCATTAGATTCTTCAAAGCTACTGTACCAGCCAAATTATCACTATTGTAATCTAAATTAAAATCACCGATACAAACAATTTTACTACTTGGTGGTAGGTCCAATAAAATGGTTTCTAAACTCATTAGAAAACCAGTTGAATAGATATTATTTTTTTTATTATATGCCAATGAGAATTCAAAAATGCTTTCTGTATATAAATGGTTGTATTTATTTAGGTTTTCTAGCATGGAATATGATTGTACCACCATAACCTATGTTTGTCGATCTACAGCTATTTGAAATAACATGATACCCAAGAATGCCGAAAGGTTCCTCGGGTTCCAACCAATGCTCTATCAATACTATTAGTTCTGGGTAGTTCAATTCATCAAGAAATATACAAAATTCATCAATTTTATATCTAACAGAGCGTATATTTAAGGTTGAAGCTCTGATGCTGTGTTTACTTGAGTTATTTCTAAAAAAGATTTATTACTAGTAACATGCAATATTTGATAAGAGCTATCCCTAACACCGGTCTCAGACTGAAGAGAACTCTCCTTGTCAGTACCTACTGTGGCATTTTACACTAATTTCTAAAACAGGCTGAGCCCCTGTACTTGTTACTGCCTTGTCCTGCTTTAAGCCCTTATTCATAAAAGGGTGGTATATATGTATCCTTCCATAAATAACATTCCCAATACAATTAACAATCTTTTTTTTTCTCAAGTAGTTTATTCTGCCCACTGGGTTAAAAAATGAACAAGAAACAATGGCATTAATATTTAAGTAAGTTACATTCTTACCATTAACATTTGTTGAAACTACCTTGTTGTATATTTCAATATTAATTCTGTCTATGAATTGGTTGAGATAAAAATTATTATTTCCTGTCTTCGGAATTGATAGCAATTTTGATTTTTGATACATTCACAATAGCATCCATAGCCCTTACAGGTTTGTATACTATTTTATTTTCAACCCTCAATTTCTGAGGCAAAAGATTTTATGGTACGAAATAATAGTGTAAATTGGTCTTAGAAAAAATAAACTTTCACTTTTTTTTTTGTCAAAAAAACAAGCAGGGAATTCGGGACGGAAACGGATATGCCTGCCTAGGCAGGCATATACATTGTAGTCCCGATAAAATGTCAAAGTACAGAAATGTGACACTTTCAAGATTTTAAAAAGCCTGTAATGTCAATATTACATATACAGTTGAAAATAATAGCTATTTATATAACAAGTACATAAAGTAAGGCTTTATTGTACGAATAATTTAAAGGCCGAGCGAGGCTATTAAATGATGAGTCAATAAAGCCTGTTTATGTATATACATGATTTTATGTACGATTACGACTGGTTTTTATTAAAAATTAAAAATTGAATAAAAAAAATTAAATTCGAGTATACCTGTTTCACTTTGGCAGGTTGTCAGGTAGTCCAGGTAGGCAATAAAGTGACACTTTATTTTACTAGTAAAATAAAGTAGCACTTTATTTTACAGTAAAATAAAGTGCACTTTATCGACGCAAAACTGTTCTATAAATGGCTCTTTATTGGTCAATCGGACATAAAATTAGTTAATTAATAATTAGAATTAGTTCAATCTGTCTGTCATTCATAATTATTATTGAAATTAACATACATATTTCCTTAAGTTGAAGTTGGTTGAACTTTTCCGTGTGTAACTTTAATACCTTAATTTTTAAGTGGATGTAAACAACTAAATATAAGTACATGACCCTAAATTTTTTTTATTAATAATTTAATAATTAAGTTAAGTGGATGTAAATGTCACTCTTTTAGTTCATTGAGCTTGTTGGTCATGGAACATAGGTTACTGTATAGTTTTTCCAAAGTCAATTGGAACAAGGTGAACATAAATTATAACTGGTGGCTGACTAGTGGCAGTGTATTTCTTATGGAAAATACCAGTGACCAGTTGATACCTTGTTCCAATTGAGTTTGGAAATACTATACCAAAAGGAGCATTCAAAAATAGTGGTGTGCTTTAGTTTTTTGCAGTTTGGTCATAGGAGAGAACTATCCTAGGAATATTATCGGGGTACCTGATCTTCAAGGCAACCTCTCCTTTTTGCTTGCGTTTTTGCAATTCTTTTAGGATGTTCTTTAAGTATGCTCTTTAAAGAGGTGTTTGATTCGATTTAATATAAATTTTTTTCTGTTTAAGGTTGTTTTTGTTCCTGAGTATTTCTCAGGCAAAAGCTACAGAGAGTAGAATCACACGGATTGGTCTTACTTTACCCTGGGACTCTGCATCCAGTCGATAGACTTCAATACCAGTTTGCTGAATATTGTTACTTTCTGATTTAATCAGTTTGTATGCTTTTTGTAAGTCAAAATCTGGCTCATTTGGTTGTTAAATTTGTGAAGAAATTCTGAAAAGTATATTATTCTTTCTAGGAAAGCAAAATTTATTGTTCAAAAATTAATATGGATTTCGTATATGTAAAGATAAAGAAACTACTAGATATTCAGTTAAATGCTGACTAGAATAAAACATGTAGTTTATCTTTAGTCCTATGCAAAGTATTTGATTCTGTGGTGAACCATGATTTATTACTTGAAAAAATATATAATATGGGAATCAGGAAATATGCATATACATGATTAATTTGAAAATTACTTACATCAACAACAATTTGTTCAAATTTGCAAGATTAAAAGTTTAAAAAAAAATTAAATGTGGTGTACCACAAGAGTCAGTATTAAGGCCGTTGCCTTGAAATTGTAGATATCAAGAAATTATGGTCAAGAAATATACAAAAAACATGTTAAGTGTAATATAGGTGATACTGTGTAAACAAGAGAAACTTTGTTAGTTCATTTCTGCTTATTATTTTCCTAGCACATCAACTCTTACTTTTGTTGTTGTAATTCAAAATAACATAAAAATATTGTCATAATATAAAAACATTATTCCTATAAAAACAAATCTTCAAAAAATTCAACTTAAATATAAAGCTTTAAAAAACAAAAATTTACCTTCAAAACTGTAGTCCTCATCTTCAGAATCAAACGCATCTTTCCGTCTCTTGCTAAACGGATCCAAATCGTTGTCTTCATCGTCATTCCTTTTTCTACTCCGACTCGGACTGAATTCTTTATCCAAATCAATAATCTCTTTTGGCTTCTCTGTGCCCAAATTCACAAACTTTCTCAACCTGTGTAAATAATTAAAAGTAAATCATGATAATTTTTTCATTTGTAAATCAATCAACTACCTTTCCACTCTCTCTGGTTCATCGAATTCTAATTTCTTCAAATAATTAATCAAATTCATTTGCTCCTCGGTGGACAAATCCTTGAAATTTTGCAGCAACGTTTGCAAATCGGAATCCGACAAGTTTTCCATGTTGCTGGTGGCCCTTTCCGGGGTACTTGGCGAAAGTGGTTCAGTCAAGCCTTCCAGATCGATAATTGAATCTTTTTGTTTGGGTTTTTCGTCGCTAGTCCTGGCACGCGGAAAAATTATTTTTTCTTCTTTGCTGGGTTCTTCTCCGGTGAGTTGGGCGAATAAACTGGCAGTTGACACAGGTTTGTTGGAATTTTTTGATGCTTCTGCCATACCAACCTGAAAAATTAATCATTTTTGTGAAAAAAATATGAACAGTCTAGGTGCCACACATACAGCTACAATAAATCATTTTCATTTAATCGAAATTAAATAGTTAATTTAGCTTGAAACAAAAGTATATCTATGATTAATTTTCGAAAAAATCTTTAGAGGAAGAAATTAGCTCATTATTTAGAGGCTCAAAATTCCACTCAGACAATAGATAAATGACACCCAAGCCAGTGATTTTTTGATTGAGAAATAGTTGAAAACTTTCCAAAAGCGTAACTATAGTACTAAACTTACCACAGCATTAACCAATTGTTCCAATTCAGCTTGAGTAACGTTCGTTTTTCCTTGGGCAATTAAAGCATTAGCCAACTGTTTGGCTATAGCAGCCTTATCGACGGCTCCAACTCCAGGAACTGCCACGTCAGCTGAAACTAAATAAATGGTCAAAACATTTCGTAATAAATTTGAATCAAAATGTCATACCTGGCTTTGCTGTCCTTTTCTTCCTTTCGCTTGCCATGTGAATTAAACTAGCAGTTTTTTGAATGGCCCTTTTGAAAGCCCTTTCTTGATGAATATCCACTAGACCGGCCAACAGTTGGCCTTTTAATTTTTCCTTTACAGTCTCAAACATGACGCAATTGATTTCATTGTCCAAGAGAGTTTCACTACTGTTAGCTTCTTTTTTCTCTAGGGCCAAAGCTTGGGCAAGCAAATCGATTATTTTTGGACCTAGAGATCCTAAACGTTCTTCTAAAGCTGTGAGTAATCGCAAAACCGAAACAATGTTGACCTAGAGAAGAGAATAATAATTATTGAAGAAATAAAATTTTTGATTGTACATACTTCTTCCTCCTCAAGTTCCTCCTCCTGTACACTAGATTGGAATTGTTGAGGTTGGCGGCTCACGTCCCTCATCATTGGCGGTGGAGCATAATAATCGTCCATCATTCTTTGAGAATGTCCGTACATCACTAAAATACAATTTATTTAAATAGATCTAGTGAAAACAACAATAAGTGATTTATTTTCTCATAACTACATGTGTTGTTAATTAGGGGTACACTTACTTTTCTCTCTTTCCCAAGGAAGATCGGCCACAGTACGAATCCTATCTCTAGCTCTCATGTCTCGCTCAAATGAGCTCTCTCTCATCCCCCTTTCCCAGCTTCTTTCTTTGGGCCGGCCAATATCCAATTCACGATCGCGCAAGTCTCTTTCCCTAATAAAAGTCCTGTCTGACGGTGATCTGGTTTAATAAAAATAAGAATTTTATTACATTAATTTTATCATTTATTTTGTTACTTACCGTGATCTTAAGCTATCAATTCTATCTGTAGACCTTCGCAATACAATCTCTATGGAGCGCGATCGTCTGTCTGGAGATATAAACTCGAGACCTCTCTTTGTTCGCTCTGGTCTCTCTGGTGATCTTCTGCGACGTTCAGGCGATCTTCGTCTGTCAGGCGATCTTCTATGCCTTTCGGGCGATCTCCTTGGGGATCTTCTTGATCGTTCAGGGGATCTTCTTGACCGTTCCAATGATCGCTTACTTCTTTCGGGTGACCGCCAACTTCTGTCAGTCGACCGGCGTCTTTCTGGGCTCCGTTTCCTGTCAAACGATCTTTCACGGCTCCGTTTTCGTTCCAGTGATCTTTCTCTGGGCCGAACAGCGATAGGTATCGGGCTTATTTTATCATCTCGTCCACCTTTAGATTGATTTCTGGGTGGTGACAATTCATCTTCCCACGGGCTATGAGATCTGGTTTTATCTCTACTAGAAACAAGAAGTTTTTAGAATATTTCGTATAAAAATATGGATGGTTTTGATGTTTGCCTCCAGTTTAAAAATTTGGAAAATTGAGTTAAGTCAAGATGTAAGGTCTATTATACAAAAACATACCTATTTGCTGGAGGTGCTTTAACAGGTGACAGATTGATAACAGGTGGCGCTTTCTTGATCATTGGTCTGTCATTGGTCACTCTCACATCATCATCCAATATAATGATTTCAGGATCGTTGTCCGGCCTGGCGGCCATCGGCAAGTTGGGTCTGTTTTCTTTTGGTTTGGGTTGAGATTTCAGGGTCACAGCACATCCGCCGATTCTAAAACTGATGGGCGTGGGCTCGTCTCCCAATCCCA
Source organism: Ceutorhynchus assimilis (assembly GCA_917834065.1). Classification (NCBI taxonomy): domain Eukaryota; kingdom Metazoa; phylum Arthropoda; class Insecta; order Coleoptera; family Curculionidae; genus Ceutorhynchus; species Ceutorhynchus assimilis. The sequence goes on along the minus strand of OU892285.1, from coordinate 1,599,089 downwards.
AACGTTTCCTCAATCCATCTTTTCTTTCTTTCAGTGCCTCTTCCGCTAGTTCGCGCATACGTTTGCCCCAATATTGAATCCATTCCGGTTTGAAATCGTATTTCGATGCGTCTTTACCTTCACCTTGAAGCTCTTTGTACCGTCTGTTCCAAAATTGTTTCCATTCTTCATTATACTTGGGATGCCTTTCCGGATTTTTCTCGTGTTGCTTGGTTGTTTTTTCAATATCATTTTCGATGGCTTTGCACAATTTCGTATATTCTTCCAATTTTTGAAGTCGGTCCTTTTCTCTGTTTCTTTTTCTTTCTTCGTCCTCTTCCTTGACCATGGGCCTTCTTCTGACTGGAGACGGTGAACGACGTCTGAAACCCCTGTTGACCAAAGGGATATTTTTAAAATTCTCTTTAATACTGAATATAACAAATCAAATTGGAGAATTCCAGGCAGAATTTGGAAGTTTTTTCCTGCATCTTTTCCCGATTGAAGACACTTTCATAGCTAAAATTTGGATTGACAGTATCACTTACCTTGGCTCTCTATCAAATCTCTGATCATTCGGTCTTCTACCCCCATTTCTATTAGGTGGCGAACGATTCCGAGCCAACCGTCTGTTCCCATTGGATGGTTCCGGGTCGGATGAGCTCGATAAACTGGACAAACTTCGACGACGATTCTTCACCCCACCAGGTGGCGGTTTTTTAGAAGCATTACCGCTCACATTAGTTGGTGGTGGTTTGCTGGTGACAGCAGGTGGTTTGTTGGCAACAGCTGGTGGTTTGTTGGTAGCAACAGCAGGTGGTTTGTTGGGTTGTTCAGCGGGGCGCACTTTTTTGGTGGGTCTGGCAACGACTGGAGGTGAAGGACTGCGTTTTTGGGTTTGTTGTTGGATAACGGCTTCTCTTTCGATGAATGCCTTGTTGCCGAATGGGGTGGCTGAAGGTTTTACTGGACGTCCGTCGTCTTTAAAGCAAAATAAAGTTTGGGAAGATTTGATTAAAAAAAAGTAGAAGCAGAACAAAATATAACAGATTCAACATTGGTTCTTTTTGGAAAAAAAAATAATTTGGCGTTTTTTACTTATTTAAAGTTGTCATGAAATTTCCTGGAATGAATGGGTTTTATGGCTTTCGCCAGAAACTCATGACGTCATATTGAACATAGTTCGCCGGAAACATGGACGCAACTTCTAGAAAGCGTTCAAACTCATAATGTCACAAGACAAACTATGGTTCGTCTTTGGATGAACTAAAGTCTGTGGCATGATGCTTGAGTTACGACTCCTGGATAGATAGAGGGGACAATGGACTATTGCTGTCTTGTCATATCAATAATATTTATTAATACATGAAAATTGCAATAAAATTTCCTTCATTTTCATGTATTAATAAATATTTGTTCAAAGTACATACTTAACTTGCACAAAAATAATCAAAATGTCTTTATATGCACACGATGCACGGATTTTTGAGCAAATGGTCCCGGGTTCGATTCTCGTTGAATGCAATACATTTTTTTTTTTCTGTGACGGGAAAAAAGTAGACTTTTTGTATCTGTCGACAGGGGCAAAAATGTTACTTTTTCTCACATGGGAAAAAAGTGATTATTTTTTTCCTGCGGAAAAAAAGTAACAGGTACCAGTCAACTTTTTTTCTCAAAGGGAAAAAAGTATAAGTACGGTCACAGAAAGAAAAAAAATGTATAGATGGAAAATGGTGAGATTTTCCATCACAGAAAGAAATAGTATATCATAGACGGGAAAAAAGTAAGATTTTAGCGCTTGCTGTGTTGTTACCCTTCGCTTCGTGTCGGGACAAACCACACCTTGCGCTAAAATCTAGTACTTTTTTCCCTTGAATAATAAGTAACTATTTTTCAGTTTTTTTTTCTTGAGTTTTTATTTTTCTTTGAAAGATTAATAAGAGGACGGGTTAGTTTTGATTTGCTTTGTTTCGTTGAAAATGCCAACATACAAAGACTAGCATTTATTACGAATTACAGAGCTCCGTCTGTCTGTTCCCCAGACTATTATCACCCAAATCACTCCTGGGTAATATTTTTATCAATTTTATAAACCCATATTAAGCAGAGGTTTTAGCAAGTGCTCTATCGAATCACGAAGCTTAAACTCTGAGGGTCGTGAATGCAATCGCCCCGTAGTACAACTTCATGCCCTACAAAAAACGCTCTTTTTCAGATAGTAAATTATCTCAGTTTAGGCTTGAGTTGCAGGTTGCAGAGGGTGCGGTATATTCTCAACAACGGGTAAATACTGCATACCATGTTTTTAACAGTATTTTAGCTCAATACATATTTCAACCTGATATTTCCTGAGAAAACCATAAAAGCCAAACTAAGAAAACCTAAGTACTGGATGACTTGTGGAATTAAAATTTCTTTAAAAAACAAACGAAATTTATACAAAGAAATAATAAGGGGTAGTATCACAATATTTTTTTTTTTTTTTAAATATTCAAACATCTTAAGATCAGTGAGAATCTAAAAAAACAGAAAATCTAAACTTTATACAAACTTGAAAAAACCAGGAAAAATCAATATGGAGATTGATAAAATGGGTACAGGTAAACGGGGAAAAAAATAAAAGAATCGCTGCTCGAAAATTATTCCAAAAAATACCCAAACAAAGACAAAAATGTTATTCTAAGAAAGGTGAGGTGAAGTACCCAATTATTGACAGGGTCCCAAAAAATGACACATTAGCATAATATTCCCGAAAATAAGAATTTAAAAAGGTTATAAGCTAATTGAAATATAGTAATACTGGAGGCATCTTGCGTGATATGTTCGGTTTTATGGTTAGGAATATTCACGATTTCGCTGATCCAGTTTGTATAAAGCATTTATATGTAAGTATTATACAGAGTTTGCTAGAATATGCAAGTGTTGTCTGGTGTCCAAACTAACAATGGCCGCGTTCACCAGATACAAACGTTGGTAAACGGTTTGCAATTGTTCTGCTGAACGCTACGTTGAATTTGTGTTGAAACCAAACATGTTTTGCAAACGGTCGCTATTTTTGCAAACATAATTTGAGTGTTTATAATTTTCAACACTGTGTTTTGTGTGGTGACCTGTCATTCAGAGGGTGACGTTCTATCATTGAAAAGTTGAATCGTTCAGCAGAACACAGAGTTTACCCAACATATTCTGTTGGGATTTGTAAACTGTTCACAGTCCGTTTTGGTTCTGGTGAACGTAGCCAATGCTACAAATATTTATTGGAAAAAATTCAGAGATACATTGACTTTAAGGAAACAAAAATCTATGATCCCAGGGGATCTGCAACTACTTTACATGGAAAGTACAATATTCCAAATTTAGAAAAGTGGGGGGGTATGCATGCGATTATGTATTTATTTAGGGTAGTAGGTACAGGGTGAGTCACCATGCCTGCAGCCGTAATTACAGGTGATAGGTGAAAGATGTAAATACAAAAGTTGTAGCATTTTATCTGAACCGCCAGAATTTTTGATTAGATTGAACAAATGAGCAACGCAAAGTGAAAAAACATGTCGATGTTCACTTTTTTCAAATGGAATGCCCTTTATTTTCTTTCAAATTCTTAAAGTTCTCGTTTTTTTGATGCAGAGCACATAACATGTTGATGTTTCTTTCAATAGTTTGGAAATATCTGGAATTTATTTATTCAAAGAGAGTAGTTTTTTTTAAAATATACCAGGTGTTTTTCAAAACCCGCTCACCCCTATAACTTTTTTATTTTTTCAAATAAACAAATGAAATTTGGTGTGTTTATTTATGACCCGGATGTGCATTATTTGACGTATTCAATTTTTTACTATCACTTCCGGTTTGACCGGAAGTGACCTTAACTTCCTTATTTTAAATGAGACGCCAGGTAAATTTTTCCTCATTTCAATAGAAAACTACATAACGAGTACAATGACACCTCATTTGTCACTTTTTGACATTTCACCTCCAAACTATTTAAGTTTTTACTTTTTAATCTAGAGCGCCATGAATAAGTTAAAAAGCTTAATTTTGCTCCTAGAAACATGGGAAAATTAGTTTTGAGCTTATTTTGAATTTTATATCCTCTAAAGGCTCATTTAAAGTTAGTAGCAGCGCATTTTTGGAATTATATCAATTTTTTCAAATGAAAAAGGTATGGCTCATTAGCATATTTCGAGAGGATTTTCTAAAGGTGCGTACAGACATGCAACAGAAAGCCGTAACGTAACTTCACCGCGTATCAAGCACGCGACATGTTCTGTTGCGCGACGTTGTTACGTTGCGATGAGGAAAGTGGGTTTAGTTTGGTGCAACAGAACATCGCCGCGCAACATCGGCGCGGAACATTTAGGCGTCCCAGCTTTTTAGCAACGTTTTTAGTTAGTTGGTATCTACGTTCAAGCAAGATGGACATTGCTGCTGCAGCTTACATAGTTATGCACTATTTAGTGCATAAGAGAAAACGCAGACCAAGACGCTGGTGGCAGACTCAATTATACACCAGTAGAACTGTGTACAGTGGTCGTCATTTATTGAGGGACCTAAACTTCCAGTCTGTGAGTGGTCTATACAAAAACTTTACCAGAATGTCGCCAACTGATTTTGAATTTTTGATTAACCTAATCGGTCCAAAAGTATCAAGAAGAGACACTAATTGGAGACAAGCTATTTCGGTTCAGGAAAGATTGGCAGTAACAATGCGTTTTCTGGCGACTGGAGATTCCTTCACGAGTCTGCAATATCTGTTCAAAATTTCGAAACAATCGATAAGCGCTATAGTACCAGAAGTGTGTGAAGCTCTCATAGAAGGGTTGAAGGAGAATATACAGGTATGTTGATTTATTTATTGCTCAAAATTCTTTATTATAAAACATTTTTCTATAAAATTTTGTTCTTGAATATCATTTAATTATCTGGCAAGTTTAAATCAGTTAGTAATGTTGCACTGGTAAATGGGGGTGGATTGCTGGTAGAAGCGGAATAATTTGTCATACCCGAGCATTGTGAACTTGCTGATGCTGGAGATATTAGTGGCAGTGGTACCGGTGAAAACTGAGGCGCTTGGGATGATGCGTCAGTTGCAAAATCCCAATGAGCTGCGGGACGGGGTGAATATGGGGATTGTATCAACTGAGTATCTTGGTAAACCGAATCACGTTGTACAAGTTCGCTTTGGATTGTGGAATAATTGTTTGATTGATAACCTCTTGGAGCGGGATATTGATTATAATACCCCTTGTCTGCCGCAAATAAAATATTCATGATGGCTTCTTGTACTGCCGTTTGTGCTACGTTCGAATATTTACTAAGTTTCTTGGCTACAAGATTTCCAAATATTTGACATTCGCTTGGATCCTGCGGTGGTTCCTTATTCGATGCCTTTGTTAGAATTTCGAAAGCAGCATCCAATTTTTCAACTGCACGTTTTTTGTTCGGGATACTATGAGTCATCTGAGGGGGTTTTCTTTCCTTGTTACTGACTCTAATCCGAGTCTTTGGAGTCTGCTGAGACTCGTTGGGCTCCTGGGTCACGCGAAGCTCATGAGTCTCGTGAGACTGCTGAGTCCCGTGAGGCTTCTGAATCTCATGATGCTCTTCAGTCTCGTCAGGCTCTTGTATGTCGTTAGTCTTCTGGGGCTCCTCAGAGTCCGGATTCATATCTTGCAAAGCGGTATCATCATCTACATCATTACTTTCGTCTGTTTCTTTATCAATCTGCAACCAAATAAAAAGTTCTGTTGATATTTTTTCGATAATATGACAAAATAGTTTTCTGGGTTGGGAAAGAAATGTCTTGTAGATCAGGTCATAAATTCAAGGTTTTTTAGTTAGTAGAATCATTATTCTTTGAAGTTTCTGAAAACGATATTTTTTACAGATACCAACAACATCAGAGGGGTGGTTACAAGTAGCAAAACAATACAACGATATTTGGAACTTTCCGCACTGCCTAGGGGCAATCGATGGAAAACACGTCGTTTTGCAAGCACCTATTAATACAGGAAGCGATTTTTTTAACTACAAATCGACATTCAGCATAGTTCTTTTTGCAGTAGTAGATGCTCATTACAACTTTTTGTATGTTGATGCTGGAGGCCAAGGAAGAATTTCTGATGGTGGCATTTTCAAAAATTGTTCCCTGTTCAAAAAACTAGAAAAAAATGAGTTAAGATTGCCACTAGCTGAAGCTTTGGATGGTAGACAACGCGAAATTCCCTATTTTTTCATTGGAGATGAGGCGTTTGCTCTCACTGATACATTAATGAAACCGTTTTCGGGAATTCACCCCAAAGGATCATTACAAAGGGTTTATAATTATAGATTATCTCGCGCGCGAAGAGTCGTAGAGAATGTATTTGGTATTGCTTCAGCAGTATTTAGAGCACTCCGGAAACCCATGCTGCTAAGTCCTGAAAAGGCTGAGCTCATTGTAATGGCAATAGCTCACTTACATAATTTCTTAAGGAAAAGTTCCTCCTCCTGTCACTTGTATACACCAAACGGAACATTCGATACGGAAGTAGAGGGAAAACTTGTCGATGGAGCGAGAGCTTCAAGTAATGAACCAACTACTTCGCTACTTCCTCTCAGAAATATTCCCAGAAAACCATCCATACAGGCTAAAGCAATTCGAGAAGAATTGGCTGATTTCTTTCAAAATGAAGGGCGGATTTTGTGGCAAGATAAATATACTTAAATAATATTGAAAAAAATAAATAAATAAATAAATAAACACTTACAGAGCTTTGAGTATTGCGTACTTTGTTTTTGTCCCACAGGAATAGCAAGCTCTTGAATGCGAACCAAGAACTTTCATACACATCGGAACGCCCTACAATTGAAATAATAGTATATTAATCAATTCATATTATACTATTACAAAAGTCAATTGGAACAAGGTACCAACTGGTGGCTGACTGATGGTCACTGGAAAGTTCCATAAGAAATGCACTGCCGCCACTGCCACTAGTCAGCCGGCCACCAGTATGATTTATGTTTACCTTGTTCCAATTGACTTTGGAAAAACTATACCAGTAGTAACAACCCAAGGACATTGATAATTGTTCGAAAACATTTTTTTAACAGGTTTCGAAAGCTTGTTGAAGGCAACAAGCTTGAGAAAGTTGTTAAAAAAATTGGCTGTTAGAAGTGTCAAAAAAATTTAATTAATTAATAAATCTTTACCTGTTCCGGTGCCCATGCTTTTTTTAATTTTTGACTTTTCCCGCCTCAGCGCTGACTGCGACGCACTAATTTTCTTCTTGCACTCGTCAATCGTAGCACCTACACTTCTTGCGACATCTTCCCACGCATCATTTTTCTGAATTTTATTAAAATATCTGGGATGTTTGTTATTCCATAAAATTTCCTTCCCTCTATAAATTTCGATAAACTCAAGCACACTGTCTTCCGTCCACTCCATTTCTATCGAAATCAAAATAGCAACTGAATTTGACTGGAAATAGTGGAAATACAAAAGGGCAAAACCAAAACAACGGCACCGGGTTCGCAAGCACGTCCAGACTAAAAAAATCAAGTGCAACATCGCCGCGAACATTTCTTTGATGCGGTGTCGATTTACCGACAACCGATGGGACGCTGCGATGTTACGGTGTTACGCGGTTGCTGTACTGCTACGATGTTGCAGAGTACGGTCCAGATATGTCGCGTACTTGTTACGCGGTGAAGTTACGTTACGGCGTTCTGTTGCATGTCTGTACGCACCTTAACAAACAATTCAGTACCACACAATCGCTAGTTCATTCAAATATTGAACTAAAATTTTCCAAAAATATTTAGAATGCTAGAAAAATGCTTAATTTGAGTGATGAACTAGCGATTGTGTGGTACTGAATTGCTCGTAAGAACACGCTTTTTTGGAACATGCTCATGAGCCATACCCTTTTCATTTGAAAAAACTGATATAATTCTAAAAATGCGCTTCTACTATCTTTAAATGAGTCTGTAGAGAATATAAAATACAAAATAAGATCAAAACAAATTTTCCCATGTTCCTAGGAGCAAAATTAAGCATTTTGACTTATTCATGGTGCTCTAGATTTAAAAGTAAAAATTTAAATAATTTGGTGATGAAATGTCAAAAAGTGACAAATGAGGTGTCATTGTACTCGTTATGTAGTTTTCTATTAAAATGAGGAAAAATATACCTAGCGTCTCATTTAAAATAAGAAAGTTAGGGTCACTTCCGGTCAAACCGGAAGTGATAGTAAAAAATTAAATACGTCAAATAATGCACATCCGGGTCATAAATAAACACACCAAATTTCATTTGTTTATCTGGAAAAATAAAAAAATTATAGGGGTGAGCGGGTTTTGAAAAACACCCGGTATTTTACCTTGATTTACCTGTCACCTGTTACAAAACATTCTGATACATGAATAGGCTTTTAAATAACCAAACTCCAGATATTTTCAAAACTATTGAAAGAAACATCAACATATTATATAATCTGAAACAGAAAAACGATAAATTAAAGAATTTGACAGAAAATAGAGTGCATTCCGTTTGAAAAAAGTGAACATTGACATATTTTTTTACTTTGCGTTGCTCATTTGTTCAATCTAATTGAAAATTCTGGCGGTTCAGATAAAATGCTACAACTTTTGTATTTACACCTTTCACCTATCACCTGTAATTACGGCTGCAGGTGGGTGTCAAAATATAGTGACTCACCCTGTACATAGTATTATTGATGATTCCAATTTTTTGAGTAAATTCAATTTCAACGTACCAGCTCATAACACTAGGCAGTTATATACATTTTATATTAGGACAATCGCTCTTACCAATTTGCATAAGAATTCGCCAGTTTTTAGATTGTGTAATAGTTACAACCAGATACAATCTGAAGTTGATATTTTTGAAGTTTCCCTGAGCTCATTGAAACAAACACTTTTGTCAATAATGTAGCACTTAATTTAAGTATCAGTTACAGATTAGACTTTGGGTTCAACACAAGTTTTGTTAGTTTAAGTTTAGTTTAAGCTAGCTTAAATCATTGTACTTTGTAATTGGGTGCGTCAGTAACCTGTTAAGTGCTTCAATAAATAAATAAATAAATAAATAAATATATCTGATGCATGGATTTGACATAAAAGGGGTTGATAATTTATGAATAATAAATATTCGCTGAATGATAAGATACATTGTAATACATAATAGGGACATAAAGCTACTTGAAATAATTCGCCGGTATCGGTATCGGTATCCGTAACGCAACTAGATACGTTGACAAGCGAAAAGGCTGTCAAAGCGCTCCCTGTTCCGGTAAACGTAAACGCATCTCATAACTTAGTAATTTTCGTGTCAAAACTCGGGCGTTTTTATATAAAATTGTTATTTTTTTTGCGATAGAGAAGCACTAAACACACAAGAAACTCAAGAAAGTATAAACTAAATAAATTAAATCAACCCGGAAGAAAAGTGAGGTTATATTCATTTAAAATTTGACACATGCGTCAGGAATGTCAAGATACGTTACCGATACGGATACCGCGAGAGGGCCGTAACGTTACGTTGTACGTACGGTATCTCGGCGTCCGTATCGCTTCTGCACATGCGCAGTACGATACCGATACGGGTACCGAGCAAAAAATACGGAAGCTTTATGTCCCTATTTATTATTGTTTTATCTCTTGAATAACCCGCAAATGTGTCAACTATTGGAGCACAAATCGAGGGGTGATTCAAATGTTGACACTAGTGTTAACTTATGGATTTTTGGCGGTAAAAATATTTTAACATTGTAGTGTGTCTCTTGCATTGAATTAAAAAGAAACTTAGATATGGGGTTGGGGAATGTGACGGTTGTAGATCCAATAGATGACACCCCTGTCAATGTTTGGAGCTTTAGAGTGTCAACAATTGGTCCTGTCAGGTTTAAATCAAGAAATGGTTTCTGAAAAACGGACATTGCTGAAATATGCACCAGAAGACATGATTGTTGCGTTGGATGATTGCGATAGGGAGCTTCCTGTAACTACACTAGCAAAAAAACCGTTTTCTCTTATTACCAATTTGGAATTAAAATTTGTATTTTTTTTTAAATAAAAAGTTTCCCAATGTTCTTTTTTATTAATAAAAAGTTTGATTCTTACATTATTGATGTTTGTACCAGGGTTTCTACTGATACAGGCAACATTTCAACTATTGATTTCAAGAGTGTTAAGTAATGGAACCACAACATGTATTCAAAAAGAAAGCAAGATCAAATCCCAATCATTTTAATTAGGAAAGTAGCAGATGAAATTGCTGAACCACTGTCTCATATAATTAATCTAGTGCTTATCACAGGAGTATTTTTTTCAGATACACGGAAAATAGCCCAAATAATTCCAATCTATAAAAAAGGAGACGCACAGGAAATAAAAAAAGTTCGACCCATTGCACTCTTGAATAACTTTGGCAAAATATTTGGGGAAATAATACATATAGTATATGACGGCAACGGCGTTATTTCGTTCTTTGAGAACGAGCAGTTGCTCTCTACATATCAAAATGGGTTTAAAAAAAAAAAGTACCACCAGAGCTATTTATCAGGCACTAACCAAAATCTTGGGAGTCCCTTCATGGGAGAAACGAGACAGTGGCGATGTATTTGGATTTGTCTAAAGCTTTTGACAGTGTTGATCATGAAGTGCTGCTATCGAAACTAAAAAATGTCCGGGTTGAGGGTCGTTCCGTTACAACTTATATCATCTCATCTATTATTTGATAGAAAGCAGCAAATTATTGAAAGACGCAATGGGGAAACATTAACATCAATATCTAGCCAGGTCAAAAAAGGCGTTCCTCAAGGATCAATCCTTGGAACACTGCTGTACATTATCTATTGTTTGCCCAGCGGATCTGAGTCTACGGAAGGAATTCGTAAGTGAATATGCCATGTTGCCACGTTTAATTATAAAAAAGCGAAAATACTAGGCATGAAGTATAGTTCATTTAAATAACAAAATATTGATAACAATAATAAAACGCTAAATATTTTAACGTGGTTGTTAGATCTATTCTTATTTTAATCCTGATTTCTTCAATTTGGTATATTGTAGAAAATTAACATTTTCTAAAGATACCATCAGCTTTTGACTATTTGGCAAGCATCCGGCCTGGATGAACCTGATTGGTGGAGTTTTTGGCAGGATCGCCGTTGCCATGGGAAACCATACAGTTGTCAATGAGCTAACGTCGACTTACGTCTCGCTATTGGCCAGGGCTCACGTCATTTTATCCTCCCATCTTGGAATATCGATTTATATTGAAATATCCAGTGGCGGAGGTTTGGTCATTGTCGATTTTCGTGTACGAGTTGCAATACGATAACACTTCCAAAAAGTTCCGCACGCAGATGAGTATTTTATGAATGAAATCAGCCATTTTTTTTTACAACTGCATTCCCCTCACAGTTGCCCCGTAGACACAGAGTCGCTGGGCAAACGTTACACTAATGAGCTTGCACATATGGCTGATCAGTCTACAGTTCAGTTTGCAGATGACATGTTAGTGGTCTTTTTGACAGAAGGAATGCAGAAATTAAGTAACAAACTTCGCACAACGTTGGGTTTTTTTCAAGGTTGGTTTGACTCAAATAACCTGGTTGTGAATATCAGCGGGATTGATCTCCCACTCAGTTTGTTTGTGGTCATAGTTTAGCTTTAAACACTACAAGATCGGTCAGTTTTTTGGGGGTAAAGGTGGATTCACGGCTGGACTGGCACTGGAGTGACCATATTGACTGCCTGGCTAATCAAATATCAAAGCACTGCTATGCCCTGAGGGTGCTGGCACGTGAGGTAAATTGTGAGGTTGTATTAACTGCCTACTATGCTTACATTCAATCAAGATTGAGGAATGGAGTTGTATTCTGGGGCAATAATAGTTCTGAAGTCTCTCGAGTTTTTGTTGCACAGAAAAGATGTGTAATAGCAATATTTGCTATGTACCAGATAGGTAGCTGTAAACCAATATTTAAGGCTCGCAACATATTAGGCTTGTTTGGACTTAGTTCAGAATTGAATTGCGCTTGCGCATTTGTTCATATCGGACACCAACACCAACACCAACCTTAAGATGGCGGGCGATGCAGACGAGTGTTTATATTGCTCCGACAATTTCCTTGTAAATTCCAAGTTTATTGAGTGCAAGTTGTGCAAATTGAAGTTCCATTTAAGTGCATGGTATTGTTGAATAAAAAAAGTGAAAACGTGAATGTAAACAACGTTCCAGTGGCTGACAAGAACAACGTTGTAGCTGCCGAAAACGTCCTTTATCAAAAGCTTGTAAAGGAAATGGAAACGAAAAACATTGTTCTTCACGAGAATTGTTCCCTTTTAAAAGAAAAAGTTACCCTTCTGGAGGAAAAAATCAAACATAAGTGTAAGGATAATATTCCATTGCTCTCTGCCGACGCCAATGATCAAGGTCAAGCAAAGGCAACTGGTCCTGCTCCCTTGTTCTCCAGTGTTGCCGGCAGTAACCGAAGTAACCGTTCCAGTACCCTTTCCGGTGCCTAAGCCTAAACATAACCCTACTTCGTCTCAGAATCAAAACACAACAACAAAAACAAATCAAATTCAACCTGAGCAGGTGAAGGCTGCAATACATGAGGCTCAGAGTGCTGCAAAGGTTCGTGAGATTCAAAACTCAACAAAGGATTTGGATGGGAACAGGGATGATGCAGGTGGATGGCAAAATGTTAGACGAAAACGTCGTTTCATAGTTGGAAGAAATGAAAGCGCCAATGGTGTGCAAAAAGTACCGAAGTTTGTATCGCTTCATGTCTCTAGGCTGCAACCTAATACGAAGCCTGAGGACCTGAAACAAATGTTAACTGCTAATTTTCCAGGAGTTATTTGTGAGCCTCATGTGTCAATGCATCCAGAAATATATGCATCTATGAGAGTCACTATCAGAAGTAACCAGCTCAGAACATTTCACAGCAACATCTGGTGTTCCCCAAGGCAGCAATCTAGGTCCTATATTGTTCACCATATTTATAAATAGTTTACCTGGTGTTGTTAAACATTCTGATAGTTTGCTCTTCGCTGATGATTTTAAAATTTTTAAAACTGTATCGTGTGAAAATGACTGTGCCCTGTTACAGGTTGATTTGAATAGTACTGTTGATTGGTTCTCAAAAAATAACATGTTCTTAAATGTGGATAAATGTTGTGTAATGTCTTATTCCCGTAAATTAAATCTAGTCAAACATGATTTTATGATAGATAGTAAGATGCTAAAACGTGTAGATAACATTAAGGATCTCGGTGTATATTTTCAGCCATCTCTTAGATTTAAAACTCATTATGAGTATATAGTGAACAAGGCATACAGGGCTCTAGGGTTTATCATTAGGAACAGTAAACATTTTGTACATATTGATACCATTATTTTGTTGTACAATGCATTGGTTCGCTCGCATTTGGAGTATGCATCTATCATCTGGTCTCCTCAAGCAAATCAAAATATAGATTTAATTGAGAAAGTCCAAAAAAGATTTCTCAGATTCCTGTATGTAAGGAAAAATAATATATATCCGTATATGGTGTCATACAGATCTATGTTAAATAGTTTTCAGTTCCACTCTCTAGTATTTAGAAGACAGAAGCAATCTGTGATCTTTATATATTACATTCTAAATAATATTAAGTATAAGAATTGCCTGTTGATAAATGATATATATTTTAAAGTACCAAAGACTAATTTAAGGCAAAGAAATGTAGGTATATTTTATATAGACACTAAAGATTCACCCCTAACATCTATGCTTAAGACATGTAATACTTTAATGCAAAATAATTGTGCTTTAGATTTTTCCAATTGCAATCTAATATCTTTCATAGATGATATTGCCTGTTAAGCTAGCTACTTAGCCCTCTTTTGTGTATTGTCCTTATTTATGTATGTAACATGTAATTACTGTTTTGTATGGTGTTTGTAAGAAGAACCAATAAATAAATAAATAAAATAAATAAACAAATGCGCATGTGCAATTCAATTCAGAACTAATTCTGAACTAAGTTCGAACAAACCTATTAACATTAGCAAGTCAATATATCCTGGAAGCAGCATTGTTTTTTGAGCAAAATTTTGACCTTTTTCTTGAATACATGAGGGGACATTGCTATGATACAAGGGGAAGGACTGATCTTGTCAATGTGAGAAGCAATTTAACTTATACATATACAAAAAAACGTTCAATTTTCAATTATAAAAATTTATAACAAACCACCTACAGATTGACAAAGCTTACAATTTGATATCCTTAAGCATAAGTTGAAAAATCACTTACTTCAGAGGGCCTATTACTTGGTGTAGAAATTTTATGAGGACAATTTAAACAGTGAAAATTGAAAAATATATTATTTTTATGCTCAATGTTGTATTTTTATATTTCTATATCTTAAGAAAATATTATGTATTATAACAACAATGGACATATTTTGTTAAACTCATTAGTATTTAGAGTAAAATTATTAATTTTTTAGATAAAAATTAAACTTACCATCAAAAGTTTTCGTCAACTCATCATGAACAACCAATTCGACAAAATTCGGTCCATTTTGTTCACAAAAATGCTTGCCTTTGATGACTTTAGTCAAATAATGCATACGGTCCTGCTCAAATTTGGCCTGCTCAATACAAAACGGCCTCAACCTGCCAAATTTTTTCTCAATAGCTTCGGCGATCTTTTGCAAGGCCGCCTGCCAGTTTCTCTTGTACTGTTTGGTCGTGTAGGGGGCCAAAGCGCGGTAACACGACGGAAAGTGTCTTTGCAAATACTGGAAAAAATATCTGTGAAATTTAAAGTCAAAATATATGCGAATGATGTTCAACCTGAGAGATATGATTGTAGCTGGCCAAATGGGTCAGTACTGTTCTGGGGTCGCCTTTTTTGTCACATAAAATGCATAAATAGGTTGGTTCCTTTGATACGTCGTAATCTAACATTTCCAGTAAGTATTCTAAGGCTACTAAGGGGCCCACTTTGAAACCATCAAGACGTTCCTGAAAAAAAGATAATTTAATTTAGATACTTTGACATTTACATATTTTTTTATTATTAAAATAATATGCAAATTTGTCTCTCCACTTTGGATGAATTTTGATCAAAAAGAAGTGGAAGAACGGAATCAGCAACTAGTAATATGTAATTGAACATTTCTATTTAAAGTTGTACCTGTATTTGTGCTTCGCGGATTTCGTTCTCAAACCCCGGAGGCACCGGTTCCCCAGGTGCAATATCCATTTGACTAACGACTTCTTCAGAGTGATCAACGCCTGGCGGTCCATCGTCAAAGTGCTCGTTATTGGCGCGACTACGATGTTCCAAAGCCTGCCAGTTCTGCGTGTGTCTCCGGCCCAATTCGTGCTGGAACACTCGTCCCATGATCGGACATTCGCAGACCTAAGAAACATAAGTGGTTTTAATTATGTTGTTCAAATTTTATAATAGGTTTTCAACATTTTTGAAGACACGGATTTACTTAAAATCAGCAGATATTTGAAATAATTTATGATAAATCCCTGGACAAATCTATTGAAAAAAAATTGTCCTATCTTGGAATGGAAATAAATAATAGTTCAAGTGGAATATTTATGTCAGTCAATATACACTGAATGTATCTTAAAACGATGGTTAAGCCTTAGTCAACATTATTTTTCACTTATCAATAAATAATGTGATGTGAACAAGCCAGGAAGAATCATATATTTGTTAACAGGAAAACTGGATCATCCACTAAACCAGTGGTTCCCAAACTTTTTTCATTTGCGCCCCCTTTTTTTTTACTTAGGTACTGTAACTCGTCTGAACTGGACTTTGGAAGAGGAGGAATGGGCATGACAGTGGGCAGCGAGCATGCGCTGTAGCAATGATGATGAAGTATGCGCTGATGCCGGATTGTAGACATCTTTATTTCAATTTTAACCCCAGTTTGGGAACCACTGCACTAAACTGAATTAATTATCATCACATCACAGCATCACTTTCTATTGTAAACCAAAAATAATAATCAATACCAATAGTTATAGTTACCTTGCAATACCAATGTTCAGCACTATTGACATAGTTGAGTTCGAAGACATTCTCGACTTGGCCGTTTCTCAGCCTCGCCTTCAAACTGAGCAACCGATCCCGTTCTTCTTCCTATAATAGAAGACAAGATTAATTTTTCTGACCAGATACATGTTGTAAAAACATAAATCCTTGAAAACTTACAAAATTGGATATTATTAGATTCAAAAATTAATTGGATTTATTTGCAAATGGGAATCAAAATCAATAATTATCAAATTTATCACTATTTCCGCTATTCTGAACAAATCTATGATGGTTGCTTCAAAATGATGTTATGCCTGATTTAAGGTTACTGTAAACTAACAGGGACCCAAAAGCATAAATTTTATTGTAATGCAATTTTTAACAAAATTGTTAAAAATTGTAATGTGGTCTCCCGAGATCACGAAACCCGAATAAAAGTTGTATTGAACACAAAACAACTCTTTCAAAAAGAACATTCAAATTTGAATGATCTATCAGCATCCTTTCAATGTTTTAATACTACGGATAGTATGGCTGGACACACATTCACTTTTTGACATTGTTTCCACTCCACTAATCAGATGGCGCGATTTTTAATATGTAATGTAGTGTCTTTACCGCACTGAATATTATATTTACAAAGCTATACAATCTTAACTGCTCTTATGGAACATTGTTTAGGTCTAAACTGAACATTCTTCTGGATTCAAGTAAATTTGTGTCAATACTGATTGCAAAAACTAAAAAAAGTTATTGGCTGTACCAATCATAATATTGATGAACTATAAAGCTGGATTTATACAGCAAATAAAATAAAATAAGATAAAATTACAAATAAGAAATAACAGTTAACCTCATGAGATACCCTTAAAGTGTTTATACAGAAAAGAACAAATAAAATAAGGAATGCATTAGCTATGTATTTGTTATTTTATCTTATGTTATCTTATTTTATTTTATTAGCTGTATAAATCCAGCTTAATAGTTAATTGTATACCAGAGTAAAATAAAATTTATTTTCCTTGGAGATGCTCTTTAGACCGAAACACTGTCAATAATATCCAAGTGCGTTACAGACACTCATCTATAACAGATGTTGCGTAGAATATTTCGATACAGAACCGTGTTTTAGGGGATCAATTTAAAAACACAATACTAGTGACAGAACGTTTCTTATTTTCCTTAAGTTGGTTATATAAAGTACCCAATATCGTACTTAACTTAAAACGCCTTTGCAATCTTCTAGTTCTGAATCCATCTAGATACATATTCAGATAGATCACACAAATTATTCTAGATTTATCAAGAAATATTACTTCAATATCTAATATTTTACCGTCTGCATGTGGAAAGAAAAGTCAGCGACCATACCTACATGAAAATGATTGTACAGGGTGGTCATTTTATCTTGATAACATTTCAAACTGTCATAATTTCTTTATTTTTGAAGTTATTTAAATAAATAAAAAACATACTGTAGGGTTGTTTTCCAAGTTTTAGATAGGGTGGACAAAAAACAAAAGACTAATATATTTTGACAGTTATGCACACAAATAGTAGGTTATACCACGAGTCAATAATGATAGCTATTATTCCCGAGGATTATTACGAACTGAGCCGCGTTAGCGGCGAGGGAGTAACATTCCGAGGGAATAATAGCCATTATTGCGAGTAGTATACTCTACTTTATTTACGACAAATTTCATCCGTCTCATAATTTTCAATACAAATCCACAAGTACTACACGTTTGACACTGACACTTTTGTGGAATAATGACCATTAATCCCGCTACTCGTCATTAATCCCTGGAGGAATAACATATGTCATTATACTGCCAAAATCACAAATATAATACGCACATTATACATTAGTCGTAAATAATAGCAGTTTTTTAAATGGAACACCTGGTAAATTTTTAGTTTGTTTGGTAATATGTTCCATTCTAATTACAATATATACAATACAATACAATTGAATACAATTTACTTCATATTTACATGTAGAAATGTGTTATTTATTCTAATGGAAAATTCTGCCTACCTACCTACCCTTGCAGGTAATCTGTGTAGGTAATCAAAATTTTGAGTTAAAATAAATAAAACATTTCTGCATGTTAGTATAAAGTGAATTGTATTCAATTGTATTGTATTGTATATATTGCAATAAGAATGAAACATATTATCAAACAAACTAAAAATTTACTGGGTGTTCCATTCAAAAAATACTGTTTGTGCGCATAACTGTCAAAATATATTAGTCTTTTGTTTCTTATCCATCCTATCTAAAACTTGGAAAGCAACCCTACAGTATGTTTTTTTATTTATTCAAATAACTTTAAAAATAAAGAAATTATAACAGTTTAAAATGTTATCAAGATAAAATGACCACACTGTACAACGTTGCCACATTTATCGAAGTTTCACTAAAATCTAGGGCAAAACATAAATGTCTTGTTCTAAAGAAACCCTGCGAGAGTGGGACATTTCTTGAAATTTCTTAATCTGAGGAAAAACTTTTGGAAAAACACTCTTGACTCACGCAAACTAATGATAAACTGATTGTGCAACTTTGCCACATTTTTCGATTTTTTTTTATGAAATTAGGGAAAGGTATGAATAACTTTGGCCTAAGAGTCTAAAGAAAGAACACTTTTGACTCACACGCGCAAACCAATGATAAAATGATTGCACAATGTTGCCACATATGTCGAAATTTCTCTATAAAACTAGGAAAAAATATGTATATTATGGTCTGAAGTCTAAGGTTTAATAATAATTTAATATAACAAGCTCCTAATTTTCCTCTTTTTACTCCAAAAGTTTCAAAATTTTCTCCTCACAATTTTTTCAGAAAAACATAAATATGTAAGAGGGTGCATTTTCTTCAATTCATATCTCCTAATTTTCCTCTTTTCACACCAAGACGAAACAAGAGTTTCCAAAATTTCTCTTTATTACATAGAACTGTAAAAAGGTGCAATTTGTTTTGTTTGTTAAAAAAATGATTTTATTCTATCGGGAATGGTAAACTATCATTTATTTGACTCAAAACTCGTTGTTAAAGTAACACTTTATTTGAAGTAGTGGAATCGAACAGTTTTTACCCACTCATTTGTCAATTTTACCCACCCATACGTCAATTTTACCCACTCATACGTCAATTTTACCCACTTGTTCAAATCTTTTATAATAATAATAGTGTTTTTGACAGAAATCTCATATGTTGCAAGATTGACAACACCAGAAATGTGTCAGTTTGTTAGGTACTTTGTCAATTTGTCATAATCTAAAGTATGTTTTTTTTTTAAAGATAATTCCCCAAGTCAAAAATTTAGTAACTATGTTGGCAACACAAGCCTTTTCTACATAAAAAATTTGAAAAATTGACAATTTTACATTGTATTGCCAACATAATGTCATTTTGACTTTTATCTTAAAAAAAAAAACAGATTTTATGTAAAATTTTAGGTAAAAAAGCTTTACCTGTTCGTGGAATTAAAAGCTTCTTTTTACCGTCTTGTATAATAAATAACTATGTATTCTTGAATTTTTTGTGTTGTGGTTTTCCACTGGAAAATGTTGAAATTTCAGTATTAAAAGCACTAAGTTTTCCACTTTTCACCCCAAGAGTTTCAATTTTTTATTTTTTACTAGTGTTTCAGAAAAACATGAAAATATGAGATACTGTATTTTTAATTTAATTTTTGAAGCTTGATTTTCAAGAATTTTTCAAGTTGTGTTTTTTTACTGGATAAATTTGACATTTCAATATGATGGTCTAATTTTTCTCTCTTTTTACTCCAAAATATAATCTTCTCTTAGCAACGAGTTTAAAAAAAAATCTATCAAAATGTGAGAGGGTGTATTTTTTCCAAATTTTCAAAGCCTATTTTTCAAGAATTTCTCATATTGTGTTTTTTGACTGAAAAAATTTGGAATTTCATATGATAAGCTCCTAATTTTCCAGGTTTACCGCACGAATTTCAAAAATACTTACTCCTTCACTAGTTTTTCAAAAAAACAAAAATATGTAAGAGCCATATGCATTTTTTTTTCCTACGACCACATACGAAAATGACAAAATCCGCACTAGCTAGTTCTTTGGGAAGCGCGAAATATCACACACGTGCCGAAAGTACTTTCAAAACGCTTGCTAAAAGTACTTTCAGCACACGTGTTGATTGACATCACAATTTACTTTCAATACGTGGATTGAAAAAACTTTCAGCACATGTTTTGAAAATGAAAAGAAATAAAATAAGAGAAAATTGGTTTAAATCGGATTCTGGTCGTAGGAAAAATGGTGTACATCACTTGTAAGAAAGCGTCTTTCATACACTCGTGTGAAATTTGTCACTTTCTATACTCGTAATGTAATATACTATTTTAATTTAGTTTTTGAAGCTTGATTTTTATAGTTTGATTTTTGAGAATTTCTCATGTTGTCATTTTTCATTGGAAAAATTTAGAACTTCAATATAATGAACTTCTAATTTTTTTTTTCGCCAAAAGATTTTCCAAATTTTCCCTCACTAGTTTTTTGGAAAAATATAAAATTGTTAGAAGATTTTGTTGCCGATGTAAGAGGGTATGTGAGACGCAAAGCGTTTTAAAGGATAACCAAGGGATTAAAGAACAACCGAGAAAGTACGTCAGTCGCTTTCTTTTCGAGGTAGTAATACGTCGGTGACGCGCTGGGCTTTTATCAGATTTCTAAAATACTTGTTCGATCCTGTCGTTATCGTGCTACCCCAGTATTTATTGATAACTGATTGAAATCTATTAAAGAAACTAGGTTTATTAACTCAACTGCCTTTCTTTTAATACAGTTCCCACCAGTGTCTACATAGCAAAGTATGTCAAGTCTATTCTATTAGAGACCTCTGAACCGTGCAGGCGATGTTGTGCCATTATTTAAAATAACAATGAGCGCCTAAATTTTCTGTTTTACCAAAAAAAGAGTTGAAAAAAATCCTCATTTGTTTTCCAAAAAAGCAGCAAAATCTCAAACGACGCATTTTCTTTAACTTGATGTCGATTTTTAGAGACTTCTTATGTGAATTTTGAGTGGAAGAATTTGAAATTTTCAATATGATGAGCGTCTAAATTTTCTGTTTTCACCCAAAAAAATTTTGAAGAAATTCTAATTAGTTTTCCAGAAAAACAGCAAAATCTAAAAGGACATATTTTGTTTAACTTGAAGTCCATTTTTAAAGATTTCTCATGTGAATTTTGAGCGGACAAATTTGAAATTTAAATATGATGAGGGCCTAAATTTCCTGTTTTCATCCAAAAAGACCAAATTTCCTGTTTTCACTCAAAAAGATTTTAGAAAAATCCTCATTAGTTTTCCAGAAAAACACCAAAATCTAAAATGATGCATTTTGTTTAATTAAAACTCGATTTTCAATTGCTTCTCATATGCTTTTTAAGTGGAAGAATTTGAAATTCGGATATGATGAACACCAAAATTTCCTGTTTTTATCCAAAAAGATTTAAAAAAAAATTACCATTTGTTTCCCAAAAAAACAGCAAAACCTAAAGGGCTGCATTTTGTTTTTTTTTAATTAAAATTCAATTTTTAGAGATTTCTCATATGTGATTTTTAAGTGGAAGGATTTAAAATTCCAATATATTGAGCACCTAAATTTCCTGTTTTTACCCAAAAAGATGTTGAAAAAATTTCCCTTAGTTTTCCAGAAAAACAGCAAAATGTAATAAAAGGATGCATTTTGTTTTATTTAAAGTCGATTTTTAGAGACATCTCATGTTTCTGAAATTTTATGTAATGAATTTCCAAATTTCCTGTTTTTACCCAAAAAGATTTTGTTAAAAAATCCCCTTTAGTTTCTAGAAAAATAACAAAATTCTAGAGGATGAATTTTGTTAAAGTCAATTTTATCACCCTGTATCTCGGAAACTAATAAAAATTTGGCAACAACGAAATAGTTATTTTCCTAACAAGTGCGCAAAGTGTCACTTTTCCGCACGCAAACACAGTTATACGAACGACGCGAAGCGGAGTTCGGATACGTGTTTGCGTGCGGAAAAGACACTTTGCGCACGTGTTAGGAACAACATTTTTCCTACGAGCTTCATATCAGGTAGGTAACAAGATTTTTTTTTTTTTTTAAACCCATAATTTGTTCAATTATTTTTAATTAACTTGAAGCGAACCTATACATTTATCAAAAAATTACCTAATAAAAAAAATAACAGAAAATCCTCGTCAGAGCTGTTCATCTTAAAGCATTTAAATTTGATGATAAAGTTTGTAGATTCTTGCATATAAATAGAGAACAAATCTGACAATGTGTCAAGGTTAATTTATATTTGGTGTTTGTATTGATGTTGGCTGATATAGAAACCGAGAAAAAATTTGTCATCATGTGTCAAAGTCGACAGGTGCACTTATTGTTGCTTGACAAGTATTTTTACTTTTCGGCACTCAGTGCGGATAAGGCCTGTATCCGCACTGAGTGCGGAAAAGTGTAACTTTGAGCCCTGGAATGCGTGCGGAAAAGTACTTCTTTGCGCACGCTCGTAGGAAAATATATTTTCAATAACTTTCAAAAATGGTAACTTTTTCTAGTTTAATGGCCCTAGTATCTCTTATTGTATTTTAGACATCCCGCATAGGAATAGCTCCTTTCTTGCTAAATTAAATAATTTAAAGTTTGATAAAAATAATGTAGATAATCATATTTTATTTTAAATTTCATGAGCAAATCCATAAATTACCATATTCTGGAACACTGATACCTAATTTATGTTTAAAAAATAAGTTTCAACTACCTGTATCTTTTAGCACTTTTAACAAATTTCAGACCAATGGAATCAAATAAAATTCCATAGAAATTATCTTCTCATAAAAATTACAATATTTTTTCCTTTCCAAATTTGATTAGGCATCCAAAGACAAATTTATTCTGGGATTATTTTCTAATTATTGTTAGAATTACTACGCCACTATTTACTTTCAGAAGTTTTAAATGAGTAATATAAAAGTGACAGTGAGATGTGAGCGCTAACTAATATGATTTCACTCCACAATGTAAAATGTACAATTTTTTGGAAAAATGTACAACTTAGTAATACACAATACCTACTAGAAATCGTTTTAAGATAAACATACTTACCTATAGAAAATTACCAACTAAAATAAAATTTACACCACAAAAACCAAAATATTATAAGTATTTTGTATCGGTGCATGAAAAAAAAATAATTACCTGCTTATTTAATGATTTATAATCGGGCAGTTCGTCTTCAGTGCCTGGAGCGACAGGCTCCATCATTTTTAGACCGATAACTTCAAATAACTAAGCAAAAAATCTGTAATAGAAACACTTAATTAATTCACTATGTTGTTTGACTATTTCTGTTTTTTTTTGTTGAATTTTATAACTTACCGTTTCAATAATAACTTTCTACAAAATACCTGTATAAAATTCAAATTTACCGCCACAAGTCACATAACACAACATGGCTAAAATGAATCCTCGGCCTCGAAAATCGATTGATGTTTTTTTTTTTTATTTTTTGGAAGTAAATATTCATGAGATTGACTCTAAATTGAAGCTTGAAAATCAAATAATGATTAGGGTGTTGATTTCGAAAAAAAACCGGGGCCGCCTTGGGCTTTTCTTACCAAAAAACCACCGTCTTTTGTTGTTGATTCTCCGGTAATCTTCCTGTAAATATTAAAATAGTGTAGTTTACGGAATAGTTACCTGTTCACGACAAGATCCTGCACAAATAACAGTTTTTCGGATAAACTTTATCCAAATAACAATAATTACACAAACAAAAATAGATAGGCGTCAATAATCGAAGTTACCCAAGACCAAAGTAGTAGGAAAAATAATGTGGAAATGCAAGAACTACATTGGCAAATACAAATGCGCAAGCGCAAACTGACGCATACATGTCAAACAAATAAAAAAATTCGAACACGAATAGCGTTTTCTTATGGAGATTTCGATTGGGTGGCAAATTTATACAGTGCACACTGCACACTGTTTTTGAAAGTTGACGTTTAATTCTTCTATTATACATCGATGTATCCATGTGAATCCACCATTATGAGACAGCTATCAAATGGAAAATAAATGGAGCTCACTTGAGAAGTTCCACCTCGAAAGAGATGTTCCGGTAGTAAAGACTGTCGTTTCCCATATCACAACGACTACAGCTGGGTTCGGTTATTCAGCACGGAGTTGGAGTGGAGTGAAGCTGTTGGAGTCACCCCTAATACCCTAATACGGTAAAAAGCAATACCCGAACGGCTGGAGTGCGAATGGAGTCACTCCGAGTGCACGAAGTGAGCAAGCCAAACCCACCTTACGTGCACTCTAATAACTCTATAGTATTTATTTCGTAGGTAATCCGACCGTTCGGATATCGCCTTTTGAAGTATAACTGCGTTTATCATGGTTCTTATACGGAGTGGAATAAATAGAGCTTACTCTATTGTTTGAAAAATAACTTAATGATGAAATACAATACAATACATAATTATTTTAAATCGAAGATTAGATGTTTGGTATCTTTCTGCTGCTCCAAAAGTTGTAGGACGTTCGGTTCGAGTTCACTTTCGCTCTCGTATTCATCATTGACAAATGACACTCAAAAGGCAAAGTCAATCAGTTGTCAATTGTAAATTCCATTTGGTTTGTTTTTGTTTTGTGTTTGAGTATTTCGATTTTCTGGTATTTGGTGTTTGCTTGAGCCCTTTGAACAGTTTGTAAATTATTTAAATCCTCAAAGTCATGGTAATGGAAAATAAAAGAAAAGCCGAAGAATCGGCCCTAGTGTCGGTTCAGAAGAAATCGAAAAATGAGGTGGCCCTCAGCAGTAATAAAAACAAACAAGTCAGTCAGTTACAGCCTGTAAGTTTTTTATTTTAATTATGTATAATTAATTATCAGTTCTTTGAAGTTGAGTATTAAAATTTTAGGCTCCTGCACGTACCTCCAACCTTTTTGCACCTATTATGGTTTGTGAAGGCCACGAGGGCGAAATATTTTCTGTTGATTTTCATCCTGAGGGACAGTATTTTGCCTCGTCTGGTTTTGATAGAAAAATTTGTAAGTAAACATTTTCATTCAATTATAGTTTTTATGTAAATCTATAAATAAAGAATGAAGTTTTCTTCTTGACTTTCTAAAAACCTTGAAAAAAATTCCCAACTGTATCAAAGATAATATTACCTACTAAAAATTTCTAATGTAGTTGTACCCATGTGAAGTGAGCTCCTTGTTGCTGGCAACAAGGAGCCAGCAACAAAAATTTTACAGTCGACCATTACTGGTGATGATTATTTTAAAATGCAAAATGACAATATATCTTCTTTTAAATGATTAAATAGTTTGAAATAGGGACAAAATATGGTTCTATCATACTATACGGAAACACTAAAACTTACAAGTTGGATATACTTTCTTCATAAAACCGTTTAATTCTTCTTTAAAATGTTTATCCGTTAGATGGCGCTAGTGGCTTTATGTCCGTTATTTAACTTCGATATTTTGAATTTGAATTTTCATATAACATTTATCCGTTTTCGTTCGTGTTCTTTTGCTTAAAAAAATATTAACATAAAAATTGAAAATATCTATAAATAAATAAATAAATAAATTCTTTATTTACGGACATGCCATTTTTACAAAGGTAGACTTAAAGTGTAGGTACACGCAATAATAAATATTTGGAATAACAAGTAGGCAACAGACAAGTTAGTATAAAAAAACAATATTACATAAGCCTAAACAAATATTTTGTAGTAGGTATCAAAACATAAACAACATAATACGCTTAAAATTGAATACAAATAGAAAAAACGATCATTTTAGGATCGACTTTAAAATTCTTTTGAATCTATCCAAACTTATGTTAAAAACATCCAAATCAGTCTTCAAAATAATATCATTCAGAGAACGACAGCTTCTAAGTAAAGGTGAATGGTAACCATAATTGGTTCTACGAAAATCAAGGTTAAACAATGTGTTTCCTCTTAAATTGCTAGATGGTACATGTAAGCCAATTCTAGCAAGTAAGTCTGGAGAATCAATAGAATTATTAACAATCTTAAACAAAGTACACATATCAAAAAACTGTCGCCTCTGGTTCAGATTTTCAAGATTTAGGACAGACATTAACTCATTATAATTTATAGATTTACTTGGGATGCCCAATCGATATGCAATGGATCTTAAAAACTTTTTTTGGATTCGTTCCAAGTGTGAGATGTGCACAGCATAATAAGGGGACCAGACAGGGCAAGCATATTCTACAACTGATCTAACAATTGCACAATAAATGTTTCTTAGGGTGTAGATATTAGTAAATTCTTTTAGTGACCTGAACATAAAGCCTAGTAATTTCATTGCTTTATTAGCAGTTATTTCAATGTGCTCTGTGAAGCTTACATTAGTGTTGAAATAGACTCCCAAGTCTCTAATAGTTTCAACCCTGTTAATCTCCAAATCACTATCTATCAATTATGTTTGCCATTATCCATAAAAATGATAAAGAACTTATAAGTTATTTGCAGCAGGTGAATCTTCTGAAAGATTCTTTTCGGTGGAAAATTCGGAACTGCCGAAAGAAGTGTGATTTGTTATATAAAAATGGTGCGTCGTCACTCAATTATGTGTTTTTTTGCAAAAAATGCAGAAAAACATATTCCGTATTAACGGGAAGGTATTTTGAAAAAATGAACGTTCCAGTCCGTGACGTTTTATTTATTATGTGGAATTGGGCCTGCGAATGCAGAGTTTTGTCAGCATCAGCTCTATTGGGAAAATCCAGGAACGCTTTAGTACAGCAATATACATGATATTTTGTCATGGAAATTACTCCAAGAAGATGATTTATTTTTATTAGGTAAGAATTTTTTTTTCTAAAATATCAACATACAAAGATCATTTATTTCGAGGACAGGTTAGTTTGGGTTAAGTATTTGAGATTTTTTCATTTCCTATAATAGGTACTAACATATGAAGACTAGCACTTATTACGAAGATTATTGATTTTATGTTTTTTTTTTTTTAAATGAAAAAGTTCTAAAATTAAATCATCTTTTTTTTTACGGGAACCAGAAAAAAATGATTACTTTACTATTGATTCATTTTTTATTTATGTGTCATTATCAAAAAAGAGAGCGATAGTGATATTAAACTGATAAGAATTGATATTATTCATTGATCTGTGTCAAAGGTTGAGAAGAGGATCATCTGTTATAATTTTTATTTTTTTTAGGCGGAGAGAATCATTTGGTACAGATTGATGAATCGGTAATTTCTATAAGAAAATATAACAGAGGTCGTTTGGTGAAAGAGTCGTGGATATTAGGAATTTATGATGCGACTGAAAAAAGGGGATATATTCAATATGTCAAAAATCGATCCGCTGCGATTCTTCTACCGATTATAAGAAAACATGTAAGGGTCGGTAGTGAAATATGGACAGACAATTGGCGCGCTTACTCTAGATTAGTAGACTATGGTTACATCCACCGAACAGTAAACCATAGCAAATATTTCAAAGATCCTATTACAGGGGTCTGTACCAACCAGGTGGAAGGGTATTGGTCTGGCTTGAAAAAATATCTTAGAGCTATGGGTGTTATGCATTCAAAATATTGGCCACAATATATTGACCAATATATGTGGAAGCAGATATATGGCAAAAATGCCATTCAACGAATGTATAACTTGACATCGCAAATTGGACAAAAATATTAAATGGTTTCTTGTAAGATTAGTTAGTTGATTAATTACATTTTGTTCCCTAAAGAAGTTTGCTTTGTTTAGTTTAAGTAGTTTTTAATTTAACTTTTCCATTCTTATATTATAATGTATAGATACAAATGCTTAATGGAACTTATTATTGGTTAGAAATATAAGTAAATTCTAAGTGAAACTATGACTATGTTTTTTTTTTGTTCATTGTTATTTAAGCTCAGGAAATATCACACAATGTGGCAACGTTGATATCACCTTGCATTTTTATTACGTAAAAATGTTGTATATTCGATTTATGAAATGGTCAATTTCCGTCAGTTTGAACTGAATTTTCTTGCAAAAAAATGAAAAAACCCGCATTTTTTTTTTCATAAAATTATTATTTGAGTTGTCTATTTTACTGTAAAAGCTTCAAAAATGGCAAATTCGTGTTTCCGGATAGTGTGATGGACCCCAAAAGACATTTCCCCAGGGTTATTTCACTACTTATTCGCCAATTTACTATAAACTATAAATTGTTGAAAAAATAAGTTGCTTTTTTATTTTTCCAATTTTCAAGGTATTGTTTCACGTAAATTGTGATTGAATATCAAAGAGTGATTGAAAAGACGTCAAATGAATCTAAATTTAACCCCCTTACCCCTCTGATAAGGGAGATACCCAAATAAAATGTCAAAAACATAGAATTTTTTCAATTTTCTCAAACTTCAAGGCATTGTTTCACTTAAATTGTAATAGAATATCGAAGAGTGATTGAAAAGAAGTCAAATAAACCTAGATTTAACCCCCCTACCCCTCTGATAAGGGAGCTACCCAAACAAAATGTCAAAAACATAGGATTTTTTCAATTTTCTCAAACTTCAAGGTATTGTTTCGCTTAAATTGTGATAGAATATCGAAGAGTGATTGAAAAGACGTCAAATGAACCTAGATTTAACCCCCCTACCCCTCTGATAATAAGGGAGATACCTAAATAAAATGTCAAAAACATAGGATTTCTCAATTTTCTCAAACTTCAAGGTATTGTTTCACTTAAATTGTGATAGAATATCGAAAAGTGATTGAAAAGACGTCAAATGAACCTAGATTTAACCCCCCCCTACCCCTCTGATAATAAGAGAGATACCTAAATAAAATGTCAAAAACATAGGATTTTCTCAATTTTCTCAAACTTCAAGGTATTGTTTCTCTTAAATTGTGATAGAATATCGAAGAGTGATTAAAAAGACGTCAAATGAACCTAGATTTAACCCCCCCTACCCCTCTGATAATAAGGGAGATACCTAAATAAAATGTCAAAAACATAGGATTTTCTCAATTTTCTCAAACTTCAAGGTATTGTTTCAATTAAATTGTGATAGAATATCGAAGAGTGATTGAAAAGACGTCAAATGAATCTAGATTTAACCCCCCTACCCCTCTGATAAGGGAGATACCCAAATAAAATATCAAAAACATAGGATTTTTTCAATTTTCTCAAACTTCAAGGCATTGTTTCACTTAAATTGTAATAGAATATCGAAGAGTGATTGAAAAGAAGTCAAATAAACCTAGATTTAACCCCCCTACCCCTCTGATAAGGGAGATACCCAAATAAAATGTCAAAAACATAGGATTTTCTCAATTTTCTCAAACTTCAAGGTATTGTTTCACTTAAATTGTGATAGAATATCGAAAAGTGATTGAAAAGACGTCAAATGAACCTAGATTTAACCCCCCCTACCCCTCTGATAATAAGGGAGATACCTAAATAAAATGTCAAAAACATAGGATTTTCTCAATTTTCTCAAACTTCAAGGTATTGTTTCACTTAAATTGTGATAGAATATCGAAGAGTGATTGAAAAGACGTCAAATGAATCTAGATTTAACCCCCCTACCCCTCTGATAAGGGAGATACCCAAATAAAATGTCAAAAACATAGGATTTTTTCAATTTTCTCAAACTTCAAGGCATTGTTTCACTTAATATGTGATAGAATATCCAAGAGTGATTGAAAAGACGTCAAAAGAAAAAAGAAGTGTTAAACAATAATAGGTAAATACTTAGATTAAGATTATTGATTGAAGAAAATTTCTTATTCCATTGATTATGCTTATTGGGTTATCTACCTGTTTTTTTGTTATACATAAAAGCTTTTGTAGTTAAATAAACCTACTTAGTACTTATTTTAAAAAATTGCACAATTTATTTGGCCATCTCCCTTACAAGAGGGACTAGGAGGTCGGATCGAGTTTCATTCGGCGACTTTCTCATTCCTCATTAATTCTATCACAATTTAGGTGAAACAATACCCTGAAGTTTGAGAAAATTGAAAAAATCCTATGTTTTTGACATTTTGTTTGGGTATCTCCCTTATCAGAGGGGTAGGGGGGTTAAATCTAGGTCCATTTGACGTCTTTTTAATCACTCTTCGACATTCTATTACAATTTAAGTGAAACAATACCTTGAAGTTTGAGAAAATTGAAAAAATCCTATTTTTTTGACATTTTATTTGGGTATCTTTCTTATCAGAGGGGGAGCGGGGTTAAATCTAGATTCATTTGACGTCTTTTCAATCACTCTCCGATATTCTATCACAATTTAAGTGAAACAATACCTTGAAGTGTGAGGAAATTGAAAAAATCCTATTTTTTGACATTTTATTTGGGTATTTCTTTTATCAGAGGGGGAGGGGGGTTAAATCTAGGTTCATTTGACGTCTTTTTAATCACTCTTCGACATTCTATTACAATTTAAGTGAAACAATACCTTGAAGTTTGAGAAAATTGAAAAAATCCTAAGAGAGTGCTTCAGCATAGTATTCATCACAATTGTAGAAGGGATATTTTTCAAATTTTTTAATTTCTCTTATTGACCTGAATTCGAGTGGGAGGTGGTTGTATAACTTGATGCTCTCATAAATTACTGATTCCTTGGTCAAAGTTAGTCTAGGTATAGGAACGGGTATAAGTTGGTTTGCAGTTTGCTTAGTGGATTGTTCAGGGGCATAAGTAGCAGCATTTGGATTTATTTGCCCTTTATGAATAAGGCAAACAGACTCTAGTATAAAGATAGCAGTCAAAGTTAGAATTTTTTGCTTTTTGAATAATGGTTTGCGATGTTCCCGTGGCGCTGCTCCACTCAAGATTCGAATAGCCCGCTTCTGAATTCGGAACACTAAGTCAAAGTTAGTTTTGGAACAGTAACCTCAAAACGACACCCCGTACCTTGCCCGAGACTCAAACAGAGCATAATACACCATCCTTGCTGAGTGCAGATTGAGAACCTTAATAACTATTTTAAGTGCAAAACTGGCAGATGATAGTTTAGGTTTGAGTTGGATAATATGTTCTTTAAAATCCAACTGTTTATCAAATACCTACCAGTCCAAGAAACTTGACACTCTGATGGGATTCAATAAGCTGGTCACTCAGGGGAATAGAATTTATGGACAATCTAAAGGGGATATTAGTTTTTTTAACGTTAAAACACAACTGGTTTGCATCACACCATTCGTTAACCCTTTTTAGATCATTCTCAATCACATCCTCAAGCTCGCCCCTTTTACCTGTCCACAATATAGTGCTATTATCAGCAAAGACATAAAACTTTCCATTGATGTTGATAAAGGTGAGATCATTAATATATAGGCAAGAAAGAAAATAGGGCTGAGAACAGATTCCTGTGGCACTCCCTGGGTTATTTCTTTACTGTTTGATTAAGGTTGTTTGAAGCTGACTATCTGGGATCTGCCTGTGTTATAAGATAACGTCCATCTTGCAGAAGAGCCCCTGAAGCCAGCTTCTGCAGCAGTATTTCGTGATTCACACAGTCAAAGGCTTTTGAGAAATCACAAAACACTGCCACAACCGGATCTCCCTCGTTAATATTGAGATATACCTCCTGCAAGAGAGTAAATATGGCGTCATGCGTGCCATTTTTTTGTTGAAGTTCAAACTGAGATTGTGCGATGATGTTAATCTTTCCAAAGTGAGAGGTAATTCTTGTTTTAGCAATTTTCTCAATAACTTTGGAAAGAGAAGATAATAATGATATAGGGCGGAAATTTTATTGGTCCTCCAAGTCGCCACCTTTGTGAATTGGTAGAACAAGAGCCTGTTTCAAACAATCTGGAAAATAGCCAACGATAAAGGACTGATTGATGAATTCTACAAGAACTGACAAAGTAGCATCTGGAAGATGCTGCAGGACTTTGGTGGACAAACCTTCAATGCCTGAGCTAGTTTTGTTTTTTACCATGTTTTGCACTTGCTCTACTTCCAAAAGAGATGTTGCAGCGAATGTTAGAACTTCAGGAATATTTATATGCTCCAAGAAATAGGATCTACCGATGAGCTGAGATTTGAGGTTAAGTTTTCTGCAACTGAGCAGTACTAATCATTCATTAACTCTGGTTCAGTGCTAGTCTTGCAGTTTAAATTCTTGTTTTTTCCGCGTAGCGAATTGATTATTTGCCAGTTTTCCCTAGATTTGTCCTTAGCTTCATCTAATTTATCTTGATAATATCTTTGCTTTGCCATTTTGATACACTTTCTATAGATGTTTCGGTATAGCTCTTTGCATAAGTTGTAAAAAAGTGGCTGTTAGAAAGGTACTTACTTACTTATAGCATAGCATATAACGATCTTAGATTTTTGCTTGATACTTTTAATCCTCTGGTTATCCATGATTTCGCGTTTTTATGTTTAATTTTTATCTTTGGAAATGCTTTTTCAAAATTATGTATAAGAAGAGTGTGAAAGTGGCGAAATGGTTCTGATGCTGATGGTTTGTCAAAGACGTCATTCCAGTTTGTGCTTAAACACAACTGATTAAATTTTTTTAAATTCTTTTTGTTGTAGATTCTACCCAGTTTTACCTCTTTTTGATAGGTGGCAAGGACGTTAAAAAATTTTGCGTTCATGATATACTTGCGCACTTTTTTCTGTGCCACCATAAAAATTATGTAAAGTTCCAGAAAAACTATTATAGATTTGACACATTTTGCTTGTCAGGTGTGGCGGCCGCGAAATTGAATTTTTTTGGCTTGTGTAGCGGCCGTCAAAGCTCATTTCGCGGACGGTTGCGCAAAAAAACTTTTTATTCATCAGTTGCTAGTTGCTAGTTTATCCAAATTGTTCAATTTTTGTCTCAATTATTCTAGTTCTATGGAGCGTCTATGGAGAATGCGAAAACATATCGGTAATGACCGGACACACCGGCGCAGTAACAGAACTACATTTCACCACGGAGGGAGCGAACATCATTACAGCATCCACCGATCACACGTTGGGACTTTGGGATTTGGTGACCGGAGAAAGAATCAAAAAATACAAAGGCCACACTTCGTTTGTAAATTGTGCGCAACCTTCGAGAAGAGGTCCGCAATTGATTGTATCCGGAGGCGACGACAGTACAGTGAGAATATGGGACCAAAGAAAAAAGCAGTGCTCTTTCAGTATGAACTCGGTTTATCAAACTACTGCTGTCAGTTTTAATGATACTGCTGAGAATGTTTTTACTGGTGGGATTGATAATGATGTTAAGGTAGGAACTAAAATCAACAATTACTTTTCATTCTCCCCCCTACGAAAATCCATTTTTTTATCTTGAATAGGCAAGCGAAAGCGAAAGTAAAACATGCTAGGTCATCGGTTGCTAGGTATGAAAAACTTTCGTGCCCGACGACGAAAAAATATAAACGTCAAATAATTAGTAATATCAAATATTTATTAAGATTGGAAATTAAATGTAAAATTGCAATTGTTGTATGTTCCTGAAAGATTTAACAGCAAATGCTGATTGAAATCCTGTTCCAAAGCAACGTCATCTTCCGTTATTGTGGACACATCTTTCGCTGTACACCATTTAATAAAATTTTCATAGGCTTGATTGTAATGTAAAGTCTTTGGATTTGTCCGGTAACAAACTTTTGCACGCGATAATTGCTGCCTCTTCAATGGAAATCATTTTCAACTAAATTTTAGCCAAATATTGAACTTAAAGAGTCGTACTCGTCAACTTTATATTGAAAAATAATACTTATTTAAAAACTGTCAATATATTTTTTGTTGACACGAATGTTACCAAAGTAACGTTAACGTTAACAACTGTCGTCAAAACTGTGGTCATTCTACTTTTTTTTCAGTGGCGGCTGGAAAAAACTGAATATTAGTTGTACATATTTTTTGGTTTTATTTTTTAATTTTTCGGTGAAGTCGCACTTCACCTAATGCACCTGAATAGCCGCCACTGCAATATTGTTATGGCAATAAACCGCGTTAGGCCCAGAAAATTTTCAGCATCTGTAAATTGTGTATTTTATAACTTGAATGGTTTTAAATAAAATCGGGGGAAGAATGAAAAGTTTAATACATTACACGCTGCAAAAGTCCTTTTATGGGCTCGGAGATATTCAAATAGCCTCGGCTGCGCTCCGCTTCGCCTCGGCTATTTAAATACACCTCGCACCTAAAAGTATACTTTCGCAGCTTGGAATGTAAATAACTATTTTTCAATTGGTGTCAAAATGGAAAGAAAGAAAATCTGCATCAGAGTTGTACTTTAGATATAACGTTATACGTTATAGATGCGCTTATGAAAATTTTGAGGGTTGTAACATAACATGCCCTATCACTTGTATAAAAGTAGAAGAAAATTGCTTGAAAAATCTTACAAATGTAGAAATTTTAGCTGATATTGAAAAATTGTTTGTATTGAACCTACAACTGAAAAAATTTATATTTCAAAATTATATTATCTGACATTGAATTTAGGTTTGGGATCTTCGTAAACGCGAAATCCTCTACACAATGAAAGGACACACTGACACGATAACCGGTTTGGCGCTCAGTGCGGATGGCTCTTACTTATTGAGCAATTCCATGGACAACACGTTGAGAATTTGGGATGTCAGGCCTTACGCCCCCTCGGAACGATGCGTAAAAGTTTTCAGCGGACATCAGCACAATTTCGAAAAGAATTTATTAAGGTGCGCTTGGTCTCCAGATGGAAATAAAGTAAGAATTTTTAGTAAAATAATTTTTGTAAAGTAAGTTTTATCAGATAGTTCTTAATTGCTTTTGTCTGTTATTTTGTACATACAACAGGTTTCATCAAATTTCATTATTTCTAGGTAAGTGGTGGTTCTGCTGACAGATTCGTCTACATTTGGGACACAACGTCCAGAAGAATCATCTATAAATTACCCGGACACACTGGTTGCGTTAACAGCGTAGCGTTTCATCCAAATGAGCCTATAGTGGCTTCAGGAGGTAGTGATAAAATGGTTTACATTGGTGAAATTGATTGAGATGTTCTATTTCTGAATAAACATGTAATTATAACAATAGTTGGTGTTTTATTTTTATTTTGGTTATTGAAGAAGAATCATATATCTCGGTTTTTGGATGGAAAATAGGAAACTACATCAATTCAAAACGATCTAGCTCAACTGTAATTTTAGAACTTCTCCCAATTTAAGTCGCACCTCAGTTTACTTTTTTTAACGTTACTCATTTTTACGTTCTCTTCAAAAATCGTTTGGGACTTTTATTTCACGTGTTTTTTAACCTGTAGGCATAACATTTGTTGGGATTGGTAAAATCTTTGACATTTGCCGGACGTTTTTATGATGTGTACAGTCGTCGGCGAGTCACAACAAGATGACCAATGGCGGTTTTTACAATTTTTTCATATAGTTGCCTATAACTCATACATTCTTTTCATAACAGCAAACAATAACTGGGCAAGAAATAACCAAAAAAAAAATCTAGGAAAAAAGATTTTCTAGAATTTAGGCAAGGAATCGTGTCAAATTAATATGGATAATCATTCAAGGTATAGAGGACTTCAAAATAAATATATACATAGTTACTTTGAACATAAGCGCAACTAGGCTCCAAATTTGAGGGGTTTTTTTTTGATGCGATTTGATGGAAAGGAAATGAGACGCGTAAAAAAAAGTTAGTTTCACGAGGGTTTGTATTTACGTCATTTGCCTTTTTTTTTGAAAAATAGGTTTTTTTATGTCTGAAATTTCAAACAAACAGATAGTTCGTTGCACGGCACGAAGGTTCTTACTTACGTTATCGATGACGTCATAACTTAGAGAAAAAGTTAAATCATAGATTAATTCATAGAGCACCTTCGGAATAGAAATTAAAATGTAAGAGGTGAATTTTCCTTAATTTTGTCTAAATAAGTTAAAGTTCCAGAATTTTTCCTGGAGTGATTTTTCACTGGAAAATTTTGAAATTTCCCTATAATGAGCCCCTCATTTTTCTCTTTTTCCTGGAAAATTTTCCCTTTGCCTATTCTCCTGAAGAAAATTAATATGTGAAAGGGTGAATTTTTTTTAATACTTAAATAATTTTTTCCTCGAGTGCTTTTTTACTGGAAAATTTTAAAAATTTGCTGAACTCCTCTTTTTCCTAGAAAATTTTCACAATTTTCCTTTTGCCAATTTTCTAAAAAAAAAATTAAAAAATAAGAAAATGAATTTTGCCAAAAAAAGTCAATTTTCCAGAATTTTTCCTGGAATGATTTTCCACTGAAAAATTTTGAAATTTTCCTATAATAAGCCGCTCATTTTCGTCTTTCTCTTGGAAAAATTTCATAATTTTTTCTTTCCAGTTTTCCAGAAAAAAATTGAAATGTGAGGGGATGAATTTTCCTTAATTTTACTTGAAAAAGTCAATATTTCAGAATTTTTTCTGTAATGATTTTTTACTGGAAAATCTTGAAATCTTCCTATAACGAGCTCCTCACTTACCTCTTTCTCCTAAAAAAATTTCACAATTTTTGCTTCACCAATTTTCCAGAAAAAAATTGAAATGTAAAAGGATGAATTTTGCTTAAAAAAGTCAATTTTCCAGAACTTTCCTTGGAGTGATTTTTCACTAGGAAATTTTAAAATTTTCCTATAATAAGCTTCTCACTTTCGTCTTTCTCCTAGAAAAATTTCACAATTTTTGCTTTGCCAGTTTTCCAGAAAAAAAAAAAGAAAAGTGAGAGGATGAATTTTTCCTAATTTTACTTGAAAAAGTTAATTTCCCAGAATTTTTTACTGGGAAATTTTGAAATTTTCCTAAAAAGAGCTCCTCACTCTTCTTTTTCTTTTGGAAATATTTCACAATTTCTGCTTTGCCAATTTTCCAAAAAAAAATTGAAATGTGAAAGGATGAATTTTACTTAAAAAAATCAATTTTCCCTGTAGTGAATTTTTACTGGAAAATTTCGAAATTTCCTTAGATGAGCTCCTCATTTTCCTGGAAAATTTTCAAAATTTTTCTTCGGCCAGTTTTTTTATTATTTTTATTCAATTTTTTTAATTTAAATAAAATTATCTTTTTAAGGGACGCCTATAAACGTCCAAATTTCGAGAAAATCAATCCTTTCGAGTGACGCCTATAAACGTCTAAATTTTTAAAATTTTGAGAAAATAATCTTTTTGAGCAACTTTTATAATTTTTCAATTTTTTAAATTTCGATCTTCCCGAGCGACGCCTGTAAACGTCCAAATTTCAAAAATGTCAATTGAATAAAATTTTTTTTTTGGCTCATAATTTTTTTGTTGAAATTTTTTCGCTCAGAAATTTTTATTGATTTTGATTTTTTTTTCCAGAATTTTAATTTTTTTTTTACAAAACATTTTAATTTTAATTTTTTTTTTCTGAGAAAAATTTTTCAATTTTTAATTTTGGATTTTTTGTCAGAAAACTTTTTTTTGAGAAAAATTTTTGATTTTTTTTTTCTCAAAAATTTTTGAAAAAGCTTTTTTTTATTTTCGAGAAAAATGAATTTTATTTTATTTTTTTTGAAAAGAATTTCGATTATGTATTTTTTCCGAGAATTTTTATTTTTTTGAGAAAATATTTTATTTCGAGTTTTTTTTTCTGAAAAAATTTTCGATTTTTTTTTTCGAGAAAATTTTTTAAGTTTTTTTTTTCTGAATGATTCATGATTTTTGGAAATTATCATGAATTTCATGATTTTTGTAAATTTTCATGCTTTTTGAAAGTTTTCATGATTTTTAGGAATTTCCATGATTTTCATGAATTTTTATGATTTCTGTAAATTTTCATGATTTTCATAAATTTCTATGATTTTTTGTGAATTTCCATGATTTTTGGAAATTTTCATGATTTTTGTAAATTGACATGATTTTTGTAAATTTCTATAATTTTTTGTGCATTTCGTGATATTTGGAAATTTTCATGATTTTTGTAAATTTTTATGATTTTTGATTTTCATAAATTTTTATGTAAATTTTGTGTTTTTTTTTTTTTAATTTTGAGAATTTTTGTGAATTTTGTAATTTATCAATTTTGTGAATTCTTTAGGATTTAATAAAATCATAGAAATTCAGAAAATAAGTAAAATAACCGAAAGTTACAAAAATTATAAAAATTTACGAAAATCACAAAATTACGAAAATTTTAAAAAATCATAAAAACTT
This sequence comes from Ceutorhynchus assimilis, assembly GCA_917834065.1. NCBI lineage: Eukaryota > Metazoa > Arthropoda > Insecta > Coleoptera > Curculionidae > Ceutorhynchus > Ceutorhynchus assimilis. Next base: position 1,560,852 of record OU892285.1, on the reverse strand, counting down.
GGAAAATCACAAAAATTATGAAAATCATGAAAATATTATAAAACCTTAAGAAAACAATAAATTTAGAAATTCACAAAGTTTTACGAAAATCACACAAGTTCAAAAAAATCATAAAAATTAAAATTGAAAATTACAGAAATTTAAAAGAAAATCATAAAAATTAATGAAAATCATAAAAATTTTAAAAAATACTAAAAATTCAGAAAATCATAGATCAAGATTTATAAAAATCAATGAAAATTATTGAAAATCATAAAAATTCAAAAAATTCATAAAAAATTCAAAAAAATCGTAGAAATTATAGAAATTATGTATTACGAAAAACACAAAAAATCATAAAAATTCAGAAAATTATAAAAATCACAAAAAGCCACAAAAGTTTAAGAAAAACAAATCAAAAATTTGAAAAATTGCAATAAATTACAAAAATCATTAAAATTTAAAAAATTCCAAAAATGTGAAAATCACAAAAAACCACAAAAGTGCATAAAAAACAAAAAATCACAAAAATCATGAAAATTCAAAAAATCATGAAAATTTATAAAAATTACAAAAATCACAAAAATGTACGAAAATCATAAAAATCATGAAAATTTACAAAAATATAAATTTTATAAAAATCAAAAAATTCAAGAAAATCATAGAAATTTGAAAAAAATACAAAAAATTGCGAAAATCACAAAATGCCACAAAAGATTTCTTTTGGAAACATTTCATAATTTTTACTTTGCCAATTTTCCAGAAAAAAATTGAAATGTGGAAGGATGAATTTTACTTAAAAAAGTCAATTTTCCATAACTTTTCTTGGAGTGATTTTTCACTAAAAAATTTTGAAATTTTCCTATAATGAACTCCTCATTTTCTTCTTTCTCCTGGAAAAATTTCACAAGTTTTGCCCTATTAGTTTTCCAGAAATAAAATAAAATGTGAGAGGATGAGTTTTTCTCAATTTTACTTGAAAAAGTCATTTTTTCAGAAATTTTCCCGGAGCGATTTTCCATTGGAAAATTCACCTACGACGCTGTTGTTTTTTTAGACTACCTTCCTTAAAATAAAAATCACGAGTGGCCACTGAATAGCCTCCTTTACCTTCATCTCCAAAGCAATTTCTGGGGCGGCAATTTGTATTTTTGTCCAGGATGGCCAAATGGCTAGAGCGGGCCCTGATGGAAACGGTTTGATATTTCAGAACTGGCTCAAAAAAAATTTACAATATTTCCTACGTGGAGGTTTTTGGGAATGCCCGATTCAATGGTGATATTTGCAATGTTGCCAAGTTTATCGTTTTTCAAATGCCGTATGTAACTTGATTTTTTTAAATAGATGCCCATTTTTATTATAATTAATTCAGCGTCCTAACATTACTAAAATCCCAAAATGCCAAAACTCCATTTTACTTGGTTAATGAAATATGGCAACACAGATTTTTTGTTAAAATGTATGGAAACAGTCTCATAGTTCAGAAGAGACTTTAGCAAAATGTACAATATTCCCTACCTGGGGGGTTTTCGGGAATGCCCGGTCCAATGCTTTATGGTATTTGTAATGTTGCCAAGTTTACCGTTTATAAGATGCCGTATTTAACTTGATTTTAAATGGATGCCCCTACAGGCAGTTACATACTTAGGGGACGCTGAATTGATTACCATAAAAATAAAGAGGGGCATCCATTTAAAAAAATCAAGTTACATATGACATCTTAGAAATGGTAAACTTGGCAACATTGCAAATACCACCATTGAATCGGGTATTCCCAAAAACCCCCAGGTAGGAAATTTTGTAATTTTTTTTCAAGCCGGTTCTGAATTATCAGACCGTTTCCATACATAACGACAACCCTGTAGAATAATAAACATAGACATTGACAACCTTGTTCGATGACGTCATCCTAAATATAACATGAAAACCGTATATTTTAGGGTAAGTCTTGATTTTGAGGTAATATTGTAATACCGGTCCCGATTGAAAATTTTTATTCCATATAACAATAATAATTGCGAACGTGCTCTATGAATTAATCAACGACATCGATGACGTAAGTAAGTAAGGGAGAGTTGGGTAATGGTGCGCAGCGCGTAATCGTGCGCACCAAGATATTTCAAATTTGGCGGGTTATCCAGGGCTGCGTTCAGAAATGGCTACAGCCAAGCCAAAAAAGGCATTTTGCGTTCGAGTTCGGCTCCAACCTACGTGGTTCGGCATTACCGGTGGAGGGGGAAAAGTAGGTTTTGGCATTAGCATTGCCGTCTTTGAACGCACCCCAGAATGCTCGTCCAGTGCTGCCCTCTCCTACGCGATGGCTCAATACTTGGCGCGATCATTGGTGGTGTTAGTTTGCATACGACCGCCGTGAGATCGACTTATATATTTTTTACCAGTCTTTTATAAATTTTCGATATTAGAAAATAAGGCGGTAAGTCTATAATTTTTATCCAATTGTTTGAAATGAAGTGTCATCTTAAACTACTGTATTTTGTGAATGTTTTGGCATATTTGAATGATAAATAAATAAATAGTTTTTTGTCATATCATGAATTTGAAAAAAATAAACACATAGGGGCAATGGATCGCATTAATGCGCACGATTACCCCTCATTAAATTGAATAGTAAAAAGTTATGGTGAGGTTATTATTTTCAGATGCCTAGAAATTACACGCGTAAGACTGCCATTCTGTCTTATAGGTACAGTTGAAAACCTGCAAAATGCGCTGAATGCCATAAGAAATGATGGAAGAAAAATAAGAGAAGTGGGAAAAGCTTTTAAAATACCAGAATCTACCCTCCGATAAAAGCTGCTAGAGAATGAACTGAAACCACCTCGATTGGGCCGCAAGAGTGTATTCTGAACAGAAATAGAGTGTGAATTAAAAGAATATGTTTTGCTTCTCTCAAAATTATTTTATGGACTCACACCTGATGGTCTAAGAAGGCTAGCATTTAGGTATGCAGAAAACCATAATATCGAGCATAACTTTAATCGAGAGAAGGGAGTAGCTGGAAAGGCATGGCTTTATGGTTTTTTAAAAAGAGTTCCTGAAGTGAAACTCAGACAGCCTGAGGGTACTAGCTTGAATCGGATTTCCTCCTTCAATAAAGAAGCTGTGAAATTATTTTATTCTAATCTTGAAATTCTCATGCAGAAGTTTAAATTTGAACCAAATAGAATATTCAACATGGACGAAACAGGAATTACAACCGTTCAAGTCAAATGTCCAAAGGTTTACAGTGCCAAGGGAGCAAAAAAAGTGGGCTCTGCTATATCCGCTGAAAGATGAGGAAGGACCATAACTGGCGTTTTCTGTATGAGTGCTGCAGGGAATTATATTCCCCCAATGCTTATTTATCTCCGCAAAAGAATGCCAGCAACTCTTCAAAAAAACGGACCCTTGGGTGCTTTTTACAAGTGTTCCAAAAATGGTTGGATCAATTCTGAGCTGTTTATCGAGTGGTTGTCTCATTTTGCAAAGCATGCAAAGCCCACTGCACTTGACCCCATTCTTCTGGTTCTAGATAACCATGCAAGTCATATTTCAATTCTGGCCTATAATTTTTGTAGGGAAAATAATATCCATATGGTGTCTCTCCCACCCCACACCTCAGATCATCTTCAGCCATTGGATTTAACATTTTTCAGTCCGCTGAAAAACGCTCTCTATAGAGAATACGAGCTTTATTTATCCTCTTCTGGTCATCAGAAAATAACAGAATATGACATCGCTGAATTATTGAACAGGGCATTCATGAAAGTCGCCACAATGGAAAAAGCTGCATCAGAGTTTCGTACTTCAGGAATTTACCCATTAAACACTGGCGCCAGTGGCGGCTCGTGGTATAACATATTGGGGGTGCACATAATTTGTAATTCATAATAAATGCCGAAAGGGGGATGCCCGCCGGAGGCGCGAAATTTTTCGGGGTGACACGCCCAGAAGTGTTTATTTTAGGCCTTTAAAAAAATAATTTATTGTAAGTGATCGTATGAGTTATGTGATGTGTTTACCTACCAATAATTAAAAATATTGTTAAGGGATTTCATATCTACCCTACCAAACAACCAACTATATAAGCTCAATTTAATACTTTTTTCGGTCTATCAAATCGTGGAAATTGAAGGATCTTATATCAATAAACTAGAAATTAAGTAACAAAGTAACTTACCTCGCTGAGTACATCGTCCTGGTCTAACAATTGTTTTTATACATAAATGTATTATAGTTTTCAATCTCACAATTCTCACAGACACGTTTTGTATTGAAAGATAAGAGTAAGATGTGATTTTGAGTTTTGATGTTTTTTAATTTTTTCGGATAAATGTACTAAATCTTTAACGCCGGATTTTGTCCATTCTGATGCTTCATCGCTTCCAAATAACAAACAGGGAAAACAGTAAAGACTATTACTAACATCACAACCGCACAACCAGTCAGTTTTTTCGTAAGTTTCCATTTTAAAAGTTAGTTTATAATCACGACTTTTGCATTTTGTTATGTTGGTGATTATTAAATTTGGCTTTGGACGGCCGACACATTTGATTTGGATTTTTTCCTCCAAAGAAAGCGAAGAAAATTTAATTGTTTTTAAATATTGCACGCTAAGGCTATCGGGGTTCAGAAATCCCGCCATTCTACACACAGTTTTCAGTTAAATCGCGCTCGAATCGAAATAAATTTAAAACAACGGCTTCCGATCCCAAAGTGCACTGACTACATGTGCACACCAGCCAGCTTAAAACATCGAACGTCGCTAGACCTTCGCGGGGAACAAAGAGTGCGGGGGGGCATAGTTCCACCAATTGGATTTAATATTGAAATGTGCAGTGAACGGGGCAATCAAGCGACGCGGTGGACGCTGTGATTCCAGCGTTGCCGGTTGCGTTTGTTTTGCTGGCGCATTTGGCCACTAATTTTTTAAATTAACTTACTTTACAGGTAGAATGTTAAAATTTGAAGAATGATAAAATTAAATTTAAAGTTGTTTGATATTAATTTGGGAGTGCACGTGCACATGTGCTCTTATGGAGGAACCGCCACTCGTAACTAGCTATCTGACCTGGGGGGGCCTAGGGTGGGCCTGGCAAAGGCAGGAATGTCCTCATAGGCGCAGGATATTATTTTTATAAATTTATTTATAGGGGGAGGGGAAAGCTCGCCGTGGGCGAAATTTTTTTTCCGGATGCCACGCCTAAAAACGTCTATTTTATAGTGTATATATTTTTCTATTCTTTTTTTACGAGCGTGCGAAAAGTGCTTTTTTCTGCACGCATTTTAGGCCATGAAAATATCACATCATTATCAAAATAATTATGCCTGGTTCTTTTATGTCCTAAAATGCCTCATGTTCCGATTATTATCAAAGAATAGAGATGCTGCAACTTAAAACGAAAACAATAAACTAATACATTTTCTAGCGAATTCAATTTTTATGAAAATTCTGTAACATGTACAGCTCACCTTCAGTTTGCTTTTTGAATTCATTTTGCAATTTTGCCCTATTTAAAAGTTTTTAGGGTAGAGCCTCTCCAATTATGTCATTGTTGTCCTATGGCTAAGCTATTTTTTTCAAATAGGTGAATTAAATGACATGAAATGTATTTGCGTCTTTGCTGGTCCGTTAACATCGCAGGTTTATTAAGGAAAACCGATACAAAATACATTTTTGTCGTAGTTGCTTTGGAATAAATGACAAATTTATTTGTCATATTTACCTTTGTGCGCAGAACTGAAAAATCGGCCATTGTTTGCTCTAGGAGCGGACATCATTCGTGCCATTTCCACAAAAAGACATATGCGTTATCTAGAGGCAGGATTTCAAAATACAAATATGTCTTTGTAGCTATAAGATGGTCTGAAGTTATTGGAATATTTTGACAACATAATCTCATTTTTAGAAAAATTTGCACTTATGACATTGTTTCTCCCGAGGTGCGAGATGATACTGATAATACCACACGGAACGGAATGGCCATTAAATACGTTTGTACTTTCGCATTCTCTACGAGAACTCCGAGCACCCATGAGAGGTTGCTCATGGGAGCACCTGCCCCAATTCCCCCTTGTAGTTGGGGCCAGTGGCCTAGGGCCTGTTATTGCGACTTATTGGAATCTTTAAAAAAGTAGAACAGTGCAATTATAGGCGATTAGCTGACTAAACCGGGCTTAAATCACTTACCTAGCTAACCCAGCTTATCAGCCACTATAAAGTCATCCGATTCACGGATTCACAGGAAAAATATTTGGTCAAACTCTCAAATTAATCGTTTATATTGCTAATGCTAATCTAATTTAATGGCTTTGGTATACTGAATAACTTCTGCACATTGCAATTTGCACTGAACTTTGGGTGGCACAATTGCACACAGCCCGTTCGTTGGTGGATCGGAGGATCGAATAGGGTCGATCGGGATCGCCGCGCATTACCGTTCAAATTTAGTAGGTAATAACATAAAATTATAATAGGTAACGTAGCTCTCATAAAATACCAAATTATTAAAGTTTTTTCTGGGGGGGGTCTAGCGACGTCTGGGGGGGGGCCGGCCCGGCCCCCCTGTAGTTACGCCAGTGCCATTAAATCCGAATAAATTTGATGAGAATGATTTTGCACCTTCCAATCAAGTAACAAATGGCACTATAGCAAATTCCGATGAAGATGATCGCACCTCATCTATACCAAAAGCTAACGTTTCATTGCCTGATGATACTGAACCAGAAGCTGACGTTCCATTGCCTGATACTGAACCAAATGCTTTGATTGATAACGAAAACCCCATACCAAGCACGTCCAAAGCGAACTCTTTTCTCACGATGGCTCCGATACCAACAAAAAGAGTGATCAAAGGAGTTAAAAGAAACAATCCAAAGAAACAGTGTTCGAAAATACTCACTAGCACACCAGTTAAAGAAGAACTGGAAATAGCTCAAGAAAAAAGAAGGTTGAGGGAAGAGAACCTTAAGAAGAAAGAACTGTTAAAATCAAACAAAACTGTGAGAAAATGTTTCGACGAAGAAACAAAAGACAAAAAAAAATTTAAAGGCAAACAAAAAAGAGAGGCAACACCTGAAATATCAGATGACTCTTTGGAGGAGGATTTGTCCGACTTATGCGACGATGACGAGTTGGTTGACATCGAATTGAGCTTTATACCACCTTTAGTTACACCCTCCAAACCAAACGAAATATGTCTGATGATTTGTGGAGAAGTTGGAAAAAACAGAGAGTTATGGTATCGCTGTGTCTTGTGCTTAGCATGGATCCATGCAGACTGTACAGGGTGGTCCAAATTGGACACTTTCTTATGGAAACACCCTTTATTTTTAGAGATAGAAAAAAATGGACCCCCCACTCTGAGGCTCAAATTTCATGAAATTTTGATTGGTGCAAACCGCATTCTGATATCTTCAACCGTTTAGGCGCTAGAGGGCGATTCTCGATTTTGAGCAATACTGTAAAGCCTCCGTAACTTTTTTGTTTATGAAAATAATTCATTTCCGTAAAGACCTTTCGGAAGCACTTTTTCAAGCAGAATTCAGTGACGTTCTCAGTTTTTTTCTGTCTGGCTTCGATTTCGAGATATTAACCAAAATCCGATTTTTTTCAATAGGACACCCTATATATTAATAGTTCATTAGAAAGCTATGCTTTCGCTGATTTCAATGATATAAAGTTCGATAGGTTTATCTCTAACAGTTTTCGAGAAAAAAAATTATCTCGGTTCTTATCATAACAAACAATGTGTAAGAAAGAGACCTTTCTCAGTTTCCTTACAGAGATAAAGTCCTTTTCCAACACATTGTTTCTTATGACAAAAACCGAAATAATTTTTTTTTCTCGAAAACTGTTATATAGAGATAAACCCATCGAACCTTATATCATTGGAATCAGCGAAAGCATAGCTTTCTAATGAACTATTAATATATAGGGTGTCCTATTGAAAAAAATCGGATTTTGGTCAATATCTCGAAATCGAAGCCAGACAGAAAAAAACTGAGAACATCACTGAATTCTGCTTGAAAAAGTGCTTCCAAAAGGTCTCCACGAAAATGAATTATTTTCATAAACAAAAAAGTTATGGAGGCTTTACAGTATTGCTCAAAATCGAGAATCGCCCTCTAGCGGCTAAACAGTTAAAGATATCAAAATGCAGTTTGCACCAATCAAGATTTCATGAAATTTGAGCCTCAGAATAGAGGGTCCATTTTTTTCTATCTCTAAAAATAAAGGGTGTTTCCATAAGAAAGTGTCCAATTTGGCCCACCCTGTACAGTGTTGTGTTTTACCAGTTTATAAAAATACCTATTTTAATTGTTATAGATTGTCATTGTCATATATGTTAATAGCAGTCGGTCAGTGCCAAAAATTATAATCATTTTGTGTTGGCTAATAAAGTGAATTAAAGCTCAGTAAGTGTGTTTCAATACACAACATAATTGGCGACGAGAAGTGGTCCGAACCAACGCGTAGAACTCGAAAAGTTAGTAAAACGGTATCGGCTTTTTTTTTAGATTCGTTTGTCAAAACTGCTGTCAAAAGTGTATAGGCCTCAGTAAAAGCACGCAGCATTAAAATGTCTTTGATTGGGTCAATTGAGAAATTTAACTCTAAGACAGGTGATATTGCATCTTACCTAGAAAGACTAGAACAGTTGTTTATTTGCAACGTTGTGGAAGACGACAAAAAGGTACCCCTTTTGTTGACCCTAATAGGAGGCGAAGCTTATAGTGTCCTAAAAGATATATTGGCTCCAGAATTACCGAGCACCAAGACATATGCCATTTTGAGGAAGTCATTGATAGAGCATTACAGTCCCAAAAGATTGGTCATTGCGGAACGGTACAAATTCTACAACACGAGTCAAGAGTCAAATGAAGAAAGCATTTGAAATAGCACTGTCCATGGAATTAGCTGAAGGACAAGTTAAAACGATGGGTGCTGAGAGCAGCAGTAGTGGGTTGTCAGTGGTCATGGAAGACTTAGATAAATTGTCATTTAGAAAAGGAGGTCCTAGCTCAAATAGGTTAGCGGATAGAAGTCATTCTGCAAACCAAAGGGATCAGTCGAGGGAACTCAAGTCTTGTTTTCGATGTTTACGTAAACATGATCCTAATACCTGTCCTGCGAAAACTTGGGAATGCTTTAAGTGCAAGAAAATTGGTCACACCAGTAGAGTTTGCCGAAGCCAAAGGGTAAATCTTGTCGAAGAAGAAGATGAGCCAGAAAATGAAGATTCCTTGGTCTTGGGATTTTTGTCAACATTAGCGACAGGTAAAACCGAACCAGAGAAAGTGAAGCTGAAAGTAGAAGGTAAATTTTTAAACTTTGAAATCGACTGTGGAGCATGTCGCTCAGTAATGTATATTGATGATTTTCATAAGTATTTGTCAGGGCTAAATTTATACAATGTATGATTTAAGAGTACTTACTGGTCAGGGAGTCCGTATAATGGGAGAAACTGATGTTATTGTTACTTTCAACAATGAAATTGTTAGTTTACCTTTGCTTTGGTGATATTGAAAAGTAGTCACAAGTTTGCACCTCTGTTAGGTCGAAATTGGCTAAATATATTAAATCCAGATTGGAGAAAAAAAATTAACTTCAGTAATAAGCCTGAAGCTGTGGGTGTAGTCAGAGAGGTTGGTGATTATGGCGGGCTGATGTCTGAATCCGCAAAATTGCAAAATATCAGTCTTGTGAGTCAGTCTAAGGTTAATCCAGTGAAGAGTCAAGAAATCTCTAAATTAGTGTTTAATATTAATAATGATTTTAGAAATGTTTTTGTTGATCAACCAGAATCTGTTATTAACCATTTTGAGGTAGAACTAAAGCTCAAAGAGGGAGCTCAGCCCATTTTTCATAGAGCGTACGATATGCCATTTGCTTTGAAAGAAAAAGTGGAGCTGGAGCTGTCAAAAATGGTAAAAGCAAATATTTTGAAAAAGGTCTCTTTTAGTAACTGGGCTAGTCCTATTGTCGTTGTCCCCAAAAAAGCATCTAATGAAATTCGTATCTGTGTAGATTTTAAAAAAACGTTAAATCAGGTCTTAGATAGCGATCATTGTGTTTTACCCTTGCCTGATGACATTTTTGCTAGCTTGAGTGGTCATAAATATTTCACGGTGGTCGATTTAAAAGGTGCCTACCAACAGCTCAAAGCAAGTAAAAAATCTCAAGAAATGCTAGTCATAAATACTCATCTGGGCCTCTTTGCTTATACGAGGTTAACATATGGTGTTAGTTCAGCACCTGGTATTTTCCAGTCCGTGATGGATAATATTTTGGCGGGTCTACCAAATACAAAGGGTTACCTGGATGATATTTTGATAGTAGGCTCTTCCTTGAGTGAATGTTATGCGAATGTAAGAAAAGTCTTTGAGCGTCTTCAGAATTTTAATGTCAAAGTCAATGTTGGTAAATGTAAATTTTTTCAAAATCAAGTTGAGTTTTTGGGTCATATTATTGATGAAGCTGGAATACATCCAACAGAAGAGAAAGTGGTGGCCATTAAAGCGGCACCTGCGCCTAAAACAGTTACCGAATTGAAGTCATATTTAGGTTTATTGAATTATTATGGTAAATTCATCCCAATGTTATCAACAAGATTGAAACCTTTGTATAAACTATGTCAAAATAATATCAATTTTTCCAAATGTTGGTCCAAGGAATGTGCCAATATCTTTCAAGACAGTAAAGAATGGTTAACATCAGAGAGTGTATTGACACATTATGACCCAACTCTCCCAATTTATGTCACTTGCGATGCGAGCAGTTATGGTGTGGGGTGCGTTTTAAGTCATAAAATAGGTAATGAGGACAAACCTGTCATATTTGCTTCGAGTACATTGTCAGCGGCAGAAAAAAATTACAGTAATTTAGAACGCGAAGCTCTTGCTATTATTTTTGCTTTGAAAAAATTGCACAAATAACTTTATGGTCGTAAGTTTATTCTGGTTACTGATCATCAACCACTACAATTTATTTTTGGACGTAATAAGGGCATTCCGACATCAGCCGCTGCCAGAGTCACCCGTTGGGCTGTCACGCTATCAGGGTATGAATATGACATTAAATATAAAAAAGGTACTTCTATTTCCAATGCAGATGGTTTGTCCCGTCTGCCTTGCAATAAAGGAACCGAAGTTCCCGATTTTCTGTATTCTTTTAACTTGGTGAATCAGATGCCATTAAACTGTTGCGATATTGCCAACGAAGTAGCTAAAGACTTGTTGCTTCTTAAAGTAAAGGATTTTATTCTATCAGGATGGCCTGATTTTGTATCAGACGAAAATTTAAAGCCTTACTTTAAAAAGCGTAATGAACTGTCTATAGAACATCATTGTATAATGTGGGGGAATAAAGTAATTGTACCCAAGACTTTACAAAAAGATGTTCTAGAATTATTTCATGAACAGCATAATGGCATTGTGAGAACAAAAATGTTACTTCGTTCCTTTTGCTGGTGGCCTAATATAAGTTTAGATGTAGAAAAATTTATATCTTGTTGTGATATATGCCAACAATGCCAAAATTTCACAAATTCTAATACCGCCTTAATGCCATGGTCATCTGCACCTCGAAATTTTTACAGAGTGTACATTGATTTTTTTGTTAAACATAAGTATGTTTTTTTAATTCTAATAGATCAAAGATCAAAATGGATCGAAGTCAAGCTAATGAATAATGGCACAAATGCGTTAGAAACAATTTCAAAATTAAAAGACATATTTGCAGTCTTTGGCCTCCCAGTGGAACTTGTATCCGATAATGGGCCGCCATATAATTCTAGCGAATTTGTGGCATTTTGCCAGGCAAATGCAATTAAACCCATCAAGTCACCTCCTTATCACCCACAGAGTAATGGTGCAGCAGAGCGTAGTGTCCAGACTGTAAAGAAAGGATTAGAGAAAGCATTATTTTCTCAAAAAGGGGAAGATGTTTCAAGAAATTTAATTTTAAATAAGTTGCAAAACTTCTTGTTTACATACCGGAACACGCCCTCTACTGTAACAGGCATTTCACCTGCTGAAGGAATATTTAGAAATAAACCAAGAACAAGATTTGAATTGCTAAAGCCATCTTGTCATAACAATCAAAGAACATCAAATATAGATAAGCGTACGCTTTACAAAGTCAACGATCAGGTTTTTATTAAGAACAAACAGACGAAGTTATGGCAAAAGGGCATAGTAATGAAAGTCCTTAGTTACTGTACATATTTGGTCAAATGTGAAAACAATATTAAGTTTGTACATTCAGGCGATTTACGTGATGGGGGAGAGTGCTCCCAAAAGTGTCGCTCGGATGCTGGTGAATCAATTTTGGAGGAATCTGAGAAGCAACAGGTACCTAATATCAGTGCCGCTTCGGTGGAATCTGAAATACCTTGTGAAATCATCAGACCACCAATATGTGAACTTGTTACACAATCTGTGCCTACATCAGAATCCGATGACCAGATTCAAAATCCCTATGTAAATGAACCGCCTCGTGTTAGGGAAGTTGCAATTGAGCCACAAGAAGGTCAGAGTACCAGACGCTCTATTTTAGCTTCCTCTGCGGTGCATACACGTTCTGGTAGAATTGTTAAGCCTCCAGTAAGATTGAACCTTTGAGTCTTTGTCTTACGCGGGGAGAAATGTTGTGTTTTACCAGTTTATAAAAATACCTATTTTAATTGTTATAGATTGTCATTGTCATATATGTTAATAGCAGTCGGTCAGTGACAAAAATTATAATCATTTTGTGTTGGCTAATAAAGTGAATTAAAGCTCAGTAAGTGTGTTTCAATACACAACATACAGGAGTGGACAGCCCGAAAAATTTCAGATGTGACTTCTGCTCATCTTAATCTCGAATATATTTTGATTGTCACTAGTTTCCATGTCAGTTTTGAGCAACAAATATGTTTCTATAACATGGATTTAATGCGCACCATTACCTAACCCGTGCGCATCATTGCCCGCCTGGGTGGGTAATTGTGCGCAAATGCATTTTTTTACTTTTTCAAATGTCATGCCTGTGTATCAATTATTTATGGTAATATCATTTCACATAATGAAAGTAGAATAAATTCTGCATCGCATAGTGTTCTTGAAATTAATTTATATATCTTAGTTTCGACAAAAATGCAATTTCCGCTTGGGTGCGCACCATTCCCGAACTCTCCCTTACAAAAAAAATAAATAATTTGGTTGCACTGATTTTTTATATTAGTTTTAGGTAGTGCCACTGTAGGTAGTACTATGGTGGGATACCGAATGGGAGTGCTAATTTTTGCTTTAGGGGTGCTTAGCACCAGTGGCGTATCTACCGGTGTGCCATGTGTGCGAAGCACACAGGCCCGGCCCCGAAAGGGGACCGTGAGCTCCACAGCGAAACTGCAAAGAAATGTTTTAGAAGATATTAGACCTAAACTTATTAATTGTGTTTTTATTTTTTTGCTGGTATAATAATGATTAATATATGGACAATAGTCTATCTACGCGCAAAAAAAATACCGGCAGCGCAGCGGTATAGTAATTTAATTCTGATTTGAAACACTGCATTATACATTATACAAGGATGTTTCAACATCACGTCGCTCTTCTTTTATTAATTTCATAGAAAATCTATTGTAAGTTTCCCTGAATGTACAAAATATAAGCAGCGAAGAAATATCGCCACAGTAGCTCAAATTAATAATTTAAGTCAGCACGCGCCTACAGGTTCAAATATTGGGGTGGGCTACTTACGTCTTTCTGGAAACGATGTAGGTTGTTCTGTGACTAGACTACCAGTGTCATCCCAATTTATACACGTCTGGCAAGTAAACATCTCACATGCCAATTTTAATGCGATAGAATAAAATGTTTAGAAAAAGTCTAAGGTTAAATAGAGAACGAAAAAGATTTCCCCTGTTCCATCTCCAGCAAAAAGCGCTGGGAATGCTAGAGGTGAAATAGGGGAAATCGTTTTCGTTCTCTATTCAACCTTAGACTTTCCCTAGACATTTCATTCTATCGCATTGAAATTAGCATGCAAGATGTTTACTTGCCAGGGGTGTATAGTATTTGCTATTTTATTCCACGTATTATTTCAGTTGTGTTGTTTGATATTGATTATCAGGGGTACGGAAAAAAGGTCGAATTACAAAATGTCGAATTGTCACAAAAGATCGAATAGCAAAATGTCGAAAATACAAAAGATCGAAAATACAAAATGTCGAATAAATAAAGTTCGAAAATATATAAGATCGAATAAAAAAAGGTCGAAAATAAAAAAGGTCGAATAACAAAAGATCGAATACCAGAAGGTCGAAGATACACTAGGTCGAATTACAAAAGCTCGAATAGCAAATAGTCAAAAATACAAAAGGTCGAAAAACAAAAAGTCGCAAATACGAAAGGTCGGAAAAACAGAATGTCGAAAATAAAAAAGGTCGAAAATACAAAAGACGAAAATATAAAAGATCAAATGAGAAAAGGTTGAATAACAAAAGGTCGAATAACAAAAAGTCGAGAACAAAAAGTCGAAAATACAAAATATCGTGTTGGGGGAGGTAAGTTTATTAGGTTATAGTTTGGGTTAGTTTGCGTTAGTTCGATTTGTGCATTATAGCGTTGGATAGGCAAGGTTATAGGTTAGTTTGGTTTAGTTTTGGTAAGTCAGCGTTAGTCAAGGCGTTAGTATGTAGAAAAGAACGTAGAAAGACAAATTATATTGTATTTTCGACTTTTTATAATCTTGACAACTTATATTTTCTACCTTTTACAATTTCTACCTTTTAAAATTCGTACTTTTGTATTTCGATATTTTGTATTTTCGACATTTTATATTTCGAATTTTTGTATTTTCGACATTTTGTATTTTCGACATTTTGTATTTTCAATCTTTTGTATTTTCGACCTTTTGTATTTTCGACCTTTGTTATTCGACCTTTTGTTATTCGACTTTTTGTTATTCGACATTTTGTTATTCGACCTTTTCTCATTGGATCTTTTGTATTTTCGACCATTTGTATTTCGACCTTATGTTTTCGACCTTTTTTCCGGGACTCTGATCATCACCATTCAAAGAAATGAAAATTATGTGACGCGCATATTTTTTATTTGTTTGATGTATGGCAACTAGATGTTTTTCAAGTGTTTTAAGTTGGATTAAAAATACTATACATAGTTATTTTTACCACTTTCGAAAATGGTGAATTCACAATTTAACGTTTAAATACTTGTACCTAAAAAAAAATTTTAGGAGTGTTTATTGAACAACTTTTTGGTTAGATTGGATTGGGTTAGGACCTGTAATGGGCCCACGGAGATTTTGGCACACAGGCCTGGAGCTGGGTTGATACGCCACTGCTTAGCACCCCCAAGCACTCCCCTAGTTGCGCTTATGACTTTGAAAATTAGTTTTGAATAAGATACTAATTTTTTTCACAAATCACGTACTCGGCGAGTGCGATTGTTAAGACCACACTTTCACCTTTCTCCTTTCAGCTCGGACTGTAATACCACAGATTACCTACATGCAGATGCGAAAGAGTGGCGAATTCGTGGTTCAAGATTAATTTGATAGACATAGGCTGGTCGCACCAATGCCACATCAATGTATTTTGAACATATTTATTATATAAACGCGGAAGCTCAATAATATAATATTATTTCTTTAATTGGTTCACAAACAGCAAAAAAATATTCTTTTTTACCCGCAAAAAAATGTAAACACACAGGCTGAATGAAACATGCTCACGCACTCGGCCACGTTAGTTGCTGGCAGCCCGGCTTCGTCACAGAATATCGTCGACGGCAAGTATACGTACTTTCGCATCTATATTAGGTGATCTGTGGTAATACTTTGTACCTGTCTTTTTCTCTGGATTCTAAATAAAATTGACAAATAAAATGAAATAAAACCAATCGACATTATTATTAACATTTATTGGTAACTCAAAAACTAATACAATCAACAAAATAAAAGATAATACTTCTTCAGGACAAAAGTGAACAGATCAAAAAAAATAATAAATAAAAATAAAATAGAATCCTCAACATTTTTTTGGGGTCATTTCTCTTATTATTGCTGAAACAGAGTATTTTACATAACTAGTGCTAAGTTTTACACAGACAGGAACAACTCTTTTTTTTCAACTACATAACACCACCTACGTTTTTTTTTTTAATAATAATTATAAACGCATTTATGGTTTTAGAAAATATCCTTAACTATAACTATTTCTGGTTTTTCTATAAGTACCAACCAAATGAATTTTTTGGTTCTACAAAAATACAATTTTTCGTTCGGATATGTGCTGGAAATTAAATAAATTTTGTTTTTTTTCAGGAAATCAAATTGTAACTTTGAAAATTGCTTACCCTGTAAAAAACTTTCTGAAATGTTCCATACCATAGATTGCTACAATAAATTATTTTTTTACTCGGAAACTACTTTACCCCCAAATGAAAATATTGTTTGCACTCACCCCAAAAGTTAATGGCTGCTAACAATTAAAAAAAAAAAAGAAAATACGTAATGTATGTGCCTCACAGTTATGTAAATCTTGTCCCTTATCTTTAACTTTTATTTATTTGAGAAAATTAACAACATACTAATATGGCCACGGTAATTATTTGTAACAATTTTCAATACAATCACATAAAAAAAAATCACAAACTAATCCATTTATACTTACATTATTTTGTTATTTCGAGGTTGGTAATATTGCAATAATATACAAATGAGATTTTAATTTTAGACGAGATTCTTGTAGAATATTTTAGTAGGGACAGTTCAATATTTACTAATCAAGCTCAACTATTATAAAGGAAAATCAAAACGGGAAATTTTCATATTATATACAATAATGGGGGATTTTACATCAGAGCACAAAAGTATTATAAAAAGCACCTTTACAATACAATCTACGATAAGCCGATATTCATAAATCTAAATACATAATTATTATGTTTTCTTGCATTTTTAGACATTTACTGTACATTGAACAATATCTATAATAATTATCATTTTATTTTTCAACACTTTGGGCTCGTTTAAATTTTTTAAAAAACTTGGTAAAAAATACTCGGAAAAATAACAAACGTAACAATTAATATTGGGACACCCCACTCTAAGTACAAATAAATAGAAAAAAAAAACTTGGAGCCGATAATATAAAATCGCTCTCAATATTTTTTGGTATCGGGCAGCTGTCAGCTGACATTTTTTAATAGGTGGGCGCCTGGAAATCTGCTGGGCCCCTTGTATTGGGTCCCGTGGAAAACGGAGGCTCCTGGTAGGGCTGATCCGTGTCGGGACCTCCGGGATAAGAAGGATACGCCGATTGCATGTTGTCGGCCTCAAAGTTTGAAGAAAATGCCGCGTCGGCGCCTTGCTTGAATCGTTGGAATGCCAAAAAGGCACTACCACCCTAATATTTTGTTTTATATTAGATTTTATGTTTTTTTTTTTTTATATAATATTAGATATATTGAATTATTTGTACGAGATTATTTATTATATTAACAAGTTACTTACCCAAGAAAAAATCGAAAAGAAAGAAAACGCTATTGCCGCCCTGACGTTGCTCGATCCAATACCATTTGCTGGTGGGTCCGATTTTGCCCATTGGTTGCACAAGTACCAAAAGCCGACGAAATATAAAAAGGCCCAGAAAGCTAGAAAAAAGAAAACAAAGTCTAAAAATAAACTAACATTATAAAACCTCCCCCGTTTGACCTCAATATTCAGCATTCTCAACTATCTCTTTTAATTTTGTCCCTGATTGAAGCTCTCCTGAAGCCAGTCGTGCGGAAAATGAATATTTTGCAAATATATACCAGTTATTAGTAAAAAGCGGGAATGGAAAATTTTATCTTTCGGAATTTTTTGTATGAGATATTTTTCTATTTCTTGATATGAGAAAAAATTCCAGGGTTGATAAAAATACCTAGTTCCATTGTATTGTTTTGTTTCCTTAGAACAAAGCAACTGAACTATAGTACATAAATCTATTTAAGCATTATACTTACACTTACAATACAAATTATAAAAATTCAGAATAGTATATTTCCTAACTAGTGCAGAAAATACTATGTTTCTTCAATAAAGTGTTTTTTTTTACCTGAAAACGCTAAATCGCCCAAAACAAAGTGTTTTCTTGTTTTAACCGAAGACATTTGCTCGAAAAGATACTCGCCAGCCAGAAGTCCCATACTGGCCAAAAAAGCGATAACGCTGATACCGACTCCATAGTTACAGGCGTTGGTGTCACCGTTGTACAAACAAACGAGGTTGCCCTTTTTGTCCGGTTGCCATCCTTGAGAAGAGATGCAGCCGAATACTATTATGGAGAAGAGCTGAAAGGAAAAAGTCAAATGGTTATATAATGCTAGTATTGAAAAGACTTAGGTGTACAAGTAATAAGGGACATACTTAGATAATAAGGGACATACTTAGAATTAAGAACTGGTGTGATGCCAATGACTTTTGCCTTAATATTGATAAAACAAAAATTTTGAGCTTTAAATTTGATATTGATGATATTGAATTGGAGAACGGGATAATGAGGAATGTACAAAGTAGGTACAAAGTTTCTTGGGCTCTACGTGGACGACCGATTAAAGTTTGATGTACATGTTGTTGCATTGAATAAAAGACTGGCGTCTGGCTGTTATGCTGTGCGAAGAACTTTTTCAGAGTTGGGTTGCAGTATTGCTAAATCTACCTACTATGCACTTATCGAGTCACACTTGAGATACAGCATTTCGTTTTGGGGCTACTGCAGTAGAGGTCTACTTAATTCGGTTTTTACAATACAGAAAAGAGCTATAAGATATATGTGCGGCAAAGGTATGAGAGACCACTGTAGACCGCTCTTTTTGAGAGAGCAGATTTTGACGGTCGTTTGTTTATTTATATTGGATACGGTTTGTTTGATATTTAAAAAATATGGGGATCACACTCATGCTCATTCTTACAGTACTCGAAATCGCAACAATGTTCCACTCTCAATTCCTAGATTTGCTTTGATCAGACACTCAGTAATTTTCGAGAGTATTAAGATTTACAATAAACTTCCAAATTATTGTAGGTCTTCTGAAAACTATAGAGGGTTTCATAGGTCAGTCAAGAATTTATTGAAAGAGAAGGCTTACTATGATTTGGCTGAGTACTATGATGACACTTTCTAGCATACTAAAAACTTAATGAGCCACTTTATTTATGACTTAGGGCTGATTTTTGCCGTTTGCTTTTATTAAACCCCCAGTAACTTTTTGTTTATTGAGTGTAACTATCTGTATTATTTTTTTTTTTTTGATACTTGTGTTGACAATCGAAACCAGGTAGAAACCAGTACGCTAACAATCGAAACCAGTTGAATTAACTGTGAGAGAATTGTCAAAAATAGTCATTGAAGCTTCCAGAAAAATTGTAATCTCCTCCTGATAATTGACGTTTTCAATTAAAAGAGATGGACGATAAGTATGAAAACATTCATTTTCCCGCCAAAATTTGCTTCTTTGTCAATGTCAATGTGTATTGGGTGTTTAGCAATCCCCTCATTTTTATTTGAATCGGTGACTTCTCCAATGAGTTAGCTATCTTTGTTAAGTGAATGGAAAATGACAATGACCGACATACAATGATGGATCCATCGGTAAAATTTGATAATAAAAACGCAGGGTTTGAAATTGGGAAGAAAATGTAGGAAAAGTCACTGCTTTATTCGCAGAACTTCGCTATGGAGCCGGTGGTGGATTATTTTGGAAGCAAACAGCTTCTGCAAACTAAACTTGAACGTGGATTACTTTGTATTGATGGGCCGTTGATTTCCCTTTCTTTTGCGAGTATCCTTTCTGCATTCTGATTTTGTGTATCCAAGTTTTGACAAATGTAGGATTTGATGGAAACATGGAAAAACACGTCCGCCGGTGAATAGGAATTAGTTTTATGGATAGGCACACAACACACAATCACCATTGAAGAAAAAACCTTGAAAACCCCGAGGAAATAATAGTTTCTTTCAAAAGTATTGTCTACAAACCACTGTCAACGGCTGTCAACCATTGTTTTCATACTCTTTTGGCGTCTGACAGTTTGATGCCAGAGAGAGAGGCTTTTAAATTGAAAAGGTCAATTAAAAGAATACTGGAAAACAGTTCCGATCGTGTATCATTTCACAGTCAAAACATCGGTCCTTCGTCGCTGGATGTGGATTGGTACAAGTATTTCAGAATAAAGAAGAAATCGAGGAAATAATTGATAAAGTAAAATAATTTTGATATTCCATTTTAGTCATTGGAGGAGTTGGTCGTGGCGATTGGTTCAAAAACGAAAGCATCGGAAAGGCAGTGAATAAGAAAGTATAGAAATTATTACTGTCACGTTTCCACAATTTAATTGCTTGCGTTTTTCTGGGTAAGTCGGTTCAATTACGTAAAATTGTAAATTTAGCAACAAATTCAATCTGTGTCAATCAGAATGGCTGAAGTCGTGATTGCAAAATTAAAATCCCAAAAGAAAAATATTAAGGGTAAGGTTACGCGTTTGGAAAATTATTTCAAAGGGATTGATAAAGATAATTTGAATGATAATATTGTTAATGAAGTTCAGACGCGTTTAGATCGATTGCAACCCATTTATGACGAGTTTGATGCATTGCATGTTCAAATTGATCAAACTATTATTGAACAACGAATGACAGCAGGTATAGGTGATGAATTAGATGATGCCGAATCTCAGGTTTCTGAAGCTGAGAGGAGTGAATTTGAAGGTAAATATTTTAAATTAATTTCTGAAATGAGTGCCTTGATAAAGGAGTATAATAATTCTGATGATAACACTTCAGTTAATCAGGGTGCTCCTCAAGGCGCTTTGAGTTCTCTAGTGGGTTCAATGCATAATTTAGCGTTAACGCCAAATCAAAATGTACTATCCATTCAATCACTAGTGAAATTACCACCCATTAATTTGCCAAATTTTGATGGCCAGTATTGTAATTGGTTGGAATATAAAGATTCTTTTAATGCATTAGTAAATGCTAATACAACTTTAAATAATATACAAAAGTTTTATTATCTCAGATCTACTTTAGGTGAGGAGGTTCTGGACATTATTAAAAATTTTTGAACAACCAAACATAGAAAAAGAATCTTACATAGAATTGAGAAAATTGTATGATGCGATAATCAAAGATTTAAGGGCATTAAAATCCCTTGGTGAGGATACCGATTCTTGGGATAGGTTGATAATTTATATTTTAGCCAATAAGTTAGATAATACTACGCGTCGTGATTGGGAAGCTTTTAAATGTTTGGGTGATTTGCCATCAATGCAGGACTTGAATAAATTTCTAAAAAATAAATGTGAGGTTCTTGAAAAGTTGGAGGCGTCAAAATATGCTCTAGAATCGGGTAAGAATAATAACAAACCAGCAATAAGTAGAAAATTTAATAGGGAAGGCAGTAGTAATCATGCTGCAATAGATGAGAAATTTAAAAATAATACTCGCGATAATGCCTTTAAATGTTATTATTGTAATCAAAGCAATCATACAATTTTCAAATGTAATTCTTTTCTGAATCTAGCCGTTGCTGAACGAATTAATGCAGTAAAAAGACTCAAATTATGTTTAAATTGTTTTAATGATTCGCATTTTTCTTGGAAGTGTCGTAGATCAAAATGTTCGAAGTGTCATAAAGCACATAATTTACTTTTACATTTAGATTCGTTTAACTCAGAAATAAATATTGGTGCGAACAGTCTAACCCAAAAATCGAATGGAGCTAAGACCACTGCCAGTGATTTGAATTCACTTGTGTAACATGAAAGTGGTGGTGCTCGGGAAGCTGCTGCCTCCAATTGCCTAATGAACTCCAAGGCCTCCAAGTACGGGCAGATCGACGCTTCCACTGCTAACTATACTGCGCCTTGTTTAGGATTATCAGCATTGTCAAGTAGTTGTTCTCAATCTCAAGTATTACTTTCTACTGCATTAGTCACGGAACCAAGACTATTACAGCACGAGCGTTACTGGACAGTGGTTCACAAAGTAACTTTGTATCTCAAAAGGTTTGTAATAATAGTTATTTGTATACCAAGGCCGCGAAGTGCCTTTTAGCGTACGTAGAGAAAAGTTATCGCCGAGGCCGCTTGCGGCCGAGGCAAGATAATCTCGAGGACGCTAAAAAGTTTCGCGGTCATGGTATACACACTATTTTTTGTGCAACCATGAAAATTATGTGGAATTATAGAAAAAATGTACTCCTTTCAACAAACATGTGGAACTAATTACCAGTTTGATGTATAACCTGGTGGCTATGGTGGCACAGCGTTTCCATGGATGTCATGGATGACATATTTTGCAAGTAAACAAATACACAAAAGATTTTGACGGTTCTCAAAAAATCGTGAAAATATCCGACAGCGATACAGATGTTTCACTCTCTTGCACTCCTCCAGAGCTAAAAAATATGGTTCAATCATCTATTTCTGAGTTAATACCTGGAAAACTAAGCGGCAATATGAAAATTGTTACTGCGAGTTCAAAAAATTGGTGTGACAAACAAAACGTCAAAATGGTGTGTGAAAGCATATTGGCTAATTTAATGCCGAAATGGGAAGTTTTGAGAGTTCAATTCAAAAACACTGGATTATTAGTTGCTTCAGCTTCAGGAGTAAATATTAGTAATAATGCAAACTGTCATGTAAGTGTTAATATTTATCCTAAATAATTTATGTTGTTCTGAAGAATTTGGAAATAAAATTTACTTATTGTTGTTGTCAAAGTGTCAAATTTTGATTTATAGTTTCGTGGCCGTCACCAAGGGCAACGGCCGCGAAATTGAATTTCGCGAACTGTGTGGCGGCCGCGAAAGCTCATTTTGCTGATGGTTGCACAAAAATTAAATTTAAATCAGTTAAAAATAAATTATGCTGTGAAGGGTGTTGGAAAAGCTTTGACTAATATACATTATAAGGTAAATATGACAATTGGATCGTGTATTAATAATTTTGTAGCCAATATACATTGTTTAGTAATTCCTTGTATTACTGAAAAATTGCCAATTTTTTCCTTTAACAAAAATATTTTTGAAATTCCCTCCAATTTGCAGCTGGCTGATCCGAAATATAAGGAATCAGGAGAAATAGATATTTTGCTTGGCTCTAATATATATATAATAGGTACTAATCAAGTCAAGCTTGGGCCCAAAATGCCAATATTACATGAATCTAAATTTGGTTATATAATTGCTGGAGATTTAAATATTAATATAACCTCAGCATCTTCTGAAACTTCATTGAGCTACTTGAATACTTTTGAATATGAGAGTCCAATTGATGAGAAAATTGTTAAATTTTGGGAGATTGAGGAGGTAAATAATAAAATAAGTACTTTGTCCGAATCAGAAAAATATTGTGAGAAGTTTTTCCAAGATACTGTAAAAAGGGATGAAAAAGGGAGATTTATAGTTAAAATTCCATTTAAGAAAAATTTAGAGCTATTGGGTAATTCTCAAAATATTGCACAAAACAGGTTTTTGTCACTAGAAAATAGATTGGATAAAAATATAAATCTAAAATCAGAATACTTGGCATTTATGAAAGAATATGAAGTTTTGGGGCATATGACAGAAACTAAAGATGTTGAAGGTGAAGGTTATTATTTGCCTCACCATGCTATTTTGAAAAGCAGTAGTATTACTACTAAATGCCGGGTAGTCTTTGACGCTTCAGCTAAAACTACTTCAGGACTCTCTCTTAATGATGTTCAATATTGTGGCCCAACTTTACAACAAGACGTGTTCTCAATTTTGGTTAGATTTCGTATTTATCAATATGGTATGACTGGGGACATATCCAAAATGTACCGTCAAATACTTGTTAGTTCAAATGAGACAAAGTATCAAAAGATTTTCTGGCGACCACAACCTGATCAAGAAATGAAAGTTTTCAAATTAAATACCGTTACATATGGTACGGCTTCTGCGCCCTATCTGGCTGTTAGATGTTTAGTTCAGATTGCGAATGAAAATGAAATAAATTTTCCGGTAGCTAGCAAAATAATAAAGAGAGATTTTTATATGGACGATCTTTTAACTGGATCTGATTCAATTCCAGAATTAATATAGAATTACAAAAAAATATTGTTAGATTATTGGCAAACTATGGATTTGAACTCAGAAAATTTTTGTGTAATAATAAGGAATTATTAAATGAATTTGAGATTAACCAAGATTTAGACGTTGGTATACTCAATATAGGAGAAAATGAACAAAATAAGACTTTGGGTGTATTTTGGGATGCTAATAATGACCATATTAGATATAAAATAAATGCCACTGAAATTTTTGTCAATAAATTATCAAAACGCACGATTTTATCTTCAATATGTCAAGTTTTTGACCCCTTGGGCCTTCTTGGTCCAATTGTTATTACTGTGAAACTCATAATGCAAGATCTGTGGAAATTGAAGTTAAATTGGGATGATGAACTTCCTCAAAATTTATTAATTACTTGGAATTCATTTTATAATAATTTTCATGATATAAGTAATCTAAAAATTCCCAGATGTGTAGTTTTTTCTAAATATATGTATAGATATTGAAATGCACGGCTTCTATGATTCATCAATTAAGGCTTATGGGGCGTGCATTTATTTAAGATGTTTGACTTCAGATGGGAAATATTATTCTAATTTATTGTGTGCGAAATCCCGTGTTGCTCCATTAAAATAGGTGAGTTTGCCACGGTTGGAATTATGCTGGAGCATTACTGCTGGCAAACTTGGTGAAAAAACTTATGGTCTTAGAGATAAATTTCAATAAATTTTATTTTTGGAGCGATTCAACAATAACATTGTACTGGATACGAGGTGAGTCAAGTAAAATTAGGTCTCTTACTAATTATCATGACTGGCATTATGTGAAATCTACGGATAATCCCGCGGACTTATTGACTAGGGGAACGACTATAGAAGTTTTAGATAAGTCGAAATTATGGTGGCACGGCCCTGACTGGTTCTCACAAAAGAAATTAAATTGTAATATAATTGAACCTGAACTTGATTCAAATGATCTATGTGAGCAACGAGTTACGGTTTTCTGTGCTATCAGCACTTTCAATGAGATAATATCAATTTTAGAGTACTATTCTTCATTTCGCACTGCTTTAAATATTGTTGCTTATATCCTTCGCTTTGTCAAAAATGTTAAAATAAATTCTCAAGAAAGAATTAAGGGTCCTCTATTGCCAGAAGAGCTTGAAAAATCTCTATTTTTAATAATAAAAACTGTTCAAATGAAATGTTTTTCGGAGGAACATTCTTGTTTGAGTAAAGGTCAAAAACTAAAAAAATCTAGCAAAATTTTGTCTCTTGATCCTTTTTGAATGACGATATTATAAGGGTAGGTGGAAGAATCAAGCATCCAAATCAATCTTTTGGTAAAAAACATCCTATAATATTGCCACATAATTATTTTTTGACAACACAAATTTTACGATCAGAACATAAGAGGCTACTTCATTGTGGAATCCAAAATTTGTTGTATTCAGTCAGGGAAAATTATTGGCCCATCTCCGGCCGAAATGCGTGTAAAAAGGTAGTACGAGAATGTGTTAAGTGTTTCAGAATTTCTCCTAGGGACAATCAATATCTTATGGGTGATCTTCCAAAGGTTCGTGTTGCTTCACACTGTGTATTTAAAAATGTTGATACGGACTATGGAGGACCATTCATTTTGAAGGATAGGTTGACTCGCGGAGCCAAAATGGTAAAAGCCTATATGTGTCTTTTTATATGTATGTCCACGAAGGCCATACATATAGAGTTAGTGTCAGATTTGACAACGGAAGCCTTTCTGGCTGCATTTAAAAGGTTCCTAAGTAGGAGGGGCATGCCAACCAATATTTATTCGGATAATGGGTCAAATTATAAGGGAGCTAGTAACGAGATCAGTAAATTATATGAGTTTTTATCAAGGCACTCAGAGTATATCGCTAATCAAATGTCTCGTGATTATATCAAGTGGCATTTTATACCCGCTTCTTCTCCTAGCTTCGGAGGTATTTGGGAGGCTGGCATCAAATCAGCAAAAAGTCACATCAAACGCGTCATAGGTTATACACGTTTGACGTTCGAAGAATTCGCCACGGTATTGACACAGGTTGAAGGTGTTCTAAATTCGCGGCCACTTTGTCCGCTTACCCATGAACCGGACGATTTATCCTCATTAACACCTGGACATTTTCTCGTTGGCAAACCACTCACTAGTCTTCCTGAACTAGAGGTAACTAGTATTCCGACCAATCGCCTGACTAAATGGAAACATCTTCAAGCCATGTACCAGCATTTTTGGCAGAGATGGCAAAAAGAATATCTGTCAGAGTTACAAACCCGCATTAAGTGGAAGCAGCGCTCTGAAAGTTTAATCAAGGTTGGAACATTAGTTTTAGTGAAAAATGATAATGCTCCACCTATGCACTGGCTATTAGGTAGAGTAATTGAATTGTGCCCAGGTCAAGACGATGTTATTCGGGTGGTAAAAATAAAAATGAACGATGGTGTTATAACTCGAGCTATTAACCGTGTTTGTGCGTTGTCCATTGACTCTTAATTCAATGAACTGTAGTATATTTAATTTTAGTTATAGGTTAATGTTTATTTGCTGCATAGAAGTTTTTGGTAATGATGCTAAACAAAATTTAGTATAGTTGTTAGTAACCTTGTTTTGAGATTGTATTAGTAGAGTAAGTTTTTAGAATAGTATTTATATGATTTAGTTGATTAGGAGGTGACTTCATATTACGTTTATCAGTGAAATTTGTAATAGAATTATGTTTGTATTTTTTAAAGTACTTAGGTACTTTCAAGGCGGGCGGTATGTTAACAATCGAAACCAGGTAGAAACCAGTACGCTAACAATCGAAACCAGTCGAATTAACTGTAAGAGAATTGTCAAAAATAGTCATTGAAGCTGCCAGAAAAATTGTAATCTCCTCCTGATAATTAAAAGAATACTGGAAAAAAAGTTCCACTCGTGTATCATTTCACAGTCAAAACAACTTGTTTGTTTTTGGATATTTACAAATTGATTTTAATGGAAATTGGGTAATTATGTATATGTCAAATGTTGTAATATTTGTTGAGTTTATTAGTTTCTGAGCCTGTATGAAAATGGGCCACTTTCACGTGCCGGGAATATGGCAAATTATAATATTTTTTGACGCAGATACATTAATGCAACCAAGAATGAACAATATTTTGCAAGATTTTAGTTAGATTATTAAATAAATCAATAAATAAAAACTAAAAATTTGAACGAAAAATCACGTGATTGAAAACGCTCTGTAATTGGCTAAAGCCGATTTTGACATTTTTGTTGCCACATGTAGAAATGAAAATTTAAATGAGTTAATAAGGATTATACCTATCCTTTATTTTTTTATAATGTAGTAAAGGACGAAAATATTTTCTAGCTAGTGAAATATGTAATGATTTCCTAATGAGAAATTTGGCATCCTTGATTTTCTGGTGTGTGACGTCACAAGTTCATTTTTTCACGCCAGTTTAAAAATTCGATTTTTAAATATATTTTTTTTTTTTAAATAAGCGTTTTTTTTCGGAAAAAAAGTATACAGATAGTATTAGAATGACTAAAAAAATAATTTAAAAATGTTTTTGAAAAATGTGAAAGTGGCCCATTTTTTTTTGTTTTTTTTTTATTATGTTATTATTATTGTATTTTATTTTGTTTTTTTGTTTGTACTGCTAAATTTATTGTGCTTTGTCTATAAAAAAATTGTATTTTTTCGACATTGAATAAAGAAGATATTTCAATACATTGACAATTATTGTAAACAATCATAAGAGACTAAGTTCAACTTATAATCATAACTATTTTATATATATAACACAGAATTTTTCAAATTTCCATAGTAAAAATTGTTGAACCTATAACTATAAATACTATCATTAAAAATATCAAAGTCACATTACGTCTTTGTTTATCACAGCATATATCAAATTACACATTATGAATATTGCTGACTTGAGGCCATTATTAGTTAGATAATAGAGAAATGTGAAACTTGACATTTGCAAGCAGTTCGAGAGTCTCGATCATTAATTAAAATTTTGTACAAAGTATGTCCTATGTACAGATATTGAAAAAAAAAAAAACTTTTACTTTCAAAAGATGAAAAATTCAACAATTTCCCAATTTCCGCACAATCAATATTCTCAATATGTCACAGCACAGGGCATTCAAGTTATGAAAAAAAAATCTGTATATACCGAAGTGAGTATATACATATTTGAAATATTATGCTAAATCTCCCATTGATCATCTTCGAAGTGAGTAGGGTGGCCCAAATTCGAGCCTCATCATTGGGATCTCGGTAACCGTAAGAGATAAGGGGTTAGTTAAATTATGGCAAAGTTTTATGACCAAATAGAATGCCGTTTTGAAACTAGAAAGATTCCGAATACTTCCGGAGATATTCGGAAAAAACTGAAATTTTGTAAAATCGTTTTTATTTTTTCCCAAGCTTATTTCAAAAGCAATTTTAAAATAAATGTCACTTCATCATTGTCACTTTTTTCCCTTTAGAAGATGGTGGTACTAAATTTAAATTTCGACATTTCGTCTTCAGGCGGCCATCCTCAACTTTCTTTTTTTAAATACGGACCTGGATTTTTTCCTGATTTTATTTAAAAAGATTGTGAAAAACTAATTTTACATTCCGATTGTCATTTTTTCTTCTCTACAAGATGGCGGTATTAAATTTACAATCCAACGTTTCGTTCCTCTGAAATCATCATCATCAATTAATTTTTTTTAAATACGGACCTGCTTTTTTTACTGTGTTATTGAAATAGTTATTTACCTAACAATTGCGGAAAATGAATTTTTCCGTAAGTGTTAGGTACAATATTTTTCCTACAGGCGTAAAAATGTAAAACTTTCCTTTTTTTTTGACATATTAGTGCGGTAAAATTTTTTCCGCACTGACAGCCTTGCGGAAAAACTTTTTCCGCACTGATATGCGGTGAAAGTTTAACCGCACGCATATCAGTGCAGAAAATCGATTTTTTCTCCCGGCTGTAGGAAAAATTATAAAAAGTATCGGTTTTAGGATGCCCAAAAATGACAAAATCGCAAATAAAAATCCAGGTCTGTATTTAAAAAAAAGAAGTTGACGATGGCCGCCTGAAGACGAAACGTCGAATTTTAAATTTAGTAGCACCATCTTCTAAAGGGGAAAAGTGACAATGATGAAGTGACATGTATTTTAAAATTGCTCTTCAGATAAGCCCAGGAAAAATAAAATTATGAGCCTGATAAGTGCCAAATTTGGGTAGATATAAGACAAAAAAAGAATTAGTTGAATTGGTTAAAAAATAAAAATCTTAGAAGGGTGGTCAGTCCTTCACCGGGACACACTGTATAAGGTTTTAGGTAAAAAGGTAAAACGATAAAACCTTGTATCATTAAAATCATCTCAAAAAGAGCTATGCAATGAATAAATGATATACTTACAGGGTGTCCCATTAAAAAAAAAACAGAGCTTTGGTTAATATTCCAAAATCGTTGGCACCTGGAAAAAAAATGGTCATGCCACTGGATTCTACTTGAAAAACTACCTCTAGAAAGTATTTTTCGTTTTTAGATATCTCAACTAATAAAGAAATTAGGCCTTTTAAAATTAAACAAAATTTGAAAATTGCCCTGTATTTCCTAATCGCATCAAGTTAGGCAACCCTGTACATACACACATACCTACAAAAAAAAAACTTTATTTTTTCCCAAGATAGATTTTGACATTGAAAACTTTGAAACATTAACAATAACGTAATGAGGTGTTTCTGCAGGTTCACATCAGTTTTTCAATAGCGACCAATAAGCAGCATTAGCGGCATTGTTTATGTTTCAAAGTTGACAATGCCAAAATCTATCTTGGAAAAAAATAAACCATAAAGTATGTTTTTTTTTTAAAGATTCAAATTCAAATTCAAATATGCTTTATTGTCAGAAAATTATAGTACATTCTATTGACAAAGCAACATCCTTAATAATATAAAATATAAGAACAGATAACAAGTAAAAAAGACACTACAGCAGTGGCACTAGCAAGTGGTAAAATGACTAACAATAAAAGAAAAATTCAGTACTTATTAGGAAATTTGTAACATTTTTAAAATTTAGAACACATCAGTTATTATGGCATTGTGAATCTATTACTAAATCAGGTAGACCCTGTCCTACAAGTAGTACAAAACATAAAACATAAAACATAAAGTTGAGTTTTAGACACTTACATCACAATACAGACACAAGATCCTGTTAAAGGTTGTCATCAAAATACTCGTCAAGAGAATAAAATGTTTTATCTGCCAATAAACTTTTAACCTTATATCTAAAAGATTTATAATTTTGATCCGTTCTTAAATTTAATGGTAGTTTATTGTACATTTGTATACTTTTATAAATCAGAGAATCCTGAGTTAGAGAGAACCTTGGTATAGGCAAAGGTATCAGGTTGTAGTTCCTTGTTGGATAGGAGTGCGCATGTGTAGTACCCTGGTACCTCTTGTGAACTAAACAGACAGTCTCCAAGATAAAGAGATCCACTAAGGTTAACATTCCCCCCCTCCTAAATAATTCTCGGCAGTGATCTCTGAGACCTGCTCCAAAAATATACCTAACAGAACGTTTCTGAAGAGTAAACACTGATTGAAACAAACACTTACTGCAGTTCCCCCAAAAAGCAATTCCATAGCGCAAGTGGGACTCAACAAGAGCAAAATAAGTGGCCTTAGCCATAGACTGACCCAATTCATAGCACGTTTGGCGTACAGCATAGCCTCCCGCTGCAATTTTTTTATTTAAGTTGATTATATGCTGGAAAAATTTTAAATTGCAGTCAATATTAATTCCAAGAAATTTAGTATCCTGACTGAGACCGATTGACTGATTTCCAAGTTGAAGATTATCAAATGTAAATTTAAAACTGAGAACTTTGGTTTTTTCAATATTAAAACTTAGAAAATTTGAATCACACCATGCTTTTATTTGATGGAGGTCATTAGAAACAATCTCTTTCAAGAGCAGTGGGTCCTTATGGTGCCAAAGGGGCGTAATATCGTCAGCAAAACCAGTGAACATACACTCAAGTGGTAATTCAAAAAGGTCATTAACATACATCAAAAACAAAATAGGTCCCAGGACAGAACCTTGTGGAACTCCTGTGTCAATTGCTAAGGCTGATGATATGGAACTCCTGTTATTAACCATTTGGGTCCTTTTTGATAAATATGATAATTCCCCAAATCAAAAATTTAGTGACTATGTTGGCAACACAAGCCTTTTCTACATAAAAAATTTGAAAGCATTGACAATTTTACATTGTATTGCCAACAGAATGTCATTTTGACTTTTATCTTTAAAAAAAAAAACAGATTTTACTTAGTTTTAATTAATTTTTCACAGAATTGAAGAATTTTTTTCCATTCTGATCGAGGGGTGTTTCACCCACTAAATTTTGTGCACATTCTGTATTTGACTGTATTGATTGCATCAAGAATGATAGTTGACTACATTGACTTTTGAGCATTATTGAGTAATATCTATAAAGATTGCATCAGGCTCCACTCGCAGCGACTGCTCACGATTTTTTGCGAGCGTATATGGAATGTACGCCACTGTATGTGACTGTGACTGCATGGAATTTATAACGATTGCAAGCGACTGTATCACGACTGCATGAGTATGTATGGACTGTAGAAGAATGTATGGACAGCATATACATGAATGTATGATATTTGTACACCTACTGCATGAGTGAAACACCCCTCGATTCCGATGTAAGTTGGTTTATATTCATCCTTGAGTAGGTAAACCTGCATATATTTTGTTCATCATTTCATCACCAAATATTTTGTTACCTTTCTTTGTTGTATAACTGTTTAATTAATTTTTAACTGCTTCAAGACTTAATGTTCAATGTAATTTTTCTTTGAAAAACTAGTGTAATATTCTTTTGAAAACCTAGTGATAAAAACCTGAATAGAAAACTTTTGGAACATAAAGATCTCATCATACTAAAATTTCAACATTTTCCAGGAAAAAAAAAAACATGAGAAATTCTTAATAAGTATTATTAACTTTTAACAATTAAATTGGAAAAAATGCATCCACCCATATTTTAATGTTCTTCTGAAATACTAATAATAAGAAACTTGAGAAATTTTGGGCCTGAGACAAAGAAAATTAAAAACTTATCATACTAAAACTTCAAGTTTATCCAGTGGAAAAAAACAAAATGAGAAATTTTTAAAAATTATCTCTCAATAACAAAATTGATGGAAAACTTTTCAAATTTTAAGGCTGAAAAAAAATTAGCAGTTCATCATAATAAAATTTCAATATTTTCCAATAGAAAACAACAATATTGGAAATTCTTAAAAATCAACTCCCAATAATCAAATTGAACAAAATACATTCTCTTACAGTTTACCTAATCTTGTTCTGAAAAACTAGTGACGGAAAATTTTTAAAATTTTGGGGCTACAAAAAGGAAAATAAAGAGCTCATCATACTGAGATTTCAACATTTTCCAGTGGAAAACAACAACATGGGAAATATTTAAAAATTAGGTATCTCCCTATAACTAAATTGAACAAAATACATCTAACAGTTTAACCTTTTTCCGGAAAAGTAGGGATGGGAAATTTTTGAAATTTTGAGGCTGAGAAAAAGGAACCGAAGAAGCTTATCATATTGAAATTTAAACATTGTTAAATAGAAAACAACAACCCAAGAAATTCTTGAAAATCAATCCTCAATAATCAAATTGAACAAGATGCACCTTCCTACATTTTAATTTTTTTCTGAAAAATTCAAGGAAAAACTAGTAATGGCAATTGGCAAACTCATCTAAAATTTTAATATATTCCAGCATCAGAAATTCTGAAAAATCAACTTTCAATAGAGCTTATAGCTTTGTTTTGGTTTCACTCAGAACTAGTTCGGAATCATTCTGCACATGCGCATATTATAAAATGCGTTTTCGTTTTTTCAGAATCGTAATCGAACTGTGTTGACAGTGTTTTGGTTTATCTAGATTAATCTAGAACTATTTAAGAATAGTTCTGGGACTGTTCTAGAACGGTTCTCCCAGTTCTTGCTCTAAAGGAGGAACTGTTTTAGAATTTTCTGATTTGCGGCGTGTTTTGGTTTTTTTGGTCCCGAATCGGTTCAGAACTAGTATTAGAACAGTCCTCTATTATTTTTTGTGCGCAAGCAGTTCTGCGCAATCCCAGAACTGTTCCAACTTTCGAGCCAAAACAAAGCTTATTATTATACTGAACTGAAGTTTAAAATTTTTCAATTAAAAACAACAAAACGAGGAACTCCTAGAAATTGAATTGAAAAAAATGCAACAGGCTCTCTCAAATTTTAATGTTTTTTTTTTCTGAAAAACTGGAAAGGGGAAATTTCTTAAACTTTTTGGGTGGAAAGTGGAAAATGAGAAGTTTAATACTGGAATTTTTCCCAAATTTTTCAGTGAAAGCAAACCCTTCAAAAAAAAAAAATTCATTGAACTGAGGCTTGAACAATACAAATGAACACTTAATTATTTCTATTTGCATTTATATGCTGATCGTCATATAAAGATAAATAAAGACGTAATGCGGGGGTTTATTATTAGAATAAAATTCAGTACCTAAGTCGAGACTGAGGTCGAGACCTAAGTTAAGTGACACTCAATGCATTTATTTACATAGTCAGTAGGTAAATATTTATGTTTTTGTCAAAATTATTTAAAATTTTACACTAATTTGATAACATAGGTATATAAATATATGCTCGAATATATGTAATCAATTATGATTAACACAATTTATGTAAATAAAATTAAACAGTGTCCAGCCCAAATAATCAATTATGTATTATCCTACATAGGATTTTAAAATAAAACCTAATTAGTACTTAAAAATAAATGAGGCAATTTAATTAGGTCTTGTGTTTAGTTATTGGTTTTCCTAACGACCGTAACCCCATAAAATCCCTATATTTACATTACTTAACAGACAAATATTATCTCAAAATAAAAATTGCACGAAAAGCAAATTTGGTTTGTAATTTATTGACGAAAAATAATCAGTTCAAGCCCAAAAATCTAGTTGACCCATTTGAAAATTCAAAAAATCAATATCCAACTCCCTCCAAGACATAAAGGACCTCTGTCAGACAGGAATCGATTTTTCAGCCCTTATTTACTGTTAAGGGGGTTGAAGGGCCTCAACCCTTCGGAGGAAAAATTATCGAATGGTTTCACTTACCCAACAAACTGCCCGTAGAATTACGGGGGGCCTTTGAACGAAAGAAATCGGATCAAAAGAGCCCCCAGCTTTACCACCGCCGTAAGCTCCGGTACCCTCCATGTTTTGATCGCGACTAGTGGATTTACTTTACTGCGCCAGTTTGGTTGCGCACAAAGATTTAAAAAAATATTTCTAATTTAAATTATACAGTTTTAAAACAACTTATAATAATTTTATATTAAAATTATTTTTAAAATATTGTGTTTTTCAAATTCAAAAATTTATTTAAAAATAAGGAGCTTTTTTATAAGGTGTTTTCTTTTTTCCTCTACTAGGTGCACTTTGGTTGTGTGTACCTTCTACTCTGGGACTCTGGAACGTGTTTGGGAAGACACTCGGAGTAAACTGAACATGTTCGTTTCAACCGCAAGACCAAATAGCTTTGTTCGCGGAACAGCTTCCGAACTGGGGTGCGATTTTCGAAACTATTCGAGTACATTACGTACACGAAATTTGCCTGCTCCCCATTTAATTTACATTGCTGTCAGTCAAATTTCGTATACTCGAATGGTTTCGAAAATCGCACCACTGATTCGGAACAAGTGTCAGAGTTGTCTTAGAGTGCATGCATGCATCATTATGGATCAATTCAGGATTTTATTTTACCGCCGCCAATGATTTCAGCTCAGCACAGGAAATTAATACCGGGAATACTTTGCCACACAATAATTTGTGAATAAAATCATTTAGAATCGATCCGGGAACGATTTTATCGTGTTCGAAAAACTGCAGCTGAAAATTTGAAGTTCAATGAAGCAAGTGAATAATTCTGAACCAGTTATGAAACTTTATCGCACGAATCCCTAACTATTCGCGGATCACCTAGTAGAACTGATTCAGAATCGATTCGGAACCGATTGAGCTACAGTTAAAAATTTGATTTGGTAACGCAGGTGAATAATTCTTGAATCAGTTATGGCCGTTTGCACCGACCATTTTAAGCGAGTAAAAATGTCACTTTAAACGTTGATTATCGTTAAACCTCCCTTAAAATCGTTGGTGCAAATGGCCATTGGCCCATTGCCATTGGTTCTCTGGATTCTTCCCGCAAGACGCCTTTGTTCGTGAATCACTTTCCGCCATCATCACTTTTTCATTGTAAACGATTCCGGAACAAGAACTCAGAACTCTTTGCTTTGACACTACTTATAGCTCAGAATTGGTAACATATTGATTCAGAATCCAATAGATCGTAGGTGAAAATTTTGAATTTAGTAAAAATAATTTCAGTTAATCAGAGTCGCTTTCCAGTGATGCACTTTAGGCACTCCTGAGCTGCTCTAGAGCGCCCGGACTGTTTATAGGCGTTCCTGTGCATTACAGTTTCGCACAACTAAACTGTTTTTCCTGTCCCCGGGTGTGGAGCACCTTAAAATTCGTCACTGAAAAGCGGCTCCTTACCGCACGAAGCCTTTGTTCGTGCATTGAACTCCAAACTTTTTGTCGACCAACTATTGTAAATAAAGTCGCAAAAAATTAAAACTTTACATATAGAGTATAGAACTTGTGGTCCATAAATCACTAGAACTGGTGGAACTAATTGAGAATCGATCCGGAATCGAATCTCGTTGAACAGCGAACAATCAGTGTAAAGCCTAGTACTCATAACTGCGAAATTCGCATTTTTTTGACATTGCTTCGACAATTTGACGTTTGATACACGCATAAAACGTCAAATTGTCAACGCAATGTCAAAAAAATGCGAATTTCGCAGTTATGAGTACTAGGCTTAAAGCCTAGTACACATGCGGATTTTTATTTTGCGGATTTTTTTCTATTGCTCCATTTTATTTAAATTTAACAGGTTTAAATATATTCGACCAATAAACAAAAATCCGCAAAATATAAAAATCCGCAATTCGCGTTTATGAGTACTGGATTTAACTAAAATTTTGGAATTTAGTGATTCGTAAACCACAGAGAAGTGCTCTGCGAATAGCTCCAAATAGTTCAAAATCTAAATCCTTACCGTACGATGCTAAAGACTTTGGTCGCAGATCCGGAACAGTAAATGAATACTTGAAACAGTTGAAACTCTCTACTACTCAGCTATTTGTAGCATAAAAAAAATCTCAAACTTATGGCTCAGAACTGAGAACTGATTCAATCGCTCCAGGAACCGATTGACCCGTGTACAAATAACCGAAATTAAAAATTTGGAGTTTTGTAATGCAAATCAGAAAGCCGGACCGGAACAATTTTGAACCGAAAACCGGAATCAAACCTTTTTTTTTTGCGGACCGGAACGGGAACGGAACCTATATTTCGTAGAAATATTGTAACCGAAACCGATATAAAATAATTGGTTCTCACCGGTATTAAGCCTAGTACTCATAACTGCGAAATTCGCATTTTTTTGACATTGCGTTGACAATTTGACATTTTATGCGTGTAATAAACGTCAACTTGTCGAAGCAATGTCAAAAAAATTTCGCAGTTAGGAGTACTACGCTTTAATCGGTTTCAAGATTCCATAAATAGGGCAATCCAACCAAGGAGAATACACACTCTAAGCTAAGGAGTGCTTATCGGCCTCGTTTTTGGTAATCGCCGCCATATTGGTTTTCAACTGTTTTCAACCATTGCCGACGTCATAACTAAGTGGTCAGCTGTTTAAAGAGTCTAACGTCAAGGCGAGAAACGCCATGCTGCTTACGTCACAACTGGTTGTTTGGGGGGGGGGTTAGGGGGGGATTTGTTACACACAGGCCTTATCAGGCTAAGCCATTCTGTAGTAGTAGTGTATATCATCCTTTAATACACACTGCTACACAGGATTGCTTATCGGCTTCGTTTTTGGGAATCGCGGCCATATTGTGTAGCACCATTGGCGACATCATCAACTACGTCGTCAGCTGCATGCGCCGCCAGACGTAGGTTAATTAATGTCTTAGATTTTAGATTATTGTACTAAAACCTTGGACAAGGAAAAACGAGGGGACGGGTAACGGTAACAGGCATAAGAAGCTTGCGCGTGATGTGCCATTGTCCTGGTGCCAAAGAAGCTTGACACCCGACATATTTTCTGTGTTTATGCGACAAAAGCGAATGAAATATATTTGTTTTAGTATCTGATCAAATGGTGATTTCTGATGCTATCAATTGCATGTATGCATAACTCAAAAGCCCCCGGAATCATAACATGTGGTGCAAACACCCTACGTCAAGGCGAGAAACGACACGCTGGCTACGTCATCACTGGTTCTTTGGCGTGATGAGTGCTTCGAAATTTGATTTACACAGGCCTTATGAGGATGAGTTATCCTGTAGTAGTAGTAGTTAGTAGTGTCGTTATTCTTATGCTGTTTGGTCGTATCGTATCGTAATAAATTTAACACGCGAAAAACATAGTGTTAGAAAGTGCGCTTCATATACGGAACGCTTTTCCAATCGGAACCGCGTTCCGTATAGCTTTTTCATAGGGGGGGGGGGTTAGAGCAGTGGCGGCCCGTGGTCTGGGAAGGGTTTCAATTTTAGATCAGACGATATACCTGGCATATAGGGACGCCACCTTTGAAAATAAGTTGAACTGGGAAAAAAAAAACGTTAATTGAAAGAAAAATGAGAAACAAAAATCCTTCAAATCTGAGAACAGATGCATTACACTTTACTATATATCTATACACAAGTCCCCTCCGGCATCTCCGGATGTTGCTTGATGTTGGGTTAGTTTGGATTAGTTGAGTTAGTTGAGATGGTTGGAAAGGGAGATCCAAGGATACTACACACTACACAGGATAGCCTATATCTTCATAAGGCCTGTGTAGATCAAATCTCAAGCCCCCACCACGCCAAAGTACCAGTTATGACGTAGAAATCGGGTCGATTCTAAATAGTTTCGACGTAGGGTGTTTACACCACAGGCTATCATTCTCCTAGCTTTTGCTTTATGCATGCTTGTGTTAGTACATCAATTAACATTCTAAAAGAACCCTTTCCAGATCTCGTCTGCATCTTCCTCGATGCCTATTATGTTAATCAAAATTAAATAATATTTTTCATCATAAATGTATATTCTAAACTACGACCGCTGGCGCAAACAGTTAACGACATCGTTGATGATGTCACCAACGGTGCAACACCATATGACCTTGATTCCAAAAATCAAGGCCGATAAGGAATCCTGTAGTAGTGTATATTATCCTTGAGGGAGACCGTAGGTAACGACGACGCATGCGTTTCGGAGAATTTTTCCGGGAGAAACAGGATTGCGCTGTTGCTAACCCGGAGAAAACACCTAGTAATCCGTAGCTTGGAGAACATATGCGAAAACCCGTAGACTCCGGGTAAAACCCGGAGAGGTGACAACCCTTGCATGCACAAAAACCTTTATTTTTGTTAAAAAAAAATAATTTATTCAGTTCAATGGGGGGGGGGTTTGAACCCCCAAAACCCCCCCCTTATTTACGTCCTTGGTGTAACCCTAATCAAGGTTGGGAACGAAACCCAGCCGTAATTCATCAATAGACAATTTTTGGCGAGGATAATCATCTCTGGGATAATCAAGCATAATCTAATTGTTTTTTTTTGTGGATACACTCTACAAACACCATTGGTAATTACATGTAAAGGAATAAACATTCACAAATACAACCATGCACCTTGCCGGGACTCGAACCCGGGACCATCAACATGCGCAGCAAATCACTATCCACTACGCTGTCGGCATTTTAATGGGTTATGAGATATGTCAATTGTGTCATACTCCCTCTCCATCAAATTCTGGGCCTGCGAATGACGTCACCCGCAAACCTTGATAGAATGCTTGCGATTCAGGCTGTGCTAGTGAGTCAATTTTTCCGCCGATTTTAAATGTAGAAAAAGTGATTTTTGGTCTGTACTCACTAGCACAGAAAAAATTAAGTGTTTTTGATCCTCGAATATCCCAGAATTTGATGGTGAGTGAATTAGGGGAGTATGGTATGACACAGTGGCGGCTGGTTAGATAACAAATTGGCGGTGCACACCCCGAGGGGGCGGCGGGGAAGGGGAACCGGAAGCGCACGATTTTTTTTTTTTGATGCCACGCCCAAATTTTGATCTGAGTAATTTTTAAGTATTTTTAATTCAAACGTGCGCATTCTCCATTTTTACAAAATAATAAATAAGGTGAAAAATTTCTGAGTTTTTATTATTTCTAAATCTGGAAAAGGTATCCTAAATTTTTCGAATTGACCTCCAACGAATGGGTAGAGCAGCGCTGCCAGATCGGCAGATCTACCGATTTTCAAATGAGTCTACCGATCTCTCGAATTTAAACCACTTCTCACGATTTTTCTGCAATTTGTTGGTAATGTAACAAATATGTAAGTAAGGTTCGTTTCACCAGGGTTCATACT
Organism: Ceutorhynchus assimilis; assembly: GCA_917834065.1. NCBI lineage: Eukaryota > Metazoa > Arthropoda > Insecta > Coleoptera > Curculionidae > Ceutorhynchus > Ceutorhynchus assimilis. Next base: position 1,521,161 of record OU892285.1, on the reverse strand, counting down.
TGACCTTGAAACTTGAAAAAAAAGGGTTGTCGTAGATTAATTCATATGACATTCAATTTTTTTGACAAATCTAAGACGTTTTCTCGCGGGGCGAATGGTTCGAACCACGGTTTAAACCAATTTGTAGATGACGTCATCACTTGTGATTGCAAGAAAATGAAAGGTTTGAACCACAGTCTTATGTCAACGAAGAACAAGCCATAAGCCGGTTCGAACTTTTTTGAACCAGGTTCAATGTGACGTCATTGGTTCAATGCGAGAATGTACAGGTTCGAACCTAATTGAACCGGGTCGAACCAGTTCCACCGCGAGAAAACAGTTTAAAATGAATGACATTTGTTAAACAAGGAAGGCAAATGCTGGTGGCAAGTACAAACCCTGGCGAAACAAACTTTTTTTTAGATATATATTTAATTTAAAATAAAAAATAAAATTGTTTCTCATTTCGCAAGAAAATCTAAAAACTAATGACATCTGACATCGTGTCTCGTGTGTTACGTCACTGATGATCACTTATGGAAACGCTATTGGAATTGAAAGTCGCTATAAATAATAGGCAATTTTTCGCGAGGATAATCAAGCATACTCTATTATGCTCAGATGTTATGTGTCAATTATGTCATACTCTACTCCCCCATTATCAAATTCTGGGATACTCGAGGATCAAGAACACTTAACTTCTTTTGTGAGAACAAACCGAAAATCACCTTTTCTATATGTAAAATCGACGAAAAAATTAACTCACTAACTAGCACAGCCTGAATCTGCATTCCATCGCGGTCTGCAGCTGACGTCATGACTATAAGCTGCTGGTAGTGACGTCACTCGCAGGCCAGGAATTGGATGGTGAGAGAGTTAGGGAGTATGACACAATTGAAACATAACATCTGAGCATAACCAGTGTTTGATTATGCTCGCGAAACACTGAAACAGGAATCACATTGCACAATAAAATTATGAATACATTTATTGAATGGTTTTACACACCTACGCAAATTGTGGCGGAATGATGTCATATGACGCAACCGCCTAGCTACCGATTTTTAAACGAAAATTACCGATTATTTCTCCAAGAATCTACCTACTTCATTCCGTCAGAAGTGGCAGCACTGGGGTAGAGAAAGGTTTTATCAATAAATTGCTAATTTTATTCATTTTGTCTAATGTCTATTTATTGGTAAAAAACACTAATTTGAATTTCAATTAACAATGATGCATTTACGCACTACATACCTTGCGTTCGGTATTTTGCTCAAAGTGTAGAGCGAGCTGAGCGGAGCCGTAATCACGTGACCAGCGAGCGAACGGAGCAGTTGAACGCTGTATAAAAGTACCGGAAATTTTAATAAACTAACGCGAATGAGGCTGCACCGAGTACACTTTTTAAATAAACGAACGGTAAAGTCAAGCTCGGAGAACTCAGACCAAAATAACGAACGCACGGATAACATCCTCAAGGCGACTGTCAATAGTGTGAAACTGTCAGATCGTGTACTTGCACTACTTGCCCTATTGGAATCCGGGCCCAAGATGCAGTAGAAAAAACAGTTAAAATTTTAGTTCGGACAGTTAAACAGATCAAAAAAAGTCAGTGCACTTAGAAGAGTCAGAGTAGAATTACTAAAAACCCAAAATTATTTTCAAATCAGCCTAATGTTATACTGAAGAAATTCATTGTTTAGTAGAGCAGAGTCAATGCAGGAACAGAACTAGAATAGTCAAGGTAGTTCGATAGTTGAACAGTTCAGAAAGAGTTAGTGCACTTGGAACAGTCAGAGAAGAATTATCCAGTTCTGAATCTTGACCAACCAAATCGGAGCAAGTTGAGTGCATATATTTTATAACAGAGAGGCAAAAGAAAACATTCGGAGTCATAACTGTAAAGTGAAAGCAAACTGAAAACACCTAATTAGTACCATAACCTTAAAATTTGTTTACTTTTTAAAAACGCGACAACTTGAAAAATGGGGCGCAAAATACCCGGAAGAAAGCACAGGGGCGTTAAAGATCCCGAAAAACAACAAGCAGAAAGATTTGCCAAGTAAGTACAGCGTTTTCTATCATCAATCATAGCTCCTATTATTATTATTATTTAATTTAAATGTTGACTAGGGTTCTTATTCTTGAAACAGGAGAGCAGTGTTAACAGGAGAGCAGTGTTCACAGGAAAACGGGTGTTCCGTCTTTGTTACTTATATTATCATTTGCATATCATTGAGAAAGACGGAATACTCGTTGTCCTGGGAACGCTGCTCTCCTGTTTTAAGAATAAGGACCCAGAGTTGAGAAAATGTTCTACTTAAATTTTCTCTTGCATGCTTTTTAATCAAGGCTGTTTTATTTATAGAATAAAAGACAAAATAAATGCACCTCCATCCCACCCAGACGACCAGCAAATTCCAAGCAGTCTTTCCAGGATAATTGACCTAAAAAATAAGGTGAAACAAGGCTTGTTCAATAAAAAAAAGAAGCAAAAAAAAGATAAAACAAATACAATTAAAAAAATATCAAGAAACCCCACTCCAAAGTTTGAACAATTTCCTGGAGAAACTGACAGAGAATTCAAACATAGAATGAACAGAATATGCAGCGAAGTCATCAAAGAAGCAGCTTTCGAGGACAAATATCAAGTGGACATTAAACGGAATCAAGATGGCGAGGTGGAAAAAGTTGTAAAAAGGCCCAAAGACGAACTGGAACAATTAGTCAAAAAACTGAAGAAAGAACAAAAATCCAAAAAAAATTATAAAGGCAAGAAAATAAATCAAACAGATACTGAGCCCAAACTAACAAAATCACAAAAATGGGCTTTGAAAAAGACTGCAAAAAAGAATAAGAAACAAAACAACAAGGATATAGATTTTGGTTTTGTGCCACAAAAAGAGAATTTCAAATTTGGGGATGTTGTACATGCACCACCGACACTTGTGGCCCCAAAAAAAGTTCAAAAAATACAGGGAGCTGCAAGGCCTGGTCAAAAGGAACTTTTATTGAAATCAATGCTAACTGATGACACAAAAATAATTAATAAGACAGAAAATAATAATACTAAGAAAACTAGTTTTACAAAAGTTGCAAACAACTTGGATAAAAAGGGGAAAAGAAAAGACATGCCCCATGCTTTGAGAAGACAATTGGACAAGCAACAAAAAGAAGTTATCGAGGCTTATAAGAAGCTAAAATCTAAAAAACACACTGGTTCATCAGGAGTTTAAATATTAGTGTTGAGATGTTTCAATTATTAAAAAAAAAGTCAAAATATATCAAAATCAACTAAACTTTTATTTCTAACCAGTCTGTACAAAAACCTCAACAAATGATATTAAAAAAAAAAGAACAAAATTTTCTAATACATAATAATTATATACAATACTTAATTAATCAAATTTATCACAAATTATCATGTGATAAATATATCACTTAAGTTATTTAAGGCACCTTGAAATTGCAAATAATGCAATTTGTGTATTCACAATCGGCTTCTTAATTTCAGGTGCCAAAATCGAATTTATAACATCCTATATTAAAGAGAGCATTTTCACTCAATAATTATACTACAAACTAATAACAAACTTACCAAATATCAAAAATTAAATAATTTTTTTAACAAACAAACAAATCAATCTGGCATCTTACTTGAGTATTTTCTTCAGTAATACATACTGAAATTTTAATGGCAAATAATTGCTTCTGTTTCAAAAAAAGAAATGCCAAGCATTAGAGTTTAAATAATCACTGAACATTCTTACGAATAATAATAATACTCGGACATAATATTCAATAAGTTCTTTTTGGTAAACTGACAAATTATAGATTCGAAAAATCATCACCTTTTATTTCCAATTGATGGAAAACAAAGTTCAAAAACTCCTTAAAAATTAACGGATTCATATTTTTGCCCACATTATAGAGCAAGAAAAATTGACCATGTGAAATATTCCACACAATAATCCTCAATTTTTTCCTGTTAAAAGTACGAGCCTGAGCTATCAATATATACAGACGAAAGTGCACCCAACAAATAATCATTGCTCTGTAAATTAGGGCGGCGATAGTCAGCAAAAACAGACCTGCTATCCAGAACCAGAGGATAAGGAAAAACTTTTCGTTTAAAACGTTCAAAGGGAGCACACAGAGGGCGTCCCTGTTGACGAAACTACCCGATTGTCCGAATTTATGGTAAGTGCATTTGGTTCTTTTTGGGAAGACTGCGTTGTAAGTTTGCGGCCAGGGTTTGGTGACTACGTCGTAGCCGTAGAGGGAAAAGCGTCCTTCCAGGTACCAGTCCATTATGTAAACTTGTATTATCTAAAAGTGGATAAATGATTTGGAACAAACCAATATTCAAAATCATGATTAAAAAGCAGAAGATTTGAAAAAAATCTGAAATTTGCGGTAGGTAATACATATAAGGTCTGTTCCAACCCGCCAAAAAACTGTGTTTGAAAGTTTGAAGAACGATTTCGGTTAATTGGACAATGATTTCACCAGCTATGTTAGACATTGGAACATATTTGAGTTATAATGTGTACTCACCAAATTACACAAATTCAAAACTTCACAAATAGCGAAACGATAAGCGAAAATGTCGTGGTTTTCTTGGTTCAAAATAAACCGTTTTATTTGTTCCTTTCGATCTGGCGACCATTTTTCTGATATAAGCGGACCACCTGAAATAATTGATTTTCTTTTTAGTTGAATGTATGTATAAAAGAATGATTAATATGAAGATATTGAAAATGTATCTTATTTCCAAACAAAATAAATATTGATTGAATGCATTTTTTTCTATACACAGTCACTTTACTGCTACCAGATGCTTAAAAAGTTTATATCGGCTAAGTACTATTAAATGATTTTGTCTATGCAATAAAATCACTAACTTCTAAATATTTATTTAGGTAAACAATAATTTGAATTTTTCCATTATAAGACCACATAATAATTGTAAAATTTCACTGGTATGTGTATATTATTCGAAAAAATACTTACCAAGACCATCTACAACTTCTCCCAATCGATTTCCTTCCCAAGTTTTCCATAAATACCTTGGCATGTAAAACAATAAGGCTTGCAAGAAAAAAAGCAGGCATATCCATTGGTAAAATAGTAAAGTGTATGTACGCTTTCCCGCTTCGTTTCCCAATCCGTATATGAAATTTTCTTCTGGAAAAAAAAAATGTCAGCTTAAACTTCATTGAAAAAATAAAATTTGCCCAATCTAACTAACACAGTAATTTATAAAAGTCGATATTATAATGGCTATTTCCACCATCGATTTTAGGTAGAGATTGAAGTTTACCGGTAATTTTCATTTGATCTTTCTCGGTGGTAATTTACCGGTAATTTTGGTAATTTTGGAAATATTTCAGCAAACAAACAATTAGGACTATACAGGGTGTCAATTTGAAAACTTCCCACCCCTATTATCTCGGAGTAGAAAATTTTTCGAAAATATCCCTGGAACACGTCAACTATAATTTGAAGGGGGTTTAGTTTTTATGCAAAATTCACCTTCCCTCTTTCAACCCCCGAACCCCCAGAGCCATCCCCTAGGAAATTTTAAATGGGAAGGGGAATCGAGTGATACATAATTTTTTAGGGTTTTTCATTCCATATATTTTGGTGCTAAATTTTAGTCCCTAAGTTCAACTGTTTTGGAAATATTGACAGTTGAAAATTGACTTTTTTGCTACTTTGACAGGCTGTAAAACCTAAACGGTTAATTTTAGAGGAAAACCGATCCTACATTCTTATCTTAGATTCTCATAAACTATCATTTAACACCATTTTTCAATTTAACCGGAATTTTTGATCGTGGATTAAATTCGAAGTTGCTGTCAAATGATAGTTTATGAAAATTTAAGATAAGAATGTAAAGTGTGTTTTTTTCTTTAAAGATAAAAGTCAAAATGACATTATGTTGGCAATACAATGTAAAATTGTCAATGCTTTCAAATTTTTTATGCAGAAAAGGCTTGTGTTGCCAACATAGTTACTAAATTTTTGACTTGGGGAATTATCTTAACAAAAAAAACGCACTTTAAGATTGGTTTTCCTCTTAAATTAACCGATTAGGTTTTACAGCCTGTCAAAGTTGCAAAAAAGTCAATTTTCAACTGTCAATATTTCCAAACCAGTTGAACTTAGGAACTGAAATTTAGTACCAAAATGTATGGAATTAAAAACCCTGCAAAATGATGTATCATTTGAACCCCCTTCCCATTTAAAATTTTCTAAGGGGTGGCTCTGGGGGCTGGGGGGTTGAAAGAGGGAAGGTGAATTTTGCATAAAAACTCGTCCTCCTTCAAATTATAGTTGACGTGTTTCAGGGAATTTTTCGAAAATTTTTCTACTCCGAGATAATAGGGGTGGGAAGTTTTCAAATTGACACCCTGTATATTATACTATACGTTCTAGGATGATATATTTTCAGGATTTTTACCTAAACAACCATTTATCGCACAGAATTTGCAAAAGCCCGGGTTTTTGAAAATTTGTATTGGTTGTTTTTGGCTTTTTGCGAGAGTTATGCTTTTGTAGGGTTTTTATGTTGTAAGATCTTTGACTCTTTGACATTCCAAATTATCTCAAACTCAGAACTCATAAACCCACCGGATTTTTGAAATAGGGTTTTCCTACGAGAAGAATGTTTTAATTCAAAATATAGGTACTACATATTTTTCACTTCAAATCAAATTACTATCTATAGGTCCTATTTTCCATTGAGAAAACCTAGATCTTACACAGATTTTTTGATCAATTTTTGATAAATGAGATGGATAAAAATACTTGTGGAAAAACATTACACCTAACTTTTGCGGAAAATGTCTTTTCCACCCTTGACAGCTTTCCAACTGCCGTCGCGTGCGGAAACGCACCACTTTCCGCACTTGTTAGATAAATAACTATTTGTTTATGCCAACTCTGAAAGCGCGTTACAGATTCACAACAAGATGGCGAATAATGCATGGAAAGGATTGTCGCCTGAATGTGATTTCATTAAGGAAGCATTTTTGAAAATTACCGGTAAAGAAATTTGTCGGGTTAAATTACCAAAATTACCGTTTCCGCGGTAACGTTACCACACTTTAATCTCTAATTTAAGTATTCCTTGAACTGACATTTCTCCATGGACTGTCATTGTAAGGATACTTATCATTAGGGCAACTCGTGTGCTGCTTCCGTGACTGAGCAACAGTCCTATTTAGGATCCGTTCTGCTCGCCCTAGAAGAGAAGGAGCTATAAAAGGTGCCCTTAACATGACCAGCCAACAAACTGTCCGACTGGATATAGCTCCGTCCAGAAGGTGCACCCTATGCGATCGGAACAAACAAATTCAATCTTGCCACGTGGAATATTTGAAAATTTATGGATACCTACCAGCACAAATACAAGACCACAAGGAAGAACGTCACTGGTGGCACGGGAATTAAGGAGATTTAACATCGATTTTGCAGCTCTAAGCGAAACCAGAAGATTTAGCGAATGTCAGTTCAAGAAGCACGGAGGAGCCTATACGTTTTTCTGGGAAGGAAAGGAAGAGAATCTTGCATCCACGGAGTGGGTTTCACCATAAAAACTTAACTGCAACTAAGCCTCAACAACAACCAACAAGCTACGCTATAATCAGCGCTGCAACCCTCAAAACTGACGATAACCAAAAAGAGGGATTTTATGCCCAGCTTAATCAAACCATGTCATCTGATAAACTTGTTCTCCTTGGTAATTTTAACGCCTGGCCTCCAGGTCAGTACAGAGTCAGATCTATGGAAAAGCGTGATCGGCAAGGAAGGCGTCGGAAAAACGAACTCAAATACTCGAATGGACTTCGGCTACTAATAACATGCTCAGAAATACTCAGAATATGACCCTGTAATAACGAATACACGTTTTCGACAAAATAATAAATTCAAGACTTCCTGGCAACACCCTAGGTCAAAGCATCTAATCGATTTATAATTGTACGTTCTAGAGACCAGGTTGACGTATGCATTACGAGAACTTTAACAAGTGCGGATGACTGCTGGACTGACCCTCAGCTGATACAAGCCAGAATGAAATTGCGCGTTTCCCCAAACCGTAGATGTAAAAAAAAGCAGTTCAACCAAAAATTCAACATAGAACGCTTTCAAGACGATCATATCAGGACAAACTTCCAAGCCTCTCTAAGCCAGAAACTTTTGTTAATGTACTTGGAAAGTAAAAGAAACATCAAGACTGGTTTGATGAGAATGACACTGGAAGTCAAGAATTTGTCGAAAAAACAAGAAGAGGAGAATACGAACAAGCAAAGGCAGAAATTGAAGGGCAAAGGCGAGCTTTAAAGAGCCAATGATGGATAACAAAATCAAACGAAATGCAACAACTAGTTGATTCCAACAGCGCCAGGGCCTTCTTTTAGATTACTAAGATAGTATACGGATCAACCACTCAAAGACTCAATCCCTGACGATCTAAAGATGGCACAAGACTGCTTAAAGACAGTTCTCCCATTCATTCTCGTTGGAAAGAACACTTTCAGGAACTACTTAACAGAGAATAAGAAATTATTATATCTTCAACGGAATTTCACTAAAACCAACACAACAAGCAAGAATTGAGCGAAGTTCCCCACTGAGCACTAAGTGCCCAACCCACATCCTAATGAGTAAAGTACGGATTACTGAGACCATACCTTCCGAACTTACAGATGCCTCAAAATCAGCAACCATCAAATTTTGTTCAGGAGATGCAAATTCAAGCAACAGGGTAGCTCTAACAAGTTACTATCAAAACGTTAGGGGTTTAAAAACAAAACTTACCATTCTTATGTGCAATATTTTCACCGGAAGCTATGATTTTCTGTCAATAACGGAGACTTTTTTGAAGAGTCGAGCGAATTGGGAATAAATGATAAACTCAATATTTCGCTGTGATCGGTCTGATAAAATTAATATCCATAAGTGGCAAGGTGGTGTTTAAATAAACCCAATGTGTGCTGGATCAATGATTTGTACCAACGGAGCTAGGACCTTATTGGTAAGCAATTTGAACAAACCACAGAGTTGGCAAACTGCATGGCTTTCTACAGCTTATATCAAGTATAGTTTCAAATATGTATGGGAACTTTCTTGATTTGGTATTTAGGACCTATTCGGGTTTGGAAAAAGTACGGTTCTAGAACGGTCCAAAAGCATTGCTCAATTTATTATTGAAATTTGTAATAGCCGAGGCGTTGTCAGTTTTTGAAATATTAATTTCAATTAAGCTTAATTTTAGTGAACTGGAATATGATTATTACTATATAAATTATAAAAGTTGTAATTGAGGCCCGAAGATAGATTTTTTACGTATATGTGTTCAGGGACACTTAATCCATTAGGACAATTAGGTCATGTCCTACGGGCCACTAGAGAATGAAGGCCAACTGCTGGCCTTTAATTTATAATATAAAATATAAAAGCCCACTATACTAAAAACATCGACTTGTTTAATAGCAGGACTACCATATATTTCAATACTCTTTAATTCTTATAATTCACACTGCACAAGCATATTTGGTTTGGCCAGAGTGCACTGCCTGACGTCACGAAGCTCTGGAATCGCTCCGCTCGCTCCATCGAGCATCAATCCGGAACACGCCCTAGAGTCACTGAGCTGCGCTGAATCGCCATCATGTCATTAGCGCAGCACGGGCACGTGGCAACTGGCTACGGCTACAGCAGAAACCTGTTAGTGTTTGCGCTGCTTTGCCAAATTGTAAGTTTTTTTGAGCTTCTTCTGGAGCATCCAGGGACTTGAGCAGTATCTTAAGGGTCCAGTGTACCACGAAGTCGTGCCTGGTTGTTGTTGAGCTTGTAGAACATGCACAGGCAACGTGATCAGTGGCGAGGCCAGGGGTGGGCCAGAGGGGGCCAGGGCCCCCACTGAAATGTAGCTGGCCCCCCCTGAAAACTTGCTCTAATGTCGGCAACAATGCAATGCAACATGCAGCCTCTTCCGGTTAAATTCGGTATTCGGTAAGCACAGGCCAAGAATCGTAAATTAACAGGATTGCTCATCCTCATAAGTCGTACTTTTGCCAATTCTCGAGTCGGCAGGGCCTGCGAGTGACGTCACTACTAGTTAGCAGCATAGCAGGATGACGATACTGTTTTAAACTAGGCTAATGCATTTTTCAACTAGTATGAGGTCTTTGGCTGAAATGGTAGACATTTTCAGTTCAATAAGCAGTCCTATTAGGTTGAGTTTTCTTGTGCACTGGCTGCGACGCTGCTTTCGCTTTTCTAGGATTCCCCAAACATATTAGTATCGACAGGTCGGTACTTCCCATTTTTTATTCCAAAGAAGAGAAGCAGTTAAATAAAAACAAGTGCCCCCCCCCACCCTAAATATTTCTGACCCAGTCTGACTCCCCCTAACATGAAACCCTGGCGCCGCCACTGAACGTGGTACGAATTTTTCTCAGAGTTGCAACCGTTTATGCATCTTTTCCTCGCTAATGGATTTGATCCCAAGCCATGCAGCTGTTCTTCCGAAGAACCCATCAGTACACTTAGTCCCCAGCATCCATATGTGGTGATTGGTAGGCTGGGAGCTCAATGCCATCATTTTCTTTTAGGACGTTCCGACCATATATCATGTTTTGTGACCATTTTTGTTTCTTTGATTTTACCAAATACTACTTGGCAACATTTTTTGTCTTCATATTCTGCCAGGTTAGGTAGTAGTTTGAAATCGTCTGAATAATTTTATTAAACCCTATAAAAAAAAAACAATCACTCATGAAAGGCCATACCAAATATTTGACCTACGGGCGAGAGAAAGGTTAAAGCGTGACTGTATGTGTTGTCTAGTACATATTTGAAATTCATAATTTTCTTCAACCCAAATATTTATTTGAGAAGCTTCAATCAATCAATCAATCAAAATATACTTTATTGTCGGAATAGATGTCTATCAACTTAGCGAGACAACTTCGAAAAATCGATTTTCCATTATGCCAAAAATTTGCCGCTTTTTTGCCGCTAATTAAACGCTATTTACCTAATAAGTGCGGAAAAATATTTTCCGCAAGTGTTAGGTACGATATTTTTCCTACAGGCGAAAAAATGTAAAATTTTTCTTTTTTTTTTGACATATCAGTGCAGTAAAATTTTTTCCGCACTGACAGCCGTGCGGAAAAACTTTTTTCGCACTGATATGTCAAAAAAAAAGTTTTACCGCACCGTGCGGGAAAACTCATTTTCCGCACGGCTGTAGGAAATAGTTATTTTCCTAACAAGTGCGCAAAGTGTTACTTTTCCGCACGCAAACACAGTTATACGAACGACGCGAAGCGGAGTTCGGATACGTGTTTGCGTGCGGAAAAGACACTTTGCGCACGTGTTAGGAACAACATTTTTCCTACGAGCTTCATATCAGGTAGGTAATAACAAAAATTAAAAAAAAAAAAAACGATAATTTGTTTAATTATTTTTAATTAACTTGAAAGGAACCTATGCATTTATCAAAAAATTACATAACAGAAACAAATAACAGAAAATCCTCGTCAGAGCTGTTCATCTTAAAGCGTTTAAATTTGATGAGAAAGTTTATAGATTTTTGCATATAAATAGAGAACAAATCTGATGGGTCAAAGTTAATTTATAATTGGTGTTTGTATAGATGTTGGCTGATATAGAAATAGAGGAAAAATTTGTCATCATGTGTCAAAGTCGACAGGTGCACTTATTGTTGCTTGACAATTATAATTACTTTTCGGCACTCAGTGCGGATAAGGCCTGTATCCGCACTGAGTGCGGAAAAGTGTAACTTTGAGCCCGGAAACCCTAATATCACCGATTAGAAACATCCTTTCGTAAATATCTATCGACAAAAAGATTTTTTGTTCTCAAAATTAGATACTTATTACAGCTAAAAAATGGCTAACATTATTTTACAAAACTAGGTAGGACCTCAGACCGGTAGGACCCAGTATTAAATTTGCCAATTTTGTGTGATTTCTGAAAATGTCTCTATCACACACACAAACTAATTTCAAATTCCATAATATACCTGTAATGTATATAGATAATAAGGAACTTAATATTAATTTTGTATTGTAACAACAGCAATATTTAATTTTTCATTCTACTTACAACTTGGAATAAAATAAAATATGTATTGATAAAAGTCTTCTCTCTTTTCAACTTTCAAACATCGTGAATATTCGTGAAGCCGAAGTGTATGGCGCAGGCGCGTGCTCAGGCATTTGTACTTGTACCGGTCAGGACAGGAGGGCACGCCACCACGTCGGGTCGGCGCCGCAGCCAGCGCAGACGGGCAGAATCAGTCGAACGGGTCGTCCTGTGCGCTACGCTTGTGTTGTTGGGCGGAATTTTATTTCGTAATGGCGTCGTGCTGTGTGGAGGATTTGTCAATTTGTGGTTTTTCGCTACACCTAGTTGTGCCATTTTGTGTTCGAAAGGATCTCTGCGACCTACCAGTGCTTATTAGTTGGTGAGAAAGATTATTTGTTGAAAGATAACGTCGCATAACTATCAATTGCTTAGTTTATTTAATTTCAATATGGCGTCGGTTAGGAAATTTCTAACTTTTCTGATAAATAGCCCCTAGAAACCCGAACTTCATTCTTCATTAGGTAAGAGAAAATAACCAATAATTATTTTTTGTTTTCATAGTTGATTACATTCTAGGTGTGCAAGTTGAATTGTACTTCAAGAACTTTGGATTTTGGTTCTGTGGTTGTTTTGGTTAGATAATGGTACCTTTATGAAATTGGAGCACCAACAAAAAAAGAAAACGCCGAACTCCCCTACTACAACATGCTGCCACTGCCAAACTATGGTTTTCGATGACATGACGGGGCATAAATACTACATTATTTAGGCAAAATTGTCCGTCGATTATTATTAGTTGATAGATAATCAATATAAGTATACATGTACCTTATTTTTTCAATAAAAAATGTTATTGGAAACTGATGTGCCTACTTAATTTTATAATTTTCAATTTTTGTTTTTTTTTTTGGAAAAAGTTCTGACTTCCAGAAAATAGAACGAAAATTGAAAATTATTGAATTAGGTAATTTTTAATCCATAATCCTAAAATTCATTCACCTATTAAAGTCATACTAGAAACATATAGAGGATGTTTCTTACACCTGCCCCGGATGTATTAGGTACATCCCGCGTCATCTTAGAAACATCCCTGAGAGATGTTTATAGGACATCGCAAATGATGACACGGCTGTTGCCTGCAACATCCCAGGGATGTCCCCAGGAAAATAGGGACCTCCCAGGGACGTCTTCATTATCCCTGATGGATGTTTCTGGAATGTTTCTGCGATGTTACTGTGTTATTAGGGAATGCGTGCGGAAAAGTACTACTTTGCGCACGCTCGTAGGAAAAATAAATTTCATTGACAAAGCATGATCTTAAATAATGTGCAAGTAATTAAAAATTATCGGCTTATCAAGGGCATGGACGTGCATGGACGCCCTGACTCGCCACGGCAATCTCTATTCCATTCCCAAACATAAAACAACCCTATCCCTTTATTCAAGTTATATTAAAAATCCTTATGTTATTATTATACAGGGTTAGTAAAAAGTACTGCAACACTTAAATATCTTTAAAACTGCTTAAGCCGCGTTCACACAATTCGGAATCTGACAGTTTTTGGGCATGCGGAATTGACAATGTTGCCAGATTTCCCAGTTTTGCGCTACACGTAGACTTTTTGTTATCTTAAATAGAATGCCCCATTTATTTTTATTGCAATGAATTGGGCGTGCCAAATTTGATAAGACTACAAGTTTTCAGAATTCTATCTCTACTAGTTGTTGAAATATGACAACATCGTATTTTTGGTGAAAAATATCGCAGCGCTTGAATATCTTCAAACGCCGCTTAAGCACGTTCACGAAATTTGGTATCTGGGGGTTCTTGGGCAAGCGAAATTCAACTGTGATATCGGCACTGCTGCCAAGTTTCACAGTTTCGCGTTACACGTAGTTCTCGTGGCTTATAGTTTCTTTTTTTTTTTAATACACGTTACTTGTTCATAAGGAATTTATATTTCCGGGCATTTCCGATAAATTTGCGGCTCCTCCTTAAATAGGTAGGAAATTAGGTAACTATCCCAGAATGATTCTCACTATAGTAGTATCTAACAGTACAAGAAGCATATTGAAAGTTTGGAATCTCATTAAAATTTGGACCAATTCATTACAATTAAAAATAAATGGGGCATTTTATTTAGGATAACAAAAAGACTAAGTGACACGTGTAGCGCGAAACTGGGAAATTTGGCAACAATGCCGATATCACACTGAATTTCGCATGCCCATAAATTCCAAGATACCGAATTTAATCGACGAGCTTAACCGGGTTTTAAATATATTGAAGCGGTGCGATACCTTTCATTGAAAAATGAAAATGCGGTGTTGTAGTAGAGATAGAATTCTGAAAATTTGGAATCTTTTTAAATTTGGCACGTCCAGTTTATTGCAATAAAAATAAATGGGGCATTCTATTCAAGATAACAAAATGACTACGTTTAGCGCAAAACTGGGAAGTCTGGCAACAATGCCGATTATTTTTGTAAATTATTGCCTACGGTAATTTTAATTTGATTGATATTGTTGACTTGCTGGCTTCTAGGTTTAGTTGTAAAATTTAATTTAAGTTGGGTTAGCTTTGTCAATAAGATTTTTGTATTCTTGGACAATAAAGCATATTTACTACTATCACGGTTGAATATCGCTTGCCCAAAAACCCCCAGATACCAAATTTTGTGAACGTGCTTAAGCGGCGTTTGAAGATATTCAAGCGTTGCTATACTTTTCACCGAAAATACGGTGTTGTCATATTTCAGCTGCTAGTAGCGATAGAATTCTGAAAGTTTGGATTCTTATCAAATTTGGCACGCCCAATTCACTGCAATAAAAATAAATGGGCCATTCTATTTAAGATAACAAAAAGACTACGTGTAGCGCAAAACTGGGAAATCTGGCAACATTGTCAATAGCACTGTTAAATTCCATATGTCCAAAAACAGTCAGATTCCGAATTGTGTGAACGCGGCTTAAGCAGTTTTGAAGATATTTAAGTGTTGCAGTACTTTTTACTAACCCTGTATATATAATTCTCCTTTTCAACGGTAAATATAAGCGTACGTCACTGTAAAAGCTCACAATACAGGGTGACCCAGCCGTCCCGAGAGTGACCCATTTTAAATTCTTATAACTTTTGAACCAGGTGTGCTTATAGCTACCTGCGGTTTGCGCCATTCGATTTCTCTTGGCGTAAAGTTTTTTTCTAGTAGGTTGCAATTTTTTTTGAAACATACGGAGCGAATAAAAAAAAATCCGGTTTTCAACATGGAAAATCTCCACTATTTTTAAAGGAACACCCTATACATCACAACGTCAAAAAAAATATTCGTAGGTAATACCATAAGAGCTCAGATTTAGCCGGATATTTTTTGGCTTGGTCTCGAATACTTACTTTCAGGAAATTTAACGAGAGCTGTTCCGACAAAATCACGAGAGCGCAGCTCGAGTGATTTTGTGGAACAGATCGAGATAAATTGCATGAAAGTAAGTATGAGAGAGCAAGCAAAAAAATATCCTGCTCAAAATCTGAGCTCGAATGGTATTTAGTACGGCAATTCCACGAATGCATAATCAAAATAAAATATGGAAATACTTTTTAAAATGAACAGTTATTGAAGGTAGGTACAATTAGAATACATTTTTGCCCCTTAGAATTTGACTCTACAGAAAGAGAAAAAGACTCTCTTTGTGTTCTCAGGAATTGAATTTTCTATTTCGCTATCAATTATTTCATCATTAATTGTCCCAAATCGGTGCATGTTGAAAATATTTCCAATTTTATTTAAAAATACACTTTTATTAAGCTAAAATGATCGAATTTGTGAATTTTTGTGACACAATTATTTGACAGATGATTCAAAAACCAATTTAATATGCAATTGTTACTACGGTAACGATTGCATCAACAGAAAATTTATCCGATTTTTTTATCCAGTTATATTTTCTCTTCCTTCCTATTTATCCGCTAGCAAACTACGGTTTTTGACATTTCAAATGGGATTATTTATACATGAGTGGAATTGTCATGTTTAAGGTATTTATATGTACGAATAGACATTGTCCCTAAAACTTGAAGTTTTAGCTGTAATATAGTTATTTATGTATCCAAGGGTACTAAATAGATGATTATGCCCTGAGGGCGACAGTCTTACAAAACTAAGGGTCTCTGGCCCGAGCTAGGGTTTGTAATGGCCGTTTGCACGGGTTCCCCTCAAAACTTACTCCTACGTAAGTGTCCCCTAAATCTGAGGTGTACCCTAACGATTATTTCGTTTGCAAGGGTTCCCCTTGTCCAAAGTTTACCTAATGTCTGTCCAGCGACTCTGTGTCTACGGGGCAACGGTGAGGGGAATGCAGTTGTAAAAAAAAATGGCTGATTTCATTCATAAAATACCCAGCTGCGTACGGAACTTTTTGGAAAAGTGATCGTATTGCAACTCGTACACGAAAATTGACAATGCCCAAACCTCCGCCACTGGATATTTCAATATAAATCGATATTCCAAGATGGGAGGATAAAATGACGTGAGCCCTGGCCAATAGCGAGACGTAAAGTGACGTTAGCTCATTGACAACCGTATGGTTCCTCATGGCAACGACGATCCTGCCAAAAACTCCACCAATCAGGTTCATCCAGGCCGGATGCTTGCCAAATACCAAATAGTCAAAAGCTGATGGTATCTTTAGAATTATATATATATATATTTTAATTTGATTTTAGACTGTTACTTATAAGTATATTCGAAAGTGTATTAGTATAAACTGAAAAACGGTCGCGTTGACCGATTTATGAATTTTGGACCAATTGCGAGGGATTTTTGGGTCTGCGGAAAAATTTCTGAAAGGTTTCGGAGGGATTTCGGCGGATTTCGGAGTGATTTCGTGGATTTTGGAAGGATTTCGGGAATTTCGGTAAAATTTCGGAAAGATTTCGAACGAATTTGTGACACGATTTCAAGGAGTGAATAAAAGGTCCGTGAAGTTGGCCCCTAAAGTGTTAAATTTTATTTGGAAAAATATGTTGTTTGTTAGTGCTTCGTTAGTGCTTTTTAGTGCTTCAATTGTTTTCGTTAGTGCTTTTTTCGTTTTCTGTATATCGATTTTTTTGTAGTTTCAAGGTCAGCCCTGACAATCTGTTAAAATGAACGAAACTTGTTACTATGTTTTAGTGCTTCGTTAGTGCTTCAAATAGTTTCGAAAGTACTTTTCTTATTTCTTAGATATTTTAGATTTTCACTTCAAGGTCAGCCCCCAAAAATTTTCCGAATTATCCTATTTTGGTGTCAGTGTTTAGTGCTTCGTTAGTGCTTCTCAGTGCTTCAAACAGTTGCATTCGAGAATATTTCCTTTTTGAGTCAAGGTCAGCCCTCAAATTATATAGGATTGAGTTAAATCTAGAGTCGTTTTTTTGCGTATCGTTAGTGCTTTTTAGTGCTTTATATAGCTTTCTTAATGCTCTTTCCGTATTCTGATTATTTAGTATTTTTTATTTTAAAATTAGCACCCAAACTTATTCCAAATGTACAAAAAACACAGGAACGCCACTGAAGCCAACATGGGTTCATAGCAAGGATGATACACCAAATCACCAGTTGTGACGTAGGCATGTCCTTTCTCGGATGGACGTAGGCCTTTTGCACTAAAGGTTATGATTCCGCGGGCTTTGGCTTAATGCATACTTGGTTTTATTCACGGTTTTACTACATTAATTATTAACATTCTAAAACAACTCTCTATTTAGATCTCGTTTTCATCTTCCTCTTTGCCTATTATATTGATCAATATTAAACAATATTTTTTTATCATAAATTTGAATTATTCTAAGCTACGACCTCCAGTGCGTGAGTTTTCGGCTGGGATCACGCAAAGTAGAATTATACTAGAATTCTTCTTTCATGACGTCAGGTTGCCTAGCAACTATCATCATCGCCTGTACTGTACCCGATAAATAGGTCGCGAATGACGTCATGAAAGTAGAATTCTACTCGTCGTGATCCCAGCCCAGGAGTCGTATTATATATCGAATATGACACAGGTATCAAATTTACTGATACTGACTTACTGATAGTTAAAAATATGCCATTATCCAACTTGTAAAGTGCAGTTCCTCGTTGGGCGCTATTTAATGACAGAGCCATTCTGTTTAAAACAAAGGCGAGTTACCCCGGAGTGAGATGCTCCGGTGCTAAAAAAGCGCCAGTCAAAACTGCGTCTGAACGAACGAAATCGCGCCAGCTAAAACAGTGACCAATTAAAATAGACCTTTCCAAAACAACTAAATAACCATAAAAGAGAAAGATAGAGAGCGCACCGGCACCTTAGATTTCCTCCATACTATAAACTAATATTGGCTCCAGTGGCGTCCCTGTGTTTTTTGTACATTTTGGAACAAGTTTGGGTGGTAATTTTAAAATAAAATCAGAATACGGAAAGAGCATCAAGAAAACTATCTGAAGCACTGAAAAGCACTTACGATGCGCAAAAAAAATGACTCTAGATTTAACTCAATCCCATATAATTTGAGGGCTGACCTTGAAAATTTAAAGTTAAATATCTCAAAAAGTAAATATTCTCGAATGCAACTGTTTGAAGCACTGAGAAGCACTAACGAAGCACTAAAAACTGACACCAAAATTGGGTAATTCGGAAAATTTTTGGGGGCTGACCTTGAAGTGAAAATCTAAAATATCTAAGAAATAAGAAAAGCACTTTCGAAACTATTTGAAGCACTAACGAAGCACTAAAACATAGTATTAAATTTCGTTCATTTTGACAGATTGTTAGGGCTGACCTTGAAACTACAAAAAAATCGATATACAGAAAACGAAAAAAGCACTAACGAAAACAATTGAAGCACTAAGAAGCACTAACGAAGCACTAACAAACAACATATTTTTCCAAAAAAAATTGAACACTTTAGGGGCCAACTTCACGGACCTGTGAATAAACCCCCCGATTAGGTATTTATTGTTCAAAGAGAAAGATCATTATTATTTTTATTATTCAGTACTTTCACCTCCGTCTCTTTTTGCTGCAATAAAGCTGAATATGTTTATCTCAAAAACTTGAGCGAAAGTATTTGCTTCTAAGTTTGTGATAACATTTGAACAAAATTAAAAAAAAAAACACACCGCGCGTTGATGACGATTTCGAATCCCGATCGACTAAAAAAATTATAATATGTATGGATCGTATAATTTGGATTTATTTCCTTATTTTTTTTTATAGGCAGGCAAACATCTGCGAAGACAATGCAAAAAACAAAAACATAAGAAAAGCTCATCATATTTGGAAGATTTTATATTATGAGTATGACAATAAAATATTGAATTTGTTATTTAAAATAGGTAGGTATCTAAAATAAATTCTTACCTGGTGTATTATCCTCAATGACAAAAGTGCCGGTAACCCAACAAAAAACTTCGACAGTTTCTTTATGAGCTTCCACATCGCAATTAATCGGATCGCCGAAATATTGTTTACTAGACAACAAGACTGAAAAGGCGATCAAAAGCAGCACCGAAAACTTGTAATGCAACTTGAATATGTTGTTGTCGGTGCGGATCTTGTCGCCTTTGGCCAGGGTCTTGAAATCGTTTAGGAAATCCATATTTTCTGTGATTTCGCAGCGAGTGCCGTGCAAACGAACTTCGTTCGACTGTTTAAAAATTTAACAACTGAAGTGACAAGTGGTAGCGATGAGCGAAGCATGCGCAATAATTGACAGCAAGGCTACGTTCGATAACTTGGTGTGCGGTACAGTTACAGTTACTGTTCGGAGTATGAATTTAAAAGTTTGAACAGAGAGTTCTTCAGTAATTTTTATGTTCGTGTCTCCATAGCATACATGGACATACACTCACTACGCATGAAGCCCGGAATTACAGAAGCTCTGCAACACCAAGATACAAATGCAGAACCTGCAACTCTGGCTTATCGTATCACAGTAGCATTTTATAAAGGCCGTTTTACAGCTTGCAATTTTATCTGCAATATGCAAGAAACTTGAACGAGGGCATGCGCAGAAGTGCGTCAGTTGATTGGTTTCTGCAGTGGTTTCTGCAAGATTCTTATGAAACTTGAATGGCATTGCATGCAATCGGTTTGGTGCCATTTTACTTGAAGGTTTTCGTGCAAGCTGGGGAATTTTTAGCAATTATGATGCTTAAAGTTGCTGCTATTGCTTTCTTCTTTTTATATCGACTTATAATCACTTTTTTATTTTTGGAAAATGCAAATGTCGTGGTGGAAACCCCGCTTAATATGTTCTATTGGCGCACACGCGCAGAACATTGATTGGCCCATCACCAAGGCCCAGCTGATGAGCCTGTCTGCGACTGCCGAACTAGAGATTGCCGTATATTTGATGTATCCCCAAAAGTATCGTTGTAAACCAATAAATATCGTACCAAAGGACTGAAAGAAGCTGAAGTTTTATTTGAGGGCTTCAGGACATTACAGCAAACATCAACAACACAACATTAAAAACAAAAAATTATGGTTAAGGTTAGAGAAGGAAACAAGTCAAATTGCAAGGTGTAAAACGATGTGCAAGAGATCTTGAATGCAATTATTTTGCATGCAACAAATTGCGTTCAAGTTTTCTTGCAAGCTGTAAAACGGCCTTTACAAGTCGCCTGCAAGTTTGCGCATGGAAACGGTCCCGTAAGTCCTTTGTAATCATTTTGTCAACTTTGACATTTAAAACTGGCAAATCAGTAGCACCCAAACACTTTTTTTCGATAAATATGACGGCATTGCAAATTTTTTCTGTAATTTGCTCGTTCCTATTCCTGCAAAAGTTGATCATATTCAGTGTTGCCAGATGAGTAAAACCAAATTATGGTAGAATGCTGTAGAAATTATCGTTTTTTGTATGATTTTATCGTACGAAACTGACTTCACCAGTATGACGTCATCAGAGGCTGGTGGCCCCCTTTGATTGAAGGGGTTAGTTAGATTGTATCTGCAATAGTATATTTCCTAACAAGTGCGCAAAGTAAGTCTTGTTCGCACGTTGACTGCAGTTGACCGAACGACGCGAAGCAGAGTTCGGGCAGCAGTCGAATGCGAACAAGACAATTTGCGCAAGAGTCAGGAACAGTATTTTTTCTACGAGCGAGAAAATTTATAAGAATAAAAAATGAGACAATAAACTTTTAAAAAAAAGATTCAAAATAGCCATTCAAAAACAACCAAAAACTAATAATTTTATTTGATTATTGTGCACGATATGGAGAGATTTTTCGGATGACCTTTGGGGTAACAGACTACTGCAGGCACTGGCGGCTAGTGATGTAAAAAAAGTATCTACCCAATACAAAGTAACGGGTATTTGCCAAATACCCAAAATATCGAATCCTTGTTGTTCAAAATACTCGATACTTTTATACCTATTATCATTGTATAGTATTACGCTTTTCAAAAAAAGCGGCGACGCGGTATAATAAAGAGCGAAGACGCTTGCCGAAAGCAGTGGCGGTTTCTTTGATATACGCGTTATTTGTTATTTATATTTGCAATTGTTTTTATGGTTATTTTATTTTGCAAGATATGCATGCAGTTAAAATTGAGTTAATTTCTAAAGCTGGGTTCACCTGTAATAATACGGTAGAAAGCAATATCCGAACCTTAACCCGAACGGCTAGAGTGCGAATGGAGTCACTCGGAGTGCACGGAGTGAGCAAGCCGAACCCACCTTAATTTATATACAGTTTAGTTTGTTGTTTTGTCAAATTATATTTTATTTTATATTTTTTTATAGTCCAGGAGGTGGCGCCAAAAACATGCAAGAGTTTTCGCAAGGCGGATATTTTCAAAATAGGTCGTACTTTAGTATTAGAATGCTAGTGTACAGTCAGCACTCACAGTTCCGGGACAGTTGGCTCTGGGACGCGGGCAAAGTTGTAATTTTAAGAAGCATCTAAACTGTTATCTCAAAGCTCAGAATTTATAGAAATTTTGCACATTATCTGTTTGAAGGTCACAGATAACGTATGTAAATCGTCAGACGTCTAGTTCGTTGCAAAAAGGGGGTCAGACGTCCTCAAAGTTTTTATTTTATGGCATTTTCTTCAAATATATTTGTCAAATACCTACCTGCAAAAATATATTTTGACAGGACACCGAAGAAAATGCCATAAAATAAAAACTTTGAGGACGTCTCACCCCCTTTTTGCAACGAACTAGACGTCTGACGATTTACATACGTTATCTGTGACCTTCAAACAGATAATGTGCAAAATATCTATAAATTTTGAGCTTTGAGAAAACAGTTTAGATGCTTCTCAAAATTAGAACTTTGCCCGTGTCCCAGAGCCAGCTGTCCCGGAACTGTGAGTGCTGACTGTACACTAGCGTTCTAACACTAAAGTACGACCTATTTTGAAAATATCCGCCTTGCGAAAACTCTTGCATGTTTTTGACGCCAGCTCCCCAACTATTAATTTTATTTTGATATGAAAATAAAGAAGTTTTGTTTACGTTTCATGAAATCCCTGATGGTCTCTGATATATTGTAATTTTTTATAAATAATATGGAAGTAGGTACCCAAAACTATTAGGTACAATCAACTATTATCAATGACCTCTGTAATAAAAAAGTAAAAAAATCACTTGTATTGTGAAGACCAAATAATACTGAAAGTACCCATTCAATATCCAATAAAAGTATCGGGTATTGATATCAAAAGTATTGAATCGGTACGAGTATTCAAAAGTATCCAAAATTTACATCACTACTGGCGGCTCTATCTAAAATATGTTGTATTTCCTCGTTCTCTTCTGCTGCAATGTTTCCCATTTTTTTGGCGAGTATCTAGGCTTAGGCTCACGATGTAGTTAAAATAACGACCAAAGAAAAGATGATAAATTCATTTGTTTGACACTGACGTGACAGACCTATACACACTGACGGCAAATGTCATGCAATCATAAGGCCTGTTTCCACAGAAATCACAAATCATGCAGACCGAATTTCATTCGTTAAAAATAGTCAGAAAACTAGTTGTTGGCGATTTGCACCAATCCAATCAAAAACGCTCTGACTGGTTTGTGATTTCTGTGGAAACAGACCTTTTAACGGTACATGAATATTTTTACTGGTACTTTGTCGAAATTAAATCTTGTCAGCACTAGTGCGCAAAATCAACTCTTGTCCGCACTAGTGCGCAAAATTAAATTTTGCGCTACCAACTGCGTGTACAAAGTACCTATTTTGCACACGCTCGTAGAAAAAATAATTTTATTAAAAAAACATTTAGAAAAAAAACAGGTACTCATTTCTGTTTTCCCTACCCCTTGTAATAATTCAGGCACTGGAAAAAAGAGCTGGTATTTCAATTTTTAATAGAGGTCAGCGATTTCAGTGTATTTTTTTCAAAATTTATCAACATTCAGAAACTATCGTACGTTTATCCATTATCGATCGTACATCGTACCCTCTTGTAATTATTGTACAAATACGATAATAATTATCGTACGTCTGGCATCACTGATCATATTTGTAGAACTGCAAATTTGCAGATGCGAATATACTGTAATTGTAATTGGGCCCTAATCTCCCAATAGAAAACACAATCGTTGCAATCAAATTGAGCGGAATCTTAAAAAATATATCCCAAATAAATATCTCCACATTTGTCCTTCTTAAAGTGGCTATTATAAAACTGTTTTAACAGAAAACTAGAAGTTAACTTCTGGAATTATTATGAAATTCCGGAAGTTAATTTTTAGTTTTATCTACAAGCGTTTGGTTATGACGTTTTTACATAACTATTTTTCCAGTATTTGAGTTATGTTATGAGGCTCATAACACAACTAGTTGTGTTATGGTCGTTATGGACTAGGTTATGAATTCACAACACAGTGGTGTTATGGACAAGGTTATAAATTCATAACACAACTATTTTTGGTGATTTGACAAATGTCAAAGATAAACCAGTAAAGGTAAA
Source organism: Ceutorhynchus assimilis (assembly GCA_917834065.1). Taxonomy (NCBI): domain Eukaryota; kingdom Metazoa; phylum Arthropoda; class Insecta; order Coleoptera; family Curculionidae; genus Ceutorhynchus; species Ceutorhynchus assimilis. Next base: position 1,497,105 of record OU892285.1, on the reverse strand, counting down.
ATAAAAGTATACAACGACTAATGAACGAAAATGATTGAAAAAAAAATCTTATTTTTCGCTTTGTAGATAAAAAGTTGTATATCATGCGTGCGTTACATGACTACAAAACTCGTGTGATTAGAGCCGCTTTCCAGTGCCTAAATTGTTAGAGTATCATGCTCCTGGAGTGTGACGCACTTGAACTGTTCCACACAAGCAGCACTGGAACGCTCCCGTCTTAACCCCCACCATTTCGCACTTCAGGAGCATGAAACACCGAAATAAAGGTTGGTGCACGAGGAAGCAGGGGATAACAGAAATGAGTAGTTCAAGTGTACGACACTCTAAGCACTGGAACGCGCAAAGTAATTGTGGAGCACTCCTCAGCTGCTCAGGAGTAACTCAAATGGGTCACTGGAAAGCACCTTAGAACACCATTTTTGTAATCATGTTCATAAACGCACTTGTAATGTAAATAACTATTATGTCAAAATTGTTTCATAATTATCCGCCCCTAATACCTATAAACGAATACTTTGCAAAATGATATTTTCCTAAAATCCTAAAAATTGGAATTAATAAACCCTTGGTGTCGCTTATTACTCTTATTAATATTTGTTACAAATTGATGGATTTTCCTCATTTGCATTCTATTTCAATCAATTTGAAATTTTCGGGATTAATATTGACCTTTTCAATTTAGAAGCCTCTCTCTCTGGCGTCAGACTGTCAGACGCCAAAAGAGTATGAAAACAATGATTGACAGCTATTGACAGTGGTTTGTTGACAAGAGTTTTATACGTGTGAGACTGGAAACTATTATTTCCTCGGTTTTTTCCTAACAATGGTGATTGTGTGTAGTGTGCCTTTTCGTGAAAATAATTCCTATTCACCGGCGGACGTGTCTTTCCATAAGTTTTCATCAAATCCTACATTTGTCAAAATTTGGATACACAAAATCAGAACTGATACTCGCAAAAGTAAGGGAAATCCACGACCCATCAAGTATACAAAGATATCCACGTCCAAGTTTAGTTTGCGGAAGCTTTTTGCTTCCCACATTTTCTTTCCAATTTCAAATTTCACCATTCTATGTCGGTCATTGTCATTTTCCATTCACTGAACAAAGATACCTAACTCATCGGTGGAGTCACCGATTAGAATAAAAACCAGGGGATTGCTAAACACCCTATACACTTGACATTGACGAGCAAGCAAATGTTGGCGGGAATCTGAATGTTTTCATACTTTATCGTCCATCTCTTTTAATTGAAAATGTCAATTTGAGAATAAAGAGATAAAAAAGAGTGCGTTCGAGAAAGGGTTAAATTTTAGCCAAGGGTGAGAGTGGGCATATGGTCACGTGATCAAAAGAGTAAATATTGGGTGCGTACGATAAGTCCAACTACTGACCCTTTTTACCCTGACCCGTCATTAAATGTCGCACTTTTCACCAAAGAGAATACACACTCTAAGGAGCTTATCAACCTCATTTTTGATAATCGCCGCCATATTTTGGTTTTCAATCATTGCCGACGTCATAACTAAGTCGTCAGCTGTTTAAACAGGCTACGTCAAGGCGAGAAACGCCATGCTGCTTACGTCACAACTGGTTGTTTGGCGAGGGGTGGAGGGGGGGTAGGGGGGATTTTTTGTGATGTTGCAGAATTTTTTAATAATGGAAATTACGTGACTCGTAAGTTTTGACAATTGATATTTATTTGAAAGTAAACAAACCTTTTCACCGACATTAAAGCTGGATTTATAACTTCCGTAACGTAAGCAGTAAGCAGTATCCGTAAGACGTAAGAAAAATGAACTTATAGCAAATACATGCTCCTGGTTATAGTCTTTCAGTAACAAGTATGCAGTAAGCCGTAAGCAGTATGAAATGGTTCATTTTTATTTCTTACGGTTACTGATACGGATTCGGATGCAATCGTCGGTTCTCGTGTTAAAAAGTAACGCTTGTCACTGCCCCAGAGGGCGTTGGCCGCTGGCGTTGTTTTTGTTTTGGTTTTAAAAAGTGAGGTTCTGGAATTGTTTTGGGCCTTAGACAAGTTTTGGGCATTGGTGATTGAGCTCAATATTAGTTTTGGGTTAAAAATGAGTGAAATTGAAAGCCTATTAATAGATATTATCACCGATTTCTATTGGTTCAAATAAAATCATATTGCGCACGCGTAAGTTTTTACTGTCACAGCAAATTCAACTATAAATCAAGATGTTTTTACTGATACTTCTTACGGCATACGTCCTTACTTCTTACTGTTTACTGCCTACGTTACGGAAGTTATAAATCCAGCTTAAGGGCTTTTTAGACGACTTCCGAAAGCTAAATAAAATAGATTTCGATCCTAACAGTAGGGCTTTATTATTCTTAAACTACCCTGTTATCTGAATACAAAGAATTTACCCATTAGTACCTCGAAAAATTGGAAAAATATAACCTTGTTCAACAACTAGAGTCTGTTTTTTTTTAAAGATAATTCCCCAAGTCAGAAATTTAGTAACTATATTGGCAACACAAGCCTTTTCTACATAAAAAATTTGAAAGCATTGACAATTTCACATTGTATTACCAACAGAATGTCATTTTGACTTTTATCTTTAAAAAAAAAAACAGATTTTAGATATTGTTTCGAATCCAAACAAAAAGGTAGAAATCTAGTAAAATCCAATGAGAAACCTAACAATTACCGAAAAATATTAATTCTCAGGTATAAAGCTTTTAGAGATGGGAAAAACCGTTATTTTCAAATAACAGTTACAACTATTACTGTTAATTTTAAATAACAGCTTAAAATAACAGGTTGTCGTCATTTTTAACTTCTCGTGGTAGGGTTGCAGTTAAACGATTATCGATCCGTTATGATGTATTTGGAACTTAATTCAAGCAGTGCCAGAAGTAGGCGGCAACGGCTAAAGCTGGAGTCTCATGCATCCGTTTTCCAACGAAAGATGTCCGAAAAACCTTCTATTCTGACATAATCGTATGAAAATATGTCAAAATAAAAGGTTTTTCGAACATCTTTTGTCGGAGAATAGATGCATGAGACTCCGGCCTAAAACGTGAGGAAGTGGGGAGTGTGGTCAGAGAACGCACGTGCCTGTATAAAGTCCGACGTCCGACAAATACTATTTTAAAGTCACGTGATATTGGTGGCAAAAAACGTATGTCCATTGATTATGTCGTTGATATCACCTACAAAAAGCTACTGGTGGTTAATTACTATTGAATTTTAATATATGTTCCCACTAGCATTTTACAAACGCGTTTCTGAAGTAGTATTGACCAATCAGAGGGCAATTTTAATACTTGCAATTGTTGCGAGACTCACTTTTGTCGCTTCTGCTGCCCCTTGTAATACATTCTGAACTTGAATTGGGAACCCGTTTTCTATTTGCTTCTTTTCGAGTTGAAAAAAGGTTAATGTAGTCAAAATTATTAGCCATGTTTGTTCGTTGTATCATTTTCGAAAATAACTTTGATAAACTAATTGATGACAGTGACGGATTCTATTTCAGGTAAGAATATTATGAACATTAGACACTAATTTTTTTGTCAATTTTACTATCACCGCTGTTTATCCGTGCGTTCGTTATTTTGGTCTGAGTTCTCCGAGCTTGACTTTACCGTTCGTTTATTTAAAAAGTGTACTCGGTGCAGCCTCATTCGCGTTCGTTTATTAAAATTTCCGGTACTTTTATACAGCGTTCAACTGCTCCGTTCGCTCGCTGGTCACGTGATTACGGCTCCGCTCAGCTCGCTCTACACTTTGAGCAAAATACCGAACGCAAGGTAAGATGTATTCAACAAGGATAGAGAAAAATCACGTGACTTTAAAATGGTATTTGTTCGACTTTATTATTGTGATTATTATTCTGTATTTTGTCCATAAAACAGGCAACCCACTCAGGCCCATTGTAAGTGCAATAGATTCGCCCACATACAGCATAGCCAAATACCTCACCACCCTCCTTCAACCACGGATTGGCCAATCCAGCTTTTATGTCAAGGACTCAACTCATTTCATCAAAAAGATCAGTGATATCACTCTATTACCAAACGACATTCGACATTAGTTTTGATGTCGTCTCATTGTTTACTAAGGTACCAGTAAATCAGGCCTTAGAGTGTCTGAAAGATGTTTTTCCGGAAGAAATCAACAACTTATTTCACCACTGTCTGACGACTACGTACTTTCAATGGCAAAATGAATTCTTTGAGCAGACAGATGGAGTCGCAATGGGAGGTCCACTCAGCCCGGTTATCGCCAACTTTTACATGGAACACTTCGAACAAATGGCACTACGAACGGCTACAAAGAAACCTACTTGTTGGTTTCGCTATGTAGATGACACATTTGTTGTTTGGAACCATGGAGAGGCAGAGCTCGAAAACTTCCTTAATCATCTAAACTTGATAAAACCCAGGATACAGTTTACGATGGAAGTTGAGAAGGATAACAAAATTGCATTCCTCGACGTCCTCTTAGAAAGATTACCCTCAGGTAAACTGGGACACAGAGTGTACAGGAAGCCGACACATACGGACAGATACCTCAATAAGGAATCTAATCACCATCCTAGGCAAAAGAGAAGAGTCATTAAAACTCTATCTGACAGAGCAATCCGGATTTGTGAACCCAGATACCTTCAGGACGAGATGCAACACCTAAAATCGGCACTTGAAGGAAATGGGTACTCCAAGCAGGAGATAAATAGAGCCATAAGACCGAAGCAGCAGCGCACAACTAACAAGGAACCAGCACAGGTGGCAGGGAGAGCCTTTCTTCCCTATATCAAAAATGTCACAGATCGCATAGGACGAACGCTAGAAAGACACAACGTTAAGCCTATCTACAAGCCCACAAGAACAATTCAGCAAAGTCTAAGATCGGCCAAGGATCCTAGGGCACCTCTTGAATCGGCTGGCGTCTATAGAATTCCCTGCTCTTGTGGATCTGTCTATGTAGGAACAACCAAACGCTCTATCAACACCAGGGTCAAAGAGCACAAAAGAAACTGTCAGCAAGGACAAATAGATAGATCAGCAATCGCCGAACACGTGCTTACACAAACAAACCATGTCATTCGTTTCGACCAGACTCAAACATTGGATAGAACCAAACATTTCTACACCAGGCTCCACAGAGAAGCCATAGAGATACAGAAACACCACAACAACTTCAACAGAAAAGAAGAGGGCATGAACCTCAATAAAAGCTGGTTGCCAGTTCTCCGAAAAACAAAGACCCTTCCTTTCCGAGAACGAGACAAGGAAAATACCGTAATCCAAGCCACGCCCACAACCCTGGATATAAATAACGCAGTTCCCTCAACGTCGAATTCAGTCATCGGAGAAACACGGAAGAGAACACTTCGTCCTCTACCACACCGCCTCTGAAGATGTCTATCGCAGCAGTAGATTTCGTCTACTGCTGCGTTAGGTAGAAATACTAATGGACCACGGCATTATAGCCCGGAAAAAACTTTTTTGCTAGAAAAAGTTATATGTTTTACATGGCAAAAAAGCAGATTTATTGCCTCGGCTGGTTTCCTAGCCTTGGCTACGCCTCGGCTATGAAACACCAGCCACGGCATTAAATCTTGTACTTAATGCCTAATAAAACAAATAACTATTTGTTGTTCCTTGTCAGTTTAGTTTATCTGGATATCAAGGATAGTTTTTGTATTATTTTCTACTAGAGTACTGTCAAAAGTTGATTGCAGTAAGTTCCAAATACCTGCAACAATAATTTGTCATGTGAATTGTCAATATATTATTAGAAGTAATAGCGGTGAAGAATATTTATGCGAAACGTGGAAATTCAATGTTAGCTAACACACAATGTCTGTCCAATTGCCATCGATTCAGACAGCCAAATTACCCACAGACGTCCCCAACAATATCATTTCCCTACTCATTTACTGCGTAGCTGATAACAGTTTGATGCTCACTTTGGATAACGTGAACAGCGACCATTGGCTTCCGTCTGTGAAAGCTGATTACAACGTCAGTTGGTCCAGATTGATAGGAAAAGAAGCTCAAGATGTAATGAAACAAATCATTTCACTTATCCGGTATTAAAACTATATTTTCAATAGATTGTCGGGTCGAAAACTGCGGTGAAAATTCTACGTCTGTACAAAATCTGGTATCCGAGAAAAGAAGGCGATCTCACGCTATGGCATTGCGTTTTCCAGCTTTGCGTCGACATACCTACGAAGAATAAAACCAAAAACACAATGGGCAAGTGGCGCGGTAAAATCAGGTGGATCCAGGAAGCCGACCTGCTTGGTTTGTTGCAGTCCAACAGCTTGAGATCGCCGGAATTATTGGAATTTTATCAATTAGCCAGAGATGTCGATTTGAACCAATTAAATTTCGATCTTCCCGACGATATTATTTCGAGTAAAAATATTTCCGAAATAACTGATGACGCTTTGGTGTCGGGAAAGACTACGCTGCTTCAACAACTCGTCGAAGCATCTGGAATTGATAAATTAGGTTAGAGAGAAGCATATTGAGTTCGAAAAAAAGGTTTGAATTTGTTGTTTTTTTTTAGCGCAAGAGGATATTTTTAGTAGGGTGTTCTTGAGTTTATGTTTTCCAGCCACTTATATGAGCTTGAGAGCGTTTTCGAAGTTTGTACCCGAAGTTGGATGGCCTAGACAGCACGCGCAATTCTTGTTCAGGTAAAATTTAGTTAGTTTTGTTTGCCTTGCCATTGAAATTTCATTATAGTTATAAGAAGACTGATAATAAATTATCTATTAGAAACTAACCTATATAAACATCTATCTCAGTTACATTCCTCCGTAGTGCTATTATGAACACCACTGTTTAAATGGCCACCACTCTTATTAAAAACCAGAATCATATTTCTTGAGCTCTAGTCTCACTACTACAGGGTGTCCCAGGGAAAACAGTCCACCCCGATTTATTGGATTTGAGAATCTGGAAAAACGCTCAGACACGTCGATTTTCGATTTGAGGAGGAACTATTTTTCAGTTTATTTCATCCCCGTAACTTCAACCCCCTAGCTAGGGGGAGAACAACCCCCCAAATTTGAATAGGGGATTGGGGTCATGTCGTATCTCTTTTTAAAGGTCTCATCGAGTTCTTTACGCCCCTAGAATTATGTCTCATTATTTTCATCCGTAACGAAATGACAGCTTGTCAAAATCTTGGAGATAGACTATTAGTTTTAATGGGAGTAGAAGCGATACTTACCTCCCTTAATAAAAATACTTGAAATTAAATTTTTTCTTATTATTATAGAGGTGTACACGAGAATTGTAAATTGAAGGTATTTTCACTCGTATTTTTATTAAAGGAGGTAAGTGCCGCTTTTACTCCTACTAAAACATAGTCCATTTTCAAGATTTTGACAAGCTGTCATTTCGTTACGGATAAAAATAATAAGATGAAATTCTAGGGCCATAGAGAACTCGATGAGACCTATACCCCTATCCCCCATTCAAATTTGGGGGGTTGTTCTCCCCCTAGCTAGGGGGTTGAAGCTACGGGGATGAAAAAAACTGAAAAATAGTTCCCCCTCAAATCAAACATTGACGTGTCCGAGCGTTTTCCCAGATTCTCATCCCAAACCCAATAAATCGGGGTGGACTGTTTTCCCTGGGACACCCTGTATAATAGAAATAGCAGAACAGATAATAGGCCTCCTAGAGAAAACGCCGAACAAACTGTCGATAGAAACGAAACAGCTACCTACTAAAAAAAAGGAGAAAACTGATAACCAAGGGTAAAAGAGACACTATTGAATACACAGAAACCAACAAAACAGCAAGAAAAATGGCGAAACAGGATATAATAAAACATCAAACGAAACAAGTGCAATCCCTATTAGAACAGAACAAAAGACTAAATATATTTGAAAAACATAACACACCTAAAAAAGAGATAACAAAAATAAAAGATGCAAAAAACAACATAGTAGAAGACAGACAACAGATATTAGAAGTTACGGAATCTTTTTATAGAGATCTGTACGTACGAATCTAAAATAGCAAACACAACGACAAGAGAAGACAAAGTACGAATAGTAAATGCAAACTCAGAAGTAATGCCCGACATAAATATGGGAAGAACTGGAGAAAGGGTTATCCCAGATGAAAAATGGTAAAGCATCAGGAGTAGACAACATTCTGCCTGAAATGCTCAAGAAAAGCTATACTAAGACGAGACAAGAACTAGTGAAACTATTCAATAAGTGCCTAACAGAAAAACATATACCCAAAGATTGGGTAGTTCTTCTGATCTACAAGATAGGTGACCCGATTGATCTCGAAAACTACCGGCCGATAAGTTTACTATCACAAATATATAAATTATTCACCAGAATAATCACTATAATGATCCGGAAAAATAATCCCGATATTTACAATGTCTCTACTGTAAAAATTAAATGTAATCAATTAATCAAAAACTGAATTTTCGGTATTTCAAACCAGTATCGATAAATTGAAAATGAAACAAATTAGCCTTGATCCCAAATTAAATTAAAATATTATATACAGGGTGTATATTTTAAGTGATATCACTATTGCTATATCCGAAACGGTAAGATCTACAAGGTCGGTTAAATTAGAAAAAAGTTGCCTTTTCTGATGCCCATTCACGACTCGTTTACATTGTTGCCAAATTCCTCTTAGTTTATGAAATACAGGGTGATTTCTAAGGAAAGCCCAAAAATATTTCATCAATTATTTCGAAAACTATTGATTTTCGAGACATAATTTAAATTTGAAAGTTTTACAATTTTTTTCGCTCTATAACATGGCATCTTCAAATTTTAAATCCGACGTTTCGACATCGAACTACCATCATCAACTTCATTTTTTTAAATATGGACCTGGATATTTTATGTCATTTTTAGAAAGGGATGAATGAAGGGCGCTAGAGCAAAAAAAATTATAAAACTTCCAAATTTAAATTGTGTCTCGAAAATCAATAGTTTTCGAAATAATTGATGAGAATTTATAGAGATAGGTGAAGGGTAGTTTAATAGGAATGAATCGGCAATGTTGAAATGAATAAACTTATAAGTTATTAGGAATAGTAGGAATAGGGCGTTACTTTATTTGTATGGATATTTTCTGGTCCGTAATAATGACATTTGAACGGATGTGAAATAATTTGAATTGGGAAAATTAGAAGTGGTTGTCATAATTTGCTTATTTAAATTTTTGATTTTATGTATAATAGTTATTTATACACCAAGTGAGCTAAATGAATGTTTATTCATGAGAAGAAAGTTTAACCCACGAGCCCTAGCGAGTGGGTTAATTTTCTTCGAATGAATAAACATTTCAACTCACGCGATGTATACAAAATTTTATTCCATTTTGTGGAAATTTAAAAGATAAAGTACAAGGAAAAATGCCGGGAGTGAGTTAAAAATATTTTAAATCACTGAAGTTTCAGATTTTTAGTTGGGCAGAGTGACTTAAAATGCCGAGAGTTAAAATGTTTTTAAATCACTGAGGTGATAAACGTCTACTTACCTTTATTGTTATGCGTTCAATAATGACATTTTTAAACGTCAAAATGGGATAATAAAATATAATTTAGTAAATCTCAATAGTTTGTTTCTCTCTTTTGCGAATAGACCCTCCACAATTTTATAGGTAGCAGCTCCAAGGAAATAAACACCATCAATATACCGCTCGCCATTTACCATCTAACCAATTACATAGAGTACTTGGGGCGTTTTGCTACAAATTGGTACCGAGTTGCGCAAAACCGAAGACAATGGTCAAATTTGAAAGAGACCTATATCCTAAGGATAGAAAACGGCTAAAAATGGAAATGGAAATCTCACTACGATCTCCTCTCCTCTGAAATTAACCGGTCTTGCTCCTTGATCAAGAATATTAATTTTTATAAGTAGTATCAACGCTCTTTCTATTTATGGAAAGATATATCAGGTTTCGAGGATCTATTATCTGTAATTCTATATCCAGGATCTACAGCTGGAGTAAGTAAACTCTATAATGTATGCGAGGGATCACTATTGTAGTAGGAACCTGAGACAATGTTACACTCTATGCTTATAGTCGTCACCACTGATTCCGATATAATCTCAAGTTTATACCAATCCGTTCTTTCAGTGATCGATTGCTATAAACTTTTAGCTCTTAGAGATTTTAGTTAAACCCCAGAAGTTCTTGAAATGTTCAAGACTTTCTCTCCTAATCGAGGATTTAGGTTCCCAAAACTGTCAAAATAAACGACCATATCGCCATTCTTCCTATAAGCTACCCAATACGTTTCAGATCCAAATTGACTACGCCACATTCGGTTTTCTTTAGAGATGATGGTAAAGAATCTCGCACACACCTCTATAATTAGGAACTTTAAGTTTTGTAGCGTATTCCTCAATATCCTGATAAGTAAGTGGTCGATTGGATAGATTTATTGGAAGTTTTTTGACATCTTTTTCAAAAACAGAGCATATCCAGTCTTGTGTTTAGTCATATATATAATCTTCACTTCTATCCCACCGCACTAGCTTCCATAGATTTGCGGTGTCGTTTAGATTCGGAAAGTTTATCCTTTGAGAACGAGTATCGTTCACTGCTTTTGCAATTCCAGCCGCCCCACCACTCAAAGCGCCTAGTGCGCTAAGTCCACACTTTTAACCAGCTTTTTTAACTACCTTGCGAGTTACTTGAAGAGCCGATTTAATAAAGTCTCTTCTTCCTTTATTCCTATTTACTTTTCCACATTAGAAACATCATAGGAATTGAATAAATTGTTTGACTCTCTCGCACCCCATACTATACCGAGTTTACGTTTAGCATTCATTGCAGTCGTTACAAGTCATGCAGCACACATCACAAGCAGATCAAAAGCATGAAATTCTTCAACTGAAAAATCACTACTATAAAAAAAAAATTGTCCGGAAGCTATTCTAAGTTAAAATGTTGAAATTCATCCAGTTTATTAACACAAATTTTTTTCAAGGGCTGCCGATACAAGCAACAGATATGCCATATCCTTCAGGGAATTTTTGTACTTTTTGGCCGCTGTTGATCCCGCTACAGGCCATGGAGGCTCTCTGGCAGAGCTTCGCTGCAGATATATGTTCAAGTATTTCACCTTCATCCAATCTCTTATCAAAAATGACACAAAATTATTGCTATAGATATTACGATCGGGACAAGGACAACTTACTAAAAGCAGAAGAATTCAAAAACCTAATAACCGACCTGAGAAAATCGAAAAAGCTCCCCATCGACCAGGCCAGCATCAACAAGGAACTGCAGGAAACTTACAAGGCGTTGGGAGTTCAGGAAAGTCAAAGCATTAACATTGGCGAGTTTATGAAAGGCATTTGCGATTTGAAAATCAGAGGAACTTCGCACATTTTCCGATCCCCAACTGGAATTTTAAAGTTTCTAAAGGACAACAGGTAGGTATAATTAGTACCTATGTTTTTTTTCTTACAATTGATGTGTATTGTGCATCAATTGAATTTTCAATTCAAAAACTTAATTGACAATGGAAAATATGTGGAAACTGAATGTTTTCAAGGGCGACGTGAGGCTTCTTTTATTTAGCGAAATTGGTGACGCTTTTAGTTCATCAGTCGCAAAAACAGGCGAATTTTCAAGAAACCAGAGGGCAAGAGTCGTGTTTCAAGACACAATCATCACACTTTTTCGGAAACCGACTGATAACCCTTGGCTCTTGGTACGACACTGAGCCGGTTTGTTACATTACCTCCTCCGTGAATGTTTTCTCCTAGAAGCTACCGGGTTGGATGGCTCGGTCGAGGGTGTACTCATCATACCAACGTTCAACTATACTGGCATGTCTACTATGGACGAGACCACAGGAATGCATGGCATGGATATTTTGAAGTTCTAGATCGGTCGTGGTAAACTCGTCGGATAGTTCAGCTTTGTTATTGACAGTCAGTTGGGTATGGAAATGTAACTTTTCTGGCGTAGTATTTACCGTTGTCATTTCCTCACTGTGAGGCAATATTGTTCTGCCTTCAATCTGAGCGTAGCAATATTTGTCTAACGGAAGCAGTCTACTGGACGGTACGGATCTCATAGTTCTTGGAACTATGATTGTTTCTGTTTAGGCACTGTATCACTGTTTTAAGGGGACGACTGACGCTGTATGCCCACCGGTTATCTCCGGCGGTACGGTGGAAAGTCTTTGTTGGAATGGTAGAGATCGTCTTCTAGCATATTTGTGCGAAAATCTTTGTTTCTTCTCTGAACAAGGCCATGTTGCAACTGGTGCCTGGTAGATGCCGAATGGGTGTCAGCGGTGAACAGATCTTAAGGGTCTTTCCTCGGCATTTGCTTACTCGTGATCTTTCATCTCATAGTAAGACATAGCATCATTGGCGACAGCTAGTAGGGAACTAGTGGTGGTTATGGAAATGGATGCGTTGACTTTAAGGTTAAAGAAAGAAAAGGGAATTATTCGGTATAATGTGAAGGATCGGCCTGGAGGTAGCGAGGGGAAACTCTGCAAGGATGCAGATGGTTCCACCAAAGGATGCAGCATAGGTATTGTCAGTAGTGTAGAAAATATGAATGTATTCTATTCTGTTACGCCGCCACTATGTCAAGAATCTTAGGCTGTCGAATACCCTAGAAATTAGATTCCTATAATAATCTGGTAAATTCTACTTAATCGGGAGAAGAAGAGTTATCGTGTGTATTCTAGATTGTACAGGAATAGATTTAGGGACATATAAAGGCCGCTATTGTTTTGTAGTTTAAGTTTGACTGTGATAAGAGTTATATAGTGATTATTGTTGCGAGTTGTAAAAAGTTTAGTTGTTGAGTTAATAATTAGTGTCAAAGTGTATAGTTACGTGGAATAAATTATTGCTGTGTTAATTGGACTTTGATTTTTGGAATAAACGAAACGAACCCAAGATCTCTGTCAGGCAACCCAAAGCCGTGACAATTCGTACGGCGTGAAGGAAAGCGTAGTTGTTGGGAAGCTGGTCTTCAACAGTTATTAGTGTCTCCTTTAGTTTAAGGGCACTACTGGTATTGCTCAGTCTGCCCTGGGCTATTATGTCCAATGAACTATAACCAGTGGCGTAGCCAGGATTTTGTCTTGGGGGGGGGGCAAATTTGCAGGAAGCGTCTCTTGCAGCCCTACCGCGACTGCTGCCGGAGGCAAAGCGCCGCAGGCGCGAAATTTCTGGGTGCCACGCCCCTTTTTCAGGTTTCTTTACGCTATTTTTGGGACTGTTTATCTTAATTTTGAAGAAATATTCATAAAATTTAAGGGTCTTAGGGGGGAAAATGCCCCCTTGCCCCCCCCCTGGCTACGCCAGTGACTATAACCAAAAACTGGAATGCGAACACATATTGATGAACGTGAAGCCTAGTGCCGCTGCTGCGGAGGGGATACCTGTTTTTGTCGCACTCATTATGGCGGAAATTGCTTCCAACACGTATTCCAATTGATGAAACCTGTGAAGGTAAATATGACAAAACTTTCCGAAACGTCATATGTCAGCGAGCAACAGAAAAAAACAACATTTCCCTTTGTGGCATCTGTCTTTCATGGCTACATTTTTTTGGCAGATATGGCAATGTGTGCGCATTCCAGTTTTTGACTATAGTTCATTGATTATGTCCAATGCTATTTCTAACTGGTTGACATCGTGTTCGATAGATGTGATTTCGAAACCTAGCATTCCTGTCGAGTGTTCCTGGTACTGGATACAGAACTAAAAATCTTATGGGAGGTGTCAGTTACGGTAGATAAGGTTCGTGATCGGGGCTAGCGGCTTGTGCCTAGGGGGTATTTCTGGTGAACCTATGGTTTCAGGGATAGGAGAACTAACATGCGAACTTGAATGGTTTTGTGTAATATCGGGGCTACTCGTGCAGTTGTTAAATACTGCAGCATATGGTTCATCTTGATCAGATTCTGCGTTTATCCAATCTTCTTCTCCGGTAATGATTCGGTGTTTGACTTGAGGAGTGGCTCGTACTACTGTTCCTGTAGTGTGGAAAATATCGGCGGATTCTGTGACTAATTCAACTAGCTATTCGTGTTCCTGGGGACTCAAGTTGCTCAAGGTTATCTTGTCTATAATCGTCACAACGGGTTGGATAGACGCTACATGTCTCACATGACGGCTTTCTTGACTGGTTCCGCTCCAGTGGTTCCACGGTTCCAAGTGTCCTACAACAGTCGCTGTGGGGTCGGTCAAGTCAGTTTTTGAGATATTTAGTAGGTGGATCGGTATCCAACTGTTAATCTTAACCAAACATCGAGCGACCATAATCCCGTGGACATGCATTTCCGCTGGGTGTACGATCGCCGTGTCTGCTTTTGGTCACAATTCTACCTGACGCGAGTAGTTCACTACGGGCAGGTATGGTCATAGTTTCGGTTAATTTAACAGGGAAAGTTGGATCATCCTCTATGCTCTCGGTTTGGGTGAGGCCCCAATCACCCATAGTGGATGCCTCCTCGGCATTTCGGATCAATTTGACTCCTTTATTTTGTCTGGCGACAGGTAACGGCTCTACCTTCGGTTTATCCTTAGATGTTGTCTGGCTTCTGTCATTCGGAGTCATCGGCTTCGGTTTTTCTGTGTTTTTTCGTGTTTCACAGCTTGTTACTGGTTTATTCTAGTGTGTCAGTCTCCTCAGGTTTTCGATGTTCATACTATCAACCAGAGTATATACAGGGTGCGTAGCCCGTGCATTAGATTGCAGGTAGATTGGATGCTATCTCTACTTATTCACCTGCAATCTGGAAAACTTTTAACATACGGGCTACGTAAGGATTATGGGGTTCTCTTCCAATGGTAAATTGATTCGGTACTCTTTCAGAAAGTCCGCTCTTAGTATACCCTGATGTATAATAGTAAATTCAGCGAGAACGACCATATGAACTCGTGCTTGATTATGAATTTGCCTAATGTGAATGTTAATTTGGTATATTAATCCAGTAACTTTGACCGTTAGAGTAGGGGATACTGTGCGTCAAGTCCGCAGTAGTTCTGCTGAGTTATTAATGATATTGCCCAATGAATTACCCAAGTTTTCGAACTCACTTGTTAAAAATGCAAAAAAAAGCGTAAAATTATCGCTTTCGAGTTTTTTCAAGGAACCAGGGATCAAGAGCCGTGTTTCAAGACATAATCATCACACTCTTTCGGAAACCGACTGATAATCCTTGGCTCTTGGTACGGTTTCGTCAGAAATTTAGCGTCTTTAGCGATATAATCTAACTGGGTAAGAAGCCAATTAATTGTATTACGGAAAAAAAATGACTTTTAGGCCGGTTTGTTACACTACTTTGGATAGATTTTAATTGAAAAGAAGTGAAAAATTGCAACGAATATTTTGTTTAAATAACGTATTAAATCGACTCAATATAAAGTGTGTGCCAAATCCCAAATCACACTTAAAACGCACCAACTGAAGATCAGAATATTTTGTGACCCAGAACAACTCAAGGCTACAGACCAACTCAAGGTCATTAAAGGCCATATTTTCAAGGTCAAAGAGGCAGAGCCAAAGTCAAGGCTGAAGGGTGGGGATGTCAAGGTCAGGGGGTGGGGATGTCAAGGTCAGGGGGTGGAGCCAAAGTCGAGGTCGTAGTGTGTAGGTGTTGAGGTCAGGGGGCGGGACCAAAGTCAAGGTCAAAGAGTGGGGGTGAACCTGGATCCTTCAAGGTCGCAGGGGTGGGAGTGGTTTCGGATCGGATAATGCACACTACTAATATACAGTGAGGACATAAAGTCCGTCGCCCCCCTTCTAACTTTTGAACCGCTCGGTATATTGCAACGAAATTTGGAATGATGATATGTGAGCAAATTTTCCATTTTTTGAAATGCAAATGACAGCTTCAGTTGTCAAAGTGACAGCTGGGCGGAGTTTTGAAACGTTTTTTTAAATACAAGGCGGTGTCGAGTGATATATCGTTTTGAAGGTCTCTTTATTCTTATTTTAATCCTCGATTCTGGAAACATTTGGTTTAGCGGTTTTCAAATGATGACGAAAAAACAAAGGCTTGTTTTGCTCATAAACACTCATAAGAAAAAAAATTTAAAAAAAAATTATCGGTTTTTTACACATTATTGTTTTTTTTTTAGTAATAAATAATGACGTAATGACATTGGTAACTTGAAAAAATAACAATAGTACCTACTCATAAAATAATTATGCAATTACTAAAAAAAAAAAAATATGACCAGAACAAGCCTTTTTTGTTTCGCCATCATTTGGAAACCACTTAACCAAATGTTTTCAGAATCGGGGATTAAGTTAAGAATAAAGAGATCTTCAAAACGATATATCACTCGACACCGCCTTCTATTTAAAAAAATGTTGCAAAACTGCGCTCAGCTGTCACTTTGACAGCTGAAGCTGTCATTTGCATTTCAAAAAATGAAAACTTTGCTCACATATCATCATTCCAAATTTCGTTGCAATATACCGAGCGGTTCAAAAGTTAGAGGAGGGCGACGGACTTTATGTCCTCACTGTATATACACATAGATTCAAAAGTTTTGCATCACCCTAAATCTCCGAAAGTATTTTTTTTATCAGGAAAAATAAATTAGAGACTTATTAATTGATTAGTTTTAATTAAGAAAACGTCTACAATACTTGTAGAAAATTTTTTTTACCTAAAAAACTTTTTTTTAAACATAGGAGTATTTTCAAACAAAAATCAAAATTTACAAATTGATGGATTTCTTTAAAAAATGTACTTGAAAACCTTTCCTTTCTTCTTCTTCTCTAATTTTGGCGCTGCTCCTCTACGGGCAATTTGCCAGCACATTCGGGGCAGAGTGACCTTGTCTGGCTTTTCACCATGTCATCCCTGCGGATTTCGAATCATGAATAAGAGCATGAATAAACATTGACTGTGGAAAAAATAACCGCCACCGGGGTTGGTTACCCGATCTTGGTTCTGTATGAGATGTGATTTTGTGATTTGCTGTGTATTTGTGTTTTTATGTGAGGTGTTATATGAACAAAACAACATGAAACAAAATAACATGGACAACAACATATATTAAACTACTACAGGAAACGGACAACACTCTCGACATTAGCTTGCTTTGTTTCATAGTTTAATTTTATTATATGTTAGAAACTTCAATAATATTTTAATTCTTTTTTCTGAAAGACTTGACAAAATAATGGAAATATTAAGGGGCGGTTGAAGACCTGAGATGATCATTTCTTGATAAATGTCATAGTTAGGGATAAAATTAATTGGGCATTCTAGAAAAATATGATCCAACGATTCTACCAACCCACATTCACAATTGGGTTCTTCCTTCATATTAATTTTATATAAGTGAGAGGATGTTAAACAATGCCCTGTGCGCATTCTTATAATTGTTGTAATGTGTTTACGGTCAACAAATTCAAAGTCGTTGAACCATTTCTTTTTGGGGAAAGAGGAGACTATTCGTGAATACCAGATGCCTTTAAACTTCAATGTGTTTTGCCAAAACTTATTGTGTTCTTCCCTAACTACATCCCTAATAATGTTTACGACTTCTGATCTGTCCAATTCCACTTTCAATGGGACATTCAGACTTGCTCCTATTTTAGCTAATTTATCCACCGTTTCATTGCCTTCTATCTGAGCGTGACCTGGAATCCAGGACACCATTATATTTGAACCATTACTGTTAGCTATTAAAATAAGCCTTTTAGTTTTTAGAGATAAGTAATCTCGGGTTGGGTGTAAATCGTTATTATTAATTTTTGCAATAGCCGATTGAGAGTCGGAAAAAATAATGACATTCTTGATACCCTTTTTTAGGATTACCTTTATAGCCTCATAAATAGCACATAATTCCGCTGAGCAAATGCAAAGTTCATTTGGAAGTCGACATGAAAAATTATATTTAATTTGTGGAATGTGTATACCAAATCCAACCCTTGAATGATTTTTTGACGCGTCTGTGTAAACAAAAGTATGTGAATTTCTAAATTGTGATGTTGCAGATAGGAAGTTTGGATTTTGGGAAGTTTCTTCTTTCTTTAACTCTAATTTAATTATTTTGATTGGGTTGATTAAGAATTCATCTCTTATTTCAAAAATAGGGTAATGGGTTGATTTATATAATGTTCTGACATGAGGAAGGAAATAGTTATATGCCTGTATTAGATATGGAGCATCCTTATTTTTCCAGAAATTTACATTTTTGGCATATATCTTTCTCAACAGTTGAATTAAATGGATTAATGGATGGTTATCAATTACTAAGATCTTACTCAAGAAATTAGTGGCCAGAAGTTTTCTACGATGTTCTAGATCCATTTCTGTAGCTTCTGCTAAAAGCGTATTTGTGGGAGTGGATCTCATGCACCCCAGAGCCACTCTTAAACTCTGCATCTGAACTGTGTCCAATTTTTTTAGGTAGGCGTTACTACATGGTTTAATGAAGATTGAGGCGTAGTCTAAGTGGGATTTGATAAGGCCGTTGTGGACCATCAAAAGAGTCTTGGGGTCTGCACCCCACCATACTCTGCAGAAGGATTTCATAACATTTATTCCTTTTTGAGTCTTTGCAATCAAGTAGTCTATGTATTTGTTCCATTTCAGGTTTTTATGTAAAATAATACCCAGGTATTTAATTTCATTTTTAAAACTTACATTGACATCATTTATTACTATTGTGGGAAGATTTATCAACCTCGGATTTTTAGTGAAAAAAATGGGTTCACATTTTGTAGTTGAAAGAATTAAATTGTGGTCTCTTAACCACTCAGTCAAAACATTCAAAGTATCATTCATAATTTCCGACATTTCGAACGGATTTTTTCCCTTAATATAAATAACCAAATCGTCCGCATAGCCAATTATCTTAACTCTGGGTGGAGTTAAAAAGAATATATCTTTAATGTAAATATTAAAGAGTAAAGTACTCAAGGGTGATCCCTGCGGAATACCTGTATTAACTAATGAGGGGCCCAAAAATTCTCCATTTCTATTTTTTGAAAAAAGTATGCGGTCAGATAAAATTTTGAGAATTAAATTTGTGAGTTCAATTGGAATTTTGGCTTCTAATAATTTGTTATAAAGTTTAAAAATGTTAACGTGATCATAGGCAGCCTTGATATCAAGAAAAACAGCAAGTATTGAGAGATTCTCCCCAAATGCTAAATTGGTCTCTGTTATTAGAAGGGCTTGGGCATTTTGAGTACCTTGGCCCTTTCTAAAGCCCGTTTGAGTCCATGGAAAGTACATTTTACTTTCCAGGAACCATTCAATCTTATTTTTGATTATAATTTCTAGGGTTTTCAGTAAGCATGAAGCCAGTACGATAGGTCGGTAGCTATCTAGCAGTAGAGGATTTTTGTTTGGTTTCAAGAGGAAAAAAATGTTATATTGTTTCCAAGATTGTGGAATATGTCCCCCCATTAAAATTTGGTTATATATTCCTAGAAGGCTCAATTGAAGTTTAGTAGAAATGTTTTTCAGCATTAGGTAGGAAATCTCGTCCATTCCTGTCGCTGAGTGTTTTTTATTTTTGATAGCCGTTTGTAATTCTTCAATCGTGAATAGTTTGATCTCATTCTGCAACGACTGCTGGGGTGTAAAATCAACACTCGCTGATGTTATTGCCATGTTATCAAGAAGATTCTGCCGTAAACAGTCTGAAATATCCTGTGTATATGCTTTTGAACGTGATCCAGAAAATGTCTTGACTTTGTTCCAAACATAGCCCAAGTCTGAATTTCTGTTTAATGACCCACAAAAATCTATAAACTTTTTTTTCTTTTTATTTTTAAGTGCCCTTTTTGTAGCCGCTATAATTTTTTTTGCCTGTAGATAGTTGATCAAATCTGGTTTGTTTTTAAAATTCTGCAAAGCTAACTTTCTTCTGCTGACTAATAAGGAACATTCATCATCCCACCAAGGGTTGTTTATTTTGGAGTTATTGTTGTTAATTGTTTTATATGGAATAGCCTCTGTAGCTGAGGAGTCCAAGATTTGATTAAATTTTGTATAGTCTATTTCATGTTCGGCAAGTCCTGCTGCATTTACAATTGAGAGGTCATAGAACCGATTCCAATCTGCCCTATTGAAGCTTCTTACTTGATAGGGTCTAAAATTTAAATTTCTATCCATTTCCGGCGTAGAATTGAATTCAATTAATGTGGGAAAATGGTCAGAGTTTGCGCAATCAGACAAGACACTCCATTTAGCTGTTGAGGCCAATAAGGGATCTATGACAGTGATGTCGAGGGGATTTTGGGTATTAAGATGGAAGCTCGTGGGGGTGCCATTGCTAATTAATATAAAATCTTTTTCATCCAGAAATTCAATCAATGTTTTACCATTGTGGTTTGTGGTTGAGCCGTTCCAGGAACGATGTAAGGCATTTAAATCCCCCATAAGAATGCAGGGGCCCTCCAAGTTGTCATAAATAAGGTTCATATCAGCTCTGTCAAGATTAATTTGTGGTGGACAGTAGACATTAATTATATTGATATTTGCAACCTTAACAATATTAAACTGTAAACGATCTTCTACTATGGGTGCTTTATTTTTGACTACTGAAAAGTCTATATTATTTTTTACGCAGGTGGCAATTCCACCATAACCATCAATGCGGTCTTGTCTGATGATTTTATATGAGTTCAGAATAAATGTTTGTTCAGACTTCAGCCATGTTTCGTTTAACAATATTACATTAGGGTTAATTTCCTTAATTAAATTAGTTAGGTCTCCTTTGTTTGGGAAGACACTTCTTATATTCCATTGAAGAATTTTAAATTTTTTTAAAGTTTTTTGTTTTATTATATTGAAGACGTTAAGTTAAGGAATAGTCCATTTTCATTTGGGGACCTGAATTTATAGAACGAATATAGTCAATCAAATGATTAACTGTATTTATGGGTAAAGTTTTTACTAATGAATCTAAGATTTGAAAGTTATTGTAAGAGGCACTATAAGGCATTTGGGTGTTTGGTGACAATAAATTGGTACTTGTATTACTGTTTTGGTTCATTTGAGTTAGGTGTTGGGTATTATATTGTGATTTGTTTTTGTTATCTTGATTAGGAATACGTGAATTGGGGAACAGAAGAGCTTCGTTATGGGAAGCCCTGTCAAATCCTCCTTGAGGTTTTTTCCTATTCTGAATTGTAGATGCTACTTGGTTATATCTGGGGTTAAGTCCTTCTTTAAAATTGACATTTCTCCTCTGAGAAGGGAGAATAGCATTTGTTTCTTGGTTGTTATTAGAAGAGGTGGGAAGTTCAGGGAATTCTTGAGGGTGAGGTAAAAATTCATTTGGGGCGTACGGTTTGGGGCATAATCTAGAAGCATCAAAGAAGGTTATATTTTCGAATGCTATTAATCTTTTGATGTCTCTTTGACGGTTAAATTCGGGACAAAGTTTTGACGTAGTTCTGTGTTCTTCACTTTTGCAATGTAAACATTTGGATGTGCAAGAATAACTAATTGTTTGATCCTCGTTTAATATGGAATGAGTATCCTCTTCCCCACAATTGAAACATTTTTTTGTTTTATTTTTACATAATTTTTTTGTGTGGCCATAGAGTAAGCAATTGTAGCATTGTGTAACCGGAGCTACATAAGGTGAAACATTTTTCTTCAGCCTGTAAATGCCTATGTATTTAGGTAATATTATCCCTTTGAAGGTGATTAAAATGGTAGTGGTTGGCTCATATTCTACTTCAGTTTTATTTTCACCTTTTTTTGAAAGGATTTTGCGATTAAGTCTAATAATATCCATAATCTCAAAAGGAGAATTAATTGCTTCCATTATTTCTGCTAAGGGAATATCCTTGTGGACCTGCCTGACAATGCCTTTGCAAGTAACAAAGTTATAAGGTACATAGATTGAATACCCTTTGTTTTTTAAGAAAATGTTTTCTGTAAATTCATTTGCTGTTCTATAGTCGTCAAACTCAATAGAAAGTCTATTCAAACCTTTATTGTTGATATTTTTAATGTTGTTTAATTTTAAATTAAAAATTTCTTTTGCTATTTTCAGATCATTAAATTTACCGATATTATTCCCAGATTTTTCGGTTGATTCAATAAAAACTACAAACGGTCCTTTATCAGTTGGACTATAAAATTTAGGCATTTTTTCATTTCGCTTATCGGCAGTAGAATTAGTCAAGGTCGACGAGGATGGTCCCTCATTCGTGTTTGAATTAGATTTAAAACGTTTTTCTGGAGGATCTAGACCCCCTCCGGGGTCGTCAATATCCGCCATATTTTACTAGTTTTTCCCAATAAAATATAGCGGATGAAGTTCAAGACAAGCTAAATGTCGACTTACCAAAGATAGAGTTGAATAAACCCAAGGAATTTAAAGAATCCCACACAAAATTTAGTATCGTTTGCGCGGAGGAGAAAACACAGCTGCTTCGATCACGTTCTCCACAGCACTGTAAAACCTTTAATATTGGGTATTTCCACCTCTAGCATTTATGCAAGCCTGGAGACGCCTGCCCATGCTGTCTATCAGATTGATGATATGTTGTTGAGGAATATTTAGCCATTCTTCCTGAGCAGCATGAACAAGCTCTTGTAGAGTCCTGGGTGGTTTTCTGCGGGCTGCCACTGCCCTGGCAAGCATGTCCCAAGCATGTTCTATGGGATTCATGTCTGCGATAGTGCGGGCCAGTCCAAACGATTGATGCCTTGCGTTTCCAGATACTCATTTACAGCTCTGGTACGGTAGGGTCGGGCGCTATCGTCCATAAAAACGAAAGCATCACCAACTGCTCCTCGCCATAGTCTGACGTAAGGATCTAGAATCTCTCTCATGTATCTGTCTCCAGTCATTGTGCCCTGAACATAAATTAATTCCGGGCGACCATTAGACATGATAGCAGCCCAGAACATAGCACTTCCTCCTGCAAAGGGTGGCTTGGGGCGTGCATGAGCAAGCTGGGCAGCTCTTGTTGGCTCTCTCCATACACGTATGCGACGACTAACTTGCACCAAACAAATTCTTGTTTCGTCAGAAAAAAACACCGAGTTCCAAAATTCTGCAGGTAAAGCCACGTGCTCGTGAGCCCAATGTAGCCGACGAACTTTGTGCTCTGGTTGCAGTCGAGGTACTCTAAGTGGTCGACGACACCTTAAACCTGTCGCGAGTATTCGTCTCCGCAATGTAGAGACCGATATTTGAACTCCCAAGGCATGACGCATATCTCTTTGGAGTGCTGGTATTGCCATGGTCGGGTTTCTTCGGATGGTTAAGTGAATATAACGGTTCTGTTGTTGATTAGTGACACGTCTTCTACCGCTTCTGGGTCTATCACGAAGAGAATTATTCTGGAGATAGCGATTCCAGGTGCGAGACACATCACTTTGACAAACACCAACTCTATTAGCCACGAACCTTTGAGAATGACCTTCTTCAATTAAAGCCACTATTCTTGCACGATCAATCTCACTTATGTCTTGTCGAGGCATCTTTGCGCGTGAATTCGTAAAATTCAACTGTCTTGACTCTAGAACTAGTCGCACCAAAAATGTGAACTTACAAAAAAAATTGTAAACATTTTTTTCGGGCAACAAATATGCGACTATTTAGGAAGATAAACATTGATAAACAAACCTAAAAAAAATTGCTGCCGCTAAATTTTTTTTTCGTTTAAATACAAGGTGATGCAAAACTTTTGAATCTATGTGTATATTGGGAGGTTCATATACAGGGTGATTCGAAAGTAAGCGGCGTCTTTTTGGAAGCGTAATCCTTGCAGGTCCTATTAACATGGGTCCGAAAATGCTTCCTAGGGTGAATAAGACACCTCAAAGACGATTTTTTCTTAAATTAAAAATTGCTATAGGCGTGACAATCTTTTTTTAAATTATATCGTACTACTGTCGAATGATTTCAATTTCAAAATCCTTATTTGCAGTGAAAAATTAGGCTTGTCAGAGCAAGCAAAAGTCACCGCTCCAGTAGTATTGAGCATGCAAGTAGCCCAGCAAAATGGAAAAGCTTCTGCGAAAAATCCAGATTATGATATTGCCATTCATACAGTGAAAATACAAAGGAGCGGGCATGCCATTAACATTGACGAAATGAAAGAGGTAATCAATTTGCTTATTGAAAATTATAAACTAGTTGCAACTTCTGGTAACTTTTCATAAGACATTTTTTTTGTAGGTCGCAGAAGCAGTTTCGCTGACAACCATCAAACAATCAACCAACGAATACAACAAAAGACTATCGTTGGACATTTTCAGTCAACGTTCAGTGTCCAACGAAGTCCTAAAAGGCCTCAGATATTTGACGACGATCAATAATATAACCGATGCCAAAACTTCGTATACGTGGGGCCAATTAGATCCTGTCACTTATGCCAAAAATCTGATCCAGGTTTCCAATCAGGTTAGGGAGATTTTCAGAGGCGAGCCTAGACTTTTGGAGTTGTCGTCTCCGGTGTATATTTTAGGTGAGAATAATTTTTTATATCAAGACTTCAAATAATCATTTCATCTTTGTAGGGGATTTTCACGGTAACATAGCCGATCTTCTTTGCTTCGAAAGGACTCTGTGGCATATAGGTCCAGGTCTTTGTCCATGCAATTTACTTTTCCTAGGAGATTACGTAGATAGAGGTTCATTTAGTATCGAAGTGATCTCTTATTTGTTGTCCTATAAACTACAAAGTCCCAATAAAGTTTCTCTGTTGCGAGGAAATCACGAAATTAGAGAAGTGCAAAAAATGTTCACGTTTTATAAGTATGTAAATGATAAATGGAATTGCAAAGTAATTTCTACGGTTTTTTTTTTTTGAAGGGAATGTTGTTTGAAATTGGGCGATAAGTTGGGCAACGAGGTTTGGAATGCTGTGAATAATGCCTTTGACACTATGCCGATTGCCGCTACAATTGATGGTAAGGTAAGTTAAAAACAGGGGCGTCGCGTCGGGGGGGGGGGGGGGGGGTAATGGGGGTAATTATCCCCCCCAGGATCCAAAATTCAAGGGAAAAATTACAATGCCCAAAAGAAAATACATAATAATATTAAAGAAAATACATTTTTTTTTGTTTTATTTTCCTCACAAAGGAAATTATTGTTCTGGAAAAGTGAATGACCTTGAAATTGGCAAAAAATTTCGCCTGCGGCGCGTTAGCGGGGGGTCGCATCTTCCCATTACATTACCCCCCCCCCCAGACTGCAAGTCACGCGTCGCCACTGGTTAAAAAGCGAAAAATTTGTTATATTATCCGTTCACAATCCGATATCCACTGGTACCGGTAAAATTTATCACCTTTCAATGCTATTTGATAGGGAAAGGTGATAAATTGCCTGCTCCTATAGACATCGGATTGTGAACAGGATATACTTGTTAGATTCAACAAAAAATTCAGTTCTTCGTTCTTGAGTAAGCTTTGTAGTAGCAAAATCAATGTAATTTGATGTATTAAATAAAATAATTATTAATTTTTATAAATACAAGTTTCATTACATCAAATGAAACTGGCGCAGTCGGTAGGATCTTTTCCGGATCACGTAAAAAGATTCTTTTTGAGTACGAAGATCGAAATAAGTTATAGTCCTAAGGTGTCGTTTTGAATTACCAATGTTCTTTTTGGAATGCCAGTGTCATTTGTCTTAAGTACGTTTAAACTTTAATGTAGAAATTAATGGAAAATCATCAAACGCACCATAATCTAGAACAGGAAGAAATAATTCAAGAAATAACAGCCTTTCAACAAACGAATTAACTGAATTATATTCTGAAATCTCTTATCAGAATCTTTGAAATATTCCAGAAGATATTTTAAATAATTTTAGAATCGATTTAGAACAACCTATTGATTTCAATGAATTTTTAGAATTGGAAATTCCAGACTTTGATATCATGGCTAATGCATTAAAATCCGTTGTAAAAATGTATTTTATAAACTTTTCATGGAACGCAAACGCGTATACACATAGGTATTTCGGACCTATCACAACAGGAATGTTATTTTTGCTATAAAATCAAAAATAATCGGTGCAGCGGAAGATTTTCTAGCAAAAATTAAAACTGCTTTACAACAAAAATTTACCGACTTGATATAGTCCGACAAATACCATTTTAAAGTCACGTGATACTGGTGGCAAAAAACGTATGTCGTTGATATCACCTACAAAAAGCTACTGGTGGTTAATTACTATTGAATTTTAGGATATGTTCCCACTAGCATTTTACAAACGCGTTTCTGAAGTAGTATTGAGCAATCAGAGGGCAATTTTAATATTTGCAATTGTTGCGAGACTCACTTTTGTCGCATCTGCTGTCTGTTGTAATACATTCTGAACTTAAACTGGGTACCCGTTTTCTATTTGCTTCTTTTCGAGTTGGAAAAAGGTTAATATAGTCAAAATTATTAGCTGTGTTTGTTCGTTGTATTATTTTCGAAAATAACTTTGACAAACTAATTGATGACAGTGACGGATTCTATTTCAGGTAAGAATATTATGAACAATAATTAGACAGCAATTTTTTTGTCAATTTTACTATCACCGCTGTTTGAGATGTATTTAACAAGGATAGAGAAAAATCACGTGACTTTAACATGGTATTTGTTGGACTAGTCCGACAAATACCATTTTAAAGTCACGTGATATTAGGCCTGTTCGCACAGCAATCACAAACCAGTCAGAGCGCATTTCATTGGTTGAAAACAATCAGAAACAGTCAGAAAACTAGTTTCAACCAATGAGATTCACTCTGACTGGTTTGTAATTTCTCTGCGAACAGACTTATTGGTGGCAAAAAACGTATGTTCATTGATTATGTCGTTGATATCACCTACAAAGAGCTACTGGTGGTTAATTACTATTGAATTTTAAGATATGTTCCCACTAGCATTTCACAAACGCGTTTCTGAAGTAGTATTGACCAATCAGATGGGAATTTTAATACTTGCAATTGTCGCGAGACTCACTTTTGTCGCTTCTGCTGCCCCTTGTAATACATTCTGAACTTGAATTGGGTACCCGTTTTCTATTTGCTTCTTTTCGAGTTGGAAAAAGGTTAATATAGTCAAAATTATTAGCTGTGTTTGTTCGTTGTATTATTTTTGAAAATAACTTTGACAAACTAATTGATGACAGTGACGGATTCTATTTCAGGTAAGAATTTTATGAACAATAATTAGACAATAATTTTTTTGTCAATTTTACTATCACCGCTATTTGAGATACATTCAACAAGGATAGAGAAAAATCACGTGAGTTAAAAATGGTATTTGTTGGACTATACCTACCTGGGTCTCACCAGGCGGACAATATGGCAATCAAATCGATTATATTTTGATTGCAACACGATGGAAGTCATCCATTAGTACATTTTGTTGAAAGCTTTATTGTTTGAGAAAAGTGGTTGACGAAAACCGCATCCATCTACAACCAAAACTAACAATGAAACAAAAAATATTCCAAAACCTGTCCTAAAGCAACTTCATAGAACTCTAAAATCAGTTATTATCAATTTTTAGATATTTTGTTGTCATGGCGGAGCACCTCCACCCTGGTTATGTCCAGTGTTATCTGCAATAAACGAAATTCCCGTAGTCCTCAGTCAACCAGATAGTCAAAGCTCTTTGGCTTGGGAAATAATGTGGAACGATCCTGTAAGGTGAGTTTCCGAACTATAATTACTCAGGAATTAGAAAGTCAATCAGGTTCAACTAGAAAAAAAGTCCTCATAGTTAAAAAACTGCCTACAAAAACAGCTCTATTTTCTCTGAAATAATTGCTTTTAGACCAAAAACCGTAAATGATAAATTAGCAATGGAGCTTTTGGCTAACGAAGGATTCGCGGTGAATACCAGACGTGGTACTGCTCATATATTCAGCGTCGAAGCTTTGGAAAGGTTTCTGAGAGCCAATCAGCTTAGCCATTTAATTAGAGCTCACGAGGTTGCACAGGCAGGCTTTCACGTGAGATTCGAGAATGTTTGATAAATTTATCTAAATACCTTTTTTAGGTCCAACAAAAAGGCAAACTTTTGACGGTCTTCTCGTCTTCGAGATATTGCGGAGGAAACAACGATGCAGCCTGTATCATGGCCGATCAAGGAAAGTTGAGACCTTTACGGTTGGAGACGGACAATTAGTTGAAATTTAGGAACCAAAATTTGCTTATTGTGCAACTGTGAAATAATATTTTGTATGTTTCTTTTTGTAATAAATGAAAAGTTTAATTGAGATTTTCATTCACTGTTACTTTTAGCGCATCCATCAGCAACTCACATAATATTCTATTATTATCGCAAATAGAAAAATGAAGAATATCATTGAGGAATCAAAAACGAAGACATTTACAAAATCGTGAATTTTGGATATTCGAATTTCGCGCCTCCTTTGGATATGCAGTTGCTACAACTGACAACTTTGATAGTAGGATGCGCATGCAGCCTTTCTAAGTCCTGGAAGCGTGTTTGACCTAAAGGCTTGTTTAGTCTTTATTATCCAATTCTGGACTTCCTCTATTATTATATATCTTTTCGTAATGCCAAAGAAAGGTTCTGATCCAAGAAATGGTGTTGCAGCTTCTCGTCTTGTAAGTTGGTCCGCTATTTCATTGGCCTCAACTCCTTGGTGCCTTGGTACCAATGACAGGGTAATTCTATTGTGAGTCAGTTGCTTCAGGAGTTGTTGGCAGTCTCATACCAGTCTGGACTTGGTGACAGAACAAAACTACACAGAACTGTGCAGGGTTGTCTCAGTTGATTTACCTGGTTGACAGACAAATCGATTCTTTTGGACCGACATTCCATAAAAAATTCACTCTTGGTTTTTAGGAGAAATGAGGATAGGCTAATTGGTCTGAATGATTTAGGCTGTACTGTAGGGTGCCTACCAGCCTTTGGAATGAAAACCACATTCACAGCCAACTGGTGGGAATGTGACCAAATTTGTAGCTGACATTAGTCAACAGTCATCTTCTCGCAGAATCTCCTCCAGGATTCTCTTCAGGGGCGCAACTAGCTTGTTGGTTTTGGGGGGGCTTGAGCCCCGGGTCTCTATAAGTCGATTTGGTGACAGTATATGATGTTTTTTAAAACTTACTACAGTTAAGTATTTCACAAATGCCTGAATTTGACGGAAATACTCTGCTATAAACTTTGTTCTTCGATATAATCTACGTTCTTAGTTGAAAAAAAAAACAAAGTTATAATAGTATATTGTTTTATTAAGAGTATAAGTAATACTCGTCTGTATTGCTGGCCTCACTGCGTTCGGCAGGCAAACTTACAGACTCGTCACAAAAGTAGCCTTCACACTGAATAGAACATAATATTTTTTCTTTAAACCTGTCTGAATAATAGAAAAAATGGAATTTTCTCAAATATTAATGATGTTACCGAACAATCCACCAACTAGGTGACAAAATATCAATCTTTGCGTTGGGCAAATATTCTCGAACGGAGGTAAAAGACTTTTACTTCCGCTCACGAGCGGAGGTGAAAATCTTTTACTTCCGTTGTCTATGGTGACAATCAACTCGAATGCATATTGTATTTGTAAAATAGTAGATATTCTCACCATAACTGACACTATATCAAACTTAAACAAGGAAAGAGAGAGGACGCGTAACATCCTTTACCTGCACTAGCAGCTGGTTGTGACCGCTTGTCACCAAATAATGGCGACAATTTTTCATGGTGCCACTATGTGAATTTTACTTCAGACTAACATTTTTGTGATATTCAGCATGGTGGATTGCTAGCGTATGGCTGCAAAACCCGCAAAGAAAAAAAAGTCGACGGGATTACATTTAACAGGCAAAAAACAATATGCTTTCTAGGTTATGTTATGAAAAAAGCAGACATTTTTTGGTGACAAACTGCTTCAATTTTCACCTGCTGTGTTACGAGTCCCCTCTCTTTCCTTGTCTAAGATCTCAAATTTCAAAAATAAGTTCCATCATGATGGTGGGAGATTGTCGCCTTCTAGGATCTGGTTATATTTTTTCAAAAGTATCTGCTTTGCATTGTACGGGAGGTTGCTGATCATTGAGTATGACATTTTTTCTATTCCTGTGGCAGTATCTTTTTTTTCCGGCTTGAGGCTAGATTTAATTCGTTTGTTTTGAATTTTTGATGTTTCTTGTGTTCCGTTCGTTTGCCAGGATGATTCCAGAGTTTATGTCTATTATTGACATTCTATACAATAATTGCTCTCTTATGTGGTTGGGTGTTATTTTAAATTCTTCCTTGGTGTAGTTTCCTGAGAATTTTCTTAGTTTTTCCCCGATTTTTTTATTGTCTGTCTTAGAGCAGGTAATTTCCTAGGTGAGAGGAGTAGGAATATGAAGTTGGAATTTGAAGCCGGTTTTTTCCAGGTACTTTGAGATCCAAAATAATGGCGGTTAAGGCAATTCAATGCTTTACCTGTCGTTTGGTGTACAAACACCTGCCAAAAACTGGCTTCACTCTAGTTTCATACACCGGCGTATACAAGGGGGGGGGGGGGGTAATGGGGGTAATTACCCCCCCCCAAGATCGTTACGATGGACGAAAAAAATGTACCCTACACCTTACAAATAAATCTATTTTTTATATTTTTACTTTTCAGCAACTGGCTCTAACTTGTTTTCTAGTTTGCACAGTGTCCGCACTGCCCGCATGCCATTTATAGCGAATTCTATTCAAATGGATAGTGCACACTGAGTGTATTCATATCTTTCTCTACTAGCTTGCATAAGAAAGAGATAAATAAATTTTTTGTATTAATCCTACCAATAGAATTCGCTATGCCTATAATTGAAAAGTTTTAGGCGATTCTCATGGCGAATTCCATTGGTAAAATCAGTGCGAAAGAGTGTATTTTTATCTCTTTCTTATATAAGCTGGTAGAATAAGATACGAATACACTCGGTGCGCACTAACCTTTATTCCAATGGAATTCGCTATCAGAGTTCGGTTTCGTTATTTGTTGGTAGTACAGAATATATTTACCTAACAAGTGCGAAAAATGAATTTTTCCGCACGAGTCTGTCGTTCACCCAAAGACGCGTAGCGGAATTCGGTGAAGCAGCCAAGTTCGGAAGACAGATTTTCCGCATGTGTTAGGTACAATAGTTTTTTTACAGACGTGCGGAAATAAGTAGGTACATATACCCAAGGATGATACACACTACTACTACTACAGGATGGCTTATCCTCATAAGGCCTGTTTGTAAAAAATCCCCCTCTACCCCCCTTAGCCAAACAACCAGTTGTGTCGTAAGCAGCATGGCATTTCTCGCCTTGACGTAGGCTGTTTAAACAGCTGAAAACTTAGTTATGACGTCGACAATGGTTGAAAACAGTTGAAAACCAATATGGCGGCGATTACCAAAAACGAGAAAGAGTTGTTTCAGAATAATAATTAATGTAGTGAAACCAAGTTTTGCATAAAGGAAAAGCCCGCGGAATCATAACCTGTGGTACAAACACCCTACGTGAAGAAG
The DNA here is from genome assembly GCA_917834065.1 of Ceutorhynchus assimilis. NCBI lineage: Eukaryota > Metazoa > Arthropoda > Insecta > Coleoptera > Curculionidae > Ceutorhynchus > Ceutorhynchus assimilis. The sequence goes on along the minus strand of OU892285.1, from coordinate 1,465,664 downwards.
AGAAACGACACGCTGTCTACGTCATCACTGATATTTTGGCATGGCAGCGGCGGCTTCAGATTGAACTACACAGGCCTTATGAGGATAGACTATCCTATAGTAGTAGTGTGTAGTATCCTTGCAGGAAACTGAGGTCCAAAAGTAACCTCTTTTCCAGGAACCAGTAATTAGTAATTCGATTACTTTCGGAACGCTTTTCTGTAGTTGCCACATTTTTATTTTTCGTTGAGGAATTATGATTAGGAGCATTAACCCTCAGATTTGACTGGATTTATGCCCGATTGCACCATCTCTCGTAACTGAGGCTTAACGATAACTATCCCTTAAATTGACAGTTTTGCATGGGAAAATGTCACTTTAAGGAATAGTTATCTCTTAGCCTCGGTTAAGAGAGACGGTGCAATCGGGCATTAACGATTTAACCCATTTCCCAAAATCACAAAAAAAAATACTTGCTTCTTGATGTTACAGATTGGGTACCAAGATCGTGTGTCAAAATCGTGTAATTGTGAAAAATGAAAGCGTGTAAAAACGTGTAATTTTACCAGCATATCGTGCAATTTCACAAATTCAGATTGACAACACTGCCTTGCATATACCTACATAATTTGTAGTCATTTATTGATTTTTTTTTTGACAGCTATGAGGAAAAGATTTAGATTTTTCCGCACCGATATCCGTACGGAAAAAAATTCGCCGCACCGTGCGAGAAAATCGATTTTCCGCACTGTTTAATTGTCCTCACTCTCGTAGAAAAATTTTTTTTTGAAGGCTCAAAGTAAACGTTTTTGGGCGTGGCACCCGGGAAAAAATGGGCTGATTACCCCCCCCCCCCCCCCCCAGAGCATGGGCTGGATACGCCGGTGGTTTCATAGCAGAATGGCGCGTTCCTACTCCTTATGTCCGTAGGACAGCGCTTCGCCTGCTCTAAGTTGTCTGTATTTCTATCAATTTTTGAAGTACCTATATGCGATAAATTTTTCTCTTGTTTTCTTTTTAAAGTATTTTTTCTAATTTTGACATTTAAAGTGACACTTTTCAAAACTCGTTGACGTTATCAAATGTCTTACTTTTCATCACCAGTTACGTTAAGTAAAATTTTTCGCAACTGGTGATGAAAAGTAAATTTCACCATCAGTTGCGAAAAATTCAGAAATAAGATTTATGATAATTTTAACGCTAAACTACTTGAAGTATTGTTATAATATTCTTTGTAGGTACATATGGAAATTTAATTTGACCATGAACTAGACATAGGGCCAAATCATATTTGCTTTTTGACTTCTTAGGAATAATTTATTGTAGACAAAGCAGATTGAGCCGACTCCTCAATGTCACTCGGTACGTCGCTTCTTGAATTGATGGTCATTAGAATCTAATAATAATTATTCTTTTACTCTACAAAGTTTGAGTGGCTTATATAAGAACAATATTAAGTAAATTTTTTGACTTTTTCAAAAATTAGAGACGCAGACTTGACACCTCTATGGACACTATTGCTTCTGTAGCAACGAAAAACGAAATAATACTTAACAAATAAACATCTCTGAACGTAGGTACCTGACGCTTGACAATTAGACATAATTCTTCGAAGTATTATGATTTTTATATTTTTAACTTGAATTAAACCAGGATCACATGGTCAAAATTAGAAAAAATATTGTGTGAAACACGTTGGGAAACACTATTTTTCGTAACTCTCTTCCTTTTCCGCAGAAATCAGTTCGTTACGAAAAATAGTGCTTTTCCCAACTGGTTGCACAAATATTGTCCGTCGATTTTAATCTGATACTCGGATGGAATGTGAGTTGGTGGCTCCCTACATTAGAACGCCAATGGTTACCTGATGTCACACCTGTTTTTGCCATATGAAACACCCCCTCGCTCCTCATACAGAAAGTGTCAGTTAAAAATCGATGAACTTTAACTATTCTTGTTTTTGTGGTAGTGTGTTTCAAATTTAAGTAAGTTTCTAGCGTGGGCTCGTTTGTATATTTAGTGCCTCCTTTGTCTCTGTTATCCTATTTGTGCAATCTATATCCCACCACGGGTAGCCAGTTTTGTTTTTTTTAGTTTCCTTTGTTCTTGGTTTTCATTTGCGGATTCTTGAATTATTTCTTCAAGAGTCTTAAAGTTAAGGTTTTTTCTTTGCGCTTCTTCTCTTCTTTTAATGTTGTATATACCTGGTATTTTTTAAAACCCGCTTTAACTTTAACATCATGAAATTAGTAGATAAATGTCAGGTTTTCTGACGTTTGAAGAAAATAGTATATTGTTTTATTAGGAGTAAAAGTGATACTTTTTGTGGCGAGACTAAATGTTAGACGAGCCATAAAAAGTACTTTTCTCCGAATAAAACATGCGATTTTTTCCGCAAACGGTGTTCAAAGCGATGGAATCTATGAAATTTCTGTGACGTCACTTTTTTGTCCGGCCGTGAGCGTACAAAAAAGTACTTTTGTATACCAAGGCCGCGAAGTGCCTTTTACCGTACGTAGAGAAAAGTCGCTAAAAAGTTTTGCGTTCATGGTATACACACTATTTTTTGTGCAACCACGAAAAGTATGTGAAATTACAGAAAAAAATTACTCCTTTCAACAAACATGTGGAACTAACTAGTACTTATACCAGTTTGATGGTGGCTATGGTGGCACAGCGTTTCTATGGATGTCATCATGGATGACATATTTTGCAAGTAAACAAATATACAAAAAATTTTGACGGTTCTCAAAAAATCGTGAAAGTGTCCGACAGCGATACAGATATTCCACTTTCTTGCACTCCTCCAGAGCTAAAAAGTATGGTTCAATCAGCTATTTCTGAGTAAATACCTGGAAAACTAAGTGGCAATATGAAAGTTGTTACTGCGAGTTCAAAAATTGGTGTGACAAACAAAACGTCAAAATGGTGTCTGAAAATATATTATTGGCTTATTGCAGAAATAAAAAGTTTTGAGAGTTCAATTCAAAAACACTGGATTATTAGTTGCTTCAGCTCCAGAAGTAAATATCAGTATTAATGCAAACTGTCACATAAGTTTTAATATTTATCCTGAATAATTTATGTGGTTCTGAAGAATTTAGAAATAAAATTTACTCATTGTTGTTGTCAAAGTGTCAAATTTTGATTTATAGTTTCATGGCCGTCACCAAGGGCAACGGCCGCAAAATTGAATTTCGCGGACTGTGTGGCGGCCGAGAAAGCTCATTTCGCGGACGGTTGCACAAAAATAACTATTTTTGTACGCTCACGGAACGTGCGGACAAAAAAATAACCAAAAAAATGACGTCTGTGAAGTCAAACTTCAACATTAAGAATTGTCATTTTTCGACGTTTGCGGAAAAAAGACATTTTTATGTACAGGGTGGCCCGTTTAAGAGGGGCCTATACCTTATCTCGAAATCTACAAGGGCTGTGAAAAAAACTTAAATACAAAAGTTGTTTCTAATAAAATTATCTACAACTTTTTTGTATTGTTTTTATTGTCACTCTACCATATACAGGGTGGACATATAAAATTTCCTTTTCTTTAATGAAACACCCTATATTTTAGTACACTTTTACATAGCCCTTTGGAAGACAAATCCAACGATATACCGGTCATGTGTCTGTTATATACCGTTTCGAACTTATTAGCGATTATCTCCAGGATGCGGGATCATTTTCAACAATCATTGTTACGTTACTCATAACCTTTTAAAATTTTTTTTTGCATGATATTTTCTATAAAATAATGCTCTTCTTTAGATTATATTTAAATTTGTAATAATTTTTCTAAAAACGCGGTGTTGCCACGTTTCGCAAAATATTACGCTTTTCAATTTTTTTAAATGGGACCTCCTGTTAATTTTCGAATTTTTGGATAGCCCTTCAAAAGACAAATTTAACGATATACTGGGCATGTGTCTGTGATGCATCGTTTCGTCCTAATTGGCGTTTATCTTCAGTTCTAGCACAATATCTCATGTCATCCCTGTTGAATGGAAAAATGTCTAATTTTGTTTGTAGTAGATTAGCTGAAATAGAGCTTTTTATGCATTAATGATGATATTATTGAATAATTTTTTATACATTAATGAAACACATGAATAGATAGTCGGCTAGAACTGAAGATAATTGCCAATCAGGCCGAAACGGTGCATCACAGACCTATTTCCAGTATATCGTTGAATTTTTCATTTAAAGGGCTATACAAAAACTCGAAAATTTACAGAAAGTCCCATTTAAAAAAAAATTGGGAAGCGTTACATTTTGCGAAGCATGGCAACACCGCGTTTTCAAAACAAATATTTCAAATTAAAATATAAATAGTCTAAAGAGCAATATTTTATAGAAATTATCATGCGAAAAAAAACTTTCAAAAGTTTATGAGTAATGTAACAATGACTATTGAAAATTACCGCAAATCCTGAAGATAATCGCCAATAAGTTCCAAACGGTATATCACAGACACATGACCAGTATATCATTGGATTTGCCTTCCAAAGGGCTATGTAAAAGTGTACTAAAATATAGGGTGTTTCATTAAAGAAAAGGAAATTTTATTTGTCCACCCTGTATATAGTAGAGTGACAACAAAAACAATACAAAAAAGTTGTAGATAATTTTATTAGAAACAACTTTTGTATTTAAGTTTTTTTTACAGCCCTTCTAGATTTCGAGATAAGGTATAGGCCCTTCTTAAACGGGCCACCCTGTACATACATGCATATTATTGGCCAAATTACAGTACAGTTGCATCTGCAAATTTGCAGTTCTGCAAATATGGCCGACTTGCATATGTGCTCTATTTCCGGAAACGAGCAAATTACAGAAAAAAATCTGCAATTTTGTCATATTTATCTTGAAAAAGTGTTTGGACGCTACTGATTTACCAGTTTCAAATGTCAAAGTTGTCAAAGTGTTTGCAAGGACTTGCGGGACCGTTTCACCATGCGCAAATTTGCAGGCGATCTGCAAATGCATTCTGCTTCTGTAATACGAAAAGTCAGACTTGCAGGTCCTGCATTTGTATCTTGGTGTTGCAGAGCTTCTGTAATTCCAGGCTATGTAAGTAAAAATATATTGAGTTTAAAACTTCTTAAACTACTTAAATCGGTACTAAAAACAACTTAAAAACTGGAACAATTTATGTTAAATTAAATTCCTCCTAAGTGCACAAACAGACACGGACCAGCAGACGAAAGTGTTAAAAAACTGTTGTGTCACTGGAACGCACCCTACTTTAAGCTTCGTGTTTTTGATGCCCTTATAAAATAGCAGGTGCTTGAGAGGGCAGGGGAGAGGAAAAACGAACAGTTCAGTTGCGCGAAACTCTAATGCACTGAAACGCCTATAAACAGTCCAGGGCGCTCTAGAGCAGCTCAGGAGTGCTTAAAGTGCGTCACTGGAAAGCGACTCAGATCTGCTCGCTCGGGTTTGGGAGGGCGTATGGCTAATTTTTGTCATTATCATCATGTTTGTGACCATCAGGTTTTGGGGGGCTAATCATGAGCTTGGGGGGGCTTAGCCTCCCCCAGACCGCCCCTAATTGCGCCACTGATTCTCTTCTAGATCTTCTTAGTTCTTTGTTGTATTGTTAGGGCTCTTTTGTATTCGGTCACTGTCGTTGACTGACTTTGGAAGCTTTTTGGAAACGGAGTCCTCACTTCCGGCCGAGGAACGTTCGTCATCCACAGACATAGCTGGGCTTTTTGATAAGCCCCTTACCATGTGCAGTGAGACCTTTGTTTGCATATGGCTTTAATTCACAAAAGTGAAGCTTGACAAAAACGGGTGACTAATAATTAGATTGATAAGGTAAAGGTAAAATATCATGATATTTTTCCCTTCTTTTTATATTCATAATCTTGAAGATATAGCGGAGGCTGGCAAACCCTACTTGATCGACATAATTCTTTACCTTGTGGACTCTGAAGATTGGCTTGGTTATCTAATAATTCATTATCAGGCTCCGGTTTCTTGTGTAATGCATTTTTATCATTTTCTGGTTGGTACTCAGATGTTTCCCTGTTTTTAGGAGCTTCTGGATATTCACATGTATCTAATTCTCTTGTGTTTGGTTTGTCGGGTTGTAGAAGACTGACGTCTCCTTTAGGGGCTAAATGATTTAAAGATACTGTAACTTGTCTTCCATCACCATGAATTTATGCATAATCTGCATTAGCTTAAATAAGTTCTACCTCTTCCACCTATTTGCTACGACGAACATTTAACGGAACAGTTTGGGAAGGCGTCAATCAGGATGGCACAGAAGCTCCATTAGTGGAACGACGCTGATGAATGAACATTTTTCCGTGTGGGGTACAGTTAATACCAGTGCACAGTAAGGATTGGACTGAGTGAAGAGCATCAGGGAGAACGATTTCCTATTGGGAGATTGGTAGATGTCTAGTTCTTAGTGCAAGGTTCATTGTTTTTCAAATAATACCATTATATCTCTCCATCTGAACATTTACTTCAGGATTATATGGTGTTTTGTTCTACTAGTAGCTATACCTTTGGATTGCAGGAAATCAGTCAATTCACGTGACATAAAAGAAGACCCACGGTCGAAATGGATGTAAAATGGCACCAAATACTCAAAAATAGTTGACATAAGCATTAATTGATAACTGAAGAGGTAGAAGTATATCAGATCAGGACAAGATAATGCGAACGAAAATCGCGAAAATTCATCAATGATAGTTGAAATATATTTATTGTTCGAAGAACTAAATAGTTATGGTGCCTTTAAAATCAATATTAAGTCGTTCAAACGGACTTGTTGCTTTTATGAGATGACTACTCGGATTTTTATGAAATTCAGGTTTTAGCTCAGCACAAATAGGGTAAGTAGAAGTAATGTGTCGAATATCGTACATTGAATACGGAAGGTTTCTAGTACGCACAAAATGGTGCATTCTTGAGACTCCTGGATGACACAAATCTTGTTGAAGTTGAAAAAGTCTGTTTGTGTTACTTGCTCCGCAAATTCTCGAAAATGTATCAGCTATATTATCGTGCCCGGAACGGTAAATAATATCATAATAGTAGCAAGACAATTCTAATCGCCAACTTATGGGTTACTCATTTTTAATTTCACTCGAATGCCTGGAATGGAACATAAATGGAACAGGCTCGCTCAAGTTGGCCCCCCACATTCGGTTTTATACTGTTTCTCAATTGTAGTCAAATGTGCTCGTTTTGTGCTCAATTGTGCCAGTGTTTATGCGAATTATGCTCATTCCCATACTTACACCAGAAAAAATTGGAACAACGCATGAACAGTGTTTATGCGAACTGTACTCTTTTCCATGTACAAGAAAAAATTGAATTGCTTGACTCCAGCCCCCCTCACGGATTTGTTTTATTTCATTTTTATTTATTTTTTGGTATATGGGAATGAGCACAATTTGCATTAACACCGGCACAATTGAGCACAAAACGAGCACAATTCAATGAGCCAAAAATATTGACAAAAAGTCAAAAAAACCGGGGGCTGAAGTCAAGCTGGCCCCCGGTTTTATTCAATTTTTTTTTTGCTGTATGGGAATGAGCACAATTCGCATAAACACCGGCACAATTGAGCACAAAACGAGCATAATTGACTTACAATTGAGAAACAGTATAGATCCGAATGTGGTGGGTCAACTTGAGCCAGCCAATGAAACAACTTCTTGATCGGTTATAAGTTCAAAGTTGCGTCCTAAAAGGTGTCTCCATTTCCGCAAAACTTCAACAATAGCACAAGCTTCTTTTTTTATTCCATCATTCATAAGTGTCTTCGTTCACTATCAGATAAATTTTTTGAAAAAAACGCTGCTGGTCTTCCTGTTTGGCTAAGTGTAGCAGCGATGGCGAAATAGACGCATTAGTTTCAACTACCAGGATCTCGGTCTCATTTATAGATCAGATGAGAGAATTAGCTATATGTATCAACTTTAATATTTTCAAAATCTTTTGTCGCATTCTGGGGTATTGGAAAAATTTTGAAGTTTATCAGGCTCTGTGTTTTGTCAGGAAGTTTTGGTATCTATTTGGAATAATGAGAAAACATGCCAAGTACTCCGACGTAAAAAGGCCGCATCTTGTGGTACAGGTAGACTGAATAGTGGCTCGAGTCTGTCCGGATTGGGCTAAAGATTGTTTTTTTTTTTTTTTTTTATATTTATAAACCTAGCATATTTATTGATCTCGATGAAAAAGTGCACTTTTCTTTATTTAGTGTCACGTTGTATTTCTCAATCGCTCGCATGATGTTCTGAAGATTTAAAGTCATGATTTTCTTGATCCATTCAAGCGCTCTTTCTCAATTATATTGTCAATAACCCTTCGAAAGCCAGATGCCCCATTCCCATTCGTTACTCCAAAAGGGATGCGTCGAAACTGATGAAGTCGTATCCACCTGCTTCGAATGCTCTAAAAGGTTTGTCATCATTATGTACCTATTGAAATCTGATGATACGCACTTTTTAAATAATTCGTACTTCGTACTGAAGACTTGAAATTTTGCGACATTGCACTGAGGAAAACGAATTCTTAAATTGTCTTACTGGAATTTTATTCATTGCAGACAAAATATCTCTAATAACTGCCATACATTATCTATCTATTACTGAATAACGTATTTTTATGGTTGCTAAAAATTCTTTGTTGAATTATCCTCATTATCACCTATAGTTATATATGAGCTCCTATAAAATACTTTACTCTTGTTGAAAATTTAATTTACTAATGTGTTGTATTCAAATTTCTTCATACGAATTTACTACAGTAGCTAGATATTTTAATATGGTTACTACACACGATCTTTAAAATTGATCTTCATATCCATCGATATACGTTTTTTAACAACTAGTAGTTGATTTTCAGTCTTTAAAATGTGCGTTATAGCCATAATAAACTTAAGCGGGCCGTTATTGGCTTCGGCTATTCACGAAACAACCCGAAGCGGCCCTAATGGTTTATTTTGTAATTTTTCTGTGCATTCCAATTATTGCTTCCGTGCAAGCATGTAGCATGAGCCCGCTCATTTGTGATCAGGTGTTTGTGTCGTGTCGCGCCATTTTTTGCTGTAAGCGTTGATTAGTTAGTGCGTTGCGTTGGTGCCGGTTGGTGAGTTTTTTAAATCATTTTGAATTATTTATCATTTATAACCTTGGATTTTGGATTTACACTGGCACTGGTCTGACAATGGCGTGTAAAGTTGCCAGTGGCGTAGTGACGATCCTTCTGGCCTGTGTTCGAAAATTTTACCGGGCCCCTACCCCTGCGAGATGAAAAAATTGGAAAATGATAGTTATATATATTTCTTTTTCAAATATACAGGGTGAACCTAAAGTATGGAACATATTCAATATGAGGTTGTCTGGTAATGGGTAACTTGATGACGCATCTGAGGTGGCCTTATGGAGATTTGCACTATGTATCTGCACTATGTATCTGCACCCCCAGATGACGTCATAAAGTTATCAGGCAACCTCCTTCTCTCAAACAACCTTGAGCACAACAAAGCGCAATGCAGAGATTGCAGGATCTTAAGTTGGCATACCTGGCAATCCTGACATACTATGGAGTGGTTCGGCCGTACTAATGAATTTTGGAGATATACGACACGCAATAAGCCGTAAAATCGAAAATTGTGAAAGAATAAAAAGAAATCATAAGTCAAATAAGTCTACATACGAATATAAGAATCGACGACTTCACCTACGCAGATATAGATATATATATATTTTTTTTTTGAAGTGAAAATTCTTAGGGTCGGTTTCCAGGGTAAACGTGTCCAGTTGCAATGTTCACCCTGGAGTTAAGCTTAGGTAACCCAGGGGTGACTTGCTATTGAGAAACCGGCCCTTTGGCGGCGGTCTGATATTTGGACGAAAATGGAGACTGATTTGAAAGACGCGTCACGTAGCTCCACGTTCTGGCAAATTTCGTTACACGCACGATAGACAAGAGAGAAGAAAGATATAACGTAGAGAGACAGAGAAAGAAAGCCAATGACCGGCGCCAATAACAATGACAGCCGACGAACGATTGACACAAACCAAGGATTATGAGCAAAGAGGATTGCCTATTATTGTCAAGCGCTGATACCTTTAGTGCTTTACCTTGACTCATACTCGGAAGTCTAAAAGTTGCATGAGGGAGGGAATAGTTTTTAAGGAAGTTTCACTCCTTATTAACGATGCTACACATGATTTTTATTTTCATATAAATTAACTTCAAATATATTTTTGAAGTAAAACTTCTTAGGCAGCGGTCTGATATTTGGAGAACAATGGAGAATGATTTGAAAGACGCGTCACGTTTTGGCAAATTTCGTTACACGAGAGAGAGGAAAAATATAAGACGTAAAAAGACGGAGAAAGACAGCCATTATAACATTGATTCCACTTACCAAGAATTATAAGCGCAAAGAGGATTGCCTATTATTGTGAAGTGCCAATACCCCTGTGACGTCAGTATAGATGCGCATCTCCCTTTTGTGCGGTAGGTATTTCATTAGTCTTAAAGTTGTATGAGGGGGGCCGGGGGGTATTTTTTAAGAAGTTCCAGTTCTACTACGTGTACGGCGCTGCACATGATTTTTTATACTTAAGCCGGAGTCTCATGCATCCGTTTTCCGACGAAAGATATCCGAAAAACCTTCTATTTTGACAGATTTTCATACGATTATGTCAGAATAGAGGGCTTTTCGAACATTTTTCGTCGAAAAAACGGATGCATGAGACTCCGGCTTTAATAGGAGAAAAAATATTATTGACATGTCGAACCGGGCCTTGAGCTACCGGGCCCGTGTTCCGTGGAACACGCGGAACACCGGTGACTACGCCCCTGAAAGTTGCCCTTCTAGAGTGGGGCTTACAGTCATTTATCGAAGGTGAGCTATGAGTAGGTATAAATATAACCCCCTCAATGCTTTCATTAATTTTCAGATTTGTAATAATTATTGCACAAAGCAACTGAAGCTAGGATTTTCTGCATTCTTTTTTTTTGAAAAACAAGAGTCCCTTTTTGACAAAATATAAATTAAAAATGAAAACGCTCTTATTAGGGGTCCGTGCGTCCCCCAAATTGACTCATTTACAACGAATTTTTCTACCTAAAATGTGAAGTCACGAAGAACATATCGGGACATTACTAAAAATTCTAGAAAGGACCCCGAACACCGCGGTCAAACTTAACCAAATTTTAGTATGTCATAGATCTCACCTTTCTGATCAATAACTACCATGGGCACAACTTAATCCTATGACTAGTTTTTGAGATACAGGATACAGGTAGTTTAATGTCCAAGAAATAAACACATTTCATATGCATTTACATCTACCTGTCACTTAATCATACCAGGATGGACAGGTATACTCACGCTCAGGTGACAGGTGAAAATATTAGATTTAAGGACCCCCTACTGCACATATTTTTCCGAAATTCGCCTCTACAGAAAATTTACGCAAAATTTTTAATTTGGCGAGGGCATTTGTGCCTTAACGGTTCATTTTAGCGAAAATATACTAGGATCATATTTTATAGGAAATGTCCTCCTGTTCAATTTTGCGCTCCACATACTTTTTCCAGAAACGCATAGTTTTAAAGATATTTGCAAAAACCCTTTTTTGGGCGCCATCTTGGCAAGATGGCGGCGCCGGCGGTATGTTTCGGATTGTGCATTTTGTGAATTTCAGTTCTGGACATCCAAATCTAGAAACCTGCAATGTTTCAAAACTTCCGGCAAGAAGTGATTTAATGTCCATTAAAAGTTAAAATTGGAGTCATTTTCGTATAAATATCAGTGCTCTATTATTGCTTTCCAAGTTCTTAAAATGGTATTCCAGGACACCAAAAAATAAAACAAATTTCTATACCATGTGACTAAGTATATATTTAAATAATAACTCGCTACAATTTATATTTTTATCATACAAAAAAAGACGCTTTATTACATTTACCCACGCTATTATAATATAAAAAAAGCTATAAAAAAACTACTTAAAAAATATAAGTCGCTCACAAAAATACACCTTATTAACTATATAATATAGGATATGTAAAAAAAAGGTATATCATAAGTTTGAGCTATAAAATTCTCACGTTAATAAGTATAAAATGCACATCATCCGGTACCTAACGACTTCTCTTTAGAAAGAAGAGCAAAATAATTGTATTACATTGAAAGCATTTTTTGTATATACATACATGTTTTTATAAAAATTAAAATAAATAAGTAAGTTTTCTCTGATTGAAATCAGGTTTTAAAATTGTATCAAAAGTGTATAAAAAGGCCCAGTTTTCTGGCAGTTTGTTGTTTTAAACATATTTAAAAAAAATAATAATAATCACAAATTTATAGTAGTAAAACAGTGACGGCTCAATAAGTTTAAACGATTTTTCAAATATATTGATATATTTTGTAAGCTGTTTCGCAACACAATTAATGAAATACATACCTGGAAAAGTTACAACTTTATTCTCTTTTTGGAAAAAATTGTCATGTGACCCTCAACTGCTAATAATAATAAATTTAAAATTGCTTAAAATCCTAAATAAATAAACAGCCTTAAAAAGTCAGAAACGGGCTGAAATAATTGTTGATTACACAAAACAAAACAAACATCGACGAAATAACTTTATTAATATTCCCATTGGGTGGCGTTTTCTATGGAACTGTCGGCCCATACGGTAAACATCCGTTTTTGCTGGCAGTCAAATAATTTCCTGTAGTGGTTTTGATGCAAAGACGTGTCGGCTCTCGCAATTCCAAATAGAAACCTTCCGGGGTGTCGGAGTCTTCTGTAACGCCCTCGCTATCGTAATGCCAGTATTTTTGGTTTTGACCTGAGAAAAATTTCAATTACCTATTTAGCAAACATTGAAGAGAATACATGAAAATGTAGGATTCTGATTGGCCATGATTTATAGTCAAAGGTTAGATTTTACCGAAGAACTTTACTCAATTTTGACCTCGAATTTTACTCATTTTTACCACGAGTTTCATTAATTTTTGACCGGGAATTTTACTCACTTTTTACTGTAGACCACTTTCTATGATTTTTTGTGAATTTTTATGATTTTTTGGAAATTTTTCATGATTTTTATTCACAAAAATCATGGCTTTTTTTTGATTTTTAAAATTTTCATGATTTTTATGATTTTTGTAAATTTTTATGAATTTCGTGATTTTTGTAATTTTCTTGATTTCCTTAAATTTTTATTTTTTGTGAATTTTTTTGATTTTTAAAATTTTCATGATTTTTATGATTTTTGAAAATTTTTATGATTTTTGTGAATTTTGTAAACTTTCATGATTTGCGTAATTTTTGTAATTTTCCTATTCTTAATTTTTATGGTTTTTTTCGAATTTTTGTAATCTTTTGCAATTTTCTTAAATTTTTATGATTTTTGAAATTTTCATGATTTTTTGGGAATTTTTATAATTTTTGGAAATTTTCATGCTTTATGTGAATTTTAATGATTTTTGATATTTTCATGATGTTTGTGATTTTTGTAATTTTTTATAATTTTCGTGATTTTTGTAATTTTCCTGATTTTTGAAATTTTCATGATTTTTATGATTTTTATAATTTTTTTATGATTTACATGATTTTTGTAATTTTCATGATTTTAATAATTTCCATGATTTTTTCGAATTATTATTGTACTTAATCTTTTTA